>CM077106.1:22666245-22689099 GCA_039619505.1 Cimex hemipterus | reverse complement strand
AGTTACGCCTGCACAAAACTATTAGTTCAGCGACAAATGATATTATCCATGTACAAATCCCAAGAATGTATTGTAAGCAAAAGACCCTTCCCTGTTCACCATTCCCCCGACTCTTGTAAAACATAGATGAGATTAACGTCATCCGTGAACAGGAAAGGTTCTTCTCCAACTGTAATTGTGTTTACCTAAATAAAGTCCTTTTTAAAAAGACTCTCGTTTAGTAAATACACGTAACTTGCATATATTTCATACCATCTTCTAGGTTTTTTCGGAGTTTAAAAAACAATTAAAATCGAAAAGTAAATTTGAAGCTAGAAAGAGTTACTGGTAATTAGAAAATATTAATTTATAGTTAACAAGTTCTTTTTTTAAGATAAAAAAGGTTAAGTTGATGTTAAGAAGGATTAATTGGAAATTAATCGAGTTAAATTGAAAATTGAAAGTATTAATCGGAAATAAATGAAGATTATTGAAATTAAAATGGGTTAATTTAGTGGAAAAACTTAGATGGAAGTTTAAGTAAAAAAGGGATGCTCTAAATATATGTAAATTTTTATCTTTTTCACTACCGTCCTTTAAACAGGGCTAGACAATTATTTGGACAAGTACCTGTTCATTATTTCTAAAAATGAATAGATACAGTATATTATAGTTTAGAGTTAATTATTCATAATGGATTAACATTTTTCTATAGGGCTGCATGACAATGAGGTTGATTTGAGTTCATTGTTTAAAACAGTCAGTAATATTATTTGTACCATCATAATCTCTCTGGTGTGAGCTTAAACGTTACACCCATACATCATAACTTTCAAAACATTTCCAACACAAATTCATCACAGAAAGCTTGTTAAGGCAGGGGAGTTTAATGTTAAAATTGACGTTCAAACACGGAATATTCGTAGCTGTCAACCATCCATTAAAACACAGCCGGCTCTCCATTTACAATTCAATCCTCGAATTAATGGTCCGATTGATTTTGTTTCAGAAAAAGACCCATACCCGATAGATGCTCTGCCGACGTGCAATCATGCGCTCTCCGTCTGCCAAAAGGACGAAGCTTGTACAGAAATTTACGACCACTTCAAGACCCAGTGTAAAGTACGTGATGGGAAATGCCACATGGAAGACAGGTAAAAATTTCATTTATATTTAATTTAATTTGGAATTTCTTCATATCACGCTTATTCTAAAGAGAGCTTGAGTGAAGATATACTTCGTTTTATTTATTAAATCCATTATACCAGGTGGTCCGATTGACCAAACAACTTCTTTGAATTAATTAATCTTTATGTACGGTATTGGTTGAAATGAAAAAGTTAGTGTCACGAGCAGGATTCCTGACCGAATGCTGATTACACGACATTTGAAAAATGGCAAAAAAGGAGGGAAATCCGAAAGATAGTTTGGGATGGGAAGTTGGTGTTCGAATGAATCGAAGTTACAATAGCTTAAGTGGTAGAGCAGCAATGTATTTAACGGAGGGCGTGGGTTCGAATCCGTATCGTGACATTTTCATTTCAACCAATACCTTACATAAAGATCAATTAATTGAAAGAAGTTACTTGGTCAATCGGACCACAAAATATAATGGTTTTAAAATAAATGTTCATAGCAGTTTGAATGAAAAGGTATTTCCACATTTATTTGTCATCTCACATCATTCAATGTTGTTGTTGTCGGCAACATCCTTGTCTAACTCCCCATTCAATATGAACTGCAATCATTACTATCAATCCCGGTGCAATAAGAAAGAGCCAGAGGTCTTCAAAATCCTACTGGGCTTTTACAATTTAGAAGAATTGTTCAAAAACTGGAAGATAAACACTACGAAACCAAATCTTAGTAAATAATCACCTTCTACTCTAAGCATTACCAAAACCGATCTGTATTGAACTAAATAAAGATTCCTCACTCTCACTCGCATTCTTACTCTCTCTCTCTCTCTCTCTCTCTCTCTCTCTCTCCACTCGTACACACATGCACGCACGCGCGTGCGCGCGTACACATACACCTTCTCTGACACATTCACTTTCACTCTCTCTCGTTCTATTTCTCTCTCTCTCTCTCTCTCTCTCTCTCTCTCTATTTCATTCCTTTCTCTCTCTTTTTGCTCATCCCTATATTTCTCCTTCTTTACCTATGTATTTTTCTCTATCTCTTTTGTTTCCTATATTTTTTCTCCCATTATCCTACCATCCTACTTTTTCTCGTTCTCTCTCTCTCTCTCTCTCTCTCTCTCTCTCTCTCTCTCTCTCTATCTATCTATCTACATATCTAACTATCTATCTTTGGATCTCATTCTATCTCTATCATTGTCTATGCTCCCTTTCTTTTTCTCTGTCTGTCGGCCTCTATCAATCGATCTTTGGCTCTCATTACATTTCCCTATCCACTTTTTCTCTTTCTCTCTCACTCAATCTCTCTTTCTTATGGAGTCGCAATTTCTTTCCTAGTGTGGAAAGTGCAATACGAGTGTAAATAATGGATGACTTCTCTACTTAAGTGGGGGAGTAATAATAAAAATAAATATATCTGAAATAGTATAAATTTAATATATTACATTTAAACGCTGATCTAAAGGAAATATTAATAAAAGGAAACTATTTTAAAAACCTTCTCAAAAATATTCAAGTAAAATCCTTTTCTTCATTGATATGTCCTTTCTCTGAAGGGGTGTACCTAATCTTCCACTCGTAACTACCGGAACTGTAACTAATTACCGTAAATAACTAACTATTACATTAAGTAGGAACGGAGGATTAGGTACAGGGCTTTTGAAAGCGTTTTTGTTTGTACAGGATGTCTAGGATGTAAGGTTTCTTCCAATGAGAGGAATGACTTATCAAATAAGGTGAATAAATCTTCTTGAATATTTTTAGGCCGCTGAAAAATAACGCTGGAGGATCAAAGTAACATGATGAGGATGATGGTGTAGTTACTTTTAGTGTCCTTGTCTCCGTTTTCCCTAATCTTTGCTTCTCGCCGTCTTCGGTATTTAACGTTTGTTAACGTTGGTTAAAACCAAACACTGAAAAGAGACCGAAACGCGTCGGACAGACCACGAAGACCTCACAATTTCAGAAAATTGCAAATAACTTCGGCAGTTTGGGGTGAACAGTATCAAAATTACTGTCCATTTATACCTTACAAAAAATATACTAAATAATCCTCTACCATGACTGAAACGTTCGCATTAGCTGTGCTTGGATTAGCAGTATTCCACCGTCCCAAAAACACATTTAAGCAGCACCGATTTGAAAAACAACTAGTTTTACATGTTTGGATAAAAAGAAAAATTATTCTTTTTTCCTCGCCATTTCCTGGCAACTTTAGTCATCATGTAGTAATATAGTTTTCTTCAGAAAAGTTTGTTAAACAAATACTTACACGGCTAACTTTATTTTCAAAGGTACAAATATACTTTAAAAGACTTTTCTAAATCATGAGTTTTTCTAATATTTCCTCCCTAATGTCTAGGAAACTATGGGTCTATATTGGGACACATTTTCTTTGTATTCCTTCCACGGTTTGATAAGCAATACAATGTTAGGCAATTTCTATTGTTTTGGAAATCGACCTTCCTTTAAGCATAGGTTATACATGGCTGTCACACTTAATGGACTTCTATTGAAAAAATGTTTGTCGATAGTTTTGTATAATCCATCTACTACACGTGCTTTGACTGCATTGTTGAAGCGCATTTTCAATTTCTCTTTTATCATATGTTTTATCATTAAACGTTCCAATATACATAGCTTTACACTTCTTGACTACTGCTCATGCAATGTACCTGCTTAGCAAGTAAGCATGTAAGGGTAATTAGGCACTCACGTGACTCTGATTACTTACAAGGTTTCCCATATATTTTTCTTGTAAATTCCATCTTTTTTTTAAGAGATTTGTCAAAACCGGGCTTTTTATTCTTTCCTGAAGCAATTTTGTAAACCGCATTCCATGGATTTAATTTATCAGTTATATTCCACTAATTTTACCAAGAGAACGTTTTCTATTTTCAAAACATGCAACTGCATTCCATTATTTTAGTATAGTATTGATCATTTTGTGATTCTTGAAGTTCTACATTATTGATTGTTGTTTCGTACACTTTTTTCAATCGATCCGACGTACAACGTTGCTCTGTGACTTCTAGGCTCCTCCAAAATACAGATTTCTGCCCATTGTTAACGTTTTTCGCATATCTTGGGATGCTACCATCACTGGCAACTTTCAGTATTTTCTGTAAGAACCTAGTTATAACCATCTGACCTTTCCACTTCAGTAATGATTTTTTCGAATAACGTGGACTTATATCTGGACACGACTTCTTTGTGTTAAAAAAGACAATGTAGACAATTTCCATTGTTTTCGAATTCGACCTTCCTTTAAACGTAGGTTATACATGGGTGTCACACTTAACTGCTATCTATTCCCAAAAATTTTCTCAATAGTCTTGGTTTATCCATTAACTCCAGTTAGGGGAAGGTATTATACCTCAATTCCTAATTCCTTGTTTATTTTACCCCTGAGTTCAGGGTTTTTAACCCTGAGGTCAAATTAGATTTTTTTTGTTAACACAAGAATTAAATTTTTCTCAGCATGCAAAGCTTAGTTTCATATCTAAACGCCCCTTACAATTTTGCCTGTTCACTAACAATCGTTATTCAGAATCTAGTTCAAAATTTGGTGGTCGGAGACAATCTTCTCTTTACTGTTTCGCCGTTAATTTGGTAGAAGAGATGAATTACACAAGGTGAAATCTATATTACTAGAACCTATCCATATTCAATTAATTGTCTTGTATTTTCCACTGAGATATGTCGGCCGTTCTTTAAATTCAAACCTATTACGTGAATTAGTTATACTTTTTATCTAAAATTTTAGTTGAGATGAAAAAGTTAACACTGTAAATAAAAAGTTTTTTTCATTTATTATTATTCATATTCATTTTCATTTTTGTTGTATACTGCGTAGATTTATAGAAAAATATAAGATATGATTAAAAAAATAAATAATTAAACTGAGTAAAACAATTTTACCGAAAATGTTGCTATTGATAACCACGAAAAAAATATTCAATTCAAAACGGATATTTCCTACTGCTAGCATTCGACGTGGCATTGATTTTGTGAGGTTTTGAAAGTACCGTTGTAGAATATTTTCATACTGCTCCAAAGAGACATTCTTAATCCCTGTACGTTGTCTGGCATCGCTGAGCGACTTTTCACTCTGTTTGGCAACTCGTCAAAAGTGTTATTTGATGGAATTTAAGTCGGTACTACATGCTCGCCACTCTAAACCTTGGTATTGAGGTGGGTTCCGAGTAGTTACCAACGATCTTAAACGTCTGGGGCTTAGCAATGTCATCATAAAACCGTCGCCAATTAGCGGCATATAAGTAACAACTTCTTATGATAACATAACTCAATGTGTCACACAGCTATTAGGGAACCCTCGGTGAAGATAAAGTTTGTGCCACGTTCCATAGAAATGACTGCCGCAACCATAGTTTCTCTGGAGTGAAAATGTAGCGGTGATATATCAATCTCCAGTTCTCCAAACCCTAACTCGGCTGTCAAAAGACCGCAAACAAGACTCATCCGACTTGAAAACAAGATTTTAGTACTCTTCCTCAGACCAAGTGTTGTGATTTCTTGCGAAACGGAGCTGTTCTCTGCCTTGTTAGAAGTTCTGGACCAGTGTGGCTGGTCTTCTCACACGTAATCCAGCTTCTGAAAGTATTCGCCTTACAGTGCGTAAACTAACGCTAACATTTCTAATTTGTTCTAATTTTAAGTTGTTGGTTGATCTCAACACGGTAACAAAATATAAAACCCTTTTGACAGAATGCGTGAACCCTCGCCACATACGCCAGACCTTTCCATCATCCAAACAATGCTATGATTCTAGTTGTATCTCTATCAATTAAAACCGTCAGCCAAACAAATTTAAAACTTAAAAAGGATACAAACAAAAAGAATCAAATCACCGGAACGTTAAAAAGAAGCTTTGCAGATAAAACTAACAAAGAAAAATTGATATTTCGAAGATTTACTTGAATAAGCAAATTGTAAACGCAAGTTCGAGATTTTATCTTTGTTTTATTTACCTGTAATCATTTAAAACGGAACAACTATTGTAGTAGCATAATCAATGGACAAATTGTGGCCACTTTTTTGCCTCTCAGTGTAAATTTAAATAAGTGGATAACTTATTTCAATTTCTATTGGGTTGTCCGGAAAATAATGCAGGATTTTGGTATTAAACAAAAAAAAAAAAAAAAAAAGAAACTAGTTACTTTAAAGCAATGTTCTTTAATCAAAATAATTTCCCATACTCTCAATACATTTCTCCCAACGTGTTGGTAACTTATTAATTCCGTCTGAGTAGAATTCAGAATTTTTAGAATTGATAAAGTCAATAAATGCATTTTCCAGTTCCGTTTGATTTTTGAATATTATGTGTTGTAAGTAGTGGTCCAGGTGTCTAAAAAAATGGTAGTCAGTAGGCGAGAGGTCCGGAGAGTAGGGTGGGTGAGGCAAAGTTTCATAGCCAAGCTCCAATAATTTTTGTGACGTTACGGCGATCGTTTAATGAGTGTGGAACCCAATTTTCGAGTTTTTTCACTTTTCCAATCGCCTTGAGGTGGTCAGCGACGGTCGTTTTACTGACTTTGAGTTGCTCTGCAAGTTCTCGAACAGTTGTTTTGGGGTTTTCTTCCACCACTGATCGCAGAACATCATCATTAAGAGAGGAAGGCCTTCCACGACCTTCTTCATCTTCAAGGCTGAAATCTCCCTCCCGAAATTTTTTAAACCACCTTTGCACAGTGCACTCATTTACACAACCCTCGCCCCAGACTTGGTTAATGTTTCTAGCCGTTCGGGCTCCGCTTCGGCCGAGTTTAAACTCGTAAAAGAAAATCGTACGAAATTCTCGCTTTGACATTATAAGGATGACTGAATTATTTCCAAGTAGCGGAATGCTACAGAGGTAAACAAACAATATCATTTGGAAGAGGAACGTAAACAGAATATTTTATATAGATTTTTTTAAATGAAAACTTAAAATCCTGCATTATTTTCCGGACAACCCAATACATTGTAGTATGTGCCATTATTTAGGAAGAGGAAACCAAAATATTAACCAATTTCACTGTAGAAAATGGAATTAAATGTACAAATAATATATTTGTACTAAAATGTATAAAACGTCTCAAATTAAAACTGTCTTCTCAATATTTCCACCCTGTCCATTCGTGGTTTCAAAGCATTACAATTTCTAAACTTTTTACGTTTCAACAAATAGCAACTTGATTTTTACGATATATGAAACAGTGACTTGTTAGGCTTTTCTTCTTACAAATTAAAAAAGGTTTTCATTAGAATGTTTAAGTAGAACATCTACTTCCGTGCCTTCAACAATTTACATCCTTTTGTGATATAAGTGTATGATTGAATTCATTTCGACTGATTAATATAAGGGTGAAATAAATGAGAAACCTCAAGCCCATTTGTGTCCCTGACGGATAATAAACTTTACTAGGGGCTGCAGACGGGGGAGAAAATTTGGTGTCGCTGTCGGCATTGTTATAATTATTCACGAGGTAGTCGCTCAACTGCTCAACTTGCGGGTTGCTATTTTCAAATAACATAAAATTTTCAATGAGGCAATCTTCGATTTACTGCTGTGGGAACTGGGAAGAAAAAAATGGGTACTTAAAAGAGGGAGATAAAGATAGATAGACAAGTATAACATTTATGTGTGAATGATTGACTAAATATCATATTATTTAAAAATCGCGCAAATATAAATCGCGAACTTCTCTTATAATTTTGGAAGAAAACTGTAGTGGCCGCTTGAAATTACAGCTAGATGCCACTACGATCTGTAGAATGTTCTCGTCCTCCATTCTGCAGCCAATCACAGTAGAGCCCTTCCCTATAAGCACAAGCACTGCCTCGCTAGAATCAGACCCGTCCATGCGACGAGGTCTCAACCATCACTAATAGACAACATCAGAAGACTCCTCGTTATTCCGACGAGCCATAACAAAAGGAACACCGTCGACGACAACAAGTACTCGCAGCATTAGCCTGATCCCCTTCTAAACAGCCCACTTGGCCGTAAACGCCAAACGCCGCTCCCGGCTATTGCTGCACCGCAGTGCTTCGGCCTCTGTGCAGTCAACCGACTCAGTACGACCGGAGCTCAGCCAACAGATTACTCATGGTCACTGACCACCACTAACAGCCTCGATCCGTCGTCATGACTTCTCCAAACACCCGAACACAACACCGGCCCTTCTGAGGGCCACAAAACTCTCAGTCATTAAAATAACAATGAGTAAATTGAAACTCTTTATATTGATTGAATTATTAAAAAATAAATTATATAAACTAATTTCGATAAGATGCTATGGTATATTATTAGATGAAAGTCTTTTATTTAAATTTAAAAAAAATTATATTTAAAATTATAAATTAATTTTAATTTATTCATACTTGTATAACTTGTGGTTATCGGATCATTATTGTTTCTTTTATCATTTTTTTAATTTTATTTTTTTTCTGGGGCTCCCGGCATCTGAGTCATTTCAGCCACTAACTAAATCTATAAATTCTATACCCATTCAAACACCACATTCATACAAATAAATACATACATACACTTAAATACATCAAGACAGTACACTTATTCCGTTTGGTCGGTGGAGTACTTGATATTCCTCGGAACTATACTTCAACTAGTTTGGGGTCGATGGGGTACTTTTATAAATATTCCGCCATCGACCTCGAACACACACTCATTCGCTTTCATCGTTCGAGGGGAGATGGTGAAGTTATATCTCACCCTCGCCCCTTCGACATTTACGCCAATGAATACATACATACAGACAAAACACAAAGACATATAACACATAAGACATACTATATACAATGAAAAACCCCGATTTCCCCTAGAAAGCGGAACAGGGGACTGAGACAGCTACTGTGCTCGAGGAATCTTCCTAAACCCAGCGACAAGCCTGCACGCTCTCTGTAAGGAGCCGAGGAATGACATGCAACCTTTCTCTGCATAAGGTGCACCTGCGCGGGCTTTGGCCCAAGAGCAGGTGCCCATGTGTCACCCGGTAAGGACAAATCCTGGGTCACGTGAGTACGATCGCTTGTCTCCTGCTCAGATTGTCTGAGGGCCATCTATCGGCCGACGATCCCGCCCACTGACGCTGCCATCTTTTTATCATATTTTTACTTCGTGTTTAGCGTCAGAGGGCCTGATCGCGTTGGTTCGATCCGGAGGGTGGGACGTTCCAGCTTTCGCTGCTTCATCCGCGCGTTCGGTACCCTCTAGGCGGACGTGTCCGGGAATCCAGACAACTACCACCGTTTTTCCGAGAGACTTTAGTTCCGCGTATTTCTCTAACAATAGCACGACGAAAGGGTCCAAAGACAACCTGTCGCGTATAGCCCAGACAGCGCACAGAGAGTCGGTGCATATGAGGAATGCTGAGCCCTCCCCGGTCCACGCCGTCTCGAGAGCGTACCAAATCGAATAGAGCTCTGCCGTGTATACGCTGAAATGAGGGGGCAACGACCCCTTGACGAGGTGGCCACTCCCTCGCTATACACAGCACACGCCACACCATCGCCGGTCTTGGACACATCTATAATAATGGGACGAAAACAGGTTTATCTATTTCCAAGTTCAAGGAACTTAGCTGATAGAGGTTTGGTGGCGTACACGATTTGGGCAAGTTCGTCAGGGTAACGTCCAAGGAATCCCGAGGGGTCGCGTCAGCGAGCGAAGCATGTCGTAAACTCCTCTGTACGGGCCCCTGAGATTGCTCTGAGACCCTGATAATAAAGCCTGTCGAGAATTCTCAGGCGCGTTTTTCGGCCGAGGAATAAGCCATACATCCATAAAAGATCCTCGAACAAAGCAGCGAGTCAAACATTTTGTGAAGAATCTCCCTGTCTGCTCCCCAGCTAAAATGCACAACAAATTTCAACAGTAAGTGGGTAATCGTGTTTTGAACCTCGTCGACGTCGATGACTGCCAGCCATCTCAACTTCTCATCAAATAGAAGGCCGAGAAACCGCACCTTCTCCACATACATCACAGGTGTGCCCCTCAAGCAGTGTTGAAGGGGCTATGGGCCTTCCTCAATCTGCAAAAGTGAACACACACCAATTTCGAAGTTGAAAAGGAAACCCGGTTTCCTCGGCTATGGCAGCCACATCGTTTATCGCCGATTGCATTCCACCGCCGACCTCCGCCAGATCCTTACTCGAATAGTAGAGGCCGAGATCGTCGACAAAGAGCATTTTCTTTATCGGCAGGGGAATACCGTCAGCGACACCGTTCACTGCCACCAAGAAAAGCGCAACGCTCATCACCGAACCCTGAGGGATACCGTTCTCCTGATCCTCCGAGCTCTTTCTCGTCTGACTCGGAATCTAATGTTCTTCAGGAAACCATGGATGAACCGCGGCAATTTGCCTCTTAGACAGAAATCGCGACATCCTTACTATCGCGTATCTCCACGTCGTAGTATACGCCTTCTAGAGGTCGAAGAACACGGCCAGAGCGTGCTTCTGTTCAAAAACGAGTCTTGAAAGTTTCCCTCGAGAAGTCATGCATGATCTACCGCAGAGCGATTCCTACGGAATCCCCCTTGATATTGGCTGTAAAATCCTTTTGTCTCCAAGTGCCAAGTCAAATGACCGTTCACCATAGACTCCAGGATTTTACTCAAACAGGTCGTCCACAAAATCGTTCTATAACTCGTAGCCAGGCTTGGGTTCCTACCCTCTTTAAGGATAGGTCTGATAAGGGCTTCTCGCCAACGATCGGGGTAAGAGCCCGAATCCCATATGTTGTTGACCAAGTCCAACAAGCGCCGCTTTGCACCCAGGGGAAGGTGGCGAATCATCTCATATGGGATACCGTTACACCACGGGTTGAATTCCTGGCGCGCCCCAACGCGTACTCGAACTCTCCCATCGTCAGAGACATACTGTACGCTTCACTGGTGCCGATCGGCGAAATCGATCTCGTTTTAAGTTAGTACGATTACCAGTGGTTAGTACGATTATCTTGAGGAATGTGTAGAATGAATTTGGAATGGATTCTTTGGAGGTTGGAACGTTTAGTTTAACATCACCACTTAATGTGAGGCAAGACTAAAACATAGAAAATTCGATTTTTATTTGTAGTTTACTTCAGGGTTTTTTCAATCTAACGCTGCTTTTAAAACAATTTCCCTAACAGTGAAACTGTTTTTTCCTTTTATTAAATTTAACTCTAAATAGTTTGAAAGAAATGTATACAAGGAGTATCAACAAGTTCATTTCGTAATTTTTTTTCCTCCAATTCATGTTGAAATTTGAAAGTGTAAAAATTCAATTCATATTGATTATAAATATAACAGAATAGCATAATTATAAAAATAGTAAACAAATATTTGAACGCTATGTATGATACCACTTCAGCTCTCTCGTTTATTGATCAACTTCTTTTTGGCCTTAGGATTAAATTTACGCAATGTTTCGCCAAATTCTTGACTAAAAATAATGTGTTTCGTTAAACACTTTTTTCCTTTTTGAGAAATATTTTTACTCGGCCCATCATAAAACAGACGAACAGAAGCTCGAAAAATTTAAATGAAAATTCGCAAAAAGTGAAATTGAAAAAATTTCTAATAAAGTTCTGCTGGGCAGTTGGTACGTTTTGTTTTATGCAACTCATCAACAAAAACGAAGTATTACATTGAAATATCACAGTAGGAGAATTACTACATTTATCTGTTGTCTACCTCTGTTGATCTTTAAAATCACCTTTTCACATAAAGTGGTACAACTCTTCTCAAAATTGTATGCACCGACGGGTGTAATGCTTTTTTAAAATCATATATAAATTGTTTTAGAACAGTTTTAGCTAAGGAATTAACGAATAGGGTGTAAGGTATTAGTGGGCCCATTTACACACTAAACCGGAGGATATGAAATACGAGTCTTCCTAAAGTAATCGTTGGCCACTTAATGAAACCAGCGTCCTTTTAATAGCACGCACTTTAACACATTAATCACGTGAAAACATTAATCATAACAACAATATGATTTCATTTAGGAATAGATTGTCCGTAAATAGCATTTAGTTTAAGGTACGACAGACTTCAATTTATCCAAAATCCTTAAAGCTTCAACCATCAGGAATTTCAAGGTGATTTATATAAAATCACTAACATGGGTTAAATTAAGAAGGAAATGCATAGAATAATCACAACCATATCAAGCGAAACGTATCCGACTTGTAGAAAAATAGGCAAAAATCTTACAACTAAAATCTAAGACTTGTTCCATTCCTACTATTATCCTTTCTAATTAATCAAAATACCAAAATAATTCCATTTGTTTTTTAAATTTTCTATCACCTTAAAAGAATATATATATATAAGATTTTAATCTTTTAATTTGAGACAAAATGATATATATTAAAAGATGAATCACCGGATTCATAAAGGATGAAAGTTTTGAGGTGAGAGTCTTGCTTAAGGCCGACCTTCAAAAAATGTTATCACAAACGAAAGCCACCGACACGTCTATTTTATTACAATCAAGACCCAAAGATAGCATATTTTCCAAATAATGTAGAAATCTCACCATTCGAGTAGAATAAATTTTAATTCAAAGATTTTTTTTTTCATTAGTCGATTATGTAAGCAGATTTACTTTTCAAAGCGAAACTTGTTTTAAGCATATTTATTTTATTATTATTATTATTTTTTATTTTTTTTTTTGCTGGGGCTTCCGACATCGAAGTCATTTCAGCCCCACACTCAGTCTACATTCTATACACGTTCAGACACATCATTCACACCAATAAATACGTTCATACAATTAAACACATTCACACAGCACACTCATTCCGTTTGGTCGGTGGAGTACTTGATATTCCTCCACCGACCTACAATTAAACTAAGCTAGATTGGGGTCGATGAGGTACTTTTATTAATATTCCGCCATCGACCCCGCACACACACTCACTCGCTTTCATCGTTCGAGGGGCGATGGTGACGTTCTATTCACCCTCACCCCTCGCCATTCACACCAATAAATACTTGCACACAGACAAAACACAAAGACACGTAACACATACTATATACAATAAAAAAAAAAAACAATTTCCCCTAAAAAGGGGAACAAGGGACTCAGATACTCGCTACCGTGCTCGAGGACTCCTCTTAAATCCGGCGGCATGCCTGCACGCTCTCTATAGAGCCAAGGCATGACACGCCTCTATTATGTGGGACACATCGAGCAACCTTTCTCTGCATAAGGGGCACCTGCGCGGGCTTTGGCCCATTAGCAGGTGCCCATGTGTCAACCGAGTATGGCCAATCCTCAGCCGGGTGAGGATGATCCCCTGCCTCCTGCTCAGATTATCTGAGGGCCATCTACCGGTCGTGCTCTTGACTCGCAAGAGCTTCCCCGACGACCCCGTCCACTGACGCTGTCATCTTTCTTTTATCATACTTTTAACTGCGTGCTTAGCGTCAGGGGGCCTGATCGCGATGGTCCGATCTGGAGGGTGGGACGTACCAGCTTTCGCAGCCTGGTCCGCGCGTTCGTTACCCTCCAGGCCGACGTGTCCGGGAATCCAGACAATAACCACCGTTTTTCCGAGAGGCTCCAGCTCCGCGTATTTCACTAGCAAGAGCATGACGAGAGGGTCCTCAGAGAACCTGGCGCGTATAGCCCAGACAGCGCGCAGAGAGTCGGTACATACGAGTAAGGTTGAGCCCTCCCCGGTCCGCACCGCCTCGAGAGCGTGCCAAATCGCGTACAGCTCTGCTGTGTATACGCTGCAGTGAGGGGGCAACAGCCAGGAGGTGGCCACTCCCTCGTTGTACACAGCACACGCCACACCATCGCCGGTCTTGGACCTGTCTGTAAAAATCAGACGAAAACCGGCGTATCTACAATATATCTAAGTTCAAGGAACATCCACTTTTCCAATAACAACGTGTTCAATATAAACAGACTTAAAAGCCATTCTCCGATGGCAATGGCAGCATACCTGATTGAAAATCCTTCCTCGATAAGTACCACACCATGCGCAACATCCTCATCACTAAGTGGAATTTGTAAGTTTAAACACTGAAATTAAGAAAACAAAGATAAAAACTAAACAGTTAATTGCTTAAACACTGAACAATTCTTTATCCTTTTTTGGATTAAGGATTAAATGTGTTTATCTCTAATTAATATTCCCAATTTAAAACATTGTATAAACAAATATTTATTTAAAAACAATAAAACAAATTAAAGGAAGACTTTTTTTATCGAGAAAATTAAAACAAAAATCCATTTGGTGGAATTTTTTGTCTGTCTGCATATTTTTAGTGAGTATGAAGTCGCAATAGGGTACACATGCACACCGTTCTTTCTGAAACTGGACAATTTGACAATATGTAATATGTATATATTGCATTAAAACACACCTGCAATAGTTGCACAGTTGGACTAGTTTGCTCATTATCTTCATTATTGTGGCCATGAACCTACTGTTTTTATTTTTGTTTTCATCCTCGAGCTTACGATGCAACATGGCTATCTGTTTTTCTGTATTTTTTTGAATTGGAGTAAGCAACGGATATACGGGTAATTATCAGGAGAAAAAAACCTGTATGGCATATGTCAAAGCTTTATTATTCATAGGAGCTCGGTGATAAAATTCACCGGAGTTGTGAAAGAAATTAGGTTTGTTGGATACTGATAATTGATTTCAGCTGGATTTGCCCAATTGTTTTGCGAGAGGTGTTACCTGACTGAAAGGTTTGAAGCCAATCACTCTCAATTATCCAAACGTACGATTTGAGTCGGGAACAACTTTTGAACAGTTACTGCTTTACAGGCTTGCTTTTCCTGTTGAATTTTATTTTAGGGTTTGCCCTTGTTTTAAAAATAGGAATGAAAGACTTAGCAGTTGTAAAGTGTACAAGGGAAACTGAAGTCAAGACAAATAGAACCAATTACTGGACATGAGCCCTGAATCTGAGATGATTGATGATTTGGGGGGCGTAAAGGTATCTAGGATAGATCGCCGAGTAACTGGGGTCTAAATGAAGACGATTATTCATTGAAAAATATTGCTCCACGGCGAGAAGACGGTTGACAAATGTGAAGTGGTCGGTTATTTTTTTCGTTTTTCCAACGGTTAAAATCCTAACATTTCATCTCAAAACCGTAAACGAACCAGTGTTGGGCAAAAATTAATCATGTCTAATGATTAATGATTGATCACTCAGAACGTTAGTCATGGTTGGTAATAAGGGACTAATTTAGTAATTAGTCATAATATAGTTAGTCATGACTAAATTTCGATAAATCATGTTCGAATGGGTGCACAAAAGATGAAAAATATAATTTCATCATTTTTTATTTATTATTACTTCCTTCAATTGATTACTCTCTGTGTAAGGTATTGGTAAAAATGAAAAAGTTAGTGTCACGAGCGGGATTCGAACCTAAGACCTTCGGCTAGATTCGCCGCTTGAGCTATCGTGACTTTCATTATTAAAACATTGAAATGAAGAAAACAAAGATAAAACCTAAACAGTTAATTACTTAAACACTGAAAAATCCTTTATTCTTTTTTTTAATAAGGATTAAGTGTGTTTATCTCTAATTCCAAATTTAAAATATAGCATAAACAAATATTTATTGGTAAAAACAATAAAACAGATTAAAGGAAGAAATTTTTTATTGAGAAAATTACAACAAAAATCATTTGGGTGAAATGTGTTGCCTGTCTGGATATTATTAATTGAGTCTGAAGCCGCAATGGAGTACACATGGCACTACTCGCACTTTACTGTACACGTACTCAACTGCACACCGTTCTTTCTTTAAACTTGACAATCCGACATATATGTGTATGTGTATGTATTGTATATACGTTATATATAGGTTCGTTCTCATGAACTCGATAATACTTAGGTTAGTTAGTCTCTGAGTAGTGCTAAGGACCTTGACTCTTCTCAGATGACCTTTAGTCCACTAAACCACAGATAGGTAGGCTATCATGTTTCTAACAAGTAATGTGTTTCGGCATAACGACACCTTTGGGTTTATATCCCAACTTTTCTTTATACAAAAGAGTTATTAAAGAAATCGCCTTTTATTACTTAAGGCGAATATTGTCATTGGTTTCATTTTATCATACGAAAACATAAGTTTAACTTTCAACGTATGGGGTTTGAACTCGTGATAGCCGAGTGATTAGACTGGCGGCTCTTAGAACCGGCGATCGTGCATTCGATTCCTACCGTCGACCCTGACCGTTTTTCAACTTCCTCTTACGACTTACCCTCTGCCTAATATGCAAGACATTAGGAAAAAAGGCTTACAATCGAATCCTTGATAATGGACTTTTTTCTTAAATTTTATAAAATTGTGTAAAAAATAGTATATAATTGAACTTTTAGCTGCTTTACATTTATATCTTTATTTTTTAAATCTATTATTCACTCCTACAGGCCGATTTAAGTTTATGTTTTGTTTTCCTTTTTGTAATAAAACATCTATTTTGTCATATGATAACCTATATCTGGCCATGTTAGCTTTTGGTTTAAGCCACATTTTGACGGGACAACATCTTATAAATCTGTAACGCTAGGAGGCATTCGCAAAAAAGTATGACTCATTGTCCGCTGTCCTTGCGCCCAGACCCCCGAGTTTTTTCTTGTTTTAATTACTCTTCAATAGATGTCTCTAACATGCACCTGACGATTTTGTGTATTCAATTTGTGCTACGTACGTACCTATGCTGCGAGGTCGTATTAGGTCATTTTGCAACGTATGAGACAAATGATAACAGCAGTGAGACATTCCTATTGTCCTATATGAAATATTTAGAAAATTTCAATGAGGTTATTGACAAGCATGTAATAATTTTGTATCGGAAGATTGCTCCGTTGTCGTGAAAGCAAAGGATGCCCGACAATGTCCTTTTATTGTTATGTGAGTACTTGTAATCTTCTTTTACAGTTCCAATTGCTATAATACTATCGTTCCACTACATGACCTTTATGTGATGACTTTTGTTTAACAGAGGCGGTTTCACGATTATTTCCCTGTAACAGGTGGAATAAGATGGCGGCGTTCGCCATGTTTCTTCTTCCTTCGAACTTGGGTTGACTAATACTTTTTAGAAAAGTTTCTTCATTCCATACATTAAGACTAACTACAAATACATATTAAAAAAATAATGTCATATCTTTTTTTTTTGGAAATTTCGGACCAGTAAGATTTACCGCAACGATAAAATTGGACACGGGCTGACCAGACCTTTTAGTTTCTTATTCAGTAGCAAATCAACATCAGTTATAATGCACTGGAATTTACCTTTAGATTCGGTTGACGTTTAGAAATGTCGTAACGTAGAACTACTTCAAACGAAAGATTTTGTTTGAAATCACTGAAGGTCATATTAGTTGCACTCCATATTAGTACCACGTACAACATACATATGTCACTTTCCAATTGATTTTCAATTTAGACTTCGGGATTAGGCCTAGGGTAAAAAAAAATAAAAGAGTAGAGGAAGAAACAGTCGGTAGAGGAAAAGGGTGAATCCCGGGACAGGAGAGACAAGAGAAGTATGTCATCCTTAAAAAAGTGAGTACATATCCACCCTTGTTATAAATGGTCTGGCTTTGCAAGAAATTACTATTTATTTAAATTTATAAAAAATCTTAATTAATGTTTAAAATTTAAAAGGAAATTTATTTATTGCAATTATTATTTTCTTGTGCATTTAATAATAAATCCTCAGTTGTGGTTTAGATTTCAATCTGAGAGGACGTGTTTGTGCCGTTCGAGAGGATTAACGACTATATCTAAACGCGATAAGTAGAAAGATCATTATTTTTGTTTTAATATTTCTTTCTAAAATTGGTGGAAGGTTTCCTTTTCCTTATTTTTCTTTTGGTACATATCGATATTTATTTCTTTATAATTTAAATCACTTGGAGACAAAAATTTACACGGCCCTACCGGGCCATGTCTTCGGAAAGCGGGGGCCCTTTGTCCCCGACAAACATAAACCCGGCAAAGCGTTTCAAAGAGGATGAGGGATATGTTTCTAATCGAGAGACTTCCGATTTTTATGAGTACATTTTTAACACAAAAGGTAATCCTACGGTTAATCAATCATACTCTAAAGTGATAATTCCGACTCAAGAGGAGTTAAAATCCGAAAAATCCAAAACTAGGACTCTTGTTAGGCAGCGACTCGGTGGAAACCGATTTCGGGACACAGACCAAGGGCCTTATTTTGTGTTTGTGGAAAGCGAAGAAAAAAATTTAGGCAATGCTCACGCAATGATGTTTGGGAAATGGCTTTTCAGGGACCCAAACTTAAATGGTAACAATATTAAACAAATAAGAGTAGTCGGGAAAAACAGAATTAAAATAACTACATCGAATTATGAGACGGCAAACTATTTGGTAGAAAGTAAGAATTTAAAACGAGAGCGCCTCTGGGTATACATTCCAGATTTTTTGATTAAAAAAGTTGGAATCATCAGAAATGTCGATATTAATTTGAGTGAGGTAGAAATTCTAGAACAAATGCGTTCAAGTGTCCCTGCTTTTTCGGTTGAACGTATGAAAAAAATTATTAGCCAAGGTGAGCAAGTCAAAGTTCTTCCCCTACAAACATGTAAAATATCTTTCTATGGACAATTACTTCCTGATCATATTACTATATATGGCGCGTATTGTCAGGTACGCCCTTATGTCCCTCCAGTAAGACAATGTGGAAACTGTCTCAGATTTTTCCATACTGCAGCACAATGCCGCGGGCTCCAAAGGTGCTTGAAATGCGGTGAAAATCATCTAGCTAAAGATTGCCCTAAATCGGCGATTGAGGTAACATGCGTCCATTGTTCCAAAAATCATTTATCTAATAGCAAAGAATGTGAAGCTTACAAAGCTGCACAAGAAGAAAACCAAAAAAAATTGGCTGAAACATCTTACGCGTCGGTATTAACGTCAAATAGGTTTGACATTCTAGATTATGTGAATGTTAAAGAGGAAGATCCCCTCCCTTCCCTATCACAGTCTATGCCAAACAAGACAGCTCGACGGCAAATTAAGAAAAAATCGAGTAAATTGACCCGTGATCAGGTGAACCCTGAAGAGTGTACCTCAATAGAGGAAGAGTTTGACACCACTACTTTGCGACCTACACGAGAAACCAAGATCAACCCTTTGTCTACTACGGAAGCGGAAAGATTTATACAACAATTAAATCTCCTGTCCAACAAGCTTACAAAAAATCGCAAAAACATGAGCAAAACGGAAATGGTTGACGAAATAGGGAGTTTCTTATATAATTTAGTAAAAGAAAACGAGGATAGCATGCAAATTATTAAAAATAAATATGATCAAACAAGTAACTAGACCTAGCAATAGTCAAACCGTAACCTCGTATATGTACACAAATAGGTCGAAAATCTTCTATATTATAATCTATACACATGCAAATCTCCTACAACCAATTATTAACAGCATACATACCGCTTTCACAATTAGAATGAGTAACTATGAAGAATAAAAACATAAATCTGAGATTATTTCAATGGAATGCGCGTTCAATTCTTCCGAAGAAGGATAACCTGGAACAGATTTTATTTGAATTAAATATTGAGGTAGCGATAATTTCCGAAATCTGGCTATCTCCGGGATCAAGATGTAAATTTAGCAATTACCACTTTGTTCGCTTGGATAGAGAAGATGGCTACGGAGGAGTGGGTATATTGGTGAGAAGAAACGTATAGTTTAAAATACTAGATATCCCAAATATCCTAAAAGGTGAGGTGGTAGGAATACAAATAATGCTTGATGACTTACTACCGATCAATTTATTTTCGGTATATTCCACTCAATCCAACTCTTATCGCGATTGGGATGGATTTTTTAAATCCGCAGGTAAACCATGTATAATTGCGGGCGTCTTTAATGTACACCATTTAGCTTTGGGTTCTGATTGGACAGACAATAGAGGCATTGAACTGGTTAGTGCTCTACAAGAGAATGATTTAGTTTACTTGAACGATGGATCTCCCACCAAAATTAGATCCCCGAACCAGACTCATAATTCGGCGGTAGACGTCACACTGACATCCTCTGACCTTTCGCTTATGGCGGATTGGAAAGTATTGGAGGATCCGATTGGCTCAGACCATCTTCCCATACAATTCTCAATTTCAAACGTTCCTGTGTGTAAGATCTCAAAGACATATGTGAGATGGAATGTAAGAAAGGCAAATTGGAAGATTTACAATGATTCTTGGGTAAAATACAAGCCTGATCTAGATAATTTACTCGATTATGATACATTAAACGAAATATGGATGAAGGTGTGCCAGCTTAGTATTCCTCAATTTAAAACAACTAACTCCTCTAGGGGCAAGGGAAAAATGTGGTGGGACGAAAACTGTGAGGAGGCTGTTACAATGAGGAAAACAGCGTTTAAGAACTATAAAAATAATCCATCTTTTGAAAATTTTGAAAGATTAAAAACAGCCTCTCTGGAGGCTCGACACGCCTTATACGCTGCAAAAAAAGAGTCATGGAGAAAATTTTGTGCTTCCATAAATACAGCTACTCCCATTAAAGATATTTGGGCAAAATTAAGATTGATTAAGAACATCCCTACTCCGTTACAGCCTCCTATGGTTTATGGCGATTGGACGAGTGAATTCATTAATAATTTTTGCCCTTTAGGCCCATGCGAAAAAATTAGGGTTGAGGTGAACATGGTCCACAATACCTGTAGTTTAGTAGCCCCGTTCTCACTTACTGAACTTAACTTTGCGCTAAAAAATACTAATAATAGCTCTCCAGGCATGGATCAAATACACTATAGCATGATAAGTAACCTCCCTTTATTTTCAAAACGAGCCCTTCTCAAGATTTTTAATAATATTTGGCTTAGATGTGAAATTCCTGATAAATGGAAGGATACGTTAGTAATTCTTATCCAAAAACCTGGCAAACCTCCCCATTGTCCTAACTCGTATAGGCCGATTTCTTTAGTATCGTGCGTTAAAAAAACATATGAACGAATTGTAAAAACTCGAGTAGAATGCTGGGCCGAACAGAATAACATGCTTCCATCAACACAATATGGGTTTCGAAAAAATAGATCGGTCACTGATGCTCAGCTAGCTCTAATAACTGATGTTCAACTAGCCTTGACTAATAACAAATCGGTATTAGCTCTTTTCTTAGACATCAACGGAGCGTACGATAATGTAAACCCCCACCTACTGAGCCTAAAATTAATAAAAATGGTCTTCCTAATAGGTTAGTTTTGAACGTGATGACCCTAACAACAGAAAGGAACATTTATTTCAAAGTTAACGACGAATTTGTTGGACCAAGAACGACTTACAAGGGTCTGCCCCAGGGCGGAATACTTAGTCCCATACTGTATGCTTTATATGTTTCCGACTTTACGACTATAATACCTGATTGGATCAAAATAATTCAATATGCGGATGATATTTGTATTTATATTGTTGGTAGGACGATAGAGGAATGTAAAGAAAAGTTAATTGAGTTTATCCCTGTTATGGACGAGTGGCTAGAGAAAAACAGCCTAGAAATTTCTGACTTGAAATCGGTCGTTTGCCCGTTTACAAGAAGGCGTAAAATAGATTTACCGGATAGTTTAAGAGTGGCAAAACATAATTTTTCGGTAACCTACAAAGTAAAGTTTTTGGGCCTTACAATTGACCGGAAAGTGTCATGGGTCTCACACATTAGGGAATCTCTTGCAAAATGCGAAAAGCTATTCAACATTTTATGTAGTTTCACCGGGGCGAAATGGGGAGCGGACCCTTCGATAGGATTAATGTTTTATAAAACAACCATTAGATCCGTGCTAGACTTTGGATCTATCTTTTATGGTCAAGCCTCAAATATTAATTTTAAAAAAATAAATACCTTCATAAATAAATGTTTACGGAGAATAGTTGGGGCTCTCCCAAGTACTCCGATTGCTGTTCTTTCAGCGGAAGCAGCTGAACCACCTTTTGAAATAAGATTATCAAAATTAGCAGTATCTAAACTAATAAATCTTCATTACTCTGATAGTAACTTAATGCCCAGAATTGCGGCTTTGACAGCAGCAGTCTTGGCAGAACAATATTGGACAAAGAAGAAAATTCCCCCTATCGTAGACGCTTTTCTTGCTGTTACTCCGGACATATATTCGGTTTATAAAAACAAACTTTCCCCTACTTTACAACTCGATTACGATAAGATGATAAGTCCGCCTACCACTTACTACTTCAAAGACTACTCCGACTATCCATCCCATTTAGCAAATAAATTGTTTATTTCCGAAGTTAATGAGTTTTTCCCCGGCCACCATCTAATTTTCACCGATGGTTCTTTACTAAACAAGAAAGTGGGCTGTGCTTTTTATGACCCGGCTCGTAATTTTTCAAAAAAAATCTCATTACCTGAATCAATTTCTATTTATACGGCGGAAATGTTTGCTCTTGCAAAAGCTCTCGAGTACGTAGCCTCCCTAAGTTGTGACAACTATTGTATCATTTCAGACAGTATGAGCTCAATAGCACAATTGGACCACTTTCAACCCAATGCTAAATGCGACTACCTGGTTTCTGAATTAATAAATGAATTCTGCAATCTAAAGGTCCAAAATAAGGATGTAATTTTTTGTTGGAGTAAAGGACACAGTGGCATAAAACATAATGAAATCATGGATTTAATGGCCAGAGATGCCACAGTTGACGGGGAATTTCATGAA
>CM077106.1:22646397-22665845 GCA_039619505.1 Cimex hemipterus | reverse complement strand
CGGGTTGCAAATAAGCCAGCGGAAACAGCCCAAACCTCGGCTACACATGAGACAGAAGGAACTTGGGCCCAAGTAGTAAAGAAAAGAGGAGGGGCCAGAGCCGGCGCACCTAAACCTCCTCCTCAAGACTACAAAGCCCTTTTGGATAAGAGCGTGAAAAAGGCCACCGAAGAACGACAGAAGTTGATCTTCGTCGACCCCATGAGCGAAATGGACCAGGCAGAGGTACTGAAGCGCACCAAGCAGGCCATCAACCCAAGGGAGACCAAGGTCAGAATCGATGACATGAGAGTGACAGCTAAAGGCGCCGTCGCAATAAGAGCTTCGACGAGTGCTGACTGTCGCGCAATCCTCGATAGCCTTAAGTTCCACCAAGTAGGCCTTAAGGTTCACACAGTGGGAAAGAGAAACCCGAGACTTCTGATACTTCGAGTACCGAAGGAGGACAAGCCGGAGGAGCTGACAGCGCAGCTAGCGGAAAACAACCCTGGCTGGACTAAAGAAGCAATACGGCCCCTCTACACCCGCAAACTTGGAAATTGGCCCTCAACAGAGGTCGGGTCAATCTGTATTACCAGACCTGTGCAGTAAAGGAATACCAGGGAGTTACACGGTGCTACAACTGCCAGGCGTACGGACACGTGGACGCAGTGTGCCCCAAAAATGAGCCAATGTGCGGAAACTGCGACGAGCAGCACGACACAAGAAGCTGCAAAAGTAGCACGCTAAAATGCGCCAACTGCCTAAAGATAGCACAGCTGAACTGCCACAGCTCTCAGGCAGTGCAGGCCGAGGCAAGGGCCTTGACCCAGCAGCTGGGAATCGACATATTCTTGGCGCAGGAACCATGGAAGCTCGTCTTAGATGGAGCTATGGGGCTTGCTGCCAGGGTGGTCAAATCGAGAAGACGGGCTAAGGTCCAGCTCGCACGCCTTGAACACCAAAACTAGGGTGCCAACGAGGATAGCGGCTATTCGCTCCTTATCTGGCGCCACGTGTGGAGCAACCACTACATGTCGAAAAAAAGAACATAGCTTCAGTCTATAATTCAAAAAGCTATATAGCAGCGCAAGCCAAGAAGCTGCAAAGAGCCAGATATTGCTTAGGAACGGCAAAACGCTAAGGCACAGACGGATGTGAGAGCCACTGTTTGGTTAAACTCCTCTTATAAATCCTTGTCTCGGAACCCACATTAAGGCAATCTTGTTGTGTTTTCGAAACACTATTAGGCAATTTAGCGCAATATGCTAAATCTTCTTGACCTTTTATAGCTTACATTTTAGGTAAGTAAAAATAAAGTAATGACCTGTGGCTTGTGACAATCATCTAACATTTTGAACATCAGTATTGTCCAACCGGATAGCTGCAGGCTTTTCCCCCCAATCCTTCAACCCTCCCAGGATGCGAGGAAAAGCATCCCTCGTTTGCGCAAAAATCCGCGTAGTTGAAGAAAATAGGTTTCATACAGTCCACATCAACATCAAAACAGCTTAATTGTGTTTTTTTTTTTTTTTTAATTTGGATTGGTAGACAAATACATTTTGAGTGTTTAGTATTATAATTTGCATATTACCCGAATACTTTTTCTGATTTTATATCTTGAAAATTGAAAGTTTACAGTTACCATCCTCACATGTTCAAAGAAATTTGCGATAAATAAATGAGATTAATTAAGGAGATTAAGCGAATGGGAGCAGGGAGTGAATCGGCTTCTCTGACTCGAATATGCTTTGTACAGTTGTACGTATGACCAGGGTGGTACCCTAGGGAAAGCGAAGGATCGGACCACCTAGGCTAGACCTACGGCGCTCTCGAATGCGTTTGGCAGGTGTAGGGTGAGCTCGACAAGAGACCTCTGACCGTAGGTAGTGCTCATCTAGGGGGTGGTTAGCAATCCCACTGTAAAAAAATAACCGCGTCCGAAGAGAATCCGGTAGTTTCAACGCTGGGGAAGCGCCCACACACAGGGAGATAGATTCGCTTTCTCTATCTAGGGTGTACGCGGGAGAGTAAGCTGATGTATTTCGACCTGCTAGCCCTTTGCGTGCGGCATACGACCCGATGCTTAATGCGGGCCCGGCCATTCGGAGTGGACAAGTGGAGAGGGTGGTTGTACCAGCCCTTAGAAGCGGGAAGCCTTTACACTAATGCTGCGGCGGTAACACAACTCCGTCGCATTCGGAGCTTCCCTTTCACACGAAACAAACTCGTTTCCTGACGAATGTAAAATAAAAATGAAAAACAATATTTGTGCCCCAAAATCAAACAAGTTAATGGGAAAAGGCAAAATGGGGACCTGATCCAAATAAATTATAACAAGGTATTTAAAAAAGTAAATATATATATTCAGATATGTGATCAGTTACATACGCAGTTAACTCCTTGCCATTGAAATTAAAGAACAGCAGGTGCCTTCAATTAAATTGAGAGAAATTTCTTCCCGTCCTTTCGTAGCTCAGCTCGCACTGCCCGAGACTGAGGTAGGAGATTAGGTTATCCTTTGAGAAAAGCTCCCGTTATTAAAAATATTGTTATAGTATGTAAAAGTACCTACATTTATCACTTTGTTTGCTTAATGCTATATATGTTATAATAAAAAAAATTGTTTGGTAAAATTAATACGAAATCATTAAATAGCTTCTGTAACTGAATAGCGTTGAAAGGCATAAATTATCCCAGAAAACAACATTTCCAGCACTAATTTTGTTTTTCGGGCACGAATATAACAGATAAAAAGGGTATTTTGGTGCAAATGCATAAATAGTATGAAATAACAAAATTTTTCCGGTACGAAAATAACGATAGGATTATCCGCTTAGTTTTCGTATTCTTTGCAAATTCTCCAATGTTCTAGATATCGTTAATAAAGTTCGTGTAGAGGAAACTTTGGGTGAAATATTTCAAATTAACAATTTCTAACTTCAAAATAAACATTTTTTGAGGAATTATGAAGGTTTAGAAGATGATCTGAAATATAAGTATGTAAAATTCATGTATACTTAAGAAATATTTTTTATATAAAATAGTTGAGCTCTTTGAAGAAAATATAGTTTTTCTCGTTGAATGAACATTTTTTAACACTAAAATAACCGTATGCTTTTAATTTCTTAATTTAAATCGATCTTTTTAACTTCAAATTAACCTTTTTTTAATTTAAATTACCTTTTTTAATTTCAACCTATTCACTTAAAAATTATACACATACTATAATAGCCGGTAGTACAACAAATTGAACTAGTATCAGAATAATGGGGGAGACCGAAAACTCAACAAAAACAACTTGTGACCCCACAAAAGACGTATGTAAAAATTGTGACACGGCTGTGAACCCTGATGAGGCCGCGGTTTGCTCCATATGTAAAAATATTTTCCACTTCTCGTGTGATAATATAGAATCACGCGAAAAGTGGATTAAACGAAGCATCCAATGTCGGAACGAATGGAAATGTAATTCGTGTAAAAGTTTAAAAAAAGATATGCAGAGCACGATCAATCAATTGCAAGAACAAATAAAGAAACTAATGGAACAAAACGAATCCCTCCGCCTAACCAATACGTTATTGTTAGAACAAGTGAAACCGGACAGAAGCGCGATCACTCCTCCCGATTTAAATCTACAACAGAGTCGTACAGAACAAAACACCACACCCCAAAACCAGAGGTTATATACCAAGTTCCCAAGATACCTGGAAGATCTTATAAAGGAGATCCCTACTTTCAATACTGATGATCCTTGGGAAATACTCAAATTCATTAGTAAATTATTCGATCTGAATTCAACAAACCCCCAATGGTTTGACGAAATATTCCGTAGAGCTACCATTCTCCAAAATAACCCCATTTTATTCCATATCAATAACCTAATGGCAGACCTGACAATCACCTTTCAAATAGTATCAGGATACATTATACAACAATTAATCAATGTCCGAACACGAACCTATTTAGAAAAGTATTACGCGCACAAATAGAAAACGAATCCTTCCGGAACTACGTATTCGACGTGCGTAAATTTGCGGCAATACTTGGAAATTATAGTGAACCGGAAATACTCGAAATAATTTTCTCGGGGGTAAATCTCAACACAAGAACGCGATTCCAGTTCAATGAACGTCCAAAAATTCTAAGTGAATTAGAAACTCTTATATCACAAGTCGAAAGATTAGAAGTGTCATATAAAGCAGAATTTGATAACAAAAATGGTTACGACCACAGAGACTATAATCGCGAAAGAAGTGTAAGTAACCGTTTCCAACGATACACAAATAAAAAAAAACCCCAGACCATTAAACAGAGACAGCTATAATTATCAAAATCCACAGCCTTATCGTAATCCGCTCGAAACCGAAAGACTAAACAAAACAGTTGACCCAAGGCACTATTCACGCCCCGGCACACGAACAGATACAAAAGTCACTTCTAACGACCGAAAATACCCAAACCCTCAGTGGCGGACAAAATTTAAATCATCCGATAACACCAATAAAGGGACGGTCAGCCAAGTAAGACAAATAGAAACGTGTTCAGAGTCAGACGACATAAGCTCATCGGAATCTATAACCAATGTTCCTACAGACGAAAGCCCCAAAAGTCCCCGACGTAATCATAGACCTCCTTCTAAACAAAACAAAACAGCCCGTAGTAGCTCCCACGTAAGCCCAAAAAAAAACTAGTGGAAAGGATCTGCAGTTCCACGAACAATAAGCATGCGCGTTCGCACAACCATATTCAAATTCTAATCAACAAAATAAAAACGTCAGCCCTTATAGATACAGGAGCAGGCATTTCTTGTATTCAAGCTAAATATTTCTCAACAATCGAGAGGATCGGAAAACTAAGTACGACCCCTTGTAACGTCTCGGTTATTGTAGGCAATTCTCAAAAAATTCATATAAAAAATATAACACATTTAATGGTGAACATTGGAAATTTAACTTGGACACATAACTTCTTCATTGTTCCTGATCTGCCATCATTTATTATTTTAGGTTTACACGGACACGCATGACTGTAGATCCTGCCAATAAAAACATTTACTTTCAATTTAAACCATCATTAAAAATACCATTATATCCAGCTTCCCTAGAAACAACCAACGTGCACTGTGTTGCAAACGACCCCATCCAATTTTTCCAAACTAAATACCCGGAGGTCTTGACACGAAAATTAGGCTGCACAAACCAAATGACATACGAAATCCAACTAAAAGAAGGAATAGTTTTAGATTCAAGGAAATCACGAGTGTGCTACCGCACTACACCAGAACGATACGAGACTCTGAAAAACAAAATAGAAAGCCTAATAAAAGATGGGATAATTGAACCTATAACTTCTTACTATACGTCACCATGCTTTCTGGTCCCCAAAAAATACTCCCCAAGAAAACCGAAAGTCTAGTGGTAGACTACCGTGATCTGAATAAAAAAAAAATTGTACATAGCGCTTCAAACGCCGACGGTCGAAGAAGCAATTATACACCTCCGACAAGGCGTGTATTTTTCGGTTTTCGATCTTAATAGCGCGTATAACCAAATACCACTCGCACCAGAATCACAAAAAATTACAGCATTCCAGGTACCTTGGGGAACATACGCGTACCGTCGAGTCCCATTTGGTCTTGCTACCGGGGGACAAATCCTCCAAATATTAATGGAGAAATTATTTGGAGATCTAATATTCAAGTTCGTCTTTTATTTTTTCGACGACCTAGTAGTATATTCCTCGACATATGAAGAACAGAAAGAATCCCGCGACCCCAAACACCCCGTCAGATCGCACAATTCATGGGCGCGATAAACTTCTTCGCTTGATTCATACCCGATCTAGCGAAGATCTCTCATCCGCTCAATACTTTAAGAAAAAAGGATTCCGACCTCATTTGGTCACGAGATTGTCAACACGCATGGGAATTATTGCGAAAAAAAATAACGAGCCCCCCGGTTCTCAAAACACCAGACCTCACACAGCGTTTTGCGTTGTTTACAGACGGATGTAAAAAGGGTATATCCGCTTTTCTCGCTCAGCTAGAGAAAAGGGCATGGCGTCCGGTAGCGTTCACTTCCAGAAAACTACGAAAAACCGAAATTAACTACGCGGCGTACGATCTGGAAGCACTCGCTATTGATTTCGGTCTTCGGAAATTCCACATATACCTAGAAAAAGATGAGTTCGACCTTCACACGGACCATAAAGCACTCACTAGTCTAATTAACATGGAAAACAAAAACGGTAGACACGCTAGATTTGCGACGAGACTTATGTGTTATAGATACAAAGTCCATCGCATAACGGGGAAACGGAATTCTCTAGCAGATTATTTGTCAAGGAATCCGATAAACGACGATAACGAACCCAATTATCACCTGAATATACTTAAAAGTATTCCCGAAGCTTTAAAAATTTAAAACTCGAACAACAAAACGACCCCGATCTATCAAAAATAATCACCGACATAAAGAATGGAATAGCACACCCGAAATACTCTATCAAAAACGGATCATTATATTACGAGATAAGGAAAAATACTTATAGAGCAGCGTTACCGAACAATCTTCCGCATGTAGTATTTAAATATTATCATTCATCAATTATAGGGGCACATCTTGGTATTGCACGAACCTTAAAAAAGATAAAGGGACTGTTTTACTTCAAAGGAATAAAAAAATTCATTACGGACAATGTAAAAGAATGTATCATTTGTACCAGAAGCAAAGTAGAACAGAAACTACCATATGGCAAGATCAAAAAAATATAAAGAATTCTTAATATACCATGGTGTTACCCCCGGACATCTAATCCGTTTCTACCCGAACCCCAGCAAGGCCGAACGCGTTTTACGTGACGTCAAAACGGCATTAATAGCCTTCTATGGAGAAAACCAAAAGAAATGGTCAGAAAATCTAAACTATCTTCAAATCGCGCTAAATACAGCCTACAATAAATCGACACAATTCACACCAGCACAAATATTTTTGGGACGAAACTTAAACACACCATTAAATCTAGAATGGGATGTTAAATACGACGACAACTTATCAACAACAAAAGAAATGTGGAAAATAGCGCTAGAAAATATCCACAAAGCGAGAGCCCAAACCAAAAAATATTATGATAAACGCCATACAAAAATCGATTTAGCCATAGGAGACTTAGTATTCTTACGCGCGTACAATCTGTCTAACGCCTCCAAACAATTCACAGCAAAACTAGCATACAAATATAACGGACCCTACAGAATAATAGAAAAATACTCAATGGTGTCTTACCTTCTCCAAAATCCAGAAAACCCCAACGACATTAAACGAGCACACGTGTCACAATTAAAACCATTCCAATCCTCAAATAAACAAGCAATTACAATACTAACAAGCGTTACTCGTGACAATAACAAATCGCAGCCTAAATAGTAAATAACAATAAAAGTACAATAGAAATAATAATAAACAAAACATTCATATAAGTTATATAAAGCCAGTCGCATACTCCTCACCTATCACTGATAGTTTCCAAAATTAAGGCCAAGGACAGCAAAAGCCAGTGTTGTTGACATATTCTTCCATATCAGCCATTGAATGTCAACACTGACCCACACAAGGATCAACAACAATCGGCCATTGACCTCTACCTTCACAGTACTCGGGGAGAGCATCTGCAATACTCTTACTACAAATGAAAACTTAATCAATACCATATGTAAACCTTGTACCATATTTTAAAGATTAATCAAGCTGGTAAAACTTGTGAAAACAACAAAAAGAGAGAGAAGTTAATCAAATGTAATATATAACTCCAAATCACAAAAGTTATCAGTATTTGTAAATTTTGTTTAGTTTAGCGTTTTACGTAATTATCTGATCAAATCTTAGAGGAAAGTTTCATTTTATTTTCTATCAAATCATACTTAAAATTTTATATGAGTCATTCTACAGATTGTAAGGAGGGAACGACCTGTCCGACAAAATCGCTTTTCATAACACTAATAGTAAATGATAAGCCCTACCGAACGGCCCCTACAACGACGCCACACGCTTTGGCTGAATAAAAGAAGGACTCCTATCTCGAGTACAAAGAGTTGAACCTACAAAACAGCTGGGGGGCCCCATATAAAGAGCGAGGCACACAAAATATTTATATGCGTATATATATATTGGAACATCTTGAACACTTGATAGGCTCAAAGACCCTTGAACCGCCACGAAACATGGAGGGATGTTTCGAGAATCGAGAGGAGGGTAGTGTCACAGCAACAGCGACACATACAGGAGGGGCCCCCTCCATAGTGACGTCGTGGTAGGGGAGGGAGAAAATGGGACGATAAGAACCAGGTGTATGCGATACGGCGAACAGGTCGGGTCTCTCGGACAATTGCAAAAGAACTGTTATATAAGGAGCCAGTAAGCTCGAACAGAAGTATTATTATTTCTTGATTGGTGTGAGGTAATTTATGGGCAAGAGGTGTTGGTAAGGTGCAGGTATATATTACTGTCACAAAAGAGGGTTTAATAAACTCATATAAAAGGGAAAGTTTTTGTTTTATCTTTTAGAGCCTATCTCCTTTACGATTTTCTTTCTCCTTTAATTGTGAAGGGGCCCTTTTCAGTTAACCCTTTGGGCAATCTGCGCTTATAGATTATAAGTGCCCCTCACAAGTTTAATGTTATATATTATTTTAATTTATATATTATATTGTATTAACATAATTATATTATATCAAAATATTTATGATAATTATTGTAATAACCAATAACATTCATTTAACACTCAGAACATAATACAACATATAAAACCCCTCCCGAGCATTAAGGTAAACTACGTCCACACATATTACACTACACATCCCCCCCCTACCCACACTAACACTTTTAGCACATCAACAGTACACACACCGTCCCTAGGAGGGTCTTGAGATGAACTAAAAATCTCACGTCTTGGGATTGGCGGGCCAGTACTTACTAACTCCACCACACCTAATACTCAGGTGGTGTGATGGCGGGGGACTTGGACGATCTCTGGGCCTCCGTCAGCATGCCACCTGACACCAGTAATACACAGGCCGACGCACGCGATCAAGGGCCTAGGAACCCAAATATAACAAACGGTGTTCAACACACAAAACAAACAACACACTTTTCTCATCTGGAGGTAGCGATCTTCCGGTCTTCTTGAGTGTCCATTGTGACGAGACCAACGTAAAAAATAATAAAAAAAGCCGGTACACTCTTGATTATTCAAAATAACAATTTTAATTGAACGAAAAATAAACTCTTTGAGAGTATCCCCTCTCTAACATATCGTTACAAAATCTTCCGCTCTTTAAAAATGGTGTCATCTAGCGTAGCCTCTTGAATTTCTTGAAGTTAACCTTCCTTCATGTTGAATTATAACATCAGTGGGGCGTGTGAATCGATGTGCTTTCCTAGGTGGATGACAGATCGAATCCTGGTTGTCGAATATGACCCTACATTCCCATACATGGGTATTCATAGTGACGCGATTTCCTTTTTGTCCGGATTGCCTCCTCCCTACAATAGGTGCGACACCCGAATACGTCGGACCTTCTCTGGAGGAGGCTAGATGGAAAGAGAAGCTATGATGTAGGATGGCTGGTAAGCGTGAAAGAAATGAAGGATTATTTGGGAAAATGGAAAACAGTGTTAAAGAAATTTATCCGGGTAATATTAATTAATATAATTTCATGGCAAGAGGCTATCAGTTTTTTTAAAATCATGCTAAATTATAAATACTAAACCGAACAGTTAATTCCTTTTTTTTTTGAGCTGTGTTATATGGGCACGAACTTTGACCTTAGGTCGTCCATTTTTTCTAAAAGGTAACTAACTCCCGAAACCTTATCAGTAACGCTCAATGGACGATCGTATCTTGGCATTAGTTTTGCAGTACGGTCATGCACCTTAGCCGATAAATAATAAGATCTAATCAGAACTGTATCTCCTTTTTCCAGCAATACGTTCCGTCGCTTAGCAATGTATGTACTAGACATTGCCTTTTTTCTTTCATCAAGTTATTATATGTTTCAAACCAAAAGCTATCTGTACTTTCTAAAAGGATAGTTCCTACTACTCACAGTAAGTTGTATTGTAACGATCCGAATTTCGAGCCTTTTAAGCATCATCAGGATGAAGGACTTCTACAACCACGTGTCTCGACTTGCATTGCCAAAGTGAAACCGCTGATACCTCCGCCAACACGACGTTCCAATTAACAGCTGAGTTTTTAATGACGCTCAATTTGAACGTGCGAAACGCGGCAATTATAACACAAATAAATATTAGAATAAAAATAATAACAATTAAAATAATTAGTTTAATTATTTGGATGTTTGATACTATTTATATACAAGTTACGCCTGCACAAAACTATTAGTTCAGCGACAAATGATATTATCCATGTACAAATCCCAAGAATGTATTGTAAGCAAAAGACCCTTCCCTGTTCACCATTCTCCCGACTCTTGTAAAACATAGATCAGATTAACGTCATCCGTGAACAGGAAAGGTTCTTCTCCAACTGTAATTTTGTTTACCTAAATAAAGTCCTTTTTAAAAAGACTCTCGTTTAGTAAATACACGTAACTTACATATATCAAAATTTGTTATATTATTAATACATTTATCACCATGTTCAATTTTACAAAAGTTGCGCAGGGGTGAACTTATTCGCTTTATGTTCAGCATTATTTAACGTCAGAACTATGGATGGTAAAGAATTTTCCCATTTCTTCTTTCTTCCGAAGAGTGGTAGATGGCTATGGCTGTTTTTAGAGATGATATGGACCGTTCTAAATTATTACTTTGCGGATAATATGGTATGTTTAAGTGATATCTAATCCCCATTTTGAAACAGAACGATTTATACTCTACGCTCGTAAACGCAGGGCCATTGTAAGACACGATTATTTTGCATAACCCATGTTGAGCAAAAATATGTATATATTTTAGCAGTAAAGTTACGTGTAGGGATCGCCCAAAGAAATTTGAAAAGGCATCTAAGTCTAAAAATACATACTTAGTTGCTACTTGTGATGTGGGAAGCGGGCACAAGAAATCAAGGTAAGGTCATCGGGCGTTCTACTCTCGTTGATGCCAACTCTCCTGTCTTACCAATTCCATCGGGCTTAAACCATGAGCAAGGAATACAGTTTGCAACACGAATGTAGATGTCTGCGCGCATTTTTGGGTAAATGAATGTCCTCTTGATTTGGTTGTATGTTTTTTAAATCCGAGATGTGCTCCATAGGGGAGAAATGGAAGTAATGAAAAATCATTTCTTGGCACGAAAACGGTAGAACAATTTTAGAGCACTTCATGGTCCTGGTTTCACAAGTTACCCCTTTTGATCTATGTGGTAATTTTTTCTCGGATGTCCTTGTTCCATTTCCCTTATGATATCTGGCATTACTGGATCGTTCTTCTGATGGGTCGGCAATGGTGTAAATATTTCCGGATGTTTTACCAAATTAATGAAAGCATAATTCCAACAATTCCCAATCTCCTTATCCACTTTTTCTGTAACTGAGATGAGAAATGGCTGTCGTTCTTGATACTAAATCCGCTCAGCAATTGTCTCGCCCAGGAACATGTTTGATAACGAATTCGTAACTTGGTAAGAACGCTACCCAACGTGCCAAACGTTCGGAAAGGTGAAACACATTTTTATATAATGAAGTTAAAACTACGCTGTCTGTGTGTACATAAAATTTTTTGTAGTGCAGTTACCCATGGAAGTGTTGAATGGTGTGTATCACCGCAAGTGCTTCTAATTCGTGAGTACTGTAATTTTTTTTCGGTCCCTCAACACCCTTGACGTAAAGGCTATGTGTCTAATAATTCCGTCCTTTTCCTGTGCTAACACACCAGCTACCGCAATCGAAGATGCATCCGTTATCGCGATGTCACGATGAAAGCTCTATTAAAATCTGGCATCGTTAAGGTTTGTGAACTAGTAATTATTGATTTTATTTTTTGAAATGCTGTTTAACTGATTAAAGGCACTTGCAGCATATTGGACATTACATTCGACGACTTCGGACCTCCTGCTGTTTAACATTCTTTGATCCGCACAAGTTTCGCATTTTTCTTTTTAAGAGCACTTAAAGGCGCGGCAATAGTGGACAAATGAGATAGGAATTTATTAAAATACCCTACTGCACCCAGAAAGCTAGCTAGACTTTTCAAATTTTACGGAACAGGAATTTCTCTAAACGCTCTTATACTTTTCGAATCGGTTTTTACTACTTCATTATGTCTAATTATGTGTACCATAAACTGAATTTCCGTTGTGACCAATTGGATTTTCTGCGGGTTTACGGTAAGTCCAGCTTCGCCTAATTTGTCGAAAACATGGGATACATGTTTCATGTGATCATGTAAATTCTTTGAATAAATCAGAAGGTCATCAATGAAAGCCATAGAAATTTATGCTTCACGGTTGCACACAACTTATTTATTAGAATACTAAGGACTGAAGATCCGATTGAAAGCCCAAACGGCTCAGATTTGTATTGGTAGATGGCCCATGGTTGTACAAATGCCGTGCATTTTTTGCTGTCTGGATGAAGAGATATTTGCTGCAAACGTTTGTTAAGATCCAGAATGGAGAACTACTTAGCGTCTCTTAATTGAACTACTACGTTCTTTATAGAGGGTAACGGACAGTGAACGTGCTCAATAATCTTATTTATTTCTTTATAATTGACACACCAACGATATTTATCGGTGTTAGGCCTTTTCTTTACCAAAATTGCCAGTGAAGAAAACGGTGATCCCGTCTCTGGTGCAATTATACCTTTATTCAGGAGTTCTTGAACTGCTATCCGTCTTTTTTTCCATCTGAATAGGATTATATGAATGTGGCTGAGCTGTGATGATTTTATCCTCTTTTATATTTAACTTTACGGTCATTAGATTCGTCCGGCCTATGCGTGTAGTCAATAAGTTTGAGTATTTGTTCTTGAAATAATTTAACCATGAGCAATTGTTTGAAGAAAAAATAGCTAAATTGAGAGATGTTGCAGATGATCGTCGAAATTCAATTTTTATACTTGGGTCTTCTCGTACAATTCCCACTAGGTGATATAACTACCTTTGCTAATTTCAAAAAATCTAAACCTAACACGAGGGGCATAGGTAATTCTTTTAAGATCAATGCCTCAATCTGACCTTCCCAATTTCCAATAGCAATTCTTAACACTATGACTCCGGTTGGCACAATAATTTGTGAGTTAATTGCCACCAAATCCGATTGGACTCTCGAAGTGTAGGCCTTAATTTGATTATCAATGCTCTCTAAATATTTCAGTGAAATACATGAACGTACTCTTCCCGTGACTCACATTGCATAAATATCTTTATTAAATGTTTTTACCAAAATTTTGCAACATTGAAAAGGATCCCGGGGCTTAACCCCGCTAATATTCGTTTTTTGTCACTGAGACATTTTGATTTTGTTCGGACGTAGATGGTTGGGCTTTCTGTTTAACATCCTCGGAGTAACTATACGGATGAAATGGAATCAATCATTGAGGGTTCACGCATAAAAAATATCGGCTGTTTTGGGAACTCATAGCGGTTCATATCTTCTTTTCGAAAGGCCGAAATTTTGTTTTGATAAAATAATTGTTCCTTCGCCTACTTTGTTCGCGGCTTGAATTATTCCTCGAATTCCTTGGGCCTGTGTTCCATCTGTTTATATTAATGTCAGATCGATAATGTCTTCTGATGTAGCGGGAATCACCATTTCTTGATTTTGTTAAAAATTATGGTAATAAGGAACAAAATGTGAAGACCGAAATGGAAATACTGGAGGAAAATAAGTTTGACAATAACATTTACATTAGGGTATACCGGAAAATAAGTATGTGCAGGAAAATTATTGTAAGGTACAGATTCTCTTTGATTGACAAACTGCTGATTATTTTTCTGTACCGGCTCGCTCTATTTGTATTTTGAGGTCCGGAAGACGGTCTAATCTCGTCACCGTTGTCGTTACAGGCGTATGAAGCGTACATACGTGCCGGTGTATTTTTTTTCTCTTTGTTTCAAATATTTCATGCCCAGAGCCATTAACTTTTTGGGTCTGATACATTCTGCCAACGATGAAACATCTGAATCCGATGTCGTGTAAAAATCTTCTTTGTTTGGACACGTTTTTTAAATGTATTTTTATTACTTAAACTTTTATCATAGGTATTAATACTCTTATCTCGTTGGCTATGTCGGTTGCCATATATCACTTCCATTCTAGTTACTTCGGCGTATAAATCTTGTAAATTCTCGATCCATGAACCCATGAGTTCTAAAAATCTCGAGTGTATTTTCTGTTTAATTATTTCCACAAGACCTTCTTCACTTACATCCCCGAACACTGGCTGTCAAAATCGAATTGTCCACGAAATTCCTTAAATTTTCTCTATATGATTGCACTCTAAATAAACATTTAATCTTCAATGAAAATAGTTGGGTAGAGTTAACGAATTCATTTAGCAAAATGTTCCGCAACTTATCGGAGTTAATTTTTTTATGCTTTTGTGAAACAACATTGATTTTAGCAAATATTTGTGCCTTTTCACAAGATGATATAATTCTTTTAAAAATTGGAAAGTGCTTTCCGAATCACGCAAGGTAAATTTCGGCAATTTATCCGATTTCCGTCGAATGTGGCCCGACAATTTTCACTCGCAACGAGACGATATTCCGACACCACTTCCCGATTACTTCATAACTTGAACGATATTCCGAGCAATAAGTGGAAGGTTTGTTTGCTACATTTAACATCTTCTCCCATAAAATCTTTTTTTTGTCCGCCACCGAAATCGCTGAATTCGATTACGAACATGAATCATCGCTTTCCGAACTCTCGTTTCTTTTCTGGTTTGGAGTTGAAATAGTTTTCATTACAACATTCCGATTTCAATTTTGGGCTGATCCATTCCTTGTTTCGTCACTTTATTGTTTACCGTATTTTCGAACTGGTTTCAAATGTCTTTATTAAGGTTTTCACCTGCTTCGATTGAAAATTTGTTTTATGGCAGGCGTTAGCTACAATATTCTGCATTAGTTTCATAATTGATCATTCCTTATAACCATTTCACATAATAGGAGCAATTCGGATCCGCCCATCTCATTTATTTTTAAGTTTTGTGTCTTTGGGGTGTTTTGGTCGAATTGCGACATTTCGGCCAGCTGACAGCTCAAGTTGATGCAACTACCCAGTCCTACGAACTCGGATAACAAGTTTTATCTGGTTATATTTGTACGTGTTTTGTCTGTTCTTTGTCAAAAAACTTTTACTCTTTGTTCCTTTATTTGTGGTAGACCTTTCAATTCCCTACATATCTTGTATGTATTTGTATAATTTAAATAATATTTATAAATCCCAGGCCCTGAAAATGTCCTCAATAAAGATCGAAACGTTGGTACGATAAAGAAAACAAAAATATCTCCTATGTCACATTAGACCGCATCTCACGATCTCTACATCTTTAAGTGATATATGGCGGTACTTAATAACACAACCATTTTTTCCTATTAAATGGAGTCAAGCATCACTATCCCTGTCACTCTGAAAGGAGATCTCATGGCCATTGCCTTTTCCGTTGGCGAGGGAAGTTTAAGGGAATTCGTCGGGACTTTTCCATCCTGAATACAAATTTCGGGGAAAATAAAAAACAACTACATTTTTAACCTTCCCAAGCCTTCGATTTTGGTCTAAAATCGCCAAAAACATGAAATTTTACAATTGTTTAGATTCTTACCATTTTGGCTACACTTAGTGGCACAAACCTAGTAGGTAGACAGTAGTAGTAAGGATATTCAACCAAACGCTTGAAAGGTTTTTTAAATTTACTCCTCATTTGTCTCACTTATAATAATTTATAAAAACGAGAGTTCTTTCAATCAGCTCAAAGAAGTTTATATATATAGGTAGTTAGGAGAAACATCCAGATCCCACTTCTGATGTAGGAGAAACCTCTCCGTCTTCCCGGGGAAAGAAATGATACATTTCGTTTGTTTGTATCGCACTTTATTTCTTTCGTTACAATGGTGACGATGCTCTTGCTGTGAGGGCAAAGGCACGACTGACTGACCGAGTTTTTCCTTTGTTGTTGTTCTTCTTCTTTGTGATCCACTCGTTGTATCGACTATGTCACGACGTCAAAGTCAGCCAGGTATGTCACTGCATTCCTTTTCATCTCCGACACGGCCATACCTGATATGTAGACCTCCTCGAGCGATCTGAAATCATAAGAGCAGAAGAGACCACCACAACTGGAGAAGTTGTGTCAAGAAGGAACGGAATGAAATTTGTACGCAACTCAAAGTTTGAATTAAACAAAGTGTATTGCAATCATCCAAAATAAATGATCTTTCAAACATTGATGGAGTTTTCGTAATAAAACTCAATGCACAAAATACAGTAAAAATTAACAACAAGTATGTAGACAAAGTACAGGGAACCCCTCAAAATTTAACTCGAAACTCAAGCAAAGTTACACACGCTTCACATTTGGCGCATTACACAGCCGTACTGGTAATGTCTGTCGCCCAATGGCACGTCATGATGTCTGACGCCTTGAAAGCGCATTGCTGCCTCTGTGGTATCTGACTGCCTGGCAAAGTACCACATCAACAGCAATGTCTGACGCTTTCCTCATATCCGCTATCGTGGAGTCAAAGTCAGCCAGATACGTCACTGCATTCCTTTTCGTCTCCGACATATATATGCTAGATCTGTCTGAGAACTGTGTATTATTCTTCTTCTATGACCTCTCTTCGTGCAGTAATATGATGTGATAATGATAGTTTTCATTGACCTATGTATGAAGTTTATTTACTCAAAGAACTGAACAGCTTTTTGCGTATTTTTTCTTTAATGTAGGCCTTGTTCGTTGCTATAATTGGTTCTGACATTTTCTTGGTTCTTAGGCCGATAGATTGACAGGAGTGACATGCTTATATATATATCCAACAAAAAATCTAAATCATGAGGTTTTTCTAACCACAGAATCATCTTTACGTCCGTAATCTCGAATTTCTATTATTGGTGTCTTAGAGCTTCGCTCGACTACGAAAGGGATACTTTTCCTAGGTATGATCTATTCAAGACCGGCTTACAATGTCTTTCTTCAAAGAGCTGAGGACCCGTTTTCGCCTGGGTAAAGGCGGCGTCAAACATGCAATAATAATCTGTCTTGCCCTTCCTCTCCTCCTTGCCAAATTCAGCTAATTAAATTGTCATGCATCTCTCAAACTTTTAAGAGGATGTGAGCGTTATATTAAAATACTTCATGAATTACGAGAAGAGTTTTCAACCAGGACCAGTTACGGCATTATACTAACGCGTGAATTTTGAGTTCAATGACCTGTCCTTTTTGTAACCTCGACGTCAATTTCCCATCGTCAGATTGAATTGGAACCGCCTATAAAACGTTTTTGCTCAATACATGCCAACTGCAGTTCTATTCGTAATAAACTACGTAAGGAGCTATATATTTTTCAATGGATAAAGAATCACAACTGTTCCAGAGGTTTAATAACCTACCGCTATTCCCCAAACAAGATCATACGAGAAAAACGAGAAAAAAATTATTATATTAGTATTATTTATCGTTAGTAAAATTTTTAGGAAAATTCGTCCTTTATAACTCATCATTTTGACTCTAAGTAAACTTATTTTTAAAACAATTGTGTATTTTAACTTCTATCACGTCTAAACTTCTCTGCACAAACTATTTACGGTGTTAACCGGGAGTGGTGAGCTTGTTAGATTTGTTTCAAAGAACAGTTAGTCGTGGGTTCGATTCTCTCACCGTCGCCCCTGAATGCTCTGAATCTTGCTTATTAATTCATTGATGCAAGCACAGCATTTTAAATAAGTTGCATATATAAAACAATTATAATTAGAGAACCAAATATCAAGCGTGAAACCTAGAAAATGAAAAACGCTCATATCCAGTGACATAAGATTATTCATTCCGCTTAGGGCCATATATGAAAAAATCTCACGAGGAATCCACATACTTGACTGAAACAAAACGAATGTTAATAGACGATTGAAAGCCAATATCAACCGATCTAAAACATACTATTCAAATCGCCACAAACTTACTGTATGGCCACAATGGTTTAGGCGTTGATACGGCGCTCATCACTATAATGTGAATGTCCCTGGTTCGAATTCAGCGGCCCTGTATTCGAACTCGACATACATACAACATTACATATAGTTTTTTCCAAAAACCACGGCTTATAGTTGAAATACCCTCGTTAAAAAATTACCATATCTACAATAAAAAAATTAAAAAGCAAAATTGTTATATAAATAAAGTATAAATACAATTAAATTGCTAAAGTTGTTAATGTCGTCGTTTTTATACTACTCTAGATACCATATCACACAGGGTAAAATGATAATCTCCCATGATTAGAGTAACGATGTATTCGACCTCAACAGTTAATCTTATGATTTTTCCTTCTTGAAGGTCGGATAATAGGTCATCTCAAAAAAACCACAACCAGTTTTTATCCATAACGATTCGGATTTATTTTAACCATTCCTCAAGTGAGTTAACGCCCAAACACAGAACCATTTTTGTTTTACATTTTTAGATCAACATGGTTATCATTGCTTGTTCACTAATTTCAATGGTTAAAAAAATTGGTCGTTGGTCATTAAGATTTTATAAAAGTTATTTTAAAAAAGAGCCAGTGTGGTACTTATTAAGACAAGGAACAAACGTTTCAATATTTTGAACCTGACTAGACTCTTAACAAAACCTCTCATGTGACGTGCGACCTCTTATCAACATCTTATCACAGACCAACGGATCAACATTAAAAAACCACTCAACAGTTAAAATTGCATTTTTCTTATGATCTATTTTTAAACAACAAATTTTATTTATTTTATTAACAATATTTTAACAATTATTACCACAACTATCACAGATTTTAAGTTTCCTCCAGAGTTTAGAATTGGATGGCTTATTTTATATATTATTTAACAAATTAAAATAGCAATCATTTATCATATCACAGTCTTGACGGTAATTAACGGACAGTTTGTCTTTTTTTACATAAAGGGCCATCAAGAACTTTCTTTTTTACTATTTCATTCCTTTGTAACAATATTAACACCATCAAATAAAAATGTATGACCTTCAACTGTTGGGTGGTTTTTCAGTGTTTATTCGTTGGTCTGTGATAAGATGTTGATAAAATTTCGAACGTGACATGAGAGGTTGTGATAAGCTACTAGTCAGTTTCAAAATATTAAAACGTTTGTTCCTAGTCTGAATAAGTACCACGCTGGCTCTCCTTTTAAATAAGCTATTATAAAACATTAATGACTGACGAACACTTTTTAGCCATTGTAAGTAGTGAAGAAACAATAATAACCATGTTGATCTAAAAATGTAAATATATATATAT
>CM077106.1:22612913-22645997 GCA_039619505.1 Cimex hemipterus | reverse complement strand
TAAATATATATATATAATTATTATTATTATTTTTAAAAAAAATTAAATTTATTTATTATTATTATTATTTTTTTTTTTTTAATGAAAACGGTATTCTACCTTCAGTACAACTGATCTTACCCATAAATGAAAAGCGTCTGACGGAACAAAGCAGAGAAGATAACAATACAAAAACATTCGGTGATGACCAAACAAAAGATTCATTAGTCACTTTGCAGCGTGCATAAAAATATCTCAACCTTTCTATTTTGCCAATTTATTACAGGTATTTGTCGTATTTTGATGGAAAAACTCTTGGGTTACTTTCTTTCGTTCCAGTTGAAGTCAATAGAAATATCTCCATGACCTTTGTCAAATGCAATTGTTAAATAAAGCGTCATCTTTAAACTTGTACCATAATGACGGTCAAACGGCGACAACTTTTCACCACGGTTATACTAGCAGGTTTCTGTAATGTTTGCAACAGTTTATATCTTCTTGTTTGTTCAACCAGTTCTATCTGGCGGTTACTGCATCATATTGCCGACGTTAAATCACCATATTTGTTCAAATAACAAAGAGGCTACTTAACAAGTACAAACGTAAAGTACAAAATTTTAAATAAATATAAATACGAAATGTTTGATTTCACATTCAATAGTTGTTGATTGAGATGTTAGGAAGTTGTAAATGGAGGCTTATTAAATTCGTCGATTACTTCTATAAAACGACCCACTATAACTGAAATTTTAAATTATACGGTGTTTAATTATGTAATTATATCAGTGTAAATTCTGCGTAATTCTATCTGTATGTTTATTCTTTATTTTTATACAAGTTTTATACAAAAATGTTGGTGAGTTTGTTGTTTGATGGCAACACGTTAAGATCGGCTCGGTTTCATCGGTGTTTTTCATGTAGATCATTAAGCGCTTTTGAGTTATATTTTGGCACACTATTTGTGGAGTGAACCGTTTACCAGTCCCCAATCTTGTAAGCTCTTCGATCGGAGTTCGAGTATCAAAAAGTAATTTGTTTCGAGAATTATTTTTCTCGTTCGGCGAAACAAACCGGTCGGCGATGTAGATCGTTTACCAGTTTGGATGTTTCCGTTGTGGAGTGGGAGTCTCTTCATCTGATTATCAACAGTTACAGGAAAGGACGGCTCACGAGTCCTGCATAAACCTGTTGGACTTATTTACAAACTCCAGGATTGTGGACCATTTTATCCTGGGGAGTGTTTTAGTTATGTCCTCTCCTTCGAAAGTGTCGAATCTTTCCCTGGCATACCTATCGCATTCAGCTAGGTAGTGTCGAGCCGTTTCTTCTTTTGTTTCGCAGAAGCGGCAGAAGGGGTCTGGTAGGGTGCCCATTATGAAGAGGTGTCTTCTCAAGGGGCAATGGTCCGTAAGGATACCTATCAGCCTCCTAATTCCCCTCCTAGAGTTGGAGAGTAACCATTTCGCTTCCTTAGGTTTGATTTCCTTCAGAAACTCCTTCGATTGCGTGCATCCGAGGGACGTATCCCATTCTTTGAGTAATTATTTCATTCCCCAGCAACTTATACTCTCTTTCACTGTGCTTAAAGAGTGGGGTAATACTGGTTGTGGCCCGACAAACGCAGTATTTGATCCTTCCTTGGCCAGGCTGTCCGCCTCTTCATTGCCGTAGTGTCCTTTATGGTCTGGAATCCATATGAGGGTTACCCTATTCTCATACCTGGTAATGATCCTGTTAATGAGTTCAACCGTTTCCTCTACCAGTCTAGATGTTGATAATTCTTTTTGTAATGATTTTAGACTGGCCTGACTGTCGGAAATTTTTTTAATATCTTTTCCCCTTATGCTGTTAACCATAACTGTTCTGCAGCAAACATTGATGGCCCAGAGCTCTGCCTGAAAGACAGAGGTGTTATTACCAAGAGGGGAGGAGATGCTGATCCCTAATTTGGGTATGTGTATTCCAGCACCGCTTCCCTTATCCTTAATGAGTGGGCCGTCAGTGAAGCAGTCTAGGCTGCATGGACATCTTCAGGGTTATAGTTAGCGTCACAGGGAGTAACTACCTGAAAGTACTTTTTCCCTAAAGGTGTTTTCACCTTTTTATCGCTTACACCCAGTAGTTGGTTGTTGACCTTACTCAATAAGTGTAAAATTTTCGAGTGTCCTATATAATTTCCCTTATGGTTTCAGCTGCCTTCACTGATTAGTCTATAGCAGCTGGTTAATGCTTTACCCTTGACCTCAATACGTAGAGGTGTAGTGTTAGTTATCACCTCGAAAGCTAGGGTTGGTGTAATGAGAAATGCTCCCGTCATCATCATACAACCCAGTCTTTGGAAAGACCTTAGCTTGTTAATGGCCCCTTTGTTTTCAAGCCCTTTCCACCAAACTAGGGCTGCAAATAGAAATCTTGGTAGTATAATCGCGGTGTATAACCATTTGGCCACCCATGGTTTAATACCCCATGTTCTACCGACGATTCTCCTACACTGCTACATGGATATAGTGCCTTTCCTATGTATATTTTTAATGTGGCCTTTCCAATCAAGTTTCCTATCTAGTGTTATCCCAAGGAATTTGATTGAATCCTTTAATTTTAGTCCAATACCCTGACATTTTGGGTTTTTAAAATTGCCTAATGATCTTCTCCTGCTTAACATTATCAGTTCCAGTTTAGCACGATTTATCGAAAGACCTTTGTCGCCACACCATCCAGTTAGCAACCCCATCGCCTCCTTCATCAATAGTGATATGGTCAGAGGATCCTTGCCTGTGATCATTATGATTCCATCGTCTGAGAATAATTGGCTATAAAAGCCTACGTTATTCAGAAGCTCTAATAAGCTGTTTACTGTGATTAACCACAGTAGAGGGGAAAGACAACCTCCATGTGGACAGCCTTCTGTGACTCTGATTCTCAGAGTACTACTACCTAAGCACATATTTACTATCCGACACTCTCGGTAGGTTTTCACCCATTCTATGAGGTGTTCGTCTATGTTATATTTATTTAGTGCTGCTATAATGCATGAGGTATCTGCATTATCGAACGCTCCTTGGATATCAAAGAAGCATCCTAATGTATAATCATTATTGCATAATGATTTTACAATCCTTCCTATCAGTGAATGCAAAGCAGTTTCCACTGATCTTCCTGGTAAATAGGCATGCTGATTAGGATGTATTAAGTTATTGATACCGCAGTCATGTCTAATATATTTTTCTAAAATTTTCTCTATTATCTTTATGAAAATAGAAGATATACTTATAGGTCTATATGACTTAAGTAGTAGATAAGAGACCTATCTGGTTTGGGTAAGAAAATTACCCTTGTTTCATTCCAGCGTTTTGGTATATACCCCAACGCCAGACTACTCCTTAAGAGGTCCCATACGGCGCTGGATAGACCTGTTGTAGGAGGGCAGGAAATATTCCATCCATCTCTGCAGCCTTGAACTTCTTGAAGGACCATACCGCCCATTTGTATGCGTCCCAAGAGATCACTTCGTATGCCTTACACCAGTTCGGCATAGGTGTGTTATCCATGGTTTGGATGTCGGAGGAGTCTGAACTTGGGAAGTGGGCCCTTGCCAGTAGGTTCAGTGTCTCCTCGCTTGATGTGGAGTACACCCCGTTTTCGTCCTGCAATAGACCTAGTGGATTAATATAATCCTTATCCAAAAGTTTAAAAATTCGGGCACTTTCCTTAATATTCTTTAACTTCAGACAATATTTCCTCCAAGCCTTTCGTTTGGTTTTCCTCAACTCTTTTTTGTATTCTTTTTCATGGAGAGATATTCTCTCCAAGACTGTTCAGAGTTCTCTTGCAGGGCTTTCTTTTGTAAGACTCTGACCCTTTTCCTCGCACTAGCCAGAGCTCTGTTCCACCAATGATGTCGATTCTGGCGTAGTATTTTTTCAGGGCATGCCTCCGTATTTGCAGAGTTAATGACATGAATGATTTTGTTAGCAGCCTGCTCCAGCTATGTTATGTTGGTAGGAGCAGGTGTACAACCTGTAATAATATTGTTAATGTTATTACTGTAGGACTCCCAATTTGCTTGTTTTGGATTCCTAAACCTTATTTTTTTCAACTTCTCCTGAGATCCAGAAGTTTATTAAACAATGATCTGAGGAGATCTTACCTGGTGTCACCTTCCACCCCTTTACCCAGTTGGCATTTGTCATAGTGGCTAGTGAGATATCCAATACCTCCCTTCTATTTTTAGTTTTAAATGTGGGAGTATTGCCTACATTCAGGATTGATAGGTTTTTACTCACTATAAATTCCAGGAATGTATAACCTCTTGTATTATTATCTGAACTGCCCCATGCTATGTTATGCGCATTTACAGCCCAGTATAAGTCCTATGTGTTTTTCCTCACAATATGTTGTGAGTTCCTTGACTATCTCGGTTGGACAGTCCTCATCGTGGGGTAGGTAGGCACTCGCTATATAGAGGTTGTGACGACTACCCCTTCTCCTGAAATCAATTGAGATCGTTATGATGTCCCTGGAACAAAACCTAGTTATGAGGGTTGGTTTTAGTTCCTTGTGAGCCACAACACACGCTCTTGGCTTGTCCTGTCTTAGGTCCTGAAACAGTTCAAAACTATTATTCTTTAAACCAATTACTTGGTTCATGTATTAGATAAATCAGTGTCTGCAGCGTCGCTATGTCACTGCCCCTTCCTATAGGTTTTTTATTGTAATTTTAATCACTCTCTGCTGTAAGCCCCGTCTGAACAGTTGTAGCTCTTATAATAAAATTCTTTTTAAAAAGTAATTTTTATTCGGAGTACATTTAATTGGCGCCCCAACAGGGACCGGCGAAAGTTCTTCTGAAAAAACCTTTCTTTAACTCGCGTGATTAATCCCGCGGTAAAGCAACTTAAGGTTTTACTCTTAATTCGCCTCGTTCATCAACAGAGGACTCCAGAGCAACTCGTGGTCTTTCACCCCAACAACAGACTGACTAGCCGGAATCACCTAAGGTTCAAACCTTACAACAGAAGATCTGTACCTTCACCATCATCTCCATTATCATCATCATCGGAAGAAGACTCACAACCTCTAGTAAGTGACTCCTAGTTCCATAGTAAGAGAACAAATATTACCACCATTAATCATGGCTGATAATGAATTATCAAAACCAAAAAGAAATAACAATTATGAAATAAAATTACCGAGAACGCCCCATCGAATTCTTAAATCGACTTGATGAAAAACGCACGACCGTGCTCACAAGGTATAGACTAGATGGCATGCAAGATACTATTTTAAGTATGTTAATCGACCAACTTGACGCCACACTTGTTAGAATACTAATACATGGAATTCACCCAACACTTGGTGCTCATTTACAAATTCTTCAACCTAAAAATTTAGACACGGCCAGAAGTAAATTAATTAATGATTGTAGTATCGTATTGGATCAGTTAAAATTGAACCCTAGCCTAGAAGTTGTAAACAAATTACACAATCAACTAACTCCGGTACACGCTAACTACAAAATATCAAATTACGAACCCCCTCACCAAAAAAAAAAAAAAAAAAAAAAAAATACCAGCCTACATATGTTCCACATGCCTTCTTGAAATCGCAATATCCCCATAGACCTCAAAATCAATTCGTACTCAATAATTATTCAACGTTTCAACAACACCACCCATTCCAACCTCATCAAAAACCAACTTTTTTCCAAAAACCACCATTTCAAAAGATCGACTCGCAAAACACAGTCTCGATGCGAACCCAATCTTCTGGACCAAATTTCAAAAAGTTTATATCTCCGTACGAAATAACACATATTAATGAAAATCCTGATGATCTTTACAAAAGCAAAAAGATTAATTATCAAAATCGGTCAATAGCATTACAGAGACTCGATCATTTTTTAGGCTTAGGCAACTATCCGAAGGAAGAACCCCCCGAATTGGAACTAAAATCAGTAAATAAATCGCTTCCCCCTTTTGTTGATGATTCAAATAGAAGATGGCTTATCGATACCGGTTCTCTTAAAAATTACATTAATCCCGCAATTGTTCCCCCTTTTATAACCAAATACAGAGAAGACTTCATTGTAAAGACTCCGGCCGGAGAAAGCAAAGGAACTGAATATATTCTGTTTGATCCCCAGAAAATATTTTCTACTAATAATAAAATAGAAATGTACCTATTCGATTTTTCGGACAAATAGGACATTTTGTTGGGACATGAAACCATAAGTTGTACTAAGGACAATGTTAATTTTGATAAAAATATATTAGAGTATGAAAAAGGTAGAAAAACATTACTATTTCAAACTGAGCCTAGAAAAACAAGGGAATAACATAGGTGAGCTTCTTGTTAGGTCAATGCCCAACACGACAGTCGCTATAATAAAACCCTTCAACAACGGAAAATACAGAATTAATGAAGGTTTAGTTAAAATAAAAGATGACAAATGTACATGTATTGTCTATTCCAACGAGCTAATGACCATTAGTCCTATGCCCATGGAAATAGACGAAATAGATGAAATCGTTGAATATAATAAACCAAATAATATAAATAATAAGTTTAATAAAGATGGGATTTTAAAGGATATACTTAATTTGCTTAGAACTTACCACATGAATGAAGAAGAAAAATACCAAATTATAAACCTGATAAAAGAATTTCCCGAAATTATAAAAGGAGAAAAGGAAGAACTCAGTAGCACTGGCCTTTTAAAACACAAGATTCATACAAAAGACGACCTACCGGTTTATACAAAAACTATAGATATCCGGTCGCCTTCAAAGACGACGTGCAATTGGAGATAGATAAATTACTAGAAAACAAAATTATTAGACCTTCTAATTCACCGTTTAATTCACCCATATCGTAGTTCCGAAAAAAGTGGACGCTTCTGGGAAAAGGAAGGTTCGAATGGTGATTGAATACCGGAAGGTGAATGAAAAGACTGTTGAGGACAAATTCCCTCTTCCTAATATTGAAAATTTATTCGGAAAAATAGGAAGAGCGACGTATTTTTCCGCAATAGATTTAGCTTCTGGTTCTCATCAGATAGAGATGGATGAAGAATCTATCCCCAAAACCGCCTTTTCAACAGAATACGGACACTTCGAATTTTTAAGGATGCCTTTTGAATTGAAAAACGCACCGCCTACATTCCAATGCGCCATGAATATCATATTTCCAAAAATGCCAAACCTTTTAGTCTACCTGGTAAGGATAACCTGGATGGACACCTAAAACACTTAAAAAGCGTATTTCAAAAATTAACACAGCACAATTTAAAAATACAGTTGGACAAAACAGAATTTTTTAAAGGGGAATTACTTTATTTAGGACATATAATTTCAGAAAAAGGGATTCAACCAAACCCAACAAAATTAGACGCAGTAAAAAATTTCCCCATACCTACAAATCAGAAACAAATTAAACAATTTTTAGGACTTACAGGGTACTACAGGAAAATGATTGAAAAATTGCAAAACCTTTAACTAACGCTCTGAAAAAGGACACAAAAATTAACCCGAATGAATATAAAGAGGCTTTCGAACACATTAAGATTTTACTTCAAAATAATACGATTCTTCAGTTACCCGACTTTAGCAAACAATTCATTCTCACTACGGATGCATCGAACTTCGCCACAGGTGCCGTTCTCTCTCAAAACAACGACGGAAAGGATCTCCCTGTTGCCTACGCTGCAAGGACGCTAAACAAAGCGGAAGAAAATCTTTCTACAATAGAGAAGGAACTGTTGGCTATAATTTGGGCATGTAAACATTTTCGACCATACTTATATGGAAGAAAATTTTTGATCCAAACCGACCACAAACCTTTGCAATGGGTCCAGAACATAAAGCAACCAAATTCGAAACTGCTGCGATGGAAATGCTCCTCTCAGATTTTGCATTTGAGATAAAATATGTTCAAGGTAAAACAAATCAGGTGGCCGATGCCCTTTCCAGAATACAAGTTCTTCATATGAATGAGGAAGGTATCGATCCTCAACAAGTTCTAGAAGAATTCTTGAAGGAATATTGCCCCAAGTCCGTAAGAGCTCAGAATGATAATGCAAGTCTTATCACTAACCACTCTCAACTAAGTTCAAACGAACAAATATATATAATGCATGAAGACAAAATTTTAAATACAGAGAAAAATCAAATAATCCTAGAAAGAGGAACGAAAGATCCTATTATTTCAAGGATTTTTGGCAAAAACCGTATTATATTGTACATAAGCCAATCCGACAATAAAACCCTTATAAATAAATTAATTCTAGAATATTTAAAAGCGAACACAACATATGGTGTTTATTGCAAGGAAGTAAAATCCCTTAAACGGAATACAAACTCATGCATATAAACTTTCTGTGAGATAATCGCACAAAATTTTAAGAAAATTAAAATAAACCTATACGCTAAAATGAATATCGATGTATTAACCTACCTAATGAACAGATCATACAGCTATATGCACCACATAAATACATCATTATTACAAGACGAATTAGAGAACATTCACATATTACTGACCAAAACCCCCCAAAATATAGAAACTCATCACGTATACACATTCAGATCATACTTAGAAGACACTCAAAACAAACTAGACCATATTCATCTAAACACGAGAAATAACTATTTTAGATTAAAAAGAGGATTAATTAATGGTTTGGGGACTGCAATCTCTTGGCTTATTGGAAACATGGACTATAATGACAAGGAAAAATCTGACGAAATATTAATGAAAATTCAAATAAATGAGTATACCTTAGAACACAACGTAGAGAAGCAACTGTCATTAAATAAACGTTTAATTAAAGAATTCAATAAAGATATAGGAATCGTTCAAGAACATAATGTAAAATTACATAACTATCTTAAATATTTCGAAAACACAACAAATGCTATAGAACTAACTCAAAAATATTCAATCCTATTTACTTCGCTATCCTTACTTTATAACAAAATAAAGGACATTGCTGATAGCTTGGAATTTTGTAAAACAAATGTAATTCATTCCAGTATAATAACACATAAAGAAATTAGCGAACTAACATCAAAAACTCATGTATCATTAATATCAAAGGATCCAGAGATTTTATGGCAAATAGGGAGAGTACATTGCTCCATTCACAGCAATTTCATTTCTTATTTCATTCGAAACCTATTTTTTCCTATCATACCCAATTGACCATGAAGGTAAAACAATCACCACGATTGTCCATCCATCTCTTATTGTGAAACACGAGGGGTTACTTGCAGGAGATTGTACATTATTAAAAGATAATTATTGTTGTAAACATATGGCTACATTAAATAATCCAAGCATTAAGAGAATATTAGAACAAAACGATGCAAAAAATTGTAAATCTTACATCATACCTCAACCAAAATTATTTATTAAGTATGTTAATATCATTAATCAATATTTATCTTATACTAACGAACAAATAACCATCAAAAATCATAATAATACGAATATTATATATCTACAAGAAACAGCACTAATATCATTAAACGAAAATGAAACACTTAACAACTTTGCTAAACCATACACTTATTTTGAATCAATTGTTACGAAAAAGTATATTATCCCAGTTGTATGTAAACAAATAAATATAAGTTTTGAAACAATCCATAAATCCAATACTAATGTAGACCCATTGGAGGAATTAGTTCAACTACCAGTTAACCATTATAAAATTATATATTTAATATTGGCAGTGATGGCGCTGGTTATATGTTATCTATTATTTAGAGCTAGAAGATTATTTCTTAAAATGTTAACAAAAGAGCAACTATTATCAGAGTCGACTAAGAGCAACGCAGAAGAGATAAGCAAACATTCCACAACATCAAAATTGGACCTCAAGCAACCGTGTGAACGCTAAGGACAGCTTTCGTCCTGAGGAGGGAGGACTTACAGGAAATTAAACAGTAATCCGACACTGCTGACACTATGTCTACTGATAACTAATCTAAAACCCCCTTCCCTTCCTATAGGTTTATTATTGTAATTTTAATCACTCTCTGCTGTAAGCCCCGTCTGAATAGTTGTTGCTCTTATAATAAAATTCTTTTTAAAAAGTAATTTTTATTCGAAGTTCATTTAATTAACGACGGCCTCACAATACTGCAGGTGATAGTAGCTGCTTGTTTTTGTTTTCTTTAAAAAGGCTGCAATTATTTTTTCCTCACAACGTTCTACATTTTGTCGGCACATCTTTGACGATTTGTATCAACTTGTTGATCTTTACTATCTGCATGCCTCCTAAGATCTCCTTATACTTACTTCTAAAGCCGCAAACTCCTTCAACATCGGCAGCGTCAAAACGTCTAAGAAATTCTCCGGACAACCATAATCAGGTTCACCAACACTCAATGGCTTACGCTCTTTCAGAGATTTGAAGTAGCCTGTCCCACCTACGAAAACCTTGCTGATTGGCTAAATCTCTTTATAGATCTGCTATCCAGATTCAAGGAGCAGCATCGGAACACTTGCTCTGTTTAACTTTTCGTTATTCAAGGATTTGTCTCACCCTCACACTTTATTTAATCTACAGAGAGAGAACCTTAATTCCCTCAGTCTTTCAAACTTAAGATGGCTACTAAAAACCCGTTGCGAGGCCCTTAACTTGAACTCTGCACTCTGGTTGAAGAGCAAGGAGGGGTTATTTGCCCTTTGCAATTCTCAATCGGTTGAAACAACTCTGCATTTTATGGCCGAATGTACAATATTGAGCGAGATAAAGTTGTTGCGCTTGAGATGTTTTACCCTCGCTAACGGGCGCTCACGCAGTATGTCCGACACGCCTAGAAATATAGATTAGAGCTAATTATGGAAGTCAATTTCTGGCCCCTCCAATTCTTCATTCAATTTCCTTCCTATAATATATGTCTTATATCCGATTTTTGTCCCTTTACGATTAGGACTTTTCCCCTCGGTTTGTTTTCGGTTAGAAGTTTTTTACTACCATTTGAATAATTTTTGGTAGTTATTTTTTTTTTTTTTTTGTGTACTAGCATATAGCGAATAATGTTATATCCTCGCTTTAATTCTTATAATAATTATTCTTATTTATACTTTTCCTCTTAACAACAAACTTCGGCAGACGAATTGAGATTCATGCCTGTATTATGCTGTACTAACAATCATTGTTATTTATATACGTAGAGATAAAAAGCATATTAAAAAAAAGTTTTAAAAGCAATATTTTTTGTGTATAGCATTAACACGTGAAATATCTTATTATTATATTACTGTCTAGAATTTGGGATATATATTTTTCAATCAATTTTTGTAAAACATTAGGGACGTGGTATTAGATTAAAATTTATATGTTACTACAATTTGGCGTGTAAAAAATAGGTCACAGAATGATGAAATACTTATTTGCTCATGTTAGACAAGGGTTTGTTTAAAACTAAACTCCATATAAAGCATAACTCTTATGTTTTGTAGTTCCCCCTCCTTATAAAACAGTAACGTGAACAATCCCGAATAAAACAAAAGGTAAAAAATAAATTGAAATATGTACAAAGGGTCGGGAGGTAACCAATTTTCCACACGGCCGATACGAGCATGAGAAATGAGAGAGTTGTTTAGGGATTTATGAACCATAAACGTCAAGTTCTTTTTATTGTTCGGTGTAGGCCGGGGTCGTAGACTGTTTAAAAGGGGGAGAGAAATGCAATGAAATTGAGGAAGGAATAGCTACAGAAAGAGGGAAGAAGGGTGAGAGTACAGGGGAAAGAGGTGGAAGAGAAAAGAGATAGTTAGATAGATAGAGAGAGAGAGTGGGCGTTTTATTTTTTTAAATTTTATTTTATTTTTTTTATTTAATTTTTTTACGAGGGTTCGCAACAGCAGAGGTCATATAAATCCTCAGGGTGCCGGTGTTTTTGAAAAAAAGCGCATTTATAAGTATGTCGGGTTCGAATGCAGGGCTGCTGGATTCGAACCCGGGACCTTGACCTTACAGTGATGAGCGCCGTGTCAAAGACGAAACCTCGCGGCCACCGACGCCCCCGGACCACTTTGATTTTATAGTAGACGACACGACACGCAAGAATGGCACAGTTACACAGAAGAAATACACTTTGAGCTCTGAAGATGATCTCAATAAAAGATCGAAACATTGGCACAATAAAGAAAATGTTTTTCCGATACCTACATCACACCAGACCGCATCCCACGATATCTGAATAATTTTCTGGAAAGAATTGTAGGCATTTGAGAAGGGAAATGTTTGAGGAGAACAATATTTTTGATTTTCTTATAAAATTGTATCAATGGTGGTTTGGGGAGCCGAAATCAATCATGAATTGAATTTCTTAACCATCCCCAACCATTCCGTAACCATCCCTAAAAACATATTTTAAACTACTTCTCAAAAACAGAAAAATCGTCCGAGGCTACCTATTGACGTACGTGTACGTAATGCGTGAGCAATATCTGTTACATTTTCTAAAGCATGAAGTAAAATGTGTTTTCTTTCACACTTTTTTATTTAGTTATTTTCTGGAGTTCTACAAAGTCAGGGTGATCATTGTCAACGAATTAAAAGTTGATTTTCATTTACACAACATAAAATCGTTCAATACAGTTAGAAAAATATTTGTATTCTTAAATTTTATCACCTTTCAGTTTTTTCAAAACTCACAAAAATAGTGATAATTGAAATAACCCCATCGATCGACAGGAAACCTTGCATGCGTGCTCAAAATACACACATATTGGAATAAATCTGACTCACGTAAATAAATTAGAAGAAGAGATATAGTATAAAGTGTTCGAGAAATTTTGGTTGATTTCATTCGTATTTTCCTCACTTATAATAAAAATAAATCAAAACATGGCGGACCAAGGCTGGAACACACACACGAAAGAACAGTCCAACTTTCCAACCAATTTAATAACATAACGACATAATAACTTCGGACAAAATCGGAGTAGTTAGTAATTTTTTGGTCCGAAACCTTGGATATTTGATGAAAAAATGTCGAACTAGACCAGCCCAAAAATTGCTATTTTTCGTTTGAAACAATGCTGAAAATAAATGTTCCTTTTTTGAGATAAAATGTTTTTGCCCGCTTTACATACTTTCGTTTAGTTAATTTTTAAGTGTGTAATTTCATAACACTATCGTGATTCTTTTTTCTTTTCACATTATTAATATAATATTTATTTTTTGTTATAAAATATTAATATTTGTTATAAAAACTTGAGTGTTATGCGCGACGGTGTGTACGAAGCGTCGTGTTTTATGTTCTCAAATCTCTCATATCAATTTTTCTTAAATTACCAATATTAATTTATTATTTATTCCTTTTAAATGGATAAATTGTGAAGGTCTAAAACTTTCCTGTTTGTGAAAAAACGTTAGATGTGAACGGCATAATTTTTTTAACGTTTTTGAAAATTTATTACGTATAACTATTGCAAAGCCGTAAATTTCTCTAGATATTATATATTTTACCAATTATGACCTCCATAATGATAAATTTTTGTTCAATCATCTTGCCCTGCTTCGTTTCTAAAGATATTTTGTCTTGGTAATGAATATTTAATTATATAAATCTAAACATAGTAGTTGGAGTCTAAAAGTAATTTTGTATAGTTCAATTATTTCTAATGTTTATCTCTGTAAACTTGATATGCTAACGTTCTTTTTACGGTGGTTTAGATACAATTACATTATATTTAGGTTAAAAGAAACAAAAGAAAATCTATTTTGAAAAATAGGAAATTTATAATTAATGATAACATAATGACATAGTATTTTTATAAAATTGTACATTTCGTTACATTATTCAACAAATTATTCGATGTATGCTCATTTCTGAAATTTTGAAAGAACATTGACGGCTTGTCGAAGATTAATCATTCCAGAAATGAAAAAATACCTATTCTCTTTTTCCATGTTTTTTACATGGGTGAAGAATCTGTCTGGAGGGATGTTCCGTGCATACCAATCCCTTCTGGTCTAAAGCATGACGAAGCTTTATACGGCTATCGATTCCTGGTCCTCTACTAGTCTGATTGGCCTCTCCGACTCACATCACTCGGGTCGACAATGTTCAATACTTCTTCATTGGAACCAAAGCATTTTCACAACAATACCTCGACCATGTAGTTCAATTTCTCTTAAAATAATAGTAACGCTACTTGATTTGTCACAATCCGGATACCATGCTTTATTTCATAACGTCATAACATATCGGAGGCCAATGAACAATAGAATAATTATAATTAAATTAAATATCATAGAACATTATAGTATACCCAAAAATTAAAATATAATTGTACATCCGGTTTAAAAGTTAAGTCTGATGGAAAGTTGGTGACCGAGTAAAACGAGGTCATGAAAATTCAAGTGGTAGAGCAGCGGCGTATCTAGGCGAAGCTCGTGGGTTCGAATCCCGATCGTGCCATTGACTTTTTTATCTCATTTAAAAAACCTTAATTAATTGTAATATCTAGATAATCCTGTCCAAACGTTTCTTTATCCTTTTATATTAGTTACATGAGTATGTGTCGTGCGAACTCTCCAGTGCTCTTTGACTTTAAAGACATTGTTAGTTTGAATTTAAAAATGGTTCTATTTAGCTTAAATAACCACATTGAAGAAGGTGCGGGCGTGTGAAATGCATAGAGAATAAAATACAAGACATTAATAAAATTCATGTGCCGTCAAGTAAAAATAACTACCAAGACTAGAACTTTTTTATAACCACCTAATAATACAAGAAAATATTTAAAACTGGTTGATTTGAAGTAAAAAGCGGCCAACTTTTAATTAGAAAGGTTTAATTTCTAGTTAAAATGCAAAAATGCTGCATTAGAACTTTCAGAAAGAAATCAACACTTCTTCAATGATGATGACGTAAAGCCGAAACGCGATTGATGTCGAAACGAACTAGTGGAAACAGGTATTAAGTGACAGACTACGAATGACACCATAATTTACAATTTAAAAGGTTGACAAATAAAATAGATTTAGAAATAATATGTATATTATAAGATCAAACATCTATTAAAAATAACGTTACTTATGCATGTGTTGCATTTTTGGATTTAGATTTAATCAAAATCTGCACATGTACGTACATAATCACATACATGGGTATCTGATCTCTCTTCTCATAGTCCCCCTGTGATTCCAGCCTTTTGCCATTTACAGTAAATCGCTGGAAGACTCTAGTCTTATCCATCCAGCCACCGAGATTGGGCTCTGGGTGGAGATGCTGTCAGCAGCTAGGTCAATTCAGCACCCAACTCACGTTCTTTCTTAAATACATTTACTCCTATTTACATACCATTAATTCATTAAGGACGATGGCGTACTCGATATTTGGTCATCGACCTTCTCACACCACACATTCACGCTAGTAAATACATTTCAACGCAAACTGGGAATACACAACTATTATTTCTACAGCTGCAATTTTAAATCACATTGTGGAAAAGTGCAAAATTACACTCACTGCTATATAACCTTTAAAAAAAGACCAACATGGAAATATCTTCATTTCTGCTATAACAATCAAATTTGAAGATGTTTATCTCAACTTGGCCCTCCAAAGCATGGCGCTCAGCTAAATGTAAATATGACGAATTAGCATTCTACTATTTTATCTACCTGAACCTGTACATCTCTGGTTCATTTATTCGGCCAGTCGCAATGCCAATTTATAATGCTAATCTCATGGTAATTCCCTAGTTTGGTTTAATGTTTAAAATTCATCTATATATGATCACCATCACGTTCTTTACGAAAAAAATCTGAGATGAAAATAGGTTAAAAAATGAATGGTCTGTTGGTGTTTATAAGTTCTCCCCTCTTTGAGCTATCTATTGCTGATAAAAATTATTCGTTTTTTTCCTCATAAGGTAGCATTTACAAAATTTCAGCATGTATACTAATGCGAGTGTAATAATCATCAAATCAATACGTATTATTCAACAAATGGCTCTCTGAACAATCATGAACAATTTTCAAACATCACAAATCATTCAAACAACCAAGATTACTAGATATTCCTCTGGATAATTGAAGATAGCCGCAGTGAAGCTAATAAATTACATTTCGACATTTATTCTAACTACCCCAAACCACTTATTATTCCCAGGTGTAATTGATGGATACGTCCCTCCTTTCACACTAATACAATATATTCGTTCATACCAGAGTTCACTCATGTTGCTCACGAGTACTCGATATTCCTCGGGGTAATTGGAGATAAGACCCGCATTCACGCTAATAAAGTACATTGAACTATCTCAGAGTATCCGATTCTCTTCGGAGTAACTGGGGCTGAACCACTTTTTTTAAATTACTTGCACACACCACAATTCATGGACATGAGATATTGTTTGTTTATGCCGTAAGGATTACTGGGATAAAATTTCGGATAACCCCCTGCCATGTTTCCGTTCTCGTCGTCAGTTATATGTTTGGAACACCAAAGGCCGTTTTTAAAAAAGATTTATTTTTCTTTAAACATACAAAGATAGTTAAAAGGCAGAAAATAGCGAGCGAATCATCAGAAGGATGTCGTACGCCTGAAGAACGGGGAGAGAATACGCGCCGTTTGAGATAAGCGCTAGGTTTATATGAAGGCGTAATGCAGAGTCAGCTGGGGCAGTTCCTTCAACTCTTAACTCCTCTATCCCCAAGATTGAAGCTGTCCTCAGCTTGCAGAAATTTTTGGCAATTCCTAAGAAGCTGGTGCTGTAGGATGAATGGCCATTTCCTCGAGTGAAGATTTTATTCCTAAGATCCTACTACATTTACAAAATAATTTCTTATTGATAAAATACTAATTACATAGCAATAATAACAATATTATTATTATTGTTGACATCAATATTGTTTTATAATTGTTAGTATTTTCTTCCAATTCCTCTAAGGGTTCCATATTCATATTAGCCTTATGAATTTTTTCAAAAGTAAAATTAGTATAGTGTTTGATTGAAGGAATTTCTGATGGAATCATCACTTCACTTTCGCAATAAGTGTACGGTTGTACAAAATTTAACAATATTTCTGACTTATTAAGAGTTAACAGTTGCGTAAACTTTGGATATACAGTTATGTTTACATGATTAACATTAATAATAGTTTTACTTATATTATACATAAGAAATTTATTAACTATTGGAATATATTTAATAAAAGAGTTGACATAATTTATAACTAAATGCTTACAAGTAGATAATTCTCTATCATCTACTAATTCATTAATACATTTATTTCAATTTTACCAACATTTTTACCATAATATTTTTCATTTATTAAAGTGCAGTTACCTTTGAGTAGTTCATTATATCTCAGGACAAAGGAGGGATACTCATGTATAGTAATTGTTTCGTTATTTTTGTAAACATGATAGGACAAAAGAAAAAATGTTTCATAAACAGGAGATTGCAGGGATAATTGAATAAAATAGGAGATGTACTCGCTGTGCATAGAACAATGTACATTACTTAGCTGCCATAATGTTGCTATTTCGTTAGAAATTAAAGATATTTTGGAGGTGCTGATGACGTTAGCTAATTCTTTATAAGATAAGATGCTGGAATGAATAACACTGAGTTTACAATATTCTAGACTTGTCGTTAGATCGACAACTTTGTTGAAAAGCAGCATAAGCGTTTGAGATAAAAACGAAACTTGCTGGTTACGTTCTAAAGCGCTTGACTCATTAGAAAGATAAGTGAAGTAGTTGCTGACTTTTAAACTATTAAATCTAATGCGTTGGACATCTTTATTGAAACTGTCTATTAAGTGTTTATTTACTGATAGTTGCTTTTCTACATTATGCTCTATATGATACTCATTAGCTTGGACTTTTTATTAATTTATGTAGTAATTTTAGTTTTGTTAAGTACTCGTGAGTTCTTTCTTCTGTGATTAAATTTTCAGTTAATTCATTTATGTAAGGGTTTCTTGACATACCAAAAGTAATTTCCATAGGTGTTATTTTTAAGGTGGAATTTAATGTGTTATTGAATGCTATTAATGCCAATTTCATTATTTCATTAGTGTTATAATTTTTATTTTGTAATTGGACAGCATTAAGAATTTCGATTAATGTAGAATGCGCTCTTTCTAGTAAGCCTTGTGAGTCTGGGTGACCGGGTGTAATATAATAAGGTTCTATGTCGTATAGTTTTAAGAAATCTCTTAGTCCGGCATTATCAAATTCTCTTCCGTTATCCATCTGTATTGTTTGTGGAGTTGGAAATAAAGAAAAATAATCATTTAGATGTGATTGAATTTCAATCTGGTTCAAACTGTCAAGAGGGTATGTGATTAGTTTTTTTGAAAAACAATCTATTATTGTTAGGAATTTCTTTTGATTATAACAGAATGTATCTATTTGTAATTTTTCGAATGGTTTTTCTGGGGTAGGTGTAATTTTATATTCTATTTGAACTGGTTTTCTTTCGTATTTAATTTTTAAGCAAATTGGACATTTGTTAATGTAATCGGTTATGTCTCTTAACATCGAGGGCCAATAATATTTTCTTCGAATGTGGTTATAGCTTTCACTTATTCCACGATGATTTGTTTTACTGATATGGTAGTTTGATATTATTTCCTTTTGTTCTACTGTATTGGTTATGTCTAGGTTTAGTTTTTTATATCTTTTAATTTTTATGGAATTAAAATTGGCGACAATTAGGTTTTTAAATATTTCGAAAATTCGATCGTATTCGTCACGAAGTGGACCTTCTCTGGAACACAAAACTCCATAACTCGTGTTGGGTTTCAGGTATTGGACACAGAAATTATTGATTTGTTCGATATTAGTCGAATTTTGGAAATGAAACTTTAGTCTGGTTTTACCAAATATTTTTGTTGATTTAGGATGCTTGTTTCCTCTTTCAAAAATTATTTGATTGTATTCAACGTTAAGGATTTTATCATCATCCACAATTGTTATTTGCTGGTTTGAACTTTCCTGTGAATGAATGGTTATAAGACTCGCGTTATCATTATTATCATCATCGTTGCATTGTCTAAGGAATTCATCAATAACTTCTTGAGGGTCTATTTCATCTTCTAATGTATTTAAGGGTTGACAATTGATTCGAGAAAGTGCATCGGCTACTTGATTAATTTTGCCTTTTTCCTCTTCATTCATGTGATTTGTTTTGACCAAGTTGGGTATTTCTTTAATTATTTTTTTAAGATTATTGGGACAATTGGTCGCGTTATTCTTGGGTTCAAGGATTGTTTCTAATTCTTCCACTTCCATGGGCTCGGGACTAATGGTCATGAGTTCATTGGAGTGAATTACACATATACATTCATTATTATTTATTTTAACAATCCCTTCTTCAATGCTATATTTATTATTATTAACTGGTTTGATTAGTCCTGTTTCCATGTTGGGAATTGACCTAACAGGAAGGGAGACTACATTAAACCCTGGTTTTAGATTAATTTTTTTGTCGATCAAAAATAATAATTCTTTTGATCCTGTTTTAAATTCTAACTTTTTATTTTCGAAATTAACATTTGCTTTAATTTCGCTTAACGTCTCATAGCCTAATAATATATCATATTTGGGGGAAAACTGAAATAGGTACATTTTTATTTTTGAAGCAGTAGGGAATACATTACTGGGGTCAAAAAGAATATATTCAGAGCCTTGACTTTCGCCATTCGGGGTTTTGACTATAAAGTTTCCTTTATATTTTGTAATGTTAGGAGGGACTAATGAGGGGTTTATATAATTTTTAAGTGATCCGGTATCTACAAGCCATTTTCTGTTTTTCACGTCAACAAAATAAGGCAATGATTTATTTATCGTTTTTAGTTCAAACTGACTGGTGGGGTCTTTCGGTGGTTTGGGGCTTGTTTCTAAAAAATGATCGGTAAGATGGTTTACCGCTTTAGTTAGTGAATCGATTTGGTCTTTCATACGTTGCATTTCATTGTGACGTAATTTACTTTGATTGTCTACATGAGTTAATTCATACGGGGATATAAATTTTTTTTGAAAATTTCTAAAATTCGGTTTTGATGATACAGTTCTCATTGAAACAGTGTTTTGGGAATCCTTTTTTTGACTAGGAAATTGGGGTTGGAAAGGTTGGTGTTGGAATGGTTTGTTGTAATTGGTTCGTCTGAACATTGGGTTTTCATGATGTGGTATTTTAAAGGGTGGTAATGGTGTAAAATGTTTTTTAAAATCTATTTTGTTAATAGCGTCTAATGTTGTATTGTATTTGAGTTGCTGTAGTACGATGCTGCAATCATTTATTAATTTAGTTCTTGCATCATCTAAATCTTGTATTTGTAATAATTGTAAATGTGCACCTAGTGAAGGATGTACACCGTGTACTAGTGTTCTAATTAAAGTGGCGTTTAATTGATGAGTTAAGTTAATTAAGAGTTCTCCTGAAATTCCATCTAGTCTATAACGTGTAATTACTGTAGTTCTTTTTTCGTCTAACCTGTTCAAAAATTCTATAGGGTGTTCTCTGGGGTATGATCTCATAATTGTTAATTCTGCAATTAGTTCCGGGATGGTTCGATTATCAGCAAAATTTTTCTTTAACGCTTTAATTAATTCAATGATTGTCGAGCAATTATTGTTAAAAGCGACGGCTTCAGCAGGTCCATCTAGATGACACATGGCTGCCTTGAAGAGGAGCCAGTGATTACTTTCTCTTTCAATTACGTTTTCATTACAGTAGCTACCGTACATTTCCTCACAGGTAGTAATGAAATGAGGCAATTTATAAGGGGTTCCATCGTATTTTGGTAAAAATTTTAAGATTTCATGCGGGAGAGGTTTAGAAGTAGGCATATTTTTTGTTAATTTGAGGATTGGACGTTTAATATATGTTTTAGGATGAGATATAACAAAATTACTCACAGTATTTTGGTGACGTCTCTCTGGTTCTTCTTCTTCCGATGATGTAGAAGGAGTTCTCTGCCTGTAGGTCTGCCTGTAGAAGGAAGCAATTTTCTGCGATGTATTTCTTTCTTCGTCCAGAGTAAATCTTCTTCCGGTGATGTAGAAGGAGTCCTCTGCTTGTAGATCTGCCCGTAGAAGGAAGAAATTTTCTGCGATGTATTTCTCTCTTCGTCCAGAGTAGATCTTCTTCTATACTTTAATGTTTAAAGTCGGCCAATTTAGCGTTCGTTCGTTCAGACAGCAGATTAAGAGCTAATGCTCACGTTCCAATGCGGGAAATTGATCGCGCAATTACAGTGAAATTAATAGGTCAAATGGACTTACTAAGATCTGTGAACTTCTGCCGTACCTGTTCGCGGGCGCCAGTTATATGTTTGGAACACCAAAGGCCGTTTTTAAAAAGATTTATTTGACTTTAAACATACAAAGATAGTTACAGGACAGAAAATGGCGAGAGAATCGTCAGAAGGATGTCGTACGCCTGAAGAACGGGGAGAGAATACGCGCCGTTTTAGATAAGCGCTAGGTTTATATGAAGACGTAATGCAGAGTCAGCTGGGGCAGTTCCTTCAACTCTTAACTGACGACGGAATACCAAACCACACTATAGACCCTCAATTAGATTATTATAAGTTTTCAAAATATGCATAATGATACAAGATGGAATAGTAAATTTTGTTTCAAACAAAATATGAACTTTATCGTTGGAAATTAAGATCCAATATTATTATTAAAATAAATTTGACGAACTAAGAAGGTTAATAAAATAATAAGAACAAATAATAATAATTTATCATTTTATCTTTCAGACGTATACTTCTCCATTTTCTACCCTTGGCATCATTTAAGAACGTCAATTTACATTACCTTGCGTAAAATTGTCCTTAATGTTAAACTGCCTTTTTTTATATCAGTACCATTTTCCTTACCTGTAACACAAATAACCAAAAATTAGTTTTTTCTTTATGCAAACACCAGATTTTCTGTAATGAGTGTTTAATTGACATAATTAGAACAACTTATTTTATGTTCGTACAAGCATCAAAAAATTATTCACGAACTACGTAATGTTATTCTTGCAATTAAAAAAAAATAGAAAGGTTTTACAATTTGAAAATATTAATTTCTTGGCATGAATTTAATGCATAATTAGGATAATCCTTTTCCCTTCGCTTTACTACAATTTTAGTACGCTGTGACTCACTTCTTTCGTTTTGACCTTGTATCTCATCATTGTCTGCATGAATAACTAACCACTATTTCTTATACATTCTGACAAATATAACTTTTTCAGTAAAATTATCATTGCAATTTTTCTCGGACGGAGAATAGTGGCCGGAAATCCTGCAATGGTCTTCTTCCCGAGTGTTTTCATCATCAGACGACAGAAATACCCGCTTCTATTTCTCAACTTAGTGAAATACCTAAGACTATAAACACCAGAAATGTCCGCAACTGCCTCCCATACCAGGCTAATAGTTGTTTTTCTTTTATAATGATTTTGTAGAGAATCAGTGAGCAGGTCAAGGCCCTCAGATGGCCGCAGCGTAAAAAATAGGGCCGGAGATGACCTCAGCTGTTTGTTGGCCTATAACCTTCCTTAATAAATAATATATATATATATATTATTTTGATATTATTTATTAGTAAATTACATATTATAAAGTCAGTACTCGGTAGACACTTCGTCAACGACTATCATTATGCAGATAGAAACGCGACTCATCGTCGCGACATGAGTCCAATTGGTGTTCACTCTCTGCGCCCTCTGCACCATATTCTCCTGAATTGCTGATGGCGAGCTATTGCTGCAGGTCGTCTCAAAGAGGCGTACGATGTGACATCAATTTGACAAAGGCCTTGCCAAAGCATCTTGTACTTTATTCTGGATCTGGCGGATACTAAGGAAAGGGTCCCCTCATGTATTGTAGAAATGACAATATTTTTGTCCTCCCTTAGCGAAATAATCTGCGCTTAGATCTACTACCAGCCCTCAAATTCGCACCCCTAATCTCTCGGAATCGAGCTAAAACCACTCTTTGACAAAGGTCAACTGCCTTTGCCATATCCACTTCCACAGGTTAACTCGATGAATCTTGCTCACAGTAATATTGGAAACTTTTGGTTTAAAATGATGTAAAATGGCGGTAAAATGGTGTATGGGTAAAGAGAATATAACTGGATTAAAATGAAGAAAAGGTGTTTGTTTACATAATGAATAATCTTCTTGTTTACTATTTTTAAGTAAATCAGTTTTTTAAAATGAGGATTAAAATTTGTTTAGTTTTGGTTTTTTTTTCCATTTCCTCTATCCAACAAACAAGACTATATCATATAGTTTAATTAAAATTAATAGAATAAGAATAATCGCCGGTATAGGGTCTCCCTACGGTATGGAGAGGAGGTGGAGGGAAACAAAAGAATAAGAATAAATTACAAATATCCCTATTCATTTTTGAGCACTTGATATTTAATGATTTAGTCGAGGGAGTCGACTCTAAAACGTCCATGAATATATAAAGCGCTCCGGTACATGTTTATATGTTGTAAATAAATATAATAGATCAGTTAAATTGAAAATCTGGATAATGAAATAGTTAGGAAAGTGATATTTCTGAAATATAAAATTTATAGTTTCAATCGATAAAATCAAACTAGATATTAACTTTTAAGAATGTTTGAGTTATACTCATTTATGTTTGAATTTTTTTTTATGTGTATAACATTAAATTTTTTTCAATACATTTTAATTAAATGATTCATTTTTACCCTCGCTGAATACTGTGCCATAGGTTAAAAAAAAAGTTCGGCCATTGTGGCTTTTTTATTTTGCTGACAGTGCAGCAGACTGCTAGCCTTGCTTGTAAGGCAGCAAAAGCCCTTCCTGGGTAAGCCGATGTCAATTTTTTTAATTAGGTTTATGTATGAATTTACATTTCAGCTCGAAATAAGAAAACTAAACGTGGAATGTTTTACATTAATTAAGAAATTTTAAATTAAGGTGTCATATATTTTTCAAACTGGTATCGAGTAAAGTTTTATTGAAATCTGCCACGCCAAGACCGTAGGTCACTTTGGCGATGCACGTCGAGAGACGTGGTTGTAGAAGTCCTTCAACCTGATGATGAGCTAAGAGGCTCGAAATCCGGATCGTTGCAGAAGAACTTACTGTGAGTAGGAACTATCCTTTTGGAAAGTATTAGACCGTAGGTTTGGTAAAAGATTTTGATCGTTAGAAGACACCTCCGTATTCCGGACATTTATGTATGTTTTGAACGTTAATATTAATTGTTTTTAATTATAGTTACGGAACAGACGAAATGAAGGGTAAGGACTGTATCCTTACAGTCTATCCTTCTGTAACAGTACAGAAAGCTTCTAGGAAAAAACCTGGTCAGTTTTTGTTGATTTTTATTAGATAATACAATCGCCTCGTGAGTGTTACAACAAGTAATAATTTTGTTTACAATTATTAGCAAATTTAATTTGGGTGTTTACATGTATTTGTTAACTTTTTCTCATTCATACAGTCTTATTTCCTGATCAATATTTTTTGATTCTTTGATTTAAATTTAAGTTCGTATTTTTTAATCTTATTAAATTCCGAGTTCCGACCCTCTCAAAGATTGACTTTAAATTAAATAAAAAATGTTTAATGCATTTCAGAATCCCTTAAAAATTTGTAAACTGTATGGCTGATTAGGGTCCATTTTTTTGAGAGTCAGAACAATTTTTCTGTTCAATTTGTGTATAATGTGTAATTCAAGTAAGATTTTTAATAAACGAGATAAAAATAAATTTATTGGGGAGCCTACTGATGAGCTTTAATTAGAAAGATAACTTAGTTTTTGTGCTGTTCTAAATGGCAGGTTTATCAGAAAAGCTGAATTACACCCTAAACAATTTATAGTTCAATTAAAAAAATGTGTGAATAATATAAAGAAAATAATAAAATAAAGAGACTAACTATATAAATAATACGTTTTAAAAAGTTCATACAGGGAGACCAATTTAAGGATGAGAAAAAGGTTGGGTAGTTTCAGGCGAGAAAATTGTAAAGCGTATATTACATCCGCGTTTCATGGACATCCATAAATGTCAGAACTTATTTATTGCTTGCATTATGCTGCTGGCAACGTGACAGCTCCTTTCTCCCGTAAAGTCCGTTTCTTATATTATTGTTTCATACCGCAAGCATGTAGATGGAGGGTAAGTTTTATTTTCACCACATATTAACCGGACGGCAAAGAGCTGTAAAGCTGGTTTAACCTCGGACGATTGTCTGGAAGACTTAGCCGCGTCGAAAGTGGCACGACTGGGGCAATTAAACCGGCTTGGGTGCCCCAGAGTCTTTGGAAAGGGGTTCTGCGGTTGATTGTGGCAACCCCTTAACTCGTTTGCCAGTCAGCGAAATTGTTTCCAGCCGTTTTTTGGTCGCTCAGTGATATAATGGATAATACGATTTTCAATTGACTCGTGGAAATAAAATTTCAAGAAAACAAAAATTCATACGAAGAACAGTAATTTTTTAAAATGTGTAAGTTCATATGTTACCTAATTCTTTGAATTTTTCTTTTACTAACAAACCTAACAACGGGGGCTCCTTCCGGCATGAGGTATAATATTTTTAATAATCGTTTTTGGGAATATTCGTTTGCAAAATATGTATCCAAGCTTTCTTGCCAATTGAGTCTGCGAGGTAAGAATTAAAAAAAAAAGTATTTTAATTATTTTAAATGGTTTTTTTTCTTGTAGATGTATTGCCAAGTTAATCATACATCAGCTAGCTTGTTTTTTATCTAGAAAAAAGCCATGTGATGAAGTTGTATAAAAGGTTAAAAAAAACAACAAGAAACGCCACGAGAAAATATCAAAAGGAAAAAAATTCGGTTTAGGAAAATCGTGTGGGTTCTCGTTTTCTACACCCCAACCATTAATATGATTTTTTTTTCATAATCAAAATATAGACATTTTTAGGCTGGTTAAACCAGCGGCCAATTTTTTGACCGATGTCCGGTGGTCCATTAAAAAAATGCATAACTCCTCTGAATTTTTCCCAACATAACGTAATTAAAGCCCTCAGAAAGCTTAATATTTTTTCATTCTGGCTATGTCACTAAGATTTAATTAGTTCATCATTAAGATTAAATCCCATTATAAGTGAGAAAAATAATGCCGAAATTGGCAAAAAAATGTTCAAATTTTTTATATCTTCTGTTGTATTATATTTACATAGACGAGCGTTTTATATTACTGCAAAGTGTTTATAGAATTGGTCAAATTGTTTCAAAAATATAAATATCTTAATAATTTCGAGCCTCGAGTAAAACTTCAGCCTTCGGAAGGATTCCTTTCAATTCCCCCCAAATATTGTATTTAAATTATCAATTTAAAAAAACAAAACATACTTTCATATATAGATCAGAATTAAATTAAAATTGTTAACGTATTATCAGAGCTACCTAGCAAAGTAGGTTAGACTATTTTTTACAACAAAAATTACTATTCCTTATACAGCTGATGACGATTTTATATAAAATAAAAAATAATTGTTTCCTTAAAATTTTCGCACTTCCAATCCTCCCTCGGATTCTTTTTCTAAAATAAAAAAATGTTGATAGATAATTTCGAAACGACTTCAACGATCACGAGAACCTGCCGGAGGTTTAGGACCTTATAAGCAATACGCAATAGCACATTCGTTTCCTCCGTAAAAATACAGAACTGGGGTAATAAAATGAAATTGAGTTTTTTTTTGTTATTACATATTTCATTCACTTATATCCACATGGAATTTAAACTATGATGGTATAGCATAAAAGAAGAAGAATCCAGTTCTGCAATTGTTTTCTTTATCTTGGCATTTAGTTTAAATCAAGTGTTGTTATGAATGTCTGAGCAGAACACCGACCATCCGAGACAAACAACACAAGAATATAAATTTGCTCCCTTTAAATTCGAAGTGTTTCTGTTAATTTTATCCTTTTTTTCTCATTTATAATTAAATGGAATACGAATGTTTTTGACATACCCCTTAAAGACAAACAATACAGCCTAACAACGGTCGTTATGAATTTGCCGTGTTTTGATACCATCAAGAAAATTGATAAATTTGTAACTAGAAAATTAGCCATCGGAGAAAAATGAACTTACTCGTGTTAATCCAGCCCACTTATTTTTTACCGCAATGAAAATTTTCATCTTACAGAGTACTTAAGAGGGATTTTAATATTTTTTATTTAACCTACTTTATTTATATTGTCTTTTTAAAATGTGTAATTATTTTGTTAATGCTATTTAATACGATATTGCTGATTATTTTCATCTAGATCAAAAACAAAAAACAAGTTGATAATTGCACATGCACAAGACGGGTAAAAAGACATATTTAAATAACTTTCTTAAGATTAAGGATTTTTGTTGAGATAAAAAGTTAAGAGCACGAGCGGGATTCGAACCCACGACCTTCGGCTAGATACGCCGCTCCTCTACGGCATGAGCAATCGTGACCTCGATCTAATCGGACACCAACTTTTCATTTCAACCCCACCATTTGAATTTCCCTTCCTTTTTGCTCATGTTTCAACTAAAAAAACCTTATTTGATTGTAATATGTTAATTGGTCAAGCGGACCACGAAATTAGTGAGGTTTCTTAGGTTTTTTGTTGGCTCTTTGTACCCATTGGATAGAATACTTGTCTAATATTGTTCACAATAATCAGCCAAAATTGTTAAAATTAGTGATCCCACTTGAGTACCCTCCCATCATTGGAATTTCCCAGAGGTCTATCGTTCTGATCTAAACTCTGACTGTTGTGTAAAAGAAGGGACAAACAAGACAGATTTTGTTGATGGACAATTCCTTACTAGGATTATCTTTTAAGGCAAATCAAGCCTTGTTATAGCTGAAGAAATGTCTTGGTTCTTAAGCTTAAGTACTCCGAAGAAAACGAATGTCGACCTGAACATAGAGAAGATGTTTTAAAAAAAATAGAAAATACTAATCTCACAATTATTTCAAAAGTCCTGGCGGAGTCAGTTTGGACATTACGCGGCCAAAGTATCAGAGATGGGATTGATAAATTTCATTTCAACTTTTCCACCACGTGAGCTTTCTGGATTCGATGTCGAGGACGTACTAGACCTTTAGACTTTTCGAACATCACTCCTCAAATGAATATTGTCACCAAGGCAATCCCATCATTTTGCTGGTTCAGTTATTATTTCTGACATGCGGAATAACGAGTTGGCCAACTCGGCCATGTTGATTATGGAGTTTGATTATATCCCGAGATACATTATAAGCCGTCTCGCTGAGTTATCCGGACAAATTTTCTTCTTTTGTAATTACAACCCCAAATATTTTCTTGTAATTGTATTTGTTAAAATCCAATTTTTATAATGAGCTCTCCGAAGCCTTATCGTTTAAGAAATATCATTTATTGTATATGGGATCGTTATGAACATAACTGGTTCAAAACAAAATCGTTTTGCAGTAAGTAGCCGTTTTGAAAAAAAACAACAAAAAAACAAGGACACTATTCACTTCACCATGTGGTTTTCACCTTCAAAAAGGGAAAAAACCTACAAAGGATGTTACATGATAAAATGGTAAATGGTGTTACTGATGATGAAAGAAGCATTTTCCACTTTTATTTGTTTAGGATACCTAGTTGAATTAATTTACTTAAAACCCTTCCCGTTCATTAGGATCTCATGAAATTTATTATGGATTGAGCCTTTGATATGACAAAATCGTCAAAATCTCCCTGTGTTTTTACCTGATTAAGTTTACCCTAAATCCTTGATCACCCTGCCTTGTTAAAGTGTAGAACGGAAAACTTAAAATCTTAAGGATAATTACGCAAGAGAAAAATGTGCAATGTGTCGAGCAGATCGTCGTCTCAACATCGGAAGACCGTCCGGTCCGAAGTTCACCCGACAATAAATTAAACCTAGATTAAACGGTACCCGTTTTATTCTCTCGTACGATCCATATAAAGAAAAAACAAGACATTTCTGGCGTCAATACGATTATACATTCTGTACACTATGGAAATTCTTTAATACTGATTCAGTCCTTCAACGGGACCAACTGCGATACATTTTTGTTTTTGATTATTATGAAGATCGTGAGATGCGGTCTGGTGTGACGTAGGTTTCAGAAAAATATATCTTTATTCTGCCTATGTTTCGATCTTTATTGAAATCATCTTCAGGGCCTGGGATTTATAAACATTGTATCAATTTTACAAATAAATTAATTTTTCCGAAATCGTGAGATGCTATCTGGTGTGATATAGGTTTCAGAAAAACATTTTGTTTAACGTGCCAACGTTTCGATCTTTATTGAGATCATCTTCAGACATGTTATTTCAAGAATAAGAAGAATAGAAATAGAACAAACATTTGGTAAGGGACTGGAATTAATCAACTTTGTATAAATTGTACAAATACATTGATGTGTAAAAAAGTGAATTTATACAATGATAGAAATTTTAGTTTCAAAGTATTTGTACTCACTTCAGGCGTTTATTTTCTCTTTTCTGAACGTTAACGATTTAAATTTTATTTATATCCCAATTGCATACATTAAAGGTCGTTTTGCTTACTAATAGTATTTATTAGTCATTACACGGTTGGCTTGGATCAGACATATGAAGATGATGAAATTAGAACCGCATGGTTGTTCAAGAGTACCTACAACATGTCAAAAACCCGATTTCTTCACATTTTAATATTTTATCAGACTTCATTATTTGTCCCAAAAGAGTTGATCGTTAGTGACAAACATGCCAGCAATGGTCGATAGTGTTGCTTGGAATGTTATAAATTTATATATTCATTCGGTAAGTGGATGTAAGGCATAAAAGAGAAATAACAATCATGGCGTACATACGTATATGGCGAACTTTATACATTTTTCACTTGCGGAATGTTTAAGAGCCGTGAAACAGCTGGCGGCGTCGTCGGTCCTCTGCGACTTTATACTTCTTTTTCTGGACCTTCACGCCTATTTTTTTTTTTTTGTTATTAGATTATATCAATTAACGTTCAGTCAATTACTGTTAGATATTTTATTTTGCTAAATACTGTTCAAATTGTACTCTTGACTTGTCTCTAGACTGGTCCACTACGAGATGCCATTTTTTTATAAATGGAGTAGAACAGAAGACACGGTTTTTAACTCCGGACGAAAACATACGACTTGCGAAATAAACATAAAAAGTCTGAGTCACAACGCATTCTTAACAGAATTGAGCTGGTTTTTAAAATCCGTGTTACACTGTCTAAATAATGTCAATAATGAGTCATCTACTGAGCCCGTCCAAATCAAAAGACGCATTTCGTTGACATAAATCTAAATAATTAAAACATTTCGAGATTTGGCAAAATTTGGCAAAATTAAAAAAATAATAATGAGCATTGTTAAATAAGCTTACGAATGATGGGTGGGATCGGTTCACAGATTTTTCGAAGAATACGGAAAATCAAACGACAAAAATAATGTGTTTTCTGGGAAAATCGAGGCTTCGAGAGAACGGGAAAAATTAATTTTAATTGATTACATAAAGGAAAACCGTAATACTCCAGCTTAAAGGTAAAAGTAGAAAGATTGCTTTTTTGTAAATAACAGAAAAAATATTCAATAGAGCTTTATAGGTTTACACTTTTGTATCTAAAATTTAAAATCTGGAGCTTCGTTGAAGTACAAATCCTACTACAACAGAATTTTGAGAAAGTATTTTGAATTCAGCCCGAAATAAAATCATTTATTATATAATGTAATCGAAATTTTAATTTTCACTATTTACACCTTCCCGCTGACCAGGCTGTGTATAAAGAAAGTATTTTTTCAAACTAAAATATAGTTGGGTTAATTGTTCAAATTAATAATTTTACTTATTTGTATGTAAACAGATGACAAAAAAATGCAGATATGGTGAAAAAGTACTGAAAACGTATGTTATTAGAATCCTGATTGTGCATCCGGGATAAGACCAGGTTTTATTTCCCGCAGCTTTTTTGTTAAATGTTTTACCATAATAACGACTAAAACAACAGTAATGGTAGACGATTTCTAGATTTGTTATCATTAATTACTTTATTAGAATCAAAATAAATTTATTTCTAGGGTTGAAAACTGAAATTTTTAACCTTTTTTAAATTTCAACAACAAATATACAGACGATTTTTATATAAAATATTTCTTTACGTTAATATTTAGGATTGGTGTAGTTCTGTTTCATTTCATCATCATTCTGTACCACAGTAATTTACTTTTTATTTTTTGAAGGGGATCATTTTTTTACGATTTGCATATCTAATCCACTTTCTGCCTTTACAGACGGTTTCAAGCTGGGAGTAGACCAGGGCTTCGTTATTTCCCTCTAAGGCCGCGAGTTGACTGAGGAAAGAAAATATTCACGTAAAAATTTAATTTAAGTTTAGGGATAGTCTAGTAAATTGTTTTTTAAATGGTCATGGCAAATATCTTTTGTACTCTAGGCGTAAGGAAAAAACCCAAAATATTTCTACGGTCAATACTCTAAACAGGTACTTTTCCAACTTGATACATACTTCTTGGAAAAATTCTATCTTCCGATTTTTATGGGGCTCCTTAAATAAACGAGCCCTTTGAATTCGAACCAAAAGCAAAAAGAGGCTCGGATGACATTTCGCTTGAGATGCTGGGATGAGCAAACGAGGAATGGAAAGAGAGGGTGCCTTGATGTGGGTTTGACACCAGATAAGTCCCACTGATCTCTACATCTCCTCTTCCTTTGTCATTGCTCTCGGACAGTCTTCATACGGCCCTGACAGAGGAAATAGGTCCTGAAATAACCAAAAGACCCTTTGTTGAATTAAATTTTTATCTCGTCTCAGCAGGTTTACATTAAAAATATATCTGAAGATCTGTCATGATGAACGACGACTATGCCCTTAAATGTGTAGCAAGGCTTGTTTTAATCTTAATTGTTTATAAGATCCAGCATTTAAAAGGTTATTTATTTTAAAGACGTTACATAAATCTTCATATATTAATTGTCACAATCTTTATCTAAACTTTATATCAGTACATATTTTCATTACATTGTGTGTATTTATTACTTCCTTTTTATCAGAAGGAAAACGATAGAAAGAAAGCGCGATACAATTTGCAAAGAGCAGCCACGTGAGACTAATGTTGTTGAAGTGATCAAAGTTTTCACCGAATGCTTCTTGTTCCGTCCAGTTTGAGGCTAATAGACCACTCCACCAGGCCCTCACCATACACTACACAGGAAACAATCCACAATTCTCATACGCCGGTAGGCATATAACATTTTAAAACAAATGTTTGGCAGCGAAAATAATGTTTCATAAAATCAAAAGCCTAATCTGACTTCTTGATCCTAGCATTTATAATTATTATTCAGAAATCGTGAGATGCGGTCCGGTGTGATGTGATATCACGATTTCTGAATAAATATGGACTAACGGTCACAAATCGTTACCACTTTCATAATTATAAAAATCCACTTAGTGAATTCACGGAAGAGATTTTTAATGCCGAAATTTACTACAATTACAAATTCCTCAATGACTTTAATAATCTTCAAAAATCATTTTGGCATATTATTAGTAAAACTAAAATTATAATTCTGTCAATAAAGCCACACGAGCTCTACTGAATGTTAATGTAATAAATGATTAGTGTAGGAACTGCTATTTTAACTGATAATATTGCATACCTGTCCAAAGACGAATTTTAAAATTCAATTTTATAAAAACTACGCCTCAGGACTGTAGGGATTTTTAAATGTATATGTGCCTTTTTATGTGTTTTTGTCGTGTCTGTGTTTGGAATAAATATAATTTATTAAGAGGAAAGGACGGGGTGATTGAACCCCAATCCGAGGAACAGGGAGTACTTTGGAGTGAGTGTGCGACTTCTGGAGGGTAAAAGTAAGTTATTCGCGAGAATGGAATGGGTTCAACCCGCCCCGAGGAATATCGAGTACTCTGGGCGAATGAATGCGACTAGCCTTTTATGTTTCTACCGATTGTTGTGTTTGTGTTAATTTATTTTAATGAATGTAATTTATTAGCGAGCATGGAAAGGGTTGGTTATAACCTCGCCCCGAGAAGTATCCAGTACTCTGGGGTGAGTGTATGA
>CM077106.1:22561779-22612903 GCA_039619505.1 Cimex hemipterus | reverse complement strand
TCTGGGGTGAATATATGACATAAGGAAAGTAAACGTAATTTATTAGCAAGAATGGAAGGGGTTGGTTATAACTCGCCTCGAGGAATATCAAGTATTTTGAGGGAGTGGATGTCTGATGTTTGTGGTGATGTACTGTATGTTTTGTTTCTATTCTGTATTTGACAACCTGAGGAACAAACGAGAAACTAGCATTTTAGGATATCGACGTCAAAATACGCGCGAATGAAAAGAAAAACAAGGAAAACACGCAGACGGCCGGCGATGACCTCAGCTGTTTGTCGCCCATAAACTTTCTACATTATTATAATTACAAAAACTAATATAGCTGAGTTTTAAAAATAATCGAACCAAAATTACAGCAAGAATTCTATGTGAAGGGTGAAAAATGTTGAACTATGCATTTGAGTCTTAGTGTTCAGTTTGGCTACAGAGAATGTAAAACTACTACAGAAGCCGTATTGAATTTTGTTGAGGATTAATGATGTATATTATCCTACAGCGATATTTAAAGACCCGAGGAAAGCTTTTGGTAGTGTTCGTCGCAAATTGTTCTTAAAAAAATTACCCTTGTATAATTTCACGGAGGAAGCAGCGGACTTGATCGAGGCCCACCCGGAAAACAGAAGCCAGGCGACAATTTTCACCGCCGAATTTTGTTAATACTGGCGCAACTGAAGGCTTCATTCTTGCTCCACTATTACACATTCCAATGGTGTGTATAAATAATGCTTCCACAATTTACACTTCTCGGTTTTAGACGAAGCACCATCAAACGAAAGAAAATTTATTAAGAGAGCTAACTTAAAAAATGAAAAATTAATGGCTGATATCAAGAAGTGGTTCAGGGAATAGGGTCTGTTGTTGAACTAATAAAAAACAAAACCTATGCATTGTATTAAAAAACTGATGTACTCAATTATTGACCTAGTTGGACAGTCAAATTGGAAATAAAGTAAAATTTGCGTACCAATCGATCGACAAATTTTCCAATATTTTAATCGAAATAATAACAGTAATGTATTGAGGTTGTTATTTCAAAAGGAGAGGTCGGAGACGGTATGCAAGTTATCTAACCAACCTGTCCTTAAAGTGGCGAGTTAAATCGCAGACGGCCCAGGCGTTGAGCCGTGGAGTTTGAAGCTGTCCGGGCAACCTGCTCTCCTCCGAGATCATCCGACCAAGTCCAACTTGCTAATCCAAATCCAAACTCTCACAATAGTTGGGCTTGTTTTCAATTTAATTTCTCCCCCGTTATTAATGGCATCTAATCAATAGCAAACAGTCGAGCTGCGGTTTGACCGACTTCCGATGTTCGGATCCGGACAGATTCCAGGAATGCAATTTATTTTCGACCCCCACCGCTCTAATAGTCGTAGAGATCGTACAGCGTCATACAAATATCGAATTTCATACTGCTTATGACAGCCGGTTGATAATTGTAAGTACGTGCTCGAAGCTAACAGATCTCCAATGCTGCAAGTAATGGTGTTGTAAAATTTCAAAAAAGCTCTTACGTCCCAGTAAATCGGTTTATCTGCACTCTTTGACAACCAAGATGTAACAGTATCTTCCCTCTTACAAAACTGTTTCTGCTCAAATGTGTTATGGAATATTCAACTTATTTTTAAATAAGAGAACATAATGTTGTTGGATTAGTAATAATTGGTGTAAATTTTAATCCTCCTTTCATTTTTTCTTTATGGAAGTGTTGTTTATGTTTAATATTTACAGTTTATTTTAACAAGACAACTAAATTATATTATTTTAACAACTTACGTAAAATTCAATTCAATTTGACGATTTTGCATGTTCGTAATATCCATCTGATTAGTGTAGCATGTATATTTTATTTAAATTGATTTCTAGGTCTTTAATATTTTATGCTTAAATTTTATAAAACGTACATGAAGATAATCTACTAGTGTATACTTATGTTTTAATTTATTAACGTTTTATTGACAGACAAACCACCTGTTTATATAAAAAATCTATCTCAAATTTTAACACATTTCTCAATATCCATTTTAAATTATTGATTAACATTTTATATTATTAAATTTTATTATTTTTTAATGGGAATTTTCTAAAACACGCTAGTATAAAATTAAATCAATTAAAATTGGCATGTTTAATTAATAACAATGAGATTATTAAAACAATTTTTCTGGTCTAAACTTTATTTTCCTATGAATTATATATTTTTTTGATAATTCCATTATCTCCTTAATTTTTTCCTATATCTTGTTTTTCAAGAGAACAAAAAAACAACAGAAATTTTTGCAACACGTATAATTTCAGCATTCATAAACAAATATGAAAATCCTGTACCCCGGCCAAAATGAATTTGGAAGTTATATTATATGAACGAAAAGAAAGAAAAAGTTGAAGTAAGCTTGATGAACTTAGAAAAAATAATAAAGGAAGATAATTAGAATTTGTTCATAATATTTCTAAAAAATACTATAAATGTTCACAGAAAAAACAATTTCGAAGGGAAAAGACGTGAAAATTACCAAACTCTAATGCCCTACTATAACAAAAAAGTAATTCTTGTAATTTCATAAGTTTTGAAAATACCGTCAAATGTAGAAAATCGTGCTGACTCTTGTGCAAAAACAAAACTTTTATCTGCTCTTAACTAAATATATTATGAACATAGGAAATAGACTTCCAATAATTTTATACTAAACGTTAAATGTTATTGATTTATAAGCCGCAAAAATTTAATGCATTGAATAACAATAACAATCTTCTCCAATGGCCTTAAATTTATCAAAATCTACTTCCTAGAAAAGAGTTTTTAGGATTGAAAAACCTTGTATATTAGACAGCTTTGAGGTCTCAATATTTGTAGGAAGCGAGGCGCATACAAAATAAGCATGAAATCGTTAGAGTTGAGGTAAAAAAGAGGTCTCTTCTTTGTACAGGAATAAATGAAACTGTCTCTTCATTGAAAGTAACGAGAGAGGGTGCGGTTATTAGCAAAAAATTGGCAAATGTAAAGTTTCACATTTTCCCTTATGTTCAACTATGAACTACAATCATTTTTCTAATTGTGTCGTCAACTATAAGTTAATTTCTTTAAGCTGAAGCAGTTATTAAAGAAATCGATAGAAAATAACTGAATAGAAAAAGATTCTTAAATGTCTCTAAAATACCTGGTGCAATTGGTAAAATAATTCTATGTATGTGTTTATGTAGTTGTTTAGACAATGATTTTACGGGTTTTAATTTAATTAACATAATACACATGTTTTATTGCCAATCATTTTGTGAGATAATTAAGTACAAAAATAAAATTGAATGAAATGAAAAATATGTGCATCATACTAAATATTAAAAAACCCTATAATAGGGCTTGTAAAATGCTCAATATTCAGATAAATGATTATGTCATGTTTTTAAAGATTTTCCTCTATATTTCCATCATTTACGTTTTCAACTTATAACAACAAATTATGTTTTCCCGTCCATGCTAGAGGCAGGAAAACGAGGACGGATAGTTCAGTCTAGCCTAGGCATTGGGCGTAAAAAAGTAAGAAAAAAATCGCGCTGAAAGCCAGTCAAAATCATATTTGTGTCCACTTGTTTTTTTTTTTTTATTAATATGAATTATTTCTGTTGTGTGGCACATTTTCTTGTATGGATTTTGTTTGGTATTTTTTCATTTTTGTTATCAAGGGATTATTTTAATTTGCCCTTCATGCCTATATTATTCCCACATTATCTAGTTATTCTTACATTGTTAGTTTATAAGTACAGGTTCATATGTTGTTGTTTTATGCTTTTTTTATATAACGTATTTTGATTCATAAGAAAATACATTTTTGTTTTAAGGGAATCAAAATAGAGGTGTCCCTCTACATTTGTGTTTATAATTTATTTCAATTCAAAATTCCTTTGATTTTGAGGCTGATCACCGGCCTCAAGGGGTGTTAATCAAACCTTAAAAGACGGAATATAATCATTTCGTAAATGATCTACTATAAACGAAAGTATATTAACAGAATTACATAAGTGAAAAATTTTCTGATGTATTTGAACAGGAAAATTGCACGGCGCGCAGGTTGTCCATTGCATGAGCGGTGTCATGAAGGTTTAGCGTACTCTTTCAGCCGTGAAAGTGTGACTTATTTTATCTTATTTTTTTAAATATAAGGCATGCTAGATCAATGTGATCAACGATGATCAGGCAATAGGTTTTTTTTTCATTTTGCTATTATATATTTAAGTCCAAAACAATTGTTACTGTTGAATGTAGTTTTGCTTTGTTTCTAGTCAGATTGTTAGTTTTATTACAATATTGAATGAATATGTTCAAATAATTCGTTGCTCCTATTAATCCTGGTTTAAAAAGGAAAATTATAATATGAGTTTGAGTATCAGGCAAGTTAATTATTATTTATTGTTAGTGTCAATTTAAGTCAATTTCCATTCCTGTAGGCAAGACTTGCAGAAAACCATGAACGTCGCACCGTCATTTCACCGTACTGATATTTATTCATGAACAGTTAATTGGAGTTGCACGCTGTTTGAAAGCTCGATGTTCACCTCGTATTTAGAGAATATGTTCTGAGAGAAGAGCAAAGAGATTGGTGTCTTATCGTCTTTTAAATGGAAGGCCTTCCTTGCCATTTCGGAAGAAAGTTTTGAACAAACAAACCAAATCGATTAAAACTTGGATTATCCACTTTTCAAACTCGAGTTGGACGCGTTAATTTTGAATTCACGATGTCCACTTGGCCATGCTGTTAAATACTTGCGGGTAAAGCTCAAACAGCCAGGGGTTTTAGTCCGGCCTGTTCACCCCGAACGAAATCAATCCGTTTCCCGCTAGTGCACTATCATCATTAATTCGAATTCCGATCCGGTTTAGAGTTCAAACGCTATCGTATTATTTACATTTTCGTCGGTATCAACAGTTCAAATGTTGATCACATACAGTGTTAATTTACTGACTTGAGTGCCATTAACTAAAGGAAAGTACAATGGCTTTTTTTTAACTTGAATACATTGCCTATATTATTACAAACAGTATATTTAAAAACACTCTCCCTACTACCCTAAATAACAAAAATGAAGTCTTTTTCTAGTTGCTAACATTTATTTTCAAATTAATATTTTTTAGCTAAAAACACTCTCATCATTTAAACGTAAAGTTTCTGTAAATTATGAACCAATGTTTAAATGTTTTATTTTTATGTAAAAATGACAAAAATATTCGCGTATTTTTGAAATGTGTAATTAATAGCCTTTTATCTGATTATTCGCATATTTTCAATTTTCTTTTTAATTATATAAGCACATAATTACTAATATGAAAGTAAATTTGAAGGATTTGTTACATCTATTGACACTCTTTTGGTTTACAAAATCTTATGTAAATCCGGTCAAGTAATACAACTTTAATAAATTATTAAAAAATTTAAAAAAATTAATTAACCGTTATAATATTATGCAGAAACCTCGATGTTATCGCCCAGCCAATTTTTAATTTAGGATTTAAAATTACAAGGTCAGTCAGTTGTGAAATATTTATTAATTGCCAAGCTTTCAGCCTGTATTAGGATTTCCTTCTACCTCTATATACTAATAATCCTGAGGAAGGTCTTGGCCAAAAGGCCAAAAGCCGGTAATTGATAAAATATGACACACATGACTGACCTCAACCCAGATACGCTACCTAAATTAAGTGAAGGTATATTCGTAATTTTGCCCCTTATAAGTTCCGTTTTATTAGAGGACCCGATTTTGTAACAGATCTAATTTTTAAGCTTTATCAGACATTTGTTCATGCCGGATATTTACTGATTTTTTAGTCGTTCAATAAATCAATTAAATAGCGAAGATAATTGGCTCTACTAACACGTAATTCCCCCAACAAATTATTTATTTTAATATTATATCCTTTAAAAAATGCATTGTAAAAATATATTAACCAAGCAATGTAATATTTCTGATATTTTTTGCAGCCTAGAAAGAAATAACAATAAATAAAAACTGCAAGGTATTACATTTTTAAATTATTATTTGGAAATCGTGAGATGCGGTGGTTAAAAAAATATTTTCTTTATCGTAAAAACGTTTCGATCTTTATCGATATCAAGAGTGGGACTTACAAATATAGTTAACTTTTACAGAAATATGTAGAATGTGAAAAAAATGTTTACAAATCCCAGGTCCTGAAGATGATCTCGATAAAGATAGAAACGTTGACATGATAAACCAATGTATTTTCAAAGCCTACGTCACACGAGACCGCATCTTACTACTATATGCAAATAATCGTTAACTCGTCGAAAAATAAACGTCAACGGTCACTAAAAATCACACACTTTCTTTTAAATTAATGACAACAATGCTTAAAACGTCTTGTGTTTGTAAAAAAAAATTGATTTTGGCGACAACAATTACGCCGAAAAGGGGTTGTACATATTTTAAGGCAGTGTCAAGGACATGGTAGTCTCTTTTTTGGCCGGGCTTTTCTGTTTTCTTCTATTGTATTTTCCTCCGTCGTTCGAGAGTGTGAAAAGAAAGGATCGACTCCGCTTCGAACACGTGATGATTCAGGGCTTAACGGCAACTATATGCCGAAGGTCAGTCGGCGGGATATATTACAGCAGCAGCTACAGGGGGTTTCCATTAGAGCCGGGCTCTTTACCCGTTGACAATGTCGGTGCCCGGCCGTCTAAATGCCTCTCAAGTTTGACGACCGAGGTTTTTATCCCAACTGGACAACTGGGCCCTTATTCGCATTACGTGTCCAAAAGGGACGAAGGAGATTTTGCTCTTTACGAAAAGAGTGCTTTTCTTTTATTTTAATCTAACACATATTGGCCTTTTTTGTTTGAATAAGGAGAAAGGACTTTGGATGAACGGTCGACATTTAAACAATATAATGGACAGTACGGACTAAAAAATGCATGTGTGTTTCTAAAAAAATTCAACGTAACGTAAATGAAATTGGATGGAACTGTCAATATAAATAATTTAATCTAATTTTAGTAACAGTTATACTCTATAGAATGAAATGTTAAAAATATTATCATAGAAATTATTTTTACTAAGATCAACCCTCTATATTTTGAATTTAGAATTCTGAATTAAACCCGATAAATTTTCACATCGATTATGACTAAACTCTGGAAGGAGTGCTCTTCATCCGATGTAACTCACCTACTAATCCTGTTTTGTAGCTTACAGTACAATTTCAGGCGAAATTTGCTGACTCCGCATGGGGTCGTTTGTCCTCTCAAGGGAAATTGTAGTAAATTATATTAACGGTACTGATTGTAGGAAACTAATACAGTTGCAAGACACGCCCGAAAGTATCGATAACAACTGGTTCAATGCTATAATGGTTAATAAATGCACGCATGCTCCATATTGAACAAAATGGCTTGGTATTTCTTTAAGTTACATTCTTGTAAAATAGTCTGGTGTTATGTTTATAGCAACAAAAAAAACCCGAAGAACAGAAAATTTCATGAATATATTAATTTTGTTCGTGAATATTATTACACTTTCTGTAACTTTCTATACATTTTTTCTTTCTAACTTTTCACTTTAATTTTCTTATTGTTTTCTTCATAACAATAATATATTTACTTTAATTGAAATTTTTATCCAATGTCTTGCGATGAAAAAGCTAGTGTCACGAGTGGGATTCGAACCCACTACCTTCGGCTCAATACCACTTGGGCTATCGTTGTTTGAATTTCGAATCGAAGTCAGCTCAATCGATATTTTTCTATTTGTTTCTTTTAATGATTCATTCACTTTCACTCCCTTTAATCCCATGCACTCTATTCTGATACGAATCTTTCTCTACAATTATTTTTTTTAAAACCTTTTCCCAATTATTCCCTGTGTCTTTATTTCCTTCTAATTTAAGTTTTTTTTTAAATTTAATTTGTTGAAACAATTCTTACTGTGACACTCATTCTTATCCACCTTTACTACCTTTCATTATCATCGCGCATAATAAGGCCTATCTCCCTCTGTGTAATTTTATATTACTCACCCTTTTTCGTAATTATTTTTTTCTTTCTATGTCACTCTTTTTTTTTATAACGGACTTTTTTTAAATTTTATCTCGAATGCACTTACTTACTGTAAATCCTTTCTTTTCTTATCTCTACCCCATCGTTCTCGCTTTCACTCTCTATCTATCTATCTATCTCTCTTGAGCTATCTTAGATCCACTCGGACACTAACTAGAGAGAGCTGCGTATCTAGCCGAAGGTCGTCTGTTCGAATCCCGCTCGGGACACTGACATCTTTAATATCAACTAAAAATATTAATTAATTGAAAGATATTAATTGAATCACGAAAACTAGTGAATACATGTCAATGTTCTCATGTTTTTTTCTCACGTAAGCTCACTCTATTTTTCGCTCTATATTTTTTGATCATTGTAATTTTTATTACTATTTCGCTTTTTTCTATTTCTTGCTTATTATCATTTTTTCGTTTGCAGTAATATTTCTCTTTATTTTTATTTTTTCACTGACATACTGTATTATAATCTTTGTTTTTTTTTGTTATTTTTTTTAAATTTTCAGCTCTCCCCCTTTCACACTCTATTGGCTAATCAATCTCCTGACTTTCTCCTCCTTTCATTCTCTTTCTATTATTCTCATTTTCTTTCTAGTACTATCTGTCTCTCTCTATCTATATCACTAGCTCTAACTCCCTTTCTCTCTTTTTCTCTCTATTTTCCCACTTTTCCGTGTTTCTTTGTTATTTTCTTTTTGTTTGTATATTGGTCTCAATTGAGTTAATGTTGAACAAAACGATAATCAATCAACCTCTTCCTTTCTGTCTTCTTCTTTCCAAAATTGTTTACTTCCTACACGACCCTTTCAGTAAGTTTTAATCTATTTAGCACATCCATTTACATTAGCAAGTAACACAAAGCACATGCACTCATAATAAAGATTAATTTTGTTTAGTAAATCGTTAAAGTTCTTTATTATTGTTTTCCCTGTTTTAACAATTTTGGAGTTGTTAGTCCAAGTTATAAGCCGGATATTTATTACTGTTAAAGAGCATGTGGACTGTTATTTTATGAACTAGAAACAATAGAGTAAAATTGAAAAGGAAAAAAAAGAAAGAAAAAAAGGAACTCACCATGCAGATGACTCCTCCAAGTTCTACGATGAATCAAAAGGGGAGAAAGGACAGGCGTACGGACGATGTAGGAAAATCGGGATGAGGATACCTTTTATCTCGTTTCCTCGATGATCTCGCCGCGACGATCGCGAGAAGAAAATAAAAGAAGACAAAGTAGAAATTTGAGCGGCAACAATTTGCCAATGGCCGATATAAACGATTCGAAAGACAACAGCCAACTGGTAAGGCGGAGAGGACCGAGCGTTAACATCGCCGGACCCCGGGCTCCAAGTCCACGAAAAATGGCGTTAACAATTGCAAAGTTTCCAAATGCGGTAGTGCAGTCTGTGAATGGATCAACTGTTCGCAGTCGTTTTCTGATTGAAAATTTCTTTCTCTGGTACTGAAATATTGGCAATTTTGATATTGATACGGGAAATCATTTTTATATAGTACCGCACATATTTGTTTTTGTAAATAATAACACCACGAATGTTTATAATTTAGGTACTTGTTTATACGTTAATGAATTACAACGTTATCAGACTTATACGCCTGAAGTAAAAAGAACTATAACGAGACGAAGTTAGAGATATTGATGCTATTCATGTAAACCCAGCCACCATGAAAAGATAGGGAAAATGGTAAAACAGAAGAGATTTATTTTCTTTCCTCCGGATTGCTGGCGCAAAGGAAACTAGTACTTTGAACTGGCTCCTGCTCGAAAACTCTTCAAAAATAAGCCGCAGCGCTGGGCCAGCAAACAGAAACATCCTGCTGAATTAATTAAAGGTGTACAATGAAAGGAAGGTAGTTAGGGCCGAGGTATAGCTCTCATTTAGTGGGACAAAGGCACCGCCTACCAAGGTTCGTTTCTAATATTGTATTTAAATTCTACGGGCTCGGGGAATCGTGGCGGGAGGAGTCCATCTCATTTACATTATTTCTACCTTTCTCCCCGTTCCAGGGAACGACCCCTCAAAATTAACTCTGAAAATACACCATTGGATAATATAACGAGGAAAGTCGTCGAAATCTAGGATAGTATTCAAACTATAAAAGAAATAAAGTAAAATATGTCTGCCATGAAGAAGAAATCAAAGTGAAAGTTTTGGTAAAAGTACAAAATAATATATTTTTATGTTCAACCTTAGGTTTCGGTTGTAATTTTGCATTTTTTGCGGTTACATATAATTCAATTTCAATTCAATTAACTATTCTTTTTATGTAAGGTTTTTAGTTGTGATAAAAAAGTCAATGTCACGAGCGGGATTCGAACCCAGGATCTTCGGCTTGAAACGCTGCTGCTATATCACTTGAGCTATCGTGAGTTCGATACAGTCGGACACCAACTTCCCATCTCAAATTATAATCGTTCGAATTTTCCTTCTTTATACGCTTTTCAAATTTCCTGTAATCAGGATACGATTCTCACTTTCATTTAAAATAAATACATCACCTATCATATAAAGTAGTAGTACTTTTCGAGTGCATAGATCGTATTTTGAATGAAATAGTTGATCAATTTTCCTTTTTTATTACCTTCTGGCTTCTTACAATTTAACATAAGAGAAAAGCAAAACAAACGACGGTAATCTTTCCATGATTGTTTTATTTTTGCCGAATTATAGTCTCGAAACAATACGTACCTCAGAGTTTAAAAAATATTAACTATTTCTTAAAACGTATCTCTGTGATTCTGTAATTGTGAAAGAAATGATACACGATAATGTGACATACAAGCTGGGTAGTTGGTCATAAAGACGTTTTATCGCTTAGAAAGTCCCCGACTACAGCTATGCTAATTAAAAACATACCTACACGCAAACGTATTTCCATATTCCCATTTCGAACACAGCGAACTTTTCAAATGGTCCTTTATTAGATTTTAATGGATTCGAAGTGCCAACAAACTGTTTGCTGGAATCCTTTCTGAACCAAATTATTGGAGGGAATATAGAATAAAACTTTTATCAGTGTTTACTTACTAATTTTTCCTAGTCAATGTCTTACTGGTGTGACTAATTAATTACTTGAATCGTCATAGAATAATCGTTAAAAGGAAAAAATATTTTGGTTGAACTAAACATTAGAATATGCGAAATGTGTCTGTTATAAAATTCAGGTAGGTGTTTAACTTAGAATTTTTTGTATTAGTCTTACCACTTTGATTATTAATTTTACCATTTTTCATGATCGGCTATAAAAGGATAAAGTTTTTAAATAACGGTTCTCTGCTAAAGAATTTATTCATGGTCTTTTTTTCAACGTGGTATTTCCGGAAAACGGACTTAACATTGATTAAACCTGTGTTTTATATGTTTTCAAAATGATTTGCGATCAGGGTTTGATGGTCAAATTGATTGAACTGTGATTGATTTGATATTACAGTCGTTTCAATAGCATATCAACTTTTTCCGCTCCACGTAATTGTAATAAAAATAGACTTAATTCTCGGACGGATTTATACGATTTTTTTTCGCTGTTTCCTCTGATAAATGACGCTGAAATCATTCGTCGCTCAGTCGATGAACAATTAACTGGCCTCCTGTCAGTTAAAGGGCGACAACAATGGCTGATTGTCATGATGGCCCATTCCGCAATCTATCGACTCGGGCGACAATGCGCTCTTCAGTTTTCACACAATATCGAATGGGATTTCTTAATAATATCAAGTGTTATGTCACCCTTTGAAAGATTGTTTACCGATTCGTGCCACCAATGATGATTATGAAATTAAACTGTTCAATTTTGGCATACTTAAATGAGATAAAAATTAGTTAATAATTGTAGTGTGTTTTCAAGTTTTAACACAAATAAAGAATTTTTTTTACCATGGTTCGCAACAGCAGAGGAACCTCAGACTGTCGCTGTTTTTGAAAAAATCTCATTTGTTATAATGTCGGGTTCCAATGCAGATCCACTGGATTCGAACCGGGAACCTTACAGCCATGAGCCCAAACCGTTGCGGCCACCGACGCCCCCAAGAATCTTATAGAATATACAATTGGTATACGAACTCTAAATAATTATTAATTAACGATCTAACTACCAAATTGTAGAGGCTAGTGTGAAGTTTCCGATAAACAAAAATTCGCCTACATTGTGCCATCCGAAACCTATTATAGAATTGTGTAGTGATTAGTGATCGTTAATGGATAATTATTCAGACATCGTGAGATGCGGCCTGGTGTGATGTAGGTTTCAGAAAAACATTTTCTTTGTCTGGCCAACGTTTCGATCTTCAGTGAGATCATCTTCAGGGCATGTGTTTTTCTTCTGTGTAATTGTGTTATTCTTGCGTGTCGTGTCGCAACGTTGTTTTTCTGAAACCTACATCACACCAGACCGCATCTCACGATATCTGAATAACTACTAGAGAATGCTTTTCGTCACTACGAAAATGGTTAATAAAAAAATAGTAATATTTTATTTTTCATAATTCATGTTCTAACTACATGATGTTATTTATTTAGTTATGCATACGTCCAATCATATTCAACCTGAAAGTTGAACAGCTATGAAATGGTAATAACGGTGGTTTTATTTACTGATTTAACTATATTCAGTAAACAGCCTAAACTTGAATTTTTCAAATAACAGGTTGTGTGGCATGATATGTGAAATAGTATGGTATATGCAATAGTTACGTGCTCATGGGTGGAGTTCGGAAACCAATTTTACTTAAAAGCGTTGAGCGGTTAATATGTACTTTCAAAACGTTCATAATAAAAAAAAGCAGCCATGAATAACATAACAATATAACACGTAATATTTTGCATGAATCATGTTAAATTGAAAAAAGCAGCCATGGAATTTCATCGGAACGAGAATGGACCCAAACTCAAATGAGCAGATATGGGTCCAGAATTATAGTCCACCCTAAAATCAACAATAAAAAGATGCTTACGAAAAAATCTCAAGATCCGATGAACTAAACGTAATTCCAGAGCGATAAGAAAATCAAATAAGCCAACCATAAATCTAGAATTTTTCACCAGAGAAAAATAAATAGACCTTACTAGCTGTACATGTTTGAAAACATCTGAAACTCCCAAATATTTGACAACATCGACTTCCTTTATTTCAACGCCAGAATGGAAAAGCCGAGGTGTTTCATGATGTTTCCTCAGTGTACAAAAGTGTACAAATATCGTTTTGGACAAAGAGAATTGGAAACCTACATCATCTGCTTTTCGTGACAGCGTGTCAATGGCGTTTTGTGATGTCCTTCCGGCATTTTGGAGATTTTCCCAGACAGGTAAAAGCAAAGATCATCGACATATAAAGGTCTGACTATACGATCGTCTATATTATCAGCCAGACGATTTACCGCAATGGCAAATAAAGTGACACTTAGAACCGAACACTGAGGAATCCCGTTTTCTTGAATGAACGTTCTACATAAGGCGGTACCTAATCTCACCCGGAATCTCCTCATTTCGAGGAAGCTTTTCAAAAATTTAACTCTTAAACCCCAATCATAGAGTTTCTTAAGAATGCCAAATCTCCAAGTCGTATCGTACGCTTTTTGCAGGTCAAAGAATACAGCTAATCAATGAATCCCGCCAAAAGCTAGTAAATCAAAGACAGTTTTAACATGTTGACGACAGCCATAACCAAAATAAGTTAAATTGCGGTTCAAGCTTCTATTACATTAAATCTACAGAAAGTCTATTACCATACCAGTGTTTTTTCAACTCAAGCAAGTCACTCTGACAGACATCACAATCATTCATAAATTCATCTACTCTATAAATCTTTATATCATCTTGAAAACGTAATAAAGAAGAATTATTACAGAGAAGGGTCATTAAGATGTATTATCAAAAATACTCCACGTGGGAACCTGTGAGACACCAGAGGAAGCCATCATCAGAAGAAGTTTTCGTGTGAAAAAAAGATTAACAGGCAAATTTGTGCCAAAGCATGGTTCGCATTAAACAGCATCAACCTGCGATCTTTTCTCATTGACAATAATAAAACCCTGTTATCGTTATGAAATTAAACAACGACAGTTTATTTATTAAACATCAGAGCAATTGCATCTGTAACAAAAATTATAAATTTGAGACAAATATTCTAACGATGATTTTGGCTATATTAATGCAATTAAGAATCTGAGCAGTTTATAATATTCTAAACATTTGATTATAACTGTATGTTTCTTTTACGTATTTACTAGCTCACTGGCAGGTGCCTGTTATTTGAAAAAAAATAACAATCAAGAAAATTACCTACTGTAGAAGGTTTGAATTTTACAGCAAATATTTTGTTATATCGTCAGACCCCGGTATGGAGTACTTTGTGATACGCGTGTGAAATCTGTTTAGTAAACGTAAATTATTAGCATGAATGCAATGGGTTGAACATCAGTACAGGAAAACGAGCGCTCAAGGAACGCGAATGTAGCCAGTCTTCTATTTTTCGGTGCTGTTCAATGGCTGCTGAAAAAGACGCGTGAAGGACCAAGAAAAGAAGTACAGAACAAAGAGGGCCGTCATGACAGCAGATGTTTGTCAACTCTTAACCTTTTCATATTATTATTATTTGAGATTAAGCCAGAAAAAACGAAGTTTTAAATGTATCAGTTGTGATCGAAGTAAGACAGTTGCTTTTCCATTTTTAGATTGCTTAGGAAAACCAATACTTTTATACTGTGAAGCCTACCCTATCTATTTATTCCTTAATATACCGAAATATACAATTTAGTAATATGTATATGAATTTCAAAGATATTTCACATGAGCTAAAGATTATCCAAGGGAGCCAAACAAGTAAATTGAAGTAAGTAAACTCGCTTTTCTAAGCATATGCAACACATGTTTACAGAGTTCCTAAAAATTCTTCCCCCCCCCCGTAATGACATGTTATTTCAAATAATTAAAAACTAATGTATCTGCTGAGAAATGGCATAATTGGGTAACAGGTACTAAGTACGCGGGAAAAAATTAAAAATTGACCTGTTTGATGTTTACTCTCGCCCACCCAAACACAAACACAACCCGTCTACCTGAATAGATCTAACAGAACTGTTTTGTTTTATAATTGGTGTAAAAGATAGATTTGAGGCCACCGGGGTAGTTGAGTTTCAACGGTTTTTAAAACATCCGGGGAAAATGTCAACGAGCAGAATTGAGCAAACCGAATTTTCTAAATTGTTGTTCAAATCAAATGGTCAACTATATGAATAACTATGCCAATTAAGTGCGTATTCAGATTACACAAGATATTTTTGTTTCCAATAGTTTAATGAAAAGTGTTAGCCAAGCTTATTAAAAAAAAAAAAAGAAGAATATACGTCTTTTATAGTGATAGATATAGAAGATTTTTTACTTTGGCAAAAGGCGATTTCCATAAAATGAAAACAAATCTCTGTACATTATAAAAAATTTAAAGAAATGAATCCGGCAAGAAAAAAATGATAGTTTATTATTCTCCTTTAGGAACCATTTTCACATTTTTAAGTAATTGTTACAAAGTGTGATTGCAGCTTGTTTCTCTAAAGCCGCTTTGTCTCTATATATTTAGTCCTTCAGAAAGGAAATTGCTTTTGTGGCTGCAAATGTGGGTAAATTCTTACTCTATTACTCTCGCGGTTTTGCTAAAAAAAAAAAAAAAAATGTCATTTGGCGTTTGGATGGTAGATGACCCCCGACGCTTACAGGTGATTGAACGGAGTTTTAAACGCGGCGAGGGTGCGAAGCGTTTTGTGCTTTTAGCACGCCCGTGTTTGTTCAATATGAGGTTCAGCCAGCGAGGAATTTTCTCACGCCAAATGGGCTGACCGAATTACGGTTCATTCCTCTTAAATATCCGGCCATTTCAGATAGGCGAAGAAGAAGGTCCTCGGTTCCCTTTCCTCTAATTTGGGGACATTAGATGTTCTAATGGTCAAGAATAAAATCACTTTGTTGTGTGAATTTAATTAAAGGACAGCATCCTGCGGTAAGCCGCCCTCGAAAGCACCGAGTAAATAGTTTACAGTGCATTACAATTTGGCAATTAGAAGAGGATACTAATAGTTTAAACTTTCATCAAATAAAGTAAAGTTACTTTATTAAAAGTTAAATGAAGATATTCAAGGAAATAAAAACGCACAGACCTCACTGATCATCAGAAAATGTCTGATCTTTCTTTGATGTAAAAGCATTTACAATTACACGTTTTACGACCCATAAAAAGAAAGATAAAACTATCGCCATTATCAGCACTATTTATTATTGATTAGTCACTTAACTTTACTTTTCACAGGTGGTAGAGTAGCAGCGTATCAAGCCGAAAGTCGTGGGTTCGAATCCCGCTCGTAACACTGAATTTTTATCTCAACTAAAAACCTTAATTAATTGATTGTCATAATATTTCATTCGATCTGTTCTTGAAGAGCGAAAGAAATAATAAACATAATCGAATTAAATGAATTTAGATGATATATAAAAAACTAAAACATGCTTACTGTAAAGTAAACAATACATACGTAAAAAATAAAAACGATTGAGATTCGTTATGACCATTCCTTAAAATGCTTAAATACGAATGTTTATATTTTCTGTTTAATGTTTCTTTTTTATCAGGTCTAAATTTTTTTACGGAATGTGGCCTATATTTCCATAAAAAAGTAGATGTTTTAGCATTCCCAGATCCGCCCAGGTTGAAAGGTTATGCACCTAGAATCATTGATTCTAACGAATTTTATTTGTGGTAGTAGATCGAAAAACGTAATGCCATTGAGCCTTAGAGCAGTGGAAAGTAATTTCCAATAATTGACATAATTGTTTTAAAAATGAATTTCTATCTTTTATATACAAGTGCTATTGTTTTTTTATATTTTTGATATTATCCTGTATGTTGGTCGAGTAGGTTTTGGTGTAACGTACAGAAATAAAAAGCAGGATCGAATTACATGAGATGAGATTAGAAGGTATATAAAAGTTGCACTAAAGAAAAAATCCTTCTAGTAATGTAGGCGGAAAATAAACACATTCTAGAAAAGCCCTCGATTTTTCGGGATTCCGGTTCCACTGAGAGAGAAAGGTTATCGATTGATTTTACTGAAACTCTCTTTCGGCGATACTAGGTCTAAAAATACTTGACGCACGTCTGAAAGTTATTGGCAATGAGCCTTAGGAGTCGAAAAAAAAAAATAGTCCCATTAATTTACATAATTGTTTTAACTGCGAGTTTCTGTCTGTTTAATAAAGGTACTTCAATATTATTATATATCAGCAAATACCGCGCAATGTATAAAGATTCATAGCAATCCATTATTGCATGAAATTTGAAGAAACTTAGATATTTTAGAATTCCAGATCAACACAGTAAGAAATGTGTGGAGATTAGTGACCGTTAGTCGATAATTATTCAAAAATCGTTACATGCGCTCTGGTGTGATGTAGGTTTCAGAAAAACATTTTCTCTATCGTGCCAACGTTTTGATCTTTATTGAGATCATCTTCAGGGCCTGGGATTTACAAACACAAACTTTACAAACACTTTGGCCGGATATACAAAATATATTTTTTTGCATTGTATAACTTCACTTTTTTCACATCCTACATGTATTTGTTAAATTTATTATTTATTATTTTTATTAGGTTAATTTGTTATAATTTGGCCCTGAAGATGATCTCAATAAAGACCGAAACGTTGGCACGACAAAGAAATTTTTTTTCTGAAACCTACATCACACCAGACCGCATCTCACGATTTGTGAATAATTACAGAACGAAAATTTACTGACTTGGTAATGATTTTAATGAAACATTTATAGGTGTTTATTTGAATGTTAAAATTAAAATTATGTAAATAAGTATATTTTATTTTCTTCTTATTCATAATTATATACCATTTAAAAAAAAAAATTGAATTTAATATGCGTTTTCGTAGTAAATGGCACAGATGAAAAGTAACGTAGCTAACAAATTTTTGATTCCCATTGTACTTTTGCTGAGAGGATATCATGTCATCCTAGGATACTAGGAGAGATATCATGTACTAGATTATCTCGGCGAACGCTTATTCTTCTTTATGTACCCGAACAGCCTTGGGAGGTAACCACAACCAGAGGCGGCTAAGACTTTAAATCCCAACCTGCTGACTTGTCCGGCCCCATGACTCTAAAAACGTATTAAGATTATTATTAAAATAAGGTGGCAGAGAGTCAGTTGTGCGTAGAAGCTTTTCCACGTATCAAGAACACTGTCAATCAGTGTCTCTGTGAGTATTTGACTCACTGAAAAAAGGTCATCTTCATCCGAGGTATGATAGGCCATAGGCGAGGTTGACATTCGGAAAATTCCTTTTAGGTCAAAGACCGTGTATTTGTACAACACCGGGAGCAAGCTTGTTCACGTAATTGAAGAGTGCCATTCCTTGCTTCTTCCCTACCGTGTGTTGAGACTGAATGTATTTTTTAGCGTAAGAGTGTGAGTGCCAATGGAGGAGCAATCAGACGGAGGTTTATCGAGTACTCTATCTGAGTGGTGTGCTTGTAAGAAAGAAAGTATTTACGAATGTAAGAGATGGGAACGAGTTTCGATTTAGAACTGTGTTGGGCTTGAAGTTTCTCGGTGGCCGAACGGATAAGATCGAGGACTGATCGTCGAATCCAGTAGTGAGTTATTTTAAATAACACAAAACTGGAATAATAACCTGTACTTGAATTTATCTATGTAGATGGGTGTGGAAATTAGCTGATGTAAACGTGTATTCAGACTCCTAGAGTCATAGGCAATCTGTTTCTAATGCTCCAAGATATACTAAAGAAGGTTTCATTAACGTCCGCAGCTTTTATTTGACACAAAAGGTCGAATTGACAAAATATTCCTTGAAGCTCCAATTTTTGTTTGCTCCAATGTTTGAACGATTTATACTCAACAAACAATTTTATTAAATCCATTAAATTTAACGATATATCGACCAAAATGCTTTCGGAAAAAGGTAAAAAAATTGGGAAAATTCGGAAGGTTGTAGGTTGAAATGGAGAGTTGGTGTCCGAAGGGATAGCTCAAGTAATTAGGGGCAGCGGCTTATCGAGCCTATGGTTGTGGGTTCGAATCCCCTCGTGGCACTAACTTTTTCATTTCAACCAAACCCTTATATAAAAATGTTAATTAATTGAAAAAGTTTTGGTAAACGTTAGCATTTTTATCTTCATTTTAAATAGGTGTAAACTTTGTTTAGCTGATTTTTTTATATCGAGTGAATCTTTTGGCCAAATTTATATTTATTACAATAATAATATTGAAATTTGGAGTTATTTTAACATTTTAAAATATTTTTAATTGTTTAGCTAAAACACCTCATTTGCTAAGGGTTCAAAATAATATTTAAACAATTTAAAAATATAAAAAATATCACGAGACAATAAAAAAGACCACTTTTCCCGTTATATAACATCCCGCCCTTAGCGCAGTAAAACAATATGCCGTTCTTTGCCACATGAGACCCAATTCTTGATCCTTTGAATAGAATTCCAACAATAGAAAACCTATGCTTCTTACGATATTGCAAGCTCGGCCCTGTTGCGAACGGAACAATATGTAGAAGTTACGAGAAGGCCTGGGAAAAAGGATGGGGAGAATGAAGGAGAGCCTTCAAAGATGTATCTCGGATATTGAACAGTAAAAAAGTATCGATGAAACTGGCCTTTTGTTCTAAAACCGACTTCCGTGGTTATTAGAAACAATGGTTAAATTTTGACGTTTTCAGATTGATTGATTTTCCTTTGCATAAAACGATTCTCAAAAACAAACATAAAATGATTGATGGTTGATTAATTATAAAAGAATTTTTGTTTCATTTTTTTAAATTTTGGTATTGGCATGTTCAATTTTCTAAATAATTATAATGTAAAATTAAAATATTCAGTGGCTGTACAGTGTAATTTAAAGTAGGGCCATCTCTTTATTCCGATAATCATATTCTTTTTTTGAACTAATTGAAATAATCCATTTGTTTGAAGTAAAAAAAGAAATGTCTCACTGAAAAGAGAAAATTTCTGCCGAATATAAAATAAAGGAAAGTTCCTCCCGCGCTCTCATCCTCACTTAATAGTCCCCGTGGGTATTCTTCGGATGCGTAGCGAGTTTCGGCGGAGTTCTTACAGTTAGACCGTCGAGAGTTGAACCGGGGTTCAGATAAGAGAGTCGGCCACAGGAAGAGGGAAACCAAGTTATTTTAGATTCCTCTAAACTTCATAAGGGATGGAACATTACGTAGTCGTGTTTTCCGACGTGAGTGTAAAATTAGACTTTATTCAACAAACCTTGGGCGCGTTTGAAACCATGTTAAAACTTGGCCTTTTGTTACAAAGGAAAATGTAAAAGTGGCGACACATAAGTTCGTTCTTCTTAAATGTTCTCTTTTAATCATAATTTTATTTTAGAAATGCAAATGAAATGTCATTAACACAATTAACTTTGCACAAAAACGACCTATTTATTTGTGTTAAAGAAAAATTCGTACGAATCAATAAATCAAAAATGTCAAGGATTGTTAGATAAAGCGTGATATTTTAAAATTAGGCACAACATGCTTACTGTATTAGTTTAACAAAAAACCTAAATTAAGTGAACATTCATCCATTTTATTAAACGATCCAATTTTGTAACAGATATAATTTTTAAGCTGTGTCAAACATTTTTTTCATTCCAGATGTTTACTGATTTTTAATCGTTTAAAAAAATTGGTAAATAGTGAAGATAATAATAATTGAATGGTCGCACTAACAATTAATCGCCCCAATAATTTTAATATTATATTATTTAAAAAATTGGAAAATATATTTGCCAAGGATTGCAATAATTTTGTTATTTTTTGCTGCACAGAAACAACTGAAAATAAATAAAAATCGCAACTAACTTGCAAGTTAGTACATCTTTTAAATTATTATTTGGAGATCGTGAAATGCGGTCGGTGTGACGAAGGGTTTAGAAAATTTTTGTTTTCATGCCAACGTTACGATCTTTATTGAAAACATCTTCAGAGCCTGGGATTTATAAACATTGTTTAAATTTTACAAATAAATTAATTATTCCGAAATCGTGAGATTCGTTCTGGTGCGATTGAGATTTCAGAAAACATTTTCTTATAGTATCAACGTTTCAATCTTTATTGAAAACATCTTCAGGGCATGGGATTTATAAACATTGTATAATTTAACAAATAAATTAATTATTCCGAAATCGTGTGATTCGGTCTGGCGCGATGTGGGTTTCAGAAAAACATTTTCTTTATCGTGCCAACGTTTCCATCTTTATTGAGATCATCTTCAGACTTGTTATTTCAAGAATAGAACACAAGGCTGTAAGTATCATGAAGTTTTAACATACAAATCATACAGCTGATTAAAGGGTCATTACTTTTTTTTACAGCTCAAATAATTTATTACAATTTTTCTTTATAATCTACATTGTGTTCGCATTCCAGATATTTTTCAAGGAAACTTGCAAAGTGCCATAATATGAACAGCCTGTAAGCCTGTCTATATTTTAGAGATAATTCCACGAAATCCGCATCAATCAACGGAAGAAATATTTTATAATTTGTTTGGAAAAATTCAGTAGATTTTACCTTTTAAAAATCTGATATTTTATAGTTAGAATAAGTAAAAAAACGAGTAAAAGTCGAAAGCTTGTACTTACTTATTTGACGAGTGTAAGCTGTTTTTTTCTTTCTTTTTTTATTAAATATATTTAACGCAAAGCGATCGGCCCAAGCCGGTGGCGTATGATGGCGGCATTAAAGTTTTTTAATTATCTCGGTCGCTTCGGTTGCCCGAATCTCTCCAATTTGCAAGTGAGGGGACGAGCGAGAGAGAAGCGGCGCGGCGTCGGCCAGTAATTAAAAGCCGAGTTTTCGCGTTATTCACGATGAATGACCAAAAGGGTTTTCCTTCGTTTCTGCTCTTCCGAGAGGGAAACTTGCCTCGAAACGGAAGCCCTAAATACACAGAGGGAAAAGGGGCTCTTTTGAATATTGCCCCCGACTTGACCGTCGCCTGTCGGTGGGGGTGGGGGTGGAACTCAAATAATGCAGGGACAAAGACAAATCTTACCGACCTTGTGAAGTCTGAGGTTTGAAGAGGAACCTCACGTAATATTTAGAAACTTTTCAGTTTTAATAACAGCTTTCTAAGCAGACATTAATTTGGACGCATGCATGATAACTATAATAACAAGAGAAAAATCACACCACCAATACGACTGAACTTTTCAGGCATTGCTACTATTTACAACTGTTCATACTGAGGAATGAAACAAAGAAATTCTCAAATGACAGACCAAGATGCGAGTGAACAGAGAAAAACCTGCGAGTTATGCTGGCATCATTACCAAAGATTATGGAGAGAAATGGACAAATAGTTACATACGTAATATCCAAGGGCCAAGTAGTAAAAATCTTTTTCTGACGAATAATTATACTGATTTGAAATGCTGGAAAACAGTCGCAACTGGTAAAGCATAACTTATATAATTTTAATTTTCGTCATTACATTTTTTTATAGAAATTATCCAATTTCATAACGTATGAATTTATATCTAATTCTTTCAGATGTGTACATATTGGTTTTGTAATTAAAGAAGTTTGTTGTAGTTTGTGGAGCTAATTAGAAGCTTTAGCTTTTGTTTCCTTTTAGCATGTTTTGGCTTCTTATATATCAATTTTATGTCTAAAAAAACATTTTGCAACATTCTTTTTTTTCTGAATATTACAGTTAATTTTAATTATACACATATTTTCAATTAAGATATAAAAAAGATTATACAATATATTAAAACGTTGGTATAACTTACATGTTACGTGGTAGATCAATCATATGTATCGTAAAAAATTATTATTATAACATTTTAAATCCTTGATTTACAAAATAAACGTACAAATAAACAAATGTATTTACACACATACATTTTATAATTTCATGCGTATTTTTACACGATTTTTTATTTATACATAAATAAAATTTATTATTACGAAAAATGTATTATTTTTTATTATTCAGATATCGTGAGATGAGGTCAGGTGTGATGTAGGTTTTATAAAAACATTTTCCTTATCGTGCCAACGTATCGGTTTTTGTTAAGATCATCTTCAGGGCCTGGGATTTAAAAACGTTTTTTAAATTTAACAAATACTAACAGGAATGGCTAGATGTACTAATACAAGGCCCAGAGGGAGGGAAAAAACAAATACATGTGGAAAAATAGGATAAGGAGAAAGGTGAATTGATACATGTAAAATATATTTTTTATATTCAATCAAAATATTTCTTTGAATGAGTAGAAATTCTAACTACCAACAATTGTAAATGAAATATTTACTTTTTTCCAAAAGTGTTCAAACAACGTTATAAATAAAACAATCTTTCGCTGTTTTGACCTAGGTCGACGCAATTTGTCTTCAAGATACATTAGTAAAATCAATACATTTAACAAAATTGAAATGCACTTTTTGAAACTAAATAACGAATCCGTCCTGCAAAACGGCAGTAAAAATTTTAAAATAGTCAAAAATTAAATTGCCAAGGGAAAGTTGAACAAAGCAGAAAAGATATGAAACAGAATAATTAAAAATTTCCGAATTCCTATACAGTGTATCTGAAACATAATATCTCACCCTTTATTTCCACAATCAAAAATAGCTCACGCAATTTTAATTTTGGTGAAGAAAATGAATATGTAAAAAAATACTGTAGTTTATGCACAGGGTATGAAAAAAAATCATACCCAGCCTTTTAGTTTGAAACGGCACCCTATATTTAAGGAAGTATTCTTTCGTGTCGTGTTGAGAATGCCAACGCAAGAATGGCACAAGTACACAGAAGACAAACACTTTGAGCCCTGAAGATGATCTCAATAAAGACCGAAACGTTGGCACGATAAAAAAAATGTTTTTCTGATACCTACATCACACCAGACCGCATCTCACGATATCTGAATAATTATCAATTAACGGTTACTAATCTCTGCACATAACCATTTTATTGGATACTCTGGAATATTGAAATTTCCCATTTAGTATCATCGAGAATCTAAAAATAACATTACAATCACTTTGTACATAGTTTTAAAAAAGGTTTAATAAGTTTTGTAAAAACAGATTTCGAAAAAAACAAGCGTGTCATTCTATGGGTAAAATTTTAACCAGGTTTGTTGATTGATCGTTGGTTTTGAACTAATTTTATTGCCTTTTTACAAACTATTTTAGAAAAAAATCTATTTGTACACATTCAAAAGAAAATATGGAGCAACATTTTACACTGAAAATTTGTGTATGATTTCGGTAATAACTTATATATAAAATGCCTGTGGGATTACGATTCTTGAATATGATACGATAATTGAAAGAGTATTACTTGGGAGATTTAAACTTTTTTAAGCTTCTCGTGATTTTGAGAATTAAGATGGTGGCATTTTCATTATTGATCATCAATTTTCTATAATAAGGATAATATTGTCTATTAATATTATTAAATCTAAAATTTAATTCAATTTGTGAACAATCTAAAAATGTGCTTTAACAGTTGATACATGCCCGTTATTATTAGTTGTAAAATAATTGCTCTTTAGTATAAAAATGTTCAAAGTGAAAACCTTATAACAAACTTCCAAAAATAATTGAAAATTGCAACATTTCTGATGGGATTTAATTATCGAATTAGTGGGAAGTGTTAGGGTTGACGAAGTTATCGACTATTTGACCATTAGCTTTTACCCGATTAGTACAGTCCTCGAAGATTGTTACCAAATAACTTTTATTCGGGCGGTAACACTTCTAGGAAAACGAAGCAATTATGTTAAAATTTGAAAAAATCTGAATATAAATTTTCTTTATGTATTTGTTGAACCGTATTTTTTTTTATATTTATATTTTAGTTGGTAATAAAATAATAGTTGAGCAGTCCAATTACTTTAATGAAAAATTATTCAGAAATCGTGAGATGGGGTCTGGTGATTTAGGTTTCATATAAACATTTTCTTTATCGTGCCACGTTTCGGTCTTTATTGAGATCATCTTCAGGGTTTGGGATTTACAAACATTGTTTAAATTTAACAAACGCATGAGGAAAAATAGGCAATTGAAAAAATGTGAATTTATATAATGCAAAATATATTTTTTATATTCAATCAAAGTATTTCTACACACTCCAATATTTTGATTGAATTAAAAAAATATGTTTTACATTGTATGAATTCACATTTTTTCACATGTATTTGTTACTTCTGAACAAAGCTTGTAAATTGCAGGCCCTGAAGGTGATCTCAATAAAGATCGAAACGTTGGCACGATAAACAAAAAGTCTTTCTGAAACCTACATCACACCAGACCGCATCTTACGATTTCTGACTGATAATTTTTGACTAACGGCCACTAATCAACGCACACATTAATGAAATTCGTTGTTGTAAATTGTCATTTTCTGAGAAATGTTTTACATTCAACGCTTGTGGTGGAGGGGTCAAACCGCAAAAGCAATACTTTGCAACTGTTGAGGTTTCATAATTTCATGGGATACATCGCAATCGAACCGGGTATTGCGCACGACCATCGCATCCCCCCGGGGGCTTAATTTACCGGTAGTACCTTATTTGCTCATTCCCGAAAATTATCAGTAACTGATATAACGGTTTTATTTGTTATTCATTTCATTCATATACAATTTATGCTGGTTTAATGTCAATATATTAAAGTGTTTAATATTTTTAAGAAAAATGATAATTTCATTTTATTATATTAATTGTTGTCTAATTTTTTCACCTAGCTTTCTTTTTTTTAACATGTCTTGATAATGTAGTGTCTAAAGGTTTATTGAAAAGAAAAACTGCAACAGAATCAAAACATAATTTTTGAAAGTTATTTTTGTATTTCAAAGCTGCCGATTTTCCACGAACAGGACGGTTATAGTTTCAGATGATAATTGAGCATTACACAGTGTTTGTTCTATTTTCCTAAAAGGTTGATCAAATTGGGTTATTTTATTTCCCTTCTTGAAACTCATCCTCACGTCTTTCCTTGTTCTTTCAACCGAGTGATGATCGAATTATTCGAGCTCAGCACCTAGAAACTTTTTGAAATCAAGTTAGTATTAGGAGTTAAGTTTCTTTTAACTGGAAGTTTACGTGATCTCTGAAGCCGTATCTATCATTTCAGATCGGCGGATTCGAACGTCAACACAAAGGTTGTTCTAAATTGCAAAACCAGAGTAAACACAGAATGCAAAATAGGGTCACCCTCCGTTGAATTCGAGCACACACTGGAATTGAGGGAAATGAACAATCGGATTCTATCATGAGGAACTGCGTTACTTCTATCAAGAGCCAAAGCATTGGACAAAATGAGGATGAACACGCTCAAAGACATTTTCTGAAAGGAAGATAACACGATAAGTAATAAACAATGAAGATCTGTAACTGAACATTCTTTTCCAATAAATATACTTCCTGCTTCTGAAAATAAAATGCCGAGTAAGCCTAAAAGAACTCAAAGAGAATAAAAAAGGCTTAATTATCGGCCACTGCAGAGAAAAGACATTTGAAAAATAAATAAAAAATATAAAAAATAACGAATTTTTGAAATATTTCAAACACAAGAAGGAACTCACGAATACTAACAGAAAAAATAAAAATATTGCAACTGTAGCGAGATAATAATCTTAAATTAATTAAGTGGTGTACAGTAAATGGAAGACGGATTGTACTAATTAGGGGTTAAAGGGTAAAATATAATTAAAACCTCTGAACTACGAATTTTTCCTTCTCCTCAGGTTGAACTTGAACAAGTTCCACATCGATAAATTAGTCGTAGATCAAAATTTAAAGTTCTATCAAGAACAAACCTATTCATAGAACTTTCCTACAACCTTCCTAATTAGTAAATATATTTTGTAGTTTTATCGCTGCTGTAATTAACCAAAAAGTATATTATTAACATTTAAATTAGTTTTCATGTTTAAGAGTGTCAATTTGGAAAATGAAGTTAGATTTTCTTTAACTAGGCTATTGTTAGTCAGTGCTTCATGATGATTTCATTCAAATTATTCTCAGTGTCTCTGGACACGATGTTGCTTTTCTTTAATTTGTAGAATTAACAATGTAGCTCAAGAAGGCAGAGAAACAATTTACTTATCTTCACTGGCCCTGTCATAGCCAAACATGGTCGGGAAACAAGCTCCTAAACACACTCGACAAAATAAGTGAAGCTTACTTGTAGTTCTTTCTTCCGGTTATAATCCAGTAAATTAAATGACTCTTAGGGGGGGGGGGGGCGAGAGGAAAGAACATAAATCAGCCGAAGCTGAAAGTTGTTTTCTATTTGTTTATACCAGTCTTTCTCTTCCTCCCGTTTCTTATCCGAAGGTCGGGCGGAATCTGACAAAATAGATTGAATTTTAGCCTATTTGTTAGTTCAGTTGCTTTTGCTGTTTGCACCGATAAACTTTACTTGAACTTTGACGTTTAAATTGACTAATAGAAAAATACAAATACAACGTAATAATACCCATACCATCTAATCCATTAACAGTGTTTTAAAACAAAATATGGACGATATGGAGAAACCCCAAAAAAGTGAAAAATTGAAGTAACTTTGTTTTCTAAATTCAATATTCTGATGGAAAAAAATTAACGATTTATTAATGATGCAAATGAAAGTTTAGTCATTAAAATATTTCCCAATCAATTTTTCCGTTATTTAAAGGCTAATTTGTTAGGTTATGAATGAAATCTGACCTGATTTTTATCGTCTTTAATTATTTTGCCCTGTGTAATTTCTCTGAGTTTGCCATGGTACAGGACAAAATTTCGTTATCTTAAAAAATGTATGCGTATGGAAGTTGTTCAAAGGATGTACTTCTTATACTGTTAGAAACAAAATTGACAATAATACAAAATATGCGATAATCCTGTATTCTGAAAATTGTTTTCTTGACGATTAACACGGAAACTCATAAAAAAGATGGTTTTTAATATCAACATCACTCAAGAGCCTGACGAGTTTTCGCTTTCGATCAGCTGTGTTCTTTTATAAGGTGTTGTTTCTACAAACGTGGACTATCGTGTCATAATTCATCATTTTGTGGCAAAATCAGTAGAGTTATGAGAGCCAAGATTTTTGTTCGCAATAAAGTACATGTTCATAGTCACCCAAAGATCAAAAAATACACCACAGACTAAGGCACTAAACCAGCAATAAAGCTCAAGGACGATTAAATTGCAGGCTCGACATCTCAGAAATGTATTAAAAAGAAAAAAATGCATAATGAAAAACAAGGTTTTTCCATACAAGTTTCATCATTGAAATATTTTCCAGGATGGAAGTACTTTCTATTTGGTGAAATTTGCAGTGTTAAGAGAGGTTGTAGTTAAGTGCTAACATGACTGTAGTACAAACTTCTATTCAAGACTCATCTAAAAAAATCTTTATTCGCTTCTCACTTTATTGTCATAAAAAGAGGAAGAAGAGCGTATTGTACATTCTTTTTTCCATAAACAGAAAAGAAAGAAGTGTCCCATCGAGATCGTTTGCTAGACCATAACAATAAATTCACCCAAAAAAATAAAGTTGAAAATAAGGAAAGATAAAAGAATAAAACAAATGGCAATAACACTGTATAATTGAAGAAAAATAATAGAGAAAATTTTCAACCAACACCTAAACAAGACAAAATTATATAATGTAATGTTCATTGAATCTATCTAAGTTATTATTAAACCTAGTCTCTCAAAAAAATCTGTTTTCTTTTCTGTTAAAAAAGAAAGAAAAAATTACTTGATTCAGTGCTCGCCAATTTAATGTTCAAGGCTCAATGCTATATTAAGTGTAGTAACATTTATAAATTATTCGTGTTGGTTTGTCTGTATGATTTTTGTTGTTATATGTTAACTGGTGAACTGTATCTTTTTACGAATTATCGACACCAGAAAAGTAGGCATTATGGACATTGATCCAAGTCATGACTGCCGGAGAAAATCGGTGACGTCACGCGGTCCAGGATGTTTGTATAAATTTCGAACCATATATAACCATATAACCTTTTCGTGCTCAATAACATAATATCCCACCATATAGACCTTTATAAATTATTGTTGCTGGTTTCATCTGTCTGATGGGTTTTGGCAATTTTCAATTGTTGCCCTGTGCGTTGTGAGTGGTCTGACCTTTTATTGGGGGTTGATGCCTTAAACGTGTTATATTAGTGTTATAACCTGAACACAGAATAAGCGGACTAAGTTGCTCGCAGGTAATCAATTTTTACATGGTTGATCCTGTCATATCACAAAACACACCAGGTTACAAACAAAAAATTAACTTTTCAACACCATGTCGATGATTTTACAATTTTATTCGTCAAATTTAGCGCAAGTCCAAATACCGAATATAATATATTAGAATGGAGAAAAAAGTCGAAAATTGCTCCAATAATCCGTAGTAAAAACACCCACTCACATTCGCGGCGCTGAAATTATGCTAAACCTCCAAACCCGGAAGGTCTTTCAAAATGGCAGAATTGCCTAGTGTCACGAATCTAAAAACCGATAAAATTTATATTTTATACTTTTGTTGTGAATTAGAGAAGGAAGACAATGTCGACAAAATTACACCAAAAATAAGCCCGAAGGAAGTGAAATTCAGGAAATAAAATCTTATTAGGCTGACCGGTAAGAATGAGAGTTTCCTCGCAAATCTCAACGAAATATCGTTCATTTTATATTCTTTAAATAGTGCATACAGGTTTATTCGTTTGTAAAATAAATTATGTTTTTTGTTAAATTAATTTGAATTCAATGAAACCCCTCTACAAGGAACAAAAGAATTGTCCGTTGTGGAGGAGTGGGTAACAAATATATATTAAATAGTATATTTTGTTAATAAAATTCACATCACAGCCAGAATTGCCATCATATTTACATATAAATCTATTTATTATTTATTTTTTTAAATTTCAAAAAATAAATATAAAATAATTTAAACCAATATGTAAACATTTCGAAATATATATGTGAAAATTAAAAAAAAATATATTGTGTACTTTTAATAACTCATTATATTTCCCTTCCTCAAAAAAATTAATTTAAAAAATATAAAAAAATAAAAATAAAATTTTCAGAGTGCGAAGTAATTTCTGGTTAACTGAAATTGAAAAAAAACAAGAGTAGCTCTTATGGGAATGGAAACAATTTCTTAAAGAGAAAATAGCTAGTAGTGGAAAAACATTTATTTTATTCTGAGAAAGCAGAGTGCAATTTTTGAAAGTATATCGTTTTGTGAATTTAATTTCAAAAAATTCAGAAATTGTCACAGAAAAGGCCAAAAATGCATTGATTTCCTATATCATTGATACCAGACCAAACCAAAGTGTGAAAAGCGTAGGATAAGAGGGTTTCACTGCACGTAACACAATTTTTACGACTGTTTATTCCAAAGCGTTTCAATTTACGGTAATTTTTTTACGTTTATTAACCAGTTAGAACTAAGTAAAAAACAAGAATAGGATTTTTGTAATCTCAACATTAGTGCCACTTTTTGAGTGGACATGAATTTGCCGCGCTTCAAATCTTCCTTAAAAACAAAGTGAATTTCACTTCGGCATATGACGATACGAGACTGATAAGAAGCGTATATTTACGTCTGATCGTAAAAATGTCAGGCGTTAGCCTTAGATAGATGCCAACGCCTCTTATCGAACACATTGCCAACGACATCGAAAAGCAAATGCCCGGAAGTAAGAAAGACCTTGTAATATTCGTTTACTAAAAACAAAGACCGACACTGAATATATCCTTAAATCATTACGATACATTATGTAATATGATTACTATTTAATAAATTGTATTTATTATCTTGATTCTAGAATATGTCAACAAAACCCATCTATGTTTTATGGGAGTATCGGTCTTTGTTTAATAATCAACGAAATGAACAATCAACATCGAAAAACAGCTTACAACATATTTGATATTAAACTTAAAAAAAAATCAGTGAAAATCAAAATTATAATTTACTTACATATAATATTTATATAATAGATAGTCATAAAGCTTCTGATATCTCCTTAGACGTCATTATATTCAAATTGATTGACTACAGGGTTGTAATCCATCTTGATAATGGAAATCATACAACTACTGCAAATACAGCAAGGTTCAGCGGGTAGTCCTACACAGTTATACGAACAAAAATATTAAAATAATATTGTTATTTTTTTGTAATGATACATATCTTTTCCATTCATCAAGGCGTGTCAGTGATGAAAGGAAGCAAAACAAGATAAGATAAAAAAAACTTTTTCGGTAAATAGAAAATGACGATCCATCCAACATGTTTAACACATATGTTTAAAAAATTCTCAAAAATGAGGATAACAAAGAGTGAGTATTGTCCATTTCCATCTGGATGTTCTTAAGGATGTAATCCATGGTTTTAAAATACTATTACCTTCGCTAGTTTGTTTTCTTCTATTTTTACCCGATCCAATTGCCATTGTGATTTTATCCATTGCTATAACTTACTGTTTCAGCGGATAAACAAAATTCGTTATTTATTATCTACTTTAATTCTTTGGCTTCATATTTGATTGCTTTTTATGTAACTATGGCAGGGGAACCTTAACAACACGATTAATGTGTAGAGATTAGTGTCCGTTAATAGATAATTATTCAAATATCGTGAGATGCGGTCTGGTATCAGAAAAACAAATGCAGATATTGTGAAGTGCAGAAAACACAAGGCCCTGAAGATGATCTCAATAAAGATCGAAACGTTGGGACGATGAAGAAAATGCTTTTCTGAAACCTACATCATACTTGACCGCTAATCTTAGACTAAGCTCTACACGTTTCTACACGAGGAGAACGAAGAATATGGAATTCTATGAACAAATTTCATCTACATACGGACACACAGCTAAAAGTATGCTGAAGGACATCGCCAACAATGAGAAGAAACTCACATCGGTCATCAATCCGAGAACCTCTTCGCTGAAATGCAGACAACACAAGGCACTGAAGATGATATCAATAAAGGTTGAAACGTTGGCGCGATGAAGAAAATGCTTTTCTGAAATCTAAATCACACCAGACCGCATCTCACGATATCTGAATAAATATGATTAATTTTTTCTACCGCCCCAAAACTTTGGAGTCTGTAGTATCTAGGCAGCGGTTATTTTTCCAGACCTAGCACGTCCTAATTTCAGTAGTTCTGCCATTACTTCTTGCGTTAATCCTTTACAAAACTTTCTTCATGACTCTGTCCTGATAATCCCATTAAACTAAATAAGCATGACATATTTGCGCTCATCTTTGGTCGTTACTTCAGATATATTTTTTCTTTTTAAAAGCAAGTCTTGGATTACAGGGATGTTATTATTACAATTTGCTATAAAACTACTACAAAAAAAATCTAAGACTATGCAATGAATTTCAGTGTTAAAATAAAGTGTAAAAATCAAACAAAAAATTAATGGGTACCGTTAGATGTAAACAGAATGTATGTTTTTCATCTTCTTAATTCAAAAACGTTTTTGGAATTTCAAGTCAATTTGTTATTACAATTACCTCTCCTTACAAATTACATTAAATATATCTACATGAGAAGAACGAAGAACATGATTGAAATGAACAGATTTAAACTACATACACCAAGGACACCAAGCAAAGAGTATTCTCAAAAACGTCGCCAACAATGAGAAAAAACTTGCATCGGCTATCAATCAGAGAAATGTTTTCTTGTAATGCAGTCCCTGAAGATGATCTCATTAAAGATCGAAACGTTGGCAGGATAAAGAAAATGTTTTTGTTTTTTTCTAAAACGTCTTACTATCTTCAAATAATTTAATTAACTGTCACTAAATACCACATATTGAATATATCACATAATTATTTTGGTCTAACATTTATTCGTTCAATTATCATAACCTTCAAGTTAGAACAAATTCCTTAAGAAGTGGCATACTTGTGCTTTAAAACTTGACTGTGACTAACGTCTTCCTATACGACACGGTTTTATCGATAAATTGTCCAATCGCTCCCTCGGGAGTCTAATTAGCTTAGGGTCACACCATTTATAAGCTGGGTCGGCCGAGCCGGAAAAGGTCATCGACAAAAATAGCACACAACCCGACTAGGCATCAAGTCACGTTTACGGTAGAATGGTAAATGCAATTGGCATATAAAAAATGGAAACCCAGAAAACAGCTTGAATTACGTAATCCTCCTCGAAAGAATCGCCATCGACGGAATTCTAGCCCTCCTTGGTAATTCAACTGTCATTCACAATAAAGGCAACCCATTCCTTTCCATTATTCTCTTATTGAATTTTTCTCCCATAGTGTTCACACGCTGCCTATGAAAATATCCAAATAATATTCACTTTTTTGTCCAACATGAAAAGAGGCTCAAATATATTATAAACGATAAATTTACTCCTTTCTCCACGCAATCTAATTCATCACAATACCAAAAATAACACAACAAAGAGGATTTTTGTGTCCATTCATCTGTTCTGAAAAACATATTACAATTCAAATGTTATTTATTTACAAAAATGTATATACATCTTGCTGGTCGTTATTAATAATATTTTAATTAAAATTTACATATTGTAATTTATTAACATATAAAAAACGCTGTTATAAGTAGACCAGAACTGTTAATATATTAATGTCATAATATGAATACAATATTTATCCAATTTTTCCCAAAATCGTTATAATATCAATTTTACGTGGTTTTGGTTGTAGCTTAAAGTTTGATAAAGAAAGATTTATTCAATTAGACTCTGTAGATTTCTTCTTTAAAATTCCCAGAGAAGTTTTTGAAATGACCTTCTTACAGTTTTTCCGTTTTTTTGTTTAAATTGAAGGCAGCATTATTTAATTTATTCTTGCAGATCCTTTGTGTTAGTTTTATAAAAGACGTTGTAACTTTAACCCCATAGAAAAATTCTGTAGGTAGGTAACCACCCACCTCTCCTTCTCTTCGAATCCGACAGAAAAAAAAATTATTGAAATTAACACATCCTTCTCAAAGTCAGCTAGCTCTGTGAATAGATAAATTAATTGCAATTTACATAATAAACAAATTTTACTAAAATGTTAACTAATATAAAAGGGAAAATATAGCACAGCTAATATTTAGTATTTCTGATTGAAAACAATAATTTTTACATGAGATCCAAGCGAATTCTCTTTGTATTTATTATATATGATATACAAAAAAAATGAAAGAAGCAGCATTTTAAGTAGAGAGGCAAAATATGTTTTCTTGATGTTTTCATAAAAAGGTCAAAATATAAATAGCAGTGATGGAATATTTCTAAGCACTTTCAATTTAAAATTGAGCATAGAAATTAGTAACTGATGATATTCAAACCTAATAACGTTTTTACTTAGCGTACAATAAATACAACCCAAAACACAGTGAGAATATTTGTTTTACAGATGAAACAATATATGAACATAGAAAGAGCGAAAAAATTTCAACATTTCTTTATGAAAAATCACTTGACAAATTTTGTTCTTCATTCGCACTTGGAAATTTTCCTATAGCTAATAATTCAGAAAATTTATAATTGTTAAGATGGTTGGTATTAACGCTGACTAACAGGTAATCATGTTTCGATATGACAAATAATGATTAATTTTTGCAGGATATTGTTTAACTAAAAATTGTTGTAGAAATAACTTCTTAATTTAGAGCGTCAATTCTAAATTATTTTAAACTTCTCCATAATTTTTACCGTTTTTGCCCTAGAAGATATTATTAATTAATTGTAGTCTAGAATCTACCTACTTAGGTGCCCATCTATGAAGAAGGTTCAGAAACAAGGACTTTTCAGTGCCCTGGTAAAAATAGATTTCTCACTCGTATTTTGCTTAATAATTTGATTTAATTCGAAAATAACAACTTCGAGCATTTCTGTGTAGAATCCTCCTGTTAATGTACAATCTTGGCGCAATTGCCTTGTAATGTGATTTTCTAAAATTCCATCATAAACGATGTCATTGTGGTTTGTCTTAAACAATGTATTTTATCGAACCAAAATACCTTAGATGAGGCTATGTTTCACGTGTCAAGAATGTACAAAACTTAACAAGTACTCTTTGGTTCTGCCAATATACACATATACACTACATTTAATAAAGTTGAGATGAAAAAAAAGTCAATGGCTCGGGCGGGAAAATTAATTATTTTTTTGTTCGTATTTAATCCCAGGAAAATATATAAAGTTTAAAAATAAAGTTTAATTTTTTAATTAACAATGAAGCTTAAGGTGAAAAGAGACATCAGCATGAATCTTTTGTCGATACAGTTCAGCAAGACCTACAAGTCATGCGGGTTTAGACTAACTATATAATTATATATTCACTAATTTTTGAACGCTGGTCAATTATTGCATTACAATTAATTAAGGTTTTTAGTTGAGATAAAAAATCACTAGCGGGATTCGAACCCACGACTTTTGGCTAGATACGACGCTGCTTACCACTTGAGCTATCATGACCTGATTCACTCGTACACCCATTTCCTATCTCAACCCCACCTTATGAGTTTTCCCTCAGAAGGGAAGAAGGAGGGAAACTCCAAAAAGGTGCGGTTGAGATAGGAAGTTGATGTCCGAGTGGATTGAGGTCACAGGTCGGGGGCTCGAAACCCGCACGTGCCATTGACTATTTTTCATCTTAACTAAAAGCCTTAATTAAATGTAATGTAATAATTGGTCAAGCGGACCACGAAAATAGTGAATTAATGAATACACATATACATCTATCAGTGCTAATTAGAAGTATCTGTCTGGTAAACAGGAGATCGTGAGTTCCAATCTCGCCGGTGCCTCCAATTTTTTGTGAGGAAAGAAACGAATGGAATTATATGAGATCCAATCGAATAAAATATATAAATAAATAAATTATATATTACTTCTAGATAACAAATTAAACATAAAATAACGTTTTCTCTCTTAGCACTTTGAGTTTTAAATAATAACAAAATAAAAAGGAAACTTACAAAAATAAAAGAATTTGGCTCTTGGTAGGAAAAAAACAATTAGAAGGAACAACCACTCTCTCTCTATCTCGCTCTTCCCAGAGTATATTTTCTAACTGACTCTTGGGCCGGTCCTTGGTTGGGAATACTCCCACCAGGATCATATGTGATCCTCAGAAGTAGACCGAGGTGCTCTATAACGTACTCAATCATAATTATCGGGTGGCATTCCTACACGCTCTCTATATGAAGCCATGGCTACCGTTCGTCTTGTGAGGAGTAACTTTTCACTAAATGAAGGTCACTTAAAAACACGTACGCTGATCTTCTGTGACCTCTAATCTTCTTATTGTGGTATGTATATCATTTAATTATTGCAGGTATTTTAAATGTGAAGATGTATCTCATGAAATTCATTATAGTTCCTGGTCCGATAATACGTGTATATCGGACCATATACTATATACTATATATATATAGTACCAAATAACGTGTTTCAATTAATTAATATTTATGTATGATATTTGTTGCGATAAAAAAAAATTAGTGTTTCGGGCGGGATTCGAACCCACGACCCTCGTATAAATACACCGCTGCTCTACCACTCTTGACTCCCATCCATTCGGACACTAACTTCCCACCTGAACCCAACCCTTACAATTTTTAAAAATGGCAAAACGAGGGCAAATTGGAAAGGTGGGGTTAAGGTGGGAAGTTTGTGTCCGAATGGATCGAAGTCACGAGTGGTAGACCAGCGGTGTATTTATACGAGGGTCGTGGGTTCGAATCCCGCTCGTGACATTGACTTTTGTATCTCAACCGCAGTATTAATTAATTGAAAAGAATTTATTTGGTCAATCGGAAATGTATCTGAGAGTCGGGGAACTCAAGTAAAACTGGCAGAGGACACTGACAGGTTTCAACCCTCGAGGTTATTTTCATAAAATAAAAATTCTTTAATGAATAAAATGTTATGGACAACAAAACCTTAAAAAAATAGTAAATTAAATAAAAAAATTAACTCAAAAATCATTTACATTTATGTTGGTTTTATTAATAATTTATATTTATTAATAATTGAGTATACAAACATAATCTATATAAACAAAAGATCGTAAATCAAGCGTGTTTAAACAGAGCCTCTATCAGAACTACAAGATAAGGGTCGAGGTATATGGTTAATTTATTATATTACATTCTCATATTTCACGTTTCAATATTAGTGAAATTAACTAAAATTGTTAATAAAATGAACAGTTTATGGATTAATAGTTAACAAAGGAGGGATTTTTAAAATTAAAAAGTAGTAATGACTGACTACTATTTGTAAAAATAATAAAAAAATTCAATTGAGATGCAAGTTTTTTCGATGTCCGCTTACAATTTTTGGATCACTTTACGCAAGTACTCTCTCTCTCTCTCTCTCTCTCTCTCTCTGTCTCTCTCTCTCTCGCTCCTCCCTAAAATTCTAAATTTAAGTTTAACGGCCGGAGTTTTATATAAGAGAGATCGCTTAGACCGCCTGGCTGAGAATAGACTGCATTAAACTGGAACAGGGGAGACTTCCTATTTTAAGCAAAATCTGCGCCCCTCGCAGTACAATTCAAGATCATTCTGGTACCGCTGTGGAATTATTCAAATGCACTGCTCTCGGGTTATAGTATGATTGGATTTACCGTCTTCAAGGCTGTAGCCGGGCTCTGATCCCCTTATGTCACAGATTTACAGAATAGGTGATTGTAGGTGAATATAGAATTTACCACATTGCCGACGTATGGTATAAAACCAACGTTTTAACAACGGAAACGTGAGCAGTCGCCTTTTTTTGTAAAAGTCTCAAAACAAATAATGTTTTTCGTGGTAAATATATTACAAAAATATTACTCCTAACTAACTGCCTCAACAGAGCACTATATTAAAAATTGAACAATAAGAAAACCGATTTTCAAAATACATTATATAAATAAATTTAAATTTTCAAACAAATTTATCTGTAAATTGTAAATTTGTACAAACTTACATAAACTAGCAGTTATTCTGGTCACCAATTATATTACCTGAAACAAAATAAACACAATTCTTAAGAAATTTTATACTTTGTACAATATGTTTATAAGGTATTATGCAAAGACGCGTAAAAACATATTTTATTGCTGAAAAGTATTCAAAAGTTGGATGAAGAAATAAAAAATAACATACAAAAACCACTCCATTTAAAGTAGTTTCCAAATGTTTATTAATTTTTTTTTTTTACAAAATGGATATCTGTGTATACTTTATGAGGACATAATACTTATTCTTCCAAATAATGGTAAATAGCCGATAAGTTAAATATGAGAGATTTATTAATTTTTGGTTCTTTCTTATTTTAAAAAATAATTTTTTGAAGGCTCGAGAAGCGGTCAAGAATGACGTCGTTTAGAAAAAACAGCTTTATCAATTTTTGCACACGTTTCGACCTTTATTCGGGATCCTCTTTAGGATCGGAAGAAAATAAATTTAAGCTGTAAATATAAATTTTGAACCAAGTTTGAATTTGCATTTTTTTTTAAACGAGGGTTACCAACAGTAGAGGTCGTATATACCCTCAGGGTGGTGGTGTTTTTTGAAAAAAACAAAACATTTGTGAGTATGTCGGGTGGAATGCATGGCCGCTGGATTCGAACCCCGGACCTTTACCTTAAAACGATGAGCGTCGTGCCAACGCCTAGACCGTTGCGGCCACCTCGTTGCCAATGGTAATTTAAGAATTTGAACGTAGATAATTTTAAAGATTTGTTAAAAATAGGATAAAACCCAATAGAAAGTAGTTCATAATACATGCAAACTATATTGTATAGAAAAAAAACTTTCTTTAAAAAAATTTATATTAGATAAAAAGAGTAAGTTCAAAGCTTTATGAAAACCTGACATCATGTAAGGATCATAAATTCTGATCTCCCTTGTCTAATCTTAAGAATAGTTTCTTTCTGATTTTTGACGTATTGATGATATCTTTTATGAGAATCAGTGTTTCGGTATGGTTAGGGAATCAGAATCAGTGTTGTGGCCATCAAACTTTTCAATTTTCATGTGCTTAAAATTCGGTGACTTTGATGTCAGCTGATTTACTTGAACTCGTTTCAATTTGCTATTTGAGCATCTTCAAAGTGGAACTGTGTCCACGTTTTATCAAAACTTTTTTACAAGATGAAAGCAACGTTGCACTACTGATGGTGATTTTATGTTGATGGTGTTAAATTTATTTTGACTTAATCGATGGAGATCACATTACAGGGCCTGTCTTTTCCAGCGGAGTTAAGTTGTACTTGTTTCCTTTTTGAGACATCTTCAGTTTGGAAGGAATTCCACGTTTCTCCAAAATTGTATAACATGATAAAAGCAGCTTTGGCTTACTTAAAATGAAATAAAGCGAAGACGGTTTACTTAAATTAGGTGAATTCAGTCAATTTATTAATAACGATCACATTTCTAGCTGATTTTCGTGCTCTCATAAGAATTTCCTCCATGAGAAATCTGTCATGCAGTGTCATACGTACATATTTTGTCCTCACGCCATTTCGAGTTTGGAACTATGTTCAAGTTTCATCCAAACATTATAATAGGAAAGAAATGTACTTTCACTTACTTTTCATGGCTTTAAGTTGGTTATGGGGCTAGATGAAATCACGTTGAACTTAACGAAACTGATCACGTTTCTGAGTTAGTCTATTCTCGCTGATTTTCTGATTTACGTTATACTCATACAAGTTTTGTCTTCACGCCATCTTCAGTTAAGAACTGTGTTAGAAATTTATGAAAACTTTATAGCATGATAAAATCAACGGTTTTGTCTATTTACAAATATGCCATGGCTTCAACAACTTGTAGACAAACCAAACTGGCCATCTTGATAACCAGGAAACGTCGTAAAAAATAGTACTTTCGTATGTTTTTAATTTGATTAAAAATTAAATTATTATTAGCCTGGTGAATTTTCTGTCGTTAATAATAGGTAGTGTAACATGAACAAAATGCAGATTTATCACCCCGCAGACCGTAAGATTTGTGGGTTAGGACGATATCCACTTTTTTTGTAACAATTTAATGGCTATAGTCAACATAAATCTTTCTTTTCGATTTTTTAGTAAAACAACTGTTAGATTGCCAGTAGACATTAATCTATCAATAAAAAGACTTATGGTAGCAATATATCGAAAGAAGTAGCGGAAAGAAAATTGCAATGTCACTCGTTTGAAATAAAGGAATGAATCATCTTTCCTATTTATTCCGTGGATGGCTCCTGTCGCTTTTCGGTGTGTTCGGAAACCGCGCGCCGTATTCCCATCGCCCTGAATAAATAGTATTCAAGAGATTTGACAGTCGCTCCGGGTTTATGTTCAACGAGTAGAACGTTCTGCGAACCGGGTGAGGAATAGGATCGAATTCGCTGTATAACATGTTCCTCCAGCGTTCCGAGAAATATACGTCTAGCCGGATGCCTGATAGGGAAGTCGCTGTTGACATTCTATGATAGTTTGAGGAGCAAACATAAACCTCATTGGTTAAACAAGAAGCGAATACCTGCGGGTTCCGACGGCCATTCAACAGCGTTTTATGGGTTGTTTCTCACAGATTTACCCATCGTATCGAAATTAAACGACTCTTCGTATTAACAAAACGCGTCGGTTTATTAAGCATATCGGGATGCGGTGCCTGTATAACATTGGAGGGTGGACAATTCTGTCTGAAAAATCAATACGCTTCTCTTAGACCAGGCCGTTGTAAAATACATTTCTTCCCATCTTTCAAAATCTAAGAAATATCAAGAATGAAGGTTTGATATGTGAATCTTGAAAGATCTCATCATTACGGTTTACATGGCTATTCAATGAATATAATTTATATACATATAAAATAAATCTACTTCTTACAATTCAAATTCGGTTTACTGGGTTGGTTCACATGAAATATCCCATTTTGTAGTTTCAGAAATTCAGAGGGGATATAGCGGTTTCATGTTGTTTACTTCCAATTGCTTACGTATTATAACTAAGCCGTTATTTATCCTCCACTTTTGTTTGTAATGATGAGCTCCCCAATCCATTACAAACTTTTTAGTATTCCTCCAATTATGAACATGGCAACATGCGATGTGTAATATTTCTTTTTTAGTGATCGACTCGGTCATTCGGCATGCGAGGCTGCAAAAAATCAGCGTTTGGGAAAGAGAGTGTATGTGACCAGACCATTTGTCGTCTGTTTGCTAAGTTTTGGGAAAGGAATACCGAATAGGAAAACAAATTTAATTGGTGTCGTTAAACCTAAGGTGGATTATCAAACCATCAGGCCATTGTCAAACAATCAGATGACTCGCAGCACAACTAAATCCAAGTGCTGACCGTGTGAAGACAATTTCGAAACATAGGAAAAGTCAAAAAGCTTGATCTAGGTCCCTAATAACTGTGCGTCAGCATTTAAAGCGTCATGAACCTTGCGTTTCGTTGCTCGCCCGGCAAAAAAGAGCATTTTCTTGACTGAATAATCACTAACGATGAAATATGGATGAATATCGGTCAGAGTAATGGTTAAACATTGACGAAAGTCCAGGACAAATGCCGAAACCAAATTTTCACCCAAAAACGTTGAGGGGTTACCGTATGGTGATCCATGGCTGGAATTATTCACTACTCCTTGTTTGTGCGGTCTCTACATCGCACTGCAAGTAAATTGACGAATGTATAAAAAATTACCGAAAAAAAGAACCTGCATTGGTAAATCGAATACATTTTATACTTCTCCACGCCGGCGCTAGGCGTCAAGTTACAAAACATACGGTAAAAAAAAATTGAAAGAGCTTGATGAAAAGTTCTTTACCATTCACCCTATTCTCCGGACTTGTCTACAACAGATTTTCATCCGTTGAGAAATTTAGACAACTACGTCAAAGGAAAAATATATTTGTAATAAAAACGATTGTTCAAGTCGAAAAAGCATTTTCAGATTTTGTTTCATGTTTAAATCTTAGAATTCTTCAGATCTGGGATAAAAAAGTTGGTTACCCTTGGGAAAAATGTGTAGAAAATGAAGATAAATACTTCAAGTAAAATATCTTTCTTTTTGTACACTAATTCTTTAAAAAAATTCCTTTAAATTGAAACATATCCGTGTGAACAAAACCCAATAACAAAAGAATTTATTAAAAATAAATACACGTAGAATCAAGTTATTCAAAGAACAAAGAAGAAGAACTTGTCACCATCAATCAAAGTAACAATTTTTGATGGGTTTTGTTAAAGATGTTATTTTCTGTCTTGAAATACAAAACAAGGAACAGCATAGCATACTTAATGAAATAAACATTATAAAAAAAAATCTTGTAATCTCATTTATATTTTAACAAAGTTACAAAACAATTTTTTTCTCTTCAAAATATACGTAATATGCCGTTAATAAAAGGCTCAACAGGATTATTTACTTGTTCATACTTATGAGAATGTTTTTGTTAATATCATGATTTATTTACTTATCGTTAGATGTAATTTGTATGAATTTAAAAACATGTCTCAAAAGATCACGTTTTTTATTTATGTATATAGTTTTGAAATCTTCTAATCTCATCTTTAATCATTTTTAGCGAAATTGTTGACAACAAAATTTTACGTAAATATTTATATTTTGTTCATTTAAAATGAAAACCTCCTTTTATTTGTACTAAAACGTAATAATAAAATGCACAAAAAATATACAAATATGTATTGAAATATCACAGACGGGATCCCTCCGTCAGATTATGTAATGAATCTGGATCGACTGGGACAAGTCCAAACGATTGGATGTTAAGGTAATTTAACAGGTCGGTTATAGAAAGATATATTTTAAATGAAAGGGCCAAGAATAAAAGAAGAACATTTCATGAGATTATTATTGATTTAAGCAAGAACATGTCTTCATCTAAGCTTTCCTGACAAATATAATTGTTCCCTGTGTAAAACAACACAGACAATTCTATTTTATTTGTGTTAGCCTCACTCCGTCACAGTACAGGATATTACACGTACAAAACCGGACTTTAACACGCCCAGAAGTCATTGATGTTTCAAATAGACCAAGCCGGAAATTACATCTGCGCATTAATAAGATAACATAAAAAGATCAATTTGTTTATTAGTTAATTTTTAGTTTATGAATTTTTTCAAATGTTCATTCGTTATTGAGTTCAGAATTAATATTCAGATATCTTGAGGTGAGGCCTGTTGTGACGTAAATTAAAAAACAAACATTTTAATTATCGTGACAACATTTCGATCTTCATTGAGATCATCTTCAGGGCCTGGGATTTGTAAACATATTAACGCGTGGAAAAAGTGAATTTATACAATGCTAGAAATTTTAGACTAAATCAAAGTATTTCTAGTCTGTAATTTGAAAACACATAAGAACGTAAACTCAGTCGCAGCTACGCTAATATCATCAATCAAATTCCATATAGATAACATACATATATCATCATCACATCACACAAAACAATCCTTACATTTCTCACGTCAAACGTTTCTACATAGCCTAATTCTTGGACAATTTAGCTTTCTTTTCGTTAGTTATCCCCGTGTATATGATCCTGAAAAGACAATCAGGCCGTGACATCATCTCATTTTTTCCCATTGTCTCCTCAAAGAAACAAAGCAATTTCTTTCTACCCCGACTTCCTTTTCCTCCCCTTCAAAATCCAAAGTATATATCCATAAATCATCAATATCTCACTGGCACTCTCAACAGGACACGCCAGAATGCATATCACTGAAAACAAGCATTGAGTGAGAACAAACACTTAGAATGAATGTAAAACTTTTCTACATTGTATAAATTCAGTTTTTTTATCTTAAAAATTTTCTAGCATTGCAAAAATTTGTTATTTTTTCAAAGTCAAATTTTATCGTATTGTACACATTTATTTTATTGATCTAAAATCTTTTACTATTGAATAAATTAATTCTTTGTTTAAATCTGTACTTTTCTAGCATTGTATAAATTCAGTTTTTTTATCTAAAATTTTCTAGCATTGCAAAAATTTGTTTTTTTTTTCAAATGTCAAATTTTCTCGTATTGTATACATTTATTTCATTAATCTAAAATTTTCTAGCATTGTAAAAATATTCTGTTTTTAAATCTAAAAGTTTCTAGCATTATAGAAATTCATTTTTTTAATCTAAAAGTTTCTAGCATTATAGAAATTCATTTTTTTAATCTAAAAGTTTCTAGCATTGTAAAAATATTCTGTTTTTAAATCTAAAAGTTTCTAGCATTGTAAACATATTCTGTTTTTAAATCTAAAAGTTTGTAGCATTATAGAAATTCATCTTTTTAATCTAAAAGTTTCTAGCATTATAGAAATTCATCTTTTTAATCTAAAAGTTTCTAGCATTGTAAAAATATTCTGTTTTTAAATCTAAAATTTTCTAGCATTATAGAAATTCATGTTTTTAATCTAAAAGTTTCTAGCATTGTAAAAATATTCTGTTTTTAACTCAGTTTTGCCTTCAAGGAGAAATTTAAGTTAGATGTAAATATCAGGTACATAGGTAAACGCTAACTGGAAATTATAAATACAATTGTTCATTCATTTTATTTCTCTCAAAATAAAATATCTCATGTCAAGCATCAAAATACTTAACTGAAAAACGTAAGAAAGATTCTAAAATTTTATAGCATTGTATAAATTCATTTTTTTAAATCTAAGATTTTCTGGAATTCATAATAAAATTCATCTTAGAATCCATCAGGCCTGCATTCGAACCCATCATCAAATCGGCTTTTTCACCAGAGAGGGTTTCTAATTTCGAGAACCGTTGTTAAAAAAGAATTAATTTGCGTGCAGTCAAATATGAAATATGCATGACACTAAATGGCAGCGAAATGATAAGAACTATGATAGACCAATTTTCAGACTTATTTATTAAATATTTTATTTAGAAAGACTTCTAAGAGCTAATAAAAATTTGTTTATCTCAAATCTATTTTTACATTATAGATAACAGACCGACAGTATAATATTTTTTATGTTATTACAAACTATTCTTTCCTGTTAAAACCGTATCGATTCCTCTCAGGACAGTATTTTCTGGATTATACGGGCCAGTGGCTCGGTAGATCTCTGAAAAGACGTCGGAGGCCGGCGAGAGCGAGACACCTCTCTATGTAAGGCCGTATATTAAAGGGATCCCATGAGTGTAGTCTTATATACGCCGGGAGCAGCTTATCTGACTTCTGGTCCATTATGTCTTCTAGGTTATGCCAATAGAGGGAATTGGGACGATACTAGGGAAACGGGGGGAGGAACCCAAAATACATACAGGAACGTAAAAAAATTCCCACAGGGATTGGATCAAGTTTATCAGATAACGGTGGACATGAGACTAAATTCTTTTGTCTGGTAACTGACAGAGGAATAAATAGAACGACAATGAGAAATAGTGATATATAAAAATAAAAATAAAAGAAATATGATCTAAAACTACTCCACAAAATGTTTTCCCTACCCTTTCTAAGAAAATTACGCTTTTTTTCAAATAATATATTATCCGCCATTCTTCCATTTATTGAACTATATTTTTGCGATTCCATTTTAGCTGTTATATAAACTTTCATAATAAATACATATGAATATAAAATAATATAATACTATGTCACTATTCGGTACAATAAACATCCAGATTATATCTTTATATATTAAATTAACGATAAAAAATAAATGCTCCAAAAAAATTTGTTCCCAAATTTATGAATTTCAATAGTTTTCAATATAAGATTTGATTAATTGTTCTTTACATATCTAAATGTATTCTTCCTTTTTAAAAAATTGTAAATCATTTTTATTTTTTATATTTTATTTCTTATTTAATAATTATAATATCTAAACCTACTCCATCATCACGGTTACCGCCTTGCCTGAAAGGTTCTCTGCTAAGTGCCTATACACTGTGGAATATCACGAAATGGAACTTTTCGATCAAACAGGTTTCGGGTCTGGGCACCAGAACATACCTGAGGTAATGAAAAGGCGGATAAGGAGGCTATGGCCGGGACGTCCCAACCAGTTAAAAACAAGATTAAAAAATGTGGCAGCTTCGGAGGGAAGCTCAAGAGTATCTGACCAGTGGAAAAAGGCCCATCCTTATCCCAATTAAAGATAATAGGAAAAGGAAAGGATGCTTAATGTGTTCAGCAACAAAAAGGATGTAATTCTTTGGCTCCATATAGAGAACTTTTAAGAATGGCACCCTATGTGAAAAATCAATATTTTAATATTTTTCGTTTTCTTCTTTTATTAATATATAAATTAAACCGTTTGTATTAAACCGCATGTTTTTCGGAAAGGCGTTTTTTGGAAATTGATTCCATATTTTTCTTTCCAAGTTGGATAATTGTTTTTTATTACTTACCAAGAGAATTAGTTCATTATGTATCTATTTATCTTCTCTTATTAATTGTAAGTTTATTTTTTCATTATTTGCAACTAGATAAAATAATGGATTTTTTAAATGAACTCCACCAAACGTTTTTCTAAATCTAGCGCTTCGTTTTTAGACATCCAAGTTTATTCAGATGTTATCCTCATTTGACATCTTCACACTCGAATTTTATGGGATTCGGTAGGAAATTTTCTAACTTTTCTCTCTACTCAGTCTGGTTTTCCACTACTCTTCATAATATTTGAAGTGAAAGGCAAATTAAAATCGTTTCGATCTAACGCCCTAGAACAACATTCCAGCTACTTTCAAAAAATCATATCTCCGGTTCTATTGAACGGATTTTAATTACACTGATTTTTCTCGCAAAAACATCTAGTTGTAAATAAAAATGTGAAAAAAAGGGGTACCTAAGAATTTTAGAATTTTAATTCGATATATGTTGAATTGAGGTCAAAAAAAAAAAAAAAAATAAACGACCTTTTTTCTTTTTAGAACCACAAAGAAAAAAATGGGTTGCGTATGTATTTATATAAGTTAAATAATGTATTTTCTCGACCGCAATTTTAAAAAACACTTTTATTCGAGAAATTACAAATAAGGACTGATATATATTCAGTTATTTTTTTAATCTAAAGCAAATCTCGCGATATGTTTTTGGGATATCTAATTTAAGATTAAGTTGTTGTTTAATAGAAATCCTTATAAAACCTCTTGAATCGGAGAGCGAGTCGTGATGGCAATTCTAGGAGCAACACCTGCATCCTAGCATTGTCATCACATTATTCATTTAACAAAAAGTTCATACTCGTATTTATATATATATATATATATATATACCATGGATGGATACAATGGGCACCACGGACTGGAGGAGCACTACAGCTGTTCACCTAATTGTACTATACTCTGGCTCCGATTTTGAGGGAGGGCTCACAACACAAAGTGAACTTGAGCCCCCGTTGTACCAGTGTTCTTCCATCGAAGAAACTCATTTTTGAAGGGGTTTGGGACCAGATTCAGGGTTGCAGCCGAGAGTCTGACGCCTTAACCACTCGGCTACCGCGGCCCCCCATATATATATATATATATACCATACACAATATTATTCACTCTAAACTTGGGGCGCAATGGAAAACTTTCACGAAAGAACTTAACTACATAATTCTTTCATAATCCAGAAAAACTGCTAGTGTAGTTAGAAAATAAACAAAATTTATTTCAAACTAAACTGAATAAAATACAAATTCAGCATCGGATTTTTTTTACTCGAAAATCGGCATGCAATAAAAACAGAGTCGCGTACTGACTTTTTTCCATAATCATTATGTTAAACTAAGGTCGACCTCTCCCTCACGGTCACACGTCAATAAATTTGCTCCACCTTCTAGAAAGGGAATATTACATGATGAATAGCGGGGAGCCGGCCTTGATTGCATGCAAATTTCGCCCGTTTGGCAAAATCTAGTTGAAATCAGGATATAATCGGATGGATACGTAAACGCATAATTGATTGCTGACCGTATGTGACAACAAGCATGACTAACATTAATAGCCTACTAATAATACAGAACAAGTTTTTAAGATTAGCCACCTCGTCCCCACGATACACAAGGCACACAGACTTGCATGCTTTAGTTCAAATGCCATGGATTAAAAAGGAATTAAAATTCAGGACCCACAATTTTTTTTCTTAAAAAGCCTACAGCGATAACTCCATATGTGCTTCAATTGGCTCATACGATTGTCTCAGATCTTGGAGGCACAGGAGAATAAAATACATTTTATCCTCCTGAATCTCAACTTTCCCCTTTATTTAACTGTTACTTAATATGAAAATATTTTAACCACTACCCTACGAATTTGTTAATTTATTAAACTATTAACTTGTAAATTTGTCAAATCTTTACTAATTTGTTAAACTAAGTTATTTATAATTATTTAAATTAACTTATTTATTTATTTATTTCGAACTAACTTATTTATTTATGTTAAACTAAATATTCGTGTACAACATTAGACCAAATTGCTAAATTAATACCTAACTTAGCTGACATTGGTTATAACACAATTAATTACGGTTTTTAGTTGAGTTGAAAAAAAAGTTAATGGCACGAGAGGGATTCGAACCCACGACCTTCGGCTAGATACACCGCTGCACTACCACCTGAGCTATCGTGACCTCGATCCTCTCGGACATCAACTCCCCATCTCAACCATACGAGTTTTGCCTCATTTTGCCATATTCTAAACAGATTATACGGCATTTGGAATATGTCAAAAGGAGGCAAAACTCGTATGGTTGAGATGGGGAGTTGATGTCCGAGATGTTCGAGGTCACAATAGCTCAGGTGGTAGAGCAGCGGCGTATCTAGCCGAAGGTCGTGGGTTCGAATCCCTCTCGTGCCATTAACTTTTTTTCATCCCAACTAAAAACCGTAATTAATTGTGATATATTAATTGGTCGAACGGACCACGAAAACAGTGAATTATTGGTTATAACTGTTATTTCTCGTAAAAGTAATAAGTGGTTCTTCCAGTCTCTCAACAATACTGTGACGATTTTGTTAACGCCCGGATTTGTTAAAGTAAAGGTTAATGGGTTTTTCGCAAACATTTTCCCATCAACATCGACAATAACGTTTTTCAGGAGGTCTGGTACACAAATGGAGATATGATAAAGAGGACGCATATGGTCCCGCCACTTTCCCTCAAAAATACATATGTATGCAAATTTGTTATTGTCAGAAAATAAATTTTCAAATAAATAATAATAATCTGATCTAATATGTGACGTCCCATGGGGTTCGAAAACACGAAATCTCTCCTATAGACGAGGGCAGCTGGCATAAAGATAATAATTGTCCAAATATACGAATTACCATGCAGAAACGTATACATGTGTGTCCAGGCATAAAACTTACAAAAAATATCTTGGGGGAAAATAGGGAGAAATCTTATATGTGTGTTTTATGGGTATGTATATATACATAATATATAACAATGTAAAAATGTTGATGTAAAAATCATATTCATTAAGATGCTATCATAATAACACCAAGCAGGACTTTGTTTGTAGCAGCGATTGGCTTTGACACACATCACTGGGAGGGCCTGCAATCAAATTCGACATACGTACAAATGATTTTTTTATCTTTTTTTTTAAACACCGGCACCAGGAGGGTTCATGTTACCTAATAGTGGAAATACCCTCGTAAAAATATTAATAAAAACGTTTGTTTCAGACTAATATCTTTTGATCAAGTAAAATCTCCTCCCATTTTTTTACCGTTTGAGTTTTTGTAAAAGACGCTTGATGATTGCGGTGAACGTTATCTTTCAAATATCGTTAGGGGCAGGGTGTAGATCGCCCTACCAAATGATACGTGGGCCTTTTAAAATAATGGATGTAGATAATTTCATGCGGATCCCTATTCGGGGTGGCCTTTGGAAAAAGTGATAGAGAGAGAAAAAAATTCTGGGAGTATATTGTTTGGAAAATAAAAATATTCTCCTAGTTAGCGTACTAAAATAAATATACGACCCTACAATAAGGTCTGCCAAAAGAGTTGCCAAAACTAGTATTTAGTTTACACAGTTCGGTGAAGTTTTTTTAATCTTCTTGGCGTATTTTTGATTTGTATGTAAATTTTATTTTACTCGTTTGATCAACTATTATGATGGAAAATAAAAAGTTCAATAAACCTATAGACCTTCTTTGCTGGTGCATTTATAATTATTTATTTATTCTATAATATCGTGAATTCGAAAGATAGTGAATTTGTGTGTATTGTGCGTTAACTTTAAAACAGTAATTAAAACTGGGGTAATTTTTCAGTAAAGAATTATTATTATCATAAAATTATGTATATTTTAACTTAACTTTTGTCACAAGTCATTTTAAAGTCAGAAAATAGAACCGAATAAATTGAAACATATTAATTTGTCATCGTATGTTAAAATTGTATTTCAGTGTAATATATCAGCTCATATATCATAATTTCCTATTAAAATCAAATACATTTTAGGGACGAGGAGAATGATTTCAACCTAGTTTTAAATATATACATATATTAAAAAACTAGGCGCTCAAAAAAACTCATAAAGGTTTAATGTTTTAAAGGAAACAAACGACATATTTTCTTATGCGTGTTGCCCGTTTGTAGTGGAAAATTTCCCGTGGAAAACCCTCCTTCAAGTATGTTTAGGGATTGCGGGGGTCGAAGGGCCTTAACCGGGCTGCCTCCTGAGGGTTATACAATAAATTCCTCCCCTTTGTATTACCGAATGTCTTCTCAACGTTCTTTTGTTCTGGTAATGTTACGGTGGCGGTGTTCGGTTTTAGTTTTTGACTCTTTTTCCGTAAGCGGAATGTCATCCAGGGGGGCGATTTTGGAAAACGAATTGCGGGCCGTTTTTACAAAGTGTTATGACTATGACTAAAACACAAATAGCTTATACAAACATTCGCTTACGAACCTTTATTAGACTATTTATGAGACATTTTGTTTATATGATGACATGTTTGTTATATGATATATATATATATATATATATATATATATATAATATATATA
>CM077106.1:22534339-22556779 GCA_039619505.1 Cimex hemipterus | reverse complement strand
TCTCTCTCTCTCTCTCTTTCTCTCTCTCTCTCTCTCTCTCTCTCTCTCTCTCTCTCTCTCTCTTTCAACTAAGAATTAGTACCTTATGTAAACAAATAATTTTATCCGAGTAAATTTTGTTAGTAATGTGATTTGTTCCTTTTTGTAATGTTCTTGTGCTTATGTAACATATAAAAATGTTTTAAATTTGGAATCGTTTAAGTTGGTTATTTTCAGTTTTTTAAATTTTGGTTTAGCCGTGATTATCCTATGTTGATATTTGAACACATGTTCTGATATTATATTCACTTCAGCAATAATTTCCCGGAATTTTGGGAATTATAATAATGGAAGATGTGAATTATAATAACGCATTAAAAATTGAAGGTGGTGCGGTTATTTTGTCGATAAGTGCAGGTAATAACGAGATACAGTTACAACCGCCCATCCGACACCGCACTTGCTCAATACTCGCACTAGCACCTGCTGGGTTTATCTCCATGTAGTCGAGTCAGCAGCGTTGGTAAAACATGGGACACGCCTTGGCTTGGCCTCCTCTAACGAGCTTTTGTGCCTTTCGCTAATTTGACATTTCCATCTGAGAGCAATTAATCAAGGAGCCGAACATTTATTAATGAGTATTGACTGGGGATTTGAAGTTGGATTTGAAATATCAGCCACGATTAATCACGGAGTAGACTAGAATCCATTAAGTAGGTTTTTCTTCTCACGTTCAAATTCTTCTTTAACTAAAACGTTTCTGAGTCAGCAACATGGAGTTTTATAACAGCTACTCTTTTCAATGTTGCCCTCATTGTTAGGCAACACAATTCACCTTATATTAAAACAAGTTTGTTAAATGCCAAGTTTTAAACTACGCAGTTGCAAGCTGCTTCCCTTGCTGTGTAGAAGCAAGTCCGAGAGACATGCTACTGTAATTTATAACTCGTTGAAGGGGCTTGTGGGAGGCCAACTTTGCCATTCTAACGCTTTGAAATGTCCCACCGTTTGATTAATAATACTTGGACTTCCGGAATCCGTTCCGGGAGGACGGATTTATTTACACTCTCTGATACACATCCTTGAATATTTGGCTAATATTGTTGTACTGCTGTGGTTGTTGTGCAGACACCTTTTGGTGGTTCTTTTAATCCCAAACCTGTGTTAAAGTTTTTCAGATTATGGATTTCAGATTCAGAGAAAACACATTTTTCTAAGAACAACACAACAAGAAACGGCCACGATGCCCGGTTTATGTATACACGATTCTAAAATGATTTATGCTTACTACGATCCAATCAAAAACTATGAATGCTTAATAAAATTGTCCGGAGAATGTAGCATACTCTCAGCCGAACTGTACTCTATTTCAAACGTCTCAGTTTATTTAGAAATCGTGAGATGCGGTCTGGTGTGATGTAGGTTTCAGAAAAATCATTTCTTTATCGTGCCAACGTTTCGATCTTTATTGATACCATCTTCAGGGCCTTGTGTTGCTTGCATTTCAGCAAAACAGTTATCTCATTGATAGCCGATGCAAATTTCTTCTCATTGTTGGCGATGTTCTTCAGTATACTTTTGAAATTTACAAATTGCAACTACATATGGGAAGTTAAAATCTAAAAGTACCAGACAGCATCTCAGGATTTCTAAATAAATATCGATTAACGGCCACTAATTACCACACACCTCCCAGTTTTCTTCGGGTTGATTCAATTGAAAAAGTGGGGTTGAGACGGGAAGTTGTTGTCCGAGTGCAAGTGGTAGAGTAGCGGCGTATTTAGCCGAAAGTCGTGGGTTCGAATCCCGCTCGTCACACTGAACCAACGTCAACCAAAGATTTAATTAATTGAAAATTTATTTTGACAATGTAAATATGTAAAAGTTTATTTAATTACATGAATATGAATTACGTAAATTTGTTGAATTTTCTTTCGTCAAGTTTTTCGTCATTTTCGCTAATTTAACTTTTTTGATATTGTATAAATAAAAGATGAAATATCTGAAATATACCAAGAATCTATGTATCAAGAAATATTTTTTAAAGCTTTTTTACTGAAAAAAAATGGAGAAAGAAGCTTAGAAAGATGGCTTATGACATTATACTTTATCGTTTTATCTGCTTATATTTTTCAAAGTGTAATAAGTTATTCTCTCTGATTGCTGGGATTTTTTAGTTTAAAAAACATTTTCTTAGATTTTCAGTTCTTATATTTCATGTAAGGTACAAGTGCATTTATTAAGAAGTACAGAAGGAAAGATTCAATGTTAAAAAGCATTAAATCTTCCATTTTCCGGAGATTTAACTGTCTTTGGAGTTGGATTAAAAGCATGTGGTAAAAAGCTGCCATCCCGAGTAGAAAATAGGGAGTGAACGTCAGTTACATGACGATCGAGAGGATTGCCGAGTAATAGGCAATCAGTTGATGGACCTGTACTTTTAGAAATGTCAGGACTGGAACAAATAAGTTTCACCGCAAGAACGGCCGGGTGAGATTTAACTCTTACATTTAATTGATTTCAAGAAAACTAAAAACCCTTCTAACCTTTTCAGCTATTCGTTTAAAAGCCAATTAATTTCGCCATTTACCTTAATTGGGACATTTGCATTGCCCTGGTAAGACGTCGCAGTAGGAATGGAAGATTTCAGGCTCAATTAAGTAAAACGTGCAAGTTTGTTTAGAAAGATGAATTTGCATGTTAATTGACGTTTTAAATTTATATTTTTTGATATCGGTCTATAAAATTAAACGTCGGAATGTAAATGAAAATTTATAGTCAAAAAGTTCTGAGATTTGTTACCTGCTGTACTTATGTCCTCTCTGGTCATCATGCTCCCGACTCCCTGTTTTTTCAACTATTCACCAAGTTGAGCGGTCAGTCTACTTCATAATTTATTGATCGGTTTCTATATATTTCTATGTCTCACTTGATTTAAAAGCTTGTATTATTTGACATTTTTATGTAAGTTATTGGTTGAAATAAAAAAGCCATTGTCACGGGATTCGAACCAATGACCTTCGGCTCAATACGCCGCTGCTCAAACTACTCGAGCTAGCGTGACATTCGTCAAACAGCGGTTTATTCGAATCCCGCTCGTTACACAAGCAGTTTTAGTTCAATCTATACCTTAGATAAAGATTAATTAATTGAATGAAGTGATTTGGACCACGAAATCTAATGGATTATTTTAAATGTCGATTATTGACCACTGTGAAGCATAGGTATTTTAAATAACTCTGTTTGAATAATGAAAAGTATAACTATATTATCGTGTTATTTATCTTCAATAGATAGTTTTTTTAATATTTTTCTTTATCTTAATATCTTTAATATTCCTTAGGCGGTGACAACCAACATTTTTTATCTATAACGTTTTCGACCACGACGTTAAATTCAAGAATGGCAATAATTACTTTATTTACTTTTCTTTATTCCATGTTATTTCTACCCATTTGAAACTAGGCGATATAATTTTATTTGAGCCATTAAAAATATTTTCATGAATTATCCATTTTATGACAGTTCACGTAGGAAAACGTTTTCCCATTTTATGGAAGAAAGTTTCTAGTATACAAAAGTTAGGCGTTCACTTTAATTTTATTTTTTATCTGCTGTAAAAAAATACAGCACCAAAAGCAAGCCTCGCTCGTTTGAATATGCAGTATAGATATGCAATATTAATTTCATAAAACGATGTTTACGCAGCCCACTTATTTACGCGTAATAATTCAAATTTTAACACCAAGCCTTGCTTTGACGGTTTTGAACCCTGGCTCGTTCTTTTAACCGGAATGTAATCAAGATGCAAATCCCAATTAACCAACTACATTTTTCTCGAGTTAAAAACGGACGGCGGGGAAGGAGGAGGTTTGAGGATTAGGGTACTCAAAAACCGCTTGCGTTCCGCCCTGATAAACATTCCATCACACCCAGATCTAGTTACCCGCAACCCGGTACAGCAAACCTTTGATAAAAGGCTAAGCAGGCGGAGGAAAAAACTCAATCTAAATATGTTAAGGCAATCATAATGTTTCATCTGGACGTCCCAGACGTAAATTGTTCCTGCGAAGCATGAGGGTAGTTTTTTTCCCCAAAGCTTTATTTAAATTTTTCTAATAACTCCGCGTTATCATTCCTGTATATAAATAAAGTAATTTTTCTATTGATTCGAAATATAAAAATTTACTGCAGATACGGATTTTCCGTATATTTTTGCACTTTGTTTACACATACAATTCTATATCGAACTTTGTTCGACTGAGCGGTTGGCCAATTTCTCAGGAAGCTTACAAGGTTTCGAAATGTCTATTAAACAGTATATGGTTTTCGGTTGAGAACTGATCATACAGTCCAAGGTAGCCCTGAAATATAATTTTTTAGCCTTAACCCACAAATTCAATGACTTCAATCAAAATGGTATAGAATTTGTGAACTTAATTGCTTATCCAATTTATCAACTTACCTCTTCATGCTAGTTTTAAAGTGCCGATAATATCAGTAATACGTTAATTTATAAAATTTATATAACCCATTTTTGTTTTAGTGGTCACTGGACGAAATTACTTCTTCCACTCAGTCAAGCGGAGAAAAAAATCGATAAACGATTCCATATGGAAGGAAAAACCAACTTTGATAAGTTTGTAATAAAAAAAGAAAAACTTAATTTTAAATGACAATTATTGCTTTTAATTGTGTCTGATATCATAATCTGTATTTTTTTTTATTCGTGGACTTCTAAAAAAAGCAAGTATATTCGAAAGCAGTTCTGTCCATTTTAAATTTTATTATTTAGAAATCCTGAGATGCAGGTTTCAGAAAAATATTTTCTTTCGTGCCAACATTTCAAACTTTATTAAGATCGTCTTCAGGGCCTGAGATTTTCCTCACACTAAACTTCATCTCACGAATTCCATTCATATTCAATCAGAATATTTCTACTTACTCAAAGTGTTTGTCTTCTGTGTAATTGTGCCATTCTTGCGTGTAGTTTTGAGAGTGCCAGTGAAATTTTGCTGTTTTGTTTGTATACGTTGGATTTTGAAGTGGTTGAATTCCGAATAATCATCGATTAACGGTCACTAATCACCACGCATTAAATTTTATCAATCATCTTTTCAATTTATAGCGTGTGCAAGCCAAAAAACAGAAAACTACGCACTTACCATATATGACACTTTAAAAAAAAATGCTTCGCCCTTTAAAGAATCAAAATTTAAAATATTTATTAATTATTATTAAAACTATTTGATTATGGCTAGGAACAAATTGACTTTTATATAAACGTTATAAAAGTTCTATGTAAAGTTTTTTGAATAAATAAACAAACAATACTTTCATGAGTTGGAGGCGTAATAGGCTTTTCGCTTAATGTTTTCAAAACCCGACGAAGTAACGAAACTTTAAGACAACAAAGCATGATGTAATGCAAGACTTACGTTACTTATTATGTATTTTCGAGAGCGAGTCTTCTGAAATATAGTATGTTTTTTTATTTATATTTCTTTTTCAATTCAATTTTGAATTAATTATTGCACAAAATTATTTTAGTTTTTTGGTAAATAAAAACAAAATTGGTTACGTGATTTTTAGATACTAAACACGTAAGGACTTGGTTATGTGTTATGTTAAAAGGGATGCCAATAGAAGTTTATCTATTTCAAATAATAGCATCCATCTATATTTTCAAGTAGTTTTTGACGCTGGTTTCAAGGGTATAAATAAGTAAATAAATTATTGATAAGCTGGATTTCTTTTTTTCCAAAAATGTTTCTGACACGGTTTTTGTAATTACCTTGAAATTAATGCCTATAAATAAAAATTCGACTACAAAAGTAAATTCAATATCACAAACCTTTCATATTAATAATAATCTAGGTATTTCAAAGAATTAAGCTTCTTTTCGTATTCCGCTATCCTTGAAATTTACATCAAAACTGTTTGTTTCATAAGAACCTGCTATTTTTCTATTTTCTATCTTTTATAAACTGCGACTTGGCTAATTTAAAGGGACCAAATGTAAAGTGCGGCCGAAGTGAGTAAAATTGCAACATTTCGGTGTCTTTGCGGTAGTCACAACAGATATCTAATCATAACAGAGTTTTGAAAAGAGAAGGTGAACCATATTTAATTGTGAAGACTTCCCCCGCAGGGCTTGCGACATACATTCAAATTAACATGTCTAAATTACATTACACCTCGGTTTGACTAGAAGGGGGTGGGCAGAGAGCTAGCAAATGAGAAGGAAGGAAAACAGCCACAAGGGGTTTCCTACCTCCGGCATTACCATGTCTTAAATAAACTACGTGATTTATTTATTCTGTAAACTTTATTCGTACGATTTGAGATTGGAAAATGAATTTGTGTACAGAGTTTAGCACATCTTGATTTTCCTTGTACTTTCATTTGCATAAATTCTCTGAAGTCAAGATTAAATTAAAACCCCGTCATGTCTTCAGTTTTACAATATAGGCTTCTTTCATCTAGGCCATTTCAGCTCCCAACTAATTCTATATTCTATTTATCCTTCCATTCATACAAATGAGTATATTCATACACATAAATACATCCATACAGTACACTCATTCCGTTTTGATTTCATTTGATACTCCTCCACCGACCTATACTCAAACTAACATAGATTGGGGTCGATGGCGGAATTATAAAAGTGCTCCATCGACCCCGAACACACACTCATACGCTATCAACGTTCGAATGGCGATGAATTTCACCCTACTTCACCTATTTTACCCTCACCCCTTTCTATTCACGCTAATAAATACATTCACTCAGACAAAACATATACACAAAACACATAAGACCTATACAATAATAAAACATTTCCCCCAACAAACGGAACATGGAAACCAAAAAACCGCTGCAGTGCCCGAGTACCATTTTCAGATTGGATGGTATCGTTCACGATCCCTGTAGGGAGCCAAGACATGAGATGTTTTCAATATGTGGGACACATCGATCAACCTTTCTCTGCGTAAGGGGCACTTGCGCTGGATTTGGCCCAAGTGCAGATGGTAAACCGTGTATGGCATATTCTTAAGCGCGTAAGGACGATTCCTTGCTTCCGGGTCAAGGTCTAGGAGGGCTATCTACGAATCGTGTTCTTGAAGATCAAAAGCCTCTCGGACGACCCGGCCCGCTGACGCTGCCGTAGAAATATATAAGTTCGTTTTGCCTAATGTACTGGACTTTAGGAAACAAATGGAACGTATCAATAGATGCGACACACGAATGATTCGGACCTTCTAAATAGAAGCCATAGAAATATAGACTATTCACAAAATTTTAAGACGTTTGTAAACTGTATGTTGTATTACGTTTCTCAATTTGGGAGGCGGAGTGAACGCTTCCTCGCTCAGTTCTGTCGCTTTTCTCCCCCCGAGGTTGATTGAATCTCCACGTATACTATGATCAATTTTAAATTATAGAGGAAAATAATGCGTGCAGAAAAAAATCATGTACAGTTTTACAATCAAATTTGTTGATACACAAGAAAAATTAAAAAAAGGGCAAAGAAAAAAGGCAGCGCTCGCATGCTTTGAAAAAATAAACGTATTATTGGCAATGGGGTTCCTTTTCAACATAAAAGGGACAAAAAAATATAATGTCTTCTTTCAGTCACTTTTCTTCCACCGAAAACCCAAACAAAAATTTCCTTTTCTGGATGCTCCAATAACGGTGACGTTGGAAATAAGAAAGGATGCCTCGCTCCGCAGTCCAGCTCCAAAATCCGGTGGCGTCGGCAGTAAAAAATATCGTTGCAAAACCTCGTTGCAATATAGATCGTAGTGCACTTCCGCCTGGCCAACGCAAAACTAAAAAACTGACCGATCATCCTTATCAGTGGTTCCTTAAGGTGGGGGATATCTCCCATTGCACCTTACTTGGTACACCCATGAGATGTAATAAAAAATATAATAATATAAGATTTTGTATTATGTATTAAAAATTATTCAGATGCGTGAAATATATCTATTTAACAATTATTTTACAATTAGTCAATCAAAGTAAAGTAAAGTCATTCATGACACATAAGAGCTGAATAATTGCGATTTGTATCAAGACAATCACAATCTATTTTTTAATATTATTCAAAATTAAAAAACAAGGAGCTTTGGCGGGATTCGAACCCTGAACTGCTAGCCTGGGAAATACGAGCCGAATGACTTAACCACACGACCACCGCAGTTCCCTTAAATAATTGATATTATATAAAATATATCATATCGTATAAAAATATATGATTATACGGGGCGAACTTAATTCCGATGCCCCTCTTACATGGATTGGGGCATATTTTGAGGAAACGCCAGAAGTTGTGAAACTTTTTTTTGCCTAGTTTTTCCATGAGTCAAAAACTTTTTCATCTAACTTTCGAGGATAACAGACTACGAATAAGAACGATTTCATATACTTAATATACTATCAATTAAAAGGTTTAGCAAATAAATTGGTAATTGATAGAAGAAGTTGAAGAATATATCGTTCATCTGAAAAGCAAATTAAAACCAGTTCATCCAAGTTAAAAACCAGTTTGCACCGTTGAAGTAATGTATGCGTGTCTGACTCGGGCAAAGAATGTAATCAAAGAAACCTAGAGACATAGAACAAGCTCAACGAAGCATCCTGCTTACTGTAACGAAAGCATCAAGCAAAGCACTTCATGTATTGTCAGCGCAAATGCCAATTGATTTAAAAAATTAAAACGAGGACAGGAAAAGCTTCTAGTCGAACATGTAGTCATTACATGGCACAGTTTTTTCCAGAGCATTGAGCTTTCATGACCAAGTTGTACTAGTTCTGCGAAAAACCAACTCTTGTGTGATGAAGAAAATTGCAAATAATTGTAATAGTGTGCCCAAAATACGGAAATTATGACGACAAATGGGAAGAGTTAGATGCATGAATGGATGAATGGATACAATGGTCAGGGACTGGAGGAGTTCCCTCCTGAGCACTGCAGCTGTTCAGCTTATTCTACTATACCCTGGCTCCTTTTTTGGGGGAGGGCTCACAACACAAACTGAACCGGAGCCCCCGTTGTGTGAAGAGTCGAGTTTATTATCCCTTAAATTAACCACAACTTCCCATAGAACGATGTGACCGCGCACACAACTAACTAAAAAGTCAGCAAATGGCACACACTCCGAGCAAAGTCATAAATAAGTTCTTCCAACCTTTGTTACATGATTTTTGTTACAAACGGATTAGGGTATATTAAGTTCATTTTGAACGCCCAAAATTATTTATTTTAATAACAACTCTATTTATTTTGTCATTTAACAGAGCAAGATAACAGAGTACAATTTATATTTATATATTGCTAACGTTTTACTGGCTTTTTGCATTGCATGTTAACCGATGGCGATATTGTATGTATTTGCCAGATCGGGAAGGGGAAGGTTTGAAAAATTTCAAAGGCTTCGGTTGGAATCGAACCCACGCAATAATCACTTAGCTACCCCACTCACGTTGTAAAAAAAATTAATGAATATGGGGTAGGAACCACTGTAATTTTCCGAACGTGCCGCTCTTCCCATATAAATCCACAAACCAGCGCCATTTTTGTTCTCTGGCCAATATACAAAACAAAAGTCCATTAAAAAACTTAAGTTAATATTGAAAACTAGTAATAATCGTTTCGGTAAGAACATTCAAAAGCGCAAATTGATATAACTGCAGAAGCAACTTTGACCAATTGAACCTACGACCAAATTTTCGTTTATACCCTTTACACTACTGTCTTAAATAAGGAACATAAATTCTCCGGAATTTTGTTTTAATTAGTTGCCGCAGAAGGAAAGCTAATATTTCTAAGTGCGTTGGTAAATTTCGTCGTTTCGAAAGTTCCCCTTGTGTTAGCTTCTTTGGCCGCTTTTTCTCTAGTTGGTTAAATAAGTTTGAAATAACGCCAAGACGCTCTCAGTCTGTGCCTACAGTAAATACACACGGTTAAAATTAAAACATACAGTTCGACAACATGGCGGAACTTTGCGATTGCGCAAAAGTAATTCATTGTTTTATTGTGTAAATATATATCACGCCGGCTACTTTTAAAATAAGCTGTTACAAAATATTAATGACTGTTTTAATCACTGTAGTAGTAAAGAAACAATGATAACCATGTAGGTCAAAAACTGTAAGAAATTTTTGTTCTGTGTATCGGCGTTAGCTCACCTGAGGAAAAACTAAAATAAATCCGATTGAAAAAGCTGGTTGTGGGTTTTTTGAACTGACCTACCATCACCACCTTCGAGAAGGAAAAATCAGAAATTAAACTATTGAGCTCGAAAAAAACATCGTATAGCAAAAAGTGATATTCGTTTGTGAATAGTTTGTAGTGATAATATTGTTGTATATTAGGTAGCACAAAACAAGGACTATAAACAATATTAATCAGTGATTCTTTAAGCTTTTACATTTAAATTGATAGCGAATTCTTAATTAGTTTTCTAAGGGTGTACAATTATTTAATGCGTTTCGCGCGAAATGGGCGTAAAAGTGTCAAAAACATGTCATTACTCGTTCCCTTTTAAAGTGCTTATTAATTACAATCCGTACTGTTATATACGAAGGATTTTCTTAGAGGGAAAACTCCATATAGAACGTAATTGGGCTAGTGACCTTCTGCCTTTTGCTTTATATAATTAACGCCCCTTTCAGGTGAGGCAAGCTTGCTTTTGATATTAATTCAAATTTTGTCAAGTCTCAAAAGGGCGAAGTGAATATAGAATTAGAAAATATTAAAATTGTATTTATTTATTGGTGTATTGCTCGGAGGAACATCGTGAAAGATGAGAACGTATTGTCAAGGTTTTCTAGAAATTATTTGAAGATCGTGAGATGCGGTCTGGTGTGATGTACGTTTTAGAAAAACAATTTCTTTATCCTGCCAAAGTTTCGATATTTTTTTAAAACAATTTCAGAGCCTGACATTTATCGACATTGTTTATATTTTACAAAACATGTACGATGTGAAAAAAATGAATCTGTACGGCGCTAGAAATTTCAGTTTGAATCAAAGTATTTCTACTCACTCATCGTGTCTATTTTCTGTGTACATATGTCCTTCTTGTGCGTCGTGTTGAGAGTACCAGTGAGGTATTGATATTTGATGTTGTATTTTGAAGGGGTGGAACAGAAAGACATTTTTATACGCGGAGTCGACTTCTTTGATGTGAAAAGAACCAGCAATGGGAAAATCGGGTAATGGTTCGGCCTGATATCCTTTCAGAATTATATAGACGGGGTTAATTATTAAAAGGAAGAATTAGACTATGTAGAAATGTTTGATGGGTGTAATGTGATGATTGTTTTATATTTTGTACTATATGTTTTGTGTGACGTGATGATGTTATATGTATGTTATCCATACTGAATTTCATTAATGATATTACCCTAGCTGGGATTGAATTTACATATGTCCGTTCTGTTAATGATGCTGTGAATAAACCATTTCTAAAACGTTAAGTTGGTTTTGTTCTGCGAGTAATATGCTTCGATTGTTGAAGTCGAAAGTGCGTTGATGTTCAAAATGGTGGGTAGCTAGTGCTGTTGATTGTTTTGTTTTTTACAATCATGGATATGCTGCTTTACTCTCTTATCCAGATATTGGGATGTTATACTAATGTAAGTTGCCAGACATTTAGCCGTTTTCTAGAAAAGCAAGAAATCTCGTACATTCGCATGATGGAAGTTGTTATCACGAGGTAAATCGTAATGTTGCAAAACTAGTGATTCTGTGGATATCCGTTTTCATTCTTTCTTCTTATGACCACTAGCCAGCCGGAACCTGGCATTATGGCATTTTATTGAACGCCCGGATGGATTTGCCGATAAAGTGGCTAGTTTGACATAGTGGCCTCGTTTTCGTAAAAGAACTTCTACTCGTTCTCTTCGCACATCATCAGTCGAAATATTCGTCTATTTTATAATTTTTGAATTAATCTTTTTCCATTTTTTTTAACAAGTTCTCCGTACATTCCGTTAACCTAGTGTAAATTTATTAAATCCGTATGTGGACTTTTTTTTACAATATATAAAAACGTATGTATACCTCATAAAATATGAGAACAATGCATATATGAAAATAAAAAGGTTAATTCTTGGAACTCAAAAAAATATATCAAATTACAAATAATAATATTCAAATGATAAGAATAAAAATTTAATTCATATTGAATATAATCCATTTTTTAAAACACTTCAGATCTGCTTTTGAGTTCGTTGAAAATTCCTTAGTTTCATATAGTTTTTGTGGAAATTTTGAGTAAATTTTAGGAACGACATTACTTTGAATCAGTTAGAGGCCCAAGTCGCTTACTCGTAACTCTCGATTCAACAGAGGCAACATTTTGGATTAATAAAAAAAAGATACTTTTTGACAGTTTTCTTAGTCTTTTGATATTTCCTTAGTTTATAGTTTTTATGGACATTTTAACCAAATTTTAGGAAGATTGATATACGAAATCAATTTGAAGCAGCTAGAGGCCCAAGTCGCTAACTCGCAACTCCCGATTCAACCGAGGCATCATTTTGGATTAATAAAAAAAAAGATACTTTTTGACCGTTTTCTTAGTCTTTTGATATTTCCTTAATTTTATATAGTTTTACGGACATTTTGATCAAATTTTAGGAAGATTGATGCACGAAATTAATTTCAGGCCCAAGTCGCTAACTCGCAACTCTCGTAAAAATGCTTCAGATTTGCGAGTTTTTTTTCTTCTTTTTTAAGTTCGTTTGTTCCAACGGCTTCCTGTTCAAAAATCACGAGTTCCGGTAAAGACATTCTTTTTTGCCTTTTCGAAAAAACAGTTTACACGACCAGTCTCAAGAAAGAATCCGGAAAATATGCATAAGGTAAAACGAAAACGTGGTGAAAACCAGTTTGAAATTTTTTCAGTGAGGTTCTACAATGAAACCCATTGTTATAAATTGTAAAAAATCTTAATTAGCTGTGTGACTTCCTAGCTGGCATTTATTGTTTTGGGTTTCTGTGTTTTTCATGAGTGACAGTATTTATTAGAGTGAATGGGGATGGGCTTAAGGTGAAATAGATTAATAGAACAGCTCGTTGTTGCATGCAGGTTGATGGAGGGTTGTTGAGTACACCATCTGCTAAGTAGAATTAATGCAATGTATGTAGGTGTGAATGTATTTAATTGTGCGAGTGCGTATTGAGTGTGTGTTGTTGCATTTTGCATGCAATGTCAAACTTCCAAAAAAAGTCTTTCTTATCGAAAGAGCCCATGATTCAACTAAAATACCGTGTCGTGTTTCACCGCAAAATTCTACTTTTTCAGCTTGCAATTTTAAAAATATGGTACATTACAAGCAAAAAGCAAATTAATATCAAATTAAAATTGTGTGGCTTAGGAATTTTTTTTACCAGAACCATTTGGTTCGTTCCCAAACGTAAAATTTTGCTAAACTTGATTGTACATTGTTGGAAAAAAATTGTACCATTGTGGAGATAGTTTTTTTCAAGTGGATAACATTGGTCTTAATTTAAAACAAGTGTAGAAACTACAATAATATTAAGCTTGGAAGAAATTTGGTTTTCAATTAGTTACATCATCAACTAGTTTATATAGAAAGTGGGGTAGAAATGTAAATTTAATGTTTAAAAAAACGTAAACCCTGTCTTAATTATGGAAAATAAAAAGATTTTCGTTATTAAATTAAAACTCCTAACCTCAAGGTAAAGAAACAAAATCCATTATAATCCTCAGGGGCTTCAAGAAGTTATCTCTAATTATAATTTAAGTTAAAGTTTGTGTCTTTTGCTGCCAATAAGGGAAGTTGAGGTGGCCGATTAAGTTAAAAAGATATAAATTTACAAAAGAGCCCGGGCCAGTACCTGTTGGCGGGAATGAAGTTCAGAAGCGCCTCCGCTTTTAGCTCAATTGTTTTCAAGATGCTAAAAGGGAAAGGTACTTGCGGCAGGTGTTTTCTGACCCGTTTCACTTCTCACTCTTTGTTTTTTTCTAAACTCTTCCCTCCGACATCGGATTATTTGAAATTAAGTTTCCTCTCACCCTTATTTCTGACTCTAGGGTGTACCATAGCCGCTTTGAAACCGAAAGCTATCGCTGCAGCGATATCCTATTTCCAAAGGAGTTAATTTGAAAAAGAAAGAAGTGTTCTTTTTTCTTCATTTAATCTGAAATCTGTCTCATTTTACAAGTGGTTCTTGAATTACGTTTAAATATGGTAAAGGAATTACGAGAAAAGGTTATACTATAGTTGAGAGAAGAAGAATAAAAAATAATAAATCAGAAAATTTTATAGTATTTTTCCTTTAAAAATTTATCGAAATAATGTTTTTCATATGTAAGTAATAACTACATATAAAAAATAATGGTTTTCGTCTTTTTTACAAGAGGGTTCAGAATAGCAGAGGTCATATCAATTCTGAAAGTGCAGCTCATTTTGAAGAAAACTCAGCCGCTGGATCCTTTACCTTACCAGTATTTTCAACAACTAAACTGTTACTATCGCCAAATTTTTATTATATAGTTTTTCATTTTATCGCAGCAACATTTTTATATAATCGATAAAATTTATTATTTACAAATCCAGGTAAGAAACAACTAGCAACGTCGTCAATTATACATTTTTTTGCAACAACGCACTTACAGGGACCGTCTTTTTTAACGAAACAATGTCCAGATTTCCTAATATATAAATCAAAAAAGGAATTCTGCCTACGAGAAATGATCGCATGATCCTATTTATTAAGTGACGGTTAAAAAACTAAAAACTGGTAGTTGTAGGGGAAAATGCCTATTGATCTAGGAAAATTGGCGAGAGAAAGATAGAGAAAGAGAGAGACAGACAGATAGAAATCGAGGGAGAGGGGGAGAGAAAGAGAGAGGGAGAGAGAGTGTGGATGGCGTATAAGATAAAAAAGAGCGTGCAGTACAGATAACATTGGCAGACGTGAAGAGACGGTCAGAACACCTCAAAAGAAAGTGACAAATTAAGAAGAAATAGAGAGAGAAAATGGATAAAATGGTGAGAGAGAGAGAGAGAGTGGCATGTAAGATCTAAAAAGAGATTGTAGGTTAGAAGGGACACTTGAAATGATAAAGAGGCATACAGAACACATTAAAAGGCCGTAAAAAAAGTTAAGGAAAGAGAAAGAGAGATATTGGATGACGTGTAAACTCTAAAAAGAGATGGTAGTGCAGATTGAACATTTGCAGAGATAACAGCTCAAAAGAAAGTAAAAAAAAACAAGACAGAGAAAAAACGATCAAGTTTGACCTTCCCCAGTTGCGTTTATTGATGTCACGTTTGACTTTTGATGCCGTCCAACTCTTTAAATCGATCAAAAGAACTATGTTGGTGACACGACGCTGGTGGCAGTTTTGTCAGAGAGTTTAAACGTGAAATTACTGAGTTATTTTTGTAAATGCTTGAAAACCTATTTTCTACTCATATCACGTTCTATGATAATCAAGCTTTGTTTAATGTTTAGGTCAGTTCTGAGATCAGATTACTTAGTACGGAACAAAGAGGGCGAACTGAGAAGAAATAAAAAATAAATTAATTTCTATCCTTTTGTTTCAGGCTACAGAGTGTATACATACGAACAAGCAGGACTGAGATATACGCATACGCCAAACCATCATACAAATCTCCAAAAAATAAGACTAATTGTGGTTTATTAACGGCGTAACCAAACCCAAGGAAAGGGTTATCATATTCCTTGTAACAACAAGCAGGAGAAGGGTTCTGTAAGTCTGTCAAGTATTGTAATGGGCGGAATATAGGCAAGTGAGATATAGAAAAAATGTATATCACACTTTATATATTACGTTACGGGGGAAGCGTAATAAAATAAAATAAAGTTTCGAACTCCGGACCAAAAAAAACATAACAGAGTAGATACTATCAAGGCGATAATTTTTTTTTAACTTGTATGTTAGGTTTGGGTTGAAATGAAAAGTTGAAGAATTGAAAGAAGTAATTTGGTCAATCAGACTTCGAAATATATGAGATGTATAAACTTCAGTAATATATATATTACTTCAGTAATAAGCCTGCCTCACAAACCCAAACAAAGGCCTACATCTTGAACCCTGCAAAAAACGCAGAACTGCACCCCTTGACAGATACAAGCAACCTAGTGAAATAAGAAGGACAAAGCAACTACCAACTTATCTAATCGTAATTTTTGACCCATTTTATTTTTTGTAAAGAAAACTGTGTGAGCTGTTTTTATTTTTTCAATATTATTATACTGTACTCTTTATATTGTTATCGCCATTTTGATGGGAAAGTAAATCGTTAATTTGTCACTTGCCAATTGTAGCAAACGTATTCTTCTTGGATAAACTTTTGAAAATCTGAGTTTGACCGATTTCATCGTCAAAGACATCATGGGCCGGCCGGAGGTAAACAGTCTCGTTTTGTTTATCGGAACCTGTTGCGATTGGGAATTCGTATTCGTAACATGCAGCATCGTGGAAAATCCTGCATACCGCTAATGGACTGTTGCTAAACCGATCCTCTTCCCAGGAACCTTCACCCACGGGTAAGATTAATTAGTCCGGGCGTTGGGACCAACGCTAACGCTAGCTCCTCTCGGATAAATCCACGTAATTACCCCTAATGGTCGGATAATCCTAGCTCCCGAGCCAATTAAGTGACAAATTATAAATGGGCGGGTTTAACAAAGGTGTATTTTTTCAGGGGTAGGAGGCTCAAAATAACATAGATTTAATCTTGATAATACCGCGATGCTCTTCATGATTATCCATCATACCAATAAATGATGTACGTAAAAACGTCCTGTCTGTCTGACTGTCTGTCTTGTACTTTCTCTCTTTTCTTTTCTTATAAATAAAACATTACAATTTAATTCTCACAATTCTCTTTCTCACTCAATCCCTCGCCTTCATCTTTCACTTACTCTCTCTCTCTCTCTCTCTCTCTCTCTCTCTCTCTCTCTCTCTCTCTTTCATTCTATCTTTCTCTTTTCCACATTATCTATCTTTTTATATCCCATGTTTCAATTTCTCTCTCTCTCTCTCTTTCTCTTACTCTCTCTCACTCTATCGCTCTCACTCACTCGCTCTTCCTTCCTCTCTCTCAATCTTTTTCTTTCTCATCTTTCACTTTATCTCTTTCTCTCTCTATCTCTCTTTTTCCACTTTATATCTTTTTTCTCTCTCATCTTTCACTTTCACCCTCTCACTACCTCTCACTCTATCCCTCTTCTCCCTCTCTCACTCTCTTTCCCTCACCCTATCTCACTCCCTCGCTCTCTCTTTTCCTTTGTTACCTTTCACTTTCTCTCTTTTTTCTACTTTCTTTCGCTCTATCTCTCTCGTTTCCAGTGTATCGCTCGTTTTCTCTCTCATCTTTCACTTTTACTTTCTCTTTCTCTCTAAATTTCAATTTAACTTAATTCTCTCTCTCTCTCTCTCTCTCTCTCTCTCTCTCTCTCTACCTCTCTTTATCTCCTTCTCCCTCTCACGCTTTTTCTCATTTCTCATTCAATCTATTTGTTTCTTAACAGGCGATTTGGCGTAGGCATCCCGTCTAATAACAACAAAGTAAGAAAAATTGATTCGAGGATGAAATCAAATCTAAAATGAGGCAGACCACCGTCAGGGAAGGTAACGTTTTTTGCTTTTTGCAAAATAAGACTTCATATGCAAACGGAAATTTAAAACATAAAAATTAATTCTTTTCGCTGGATATAGAAATCCAAAGGTAACATGATAATAACGGGGCAAGTTGAATGATCGATTTTAATGCTTGAAGTTCTGCCTTGTTTTTACAAGAGCACAATGGCCAATAATATTTTCAGAGCGATCAAATTAATTTAAAGAACTTTTTAATTTATCAAATATCAATATTAACATTATTATTTACACCGTGCCATCAAGCTCACATGAACGCTACTAAAAACAAATTTTTAAACCATACATAATTAAAATTTTTCATAATGATTAAAGCATTTGTTAAATGAATTCTCTTTTATTATTGCTACTGTGTAGTTTGCGGGGAAACGCCAACAAACATAAATAAAATAAAACACCCACCACTGACATATATATGATTGAAATGATATATAAATACTGTTAAATCTCTAAAGCGTTTTGTATACAATAGATTTAGTGTAATGTGTAATAACTGAATTTAATAATGTTTCGTAATCAATTGGATTGATACTAAACGTGTTTTGTTGTAAGATTATTCACGCTTTTACATTTGTTGTTTCCAGACTTTTACGTGAAATAAACCATAATTTTTAATATTGAATTATAAAGCCATTCAATGTATTATAACTGAAACTGTAAAGATTGTATTAATAATAAATAAGTTACAACATATTAGATACCATACCTAGTTACGATAATTGTAAATCATCGTGTTTTATTTGTATATATTTTTGACCAAGGACAAAAAGCATAGCGCGGTCGGAAAATAACAGGGTTCGTAAAATATGGATTAAGAGCTCTAGCCGCATCCTTAGTTTTAGTTTTAGTGTTGCCGGCACATAAAGTCCGCTCGGTAAACGGACATGGGAGAAGTTTATGGTTAGTGAAAACGCCCGTATTTCTTTTTGCTTTCTTCAAAAACTGGGGTCGGAAAATTCTCAGAGGGGACAAGTGCTTTATTATTTACGATCACTTGAAATATCAAAAATATAGGCTGTATACTAGTAATTTTGTCAGTAATAGGTAGGATAGTGAACCATTTGTTTATGTAACGAAAGTGTAGAAACTGAAGATTAAAACAGGATATGTAATTTTCCATAGAGGAGTACATACAACTCTAAAATTTTTCATCAAATCTATTTAAAAGTAAATTTGTTTTCATATATTGAGTATTAAGATTATCCCTAATCAATGAATCAACCTTTTTCTCCTTACTAACCTTAACAACTAACCTTAACACTTTACAGACTAAGCCAATTTTCTGAAAATTAACCGAAAACTCATTGGCCTAAGACGCATAAAAAACTAAACGCAAATGGTAAACCGACTTCACGTTGTGCGTATCCAGATTTTCCAATTTCATTTCGTGATAATTACATTTTTGATATATATGTTTGTAAGTATAAACTTTCCATATTATAAATTTTAAAAAAGCGTTTAAATTTTAAAAGCGCCTCAAAAATAGTACAATCAAATTTATCATTAACGAAAATTACTAAGGGATTGAAAACTTCTATTTTTGTCAGTTTTGTTTAATTTTAATTTGGAGATCGTGAGGAGTAGGTTTTGGAAAAATATTTTATTTATCGAGCCACTATGACTAGTGATGACTAGTATGACTATTAATGGCAGAAAAATTATCGAAATGGACCACAATGATAAATTATTTTCAAATCAAGCTACGTACTGAAGTTTTAGCGATTAAAAGATTACATAATTTTAAAAATTTAATGCATAATAATGAATGTAAATCAATTTATAAATCTGTAAATTAATTTTCGTTTTGTTTTTTGACATTTGAGAGTAAAATATCTCGCTCCCTAACTTCCACTATAAGTTCACTCCTGTCGAAGGTTTTGGGTAGACGGTTAATTAAGTGCTTTGAAGATGACGTGTATTCGTAAATTATCCGTCGGAGGAAGGCCGTTATTATTTTGCACAATAGGATTCAGAATTTGAAAAGAGCAATTAAAAAGGTATCTGTGTTCCATTAATTACAGTGTCTCGCTGTTAATTAAATCTTTTATTCGACCGAGTCCGAATCCAATGTGGGGGATCAGTTGAGGATTGATTGATTCCCGACTCGGAAAGTTTTTCAAACGCTAGCCAGGATGTGAGCCGCTGAGAGTGTGTTGGTGAATGGCTCAGGAGAATTGGGACCGGGGTATCCCCGGCTATCCACTCATCTCCCTCGGGATGGGCCCCCTCCGCCCTTCACTGGCTTCTGGGACGAGTATATTCCCGTCAATATCCAAGAGCAACAGGGAATCCTAATCAGAAAGACCAACACACTCTAAGCTTCTTTTTTTATAGGAAAAAAGCCTCAATTAGTAATTGCCAAGAGCTACCTTTGAAAAAGTTAGTTCCACTTGTGCCCTTTTCTTAATGTTTTAATTTCTCTGTCGTTTGTCCTCAGTCCATTTCCTTCATAAAAACGCATTTCCACTCTGAATTTCTACTTTCTTCTCTTCGAAACCTCAATTTTTTCCGATTTTTCTTATTATTTGAAGAGAACATCATTTGTGCACCCCAGCACACTCAATAATAAATTAGATAATCATTCATTTTAAAAATTTATTTCGTTCGTTCTACTCAAAATAATTGTTAATAAGTTTTACAAATTGTATGCAACAGTCCACCATCCTTAACTTTATAAATAAATGGAACAAATCTATTAAATTAGAATTACTATTATATAAAAATTATTTTCTAACGACCGAACACAAAATAAAAATAAAATTAAACAACTCAATACACTAACAACAAATAAATATTATTTAATAGTACTTAATAGACCAAAGTTTTAGAAAAAACCTAAAAACTCGCGTTTGACAAATTGAAACAGCGTGCGTCTTCAGACTAGATGAACGAAAGCATTAAAAAAGTAAAAATATATATATCAATAAAGTGTTAAAATCTAATTCAGAGTAATAAAACAAACATATTTAATGGTCCAAAAATCTGTTTTAGCGTTCATTGTGATCCAGAAGGTCCTTGAATATCAATACTAGCCCACTTCTTGGAAAAGGGCTGAAGATGTGGAATGAGCGAACAATTGGGGGAAGAACGTCTTAGTTGGTTGAATCCTCTGTTTGCCGAGGGCTCCAACAACGGCCCTTTACACTTGGCATATTGGCCCTCGACGAAGCCATCTTACTAGCCATTAGGACTCTTCTCAATTTGAATCCAACGGAGACCCATTTTCGGATCTAATACCGCTTGGAATTCCAGAGTGTTTTCTTTAATTAAGAAATTCACTTTGATTCAGTGCCTTAGCGTTTTCGAAAACATTCTACAAATAATCATAATTTCAAAATAGAAAGCCTCCTTTCAAAAAAGAACAAAATTAATGAAATATACTTATTATTTCGTATTTCTTTATAATTAAATCATTGCGCAGAGCTGTGGTGAAAAATGTTTTATCAACCAGTTAATAAATCTATAGAATATGTGCGGGTTTGACCAAATCCATAATTGAAAACTGGGGTGGCCAAGTAGAACGACCGTATCTGCAACGCAAGCAGTTCCCGGATCGAATCCGGTTATAGCACATGTAATTTTAATTGTTAGTAATTTGATAACAAATGTTGTCAAATGGTGACCCTTCGTTCTTACGTCCAACGGGTGTTTAGACGTTAAGCTATGTTGTTTTCAGAAATTTACTTTACTATACGAAGTGAAACCTTGATTTCAAACTCATACTCATTCAAAGAAAACGTAATGTTAAAAACAACTAGAAATTTAGTAAATTTTTCAAACAACCAGATGTACAAACAAACAGAGAGAGAAATATAATCGCCGATGGATTGAGAAAAATAGATAAATATAGAGAAAGGGTGGAAGAATAAAATAGAATGTGTAAAAATAGAAAGAATGCTCGAAAATTTTACAGAGCGAAACATAATGAGAGAGAGAGAGAGAGAGAGAGAGAGAGAGAGAGAGAATATTGAAAAAAGAAAGAGAAAGTGAAAAAAACTATGAACGAAAAACGTTAGTTAGAGAGAAGGAAATCTTATGCATGGATAAAGATCGGTCAGTTGATTGACAGATAGTCAGATAGATTGATCGGTGGGAAGATAGATAGATAGAATGAGAGAGAGAGAGAGAGAGAGAGCCATATCCCCGCAAAGCATAGCCATAAATAGACAAATTAATTGGACAAGTGGGATCAAACAGTTAACTATTATCAACTCACTTTTTATGAAAAGAACTATTCAATAGAATTAGATAAAATGAATCACGGTCATCATCAGGGTCTATGGAATGTAAATTTAAGAAAATAGAGAGAGATAAAATAGAGTAAGTAGTTACCTGAACTGAAAGTGGTTTGTTTGTTTATAAAAAACTCAATTTTTGTTAATTTGTATGAAAAATATATTCCATATTGATGACATAGATGCTCGGGTAAAACTTGGCAAATTTGGAATTTTTTTTTTTTCAATTCTACATTATCCATACTACTGGCAACACAGAAAATGATTAACCTCCGTTAATCACCGATTAACGATCGAATTATTTCATTAAGTGTTTCTCAATTGTTTTTCACAACGTTTATGTGAGCAAATGTTTTTCTATTAAATTATATTTCATCCCACGTCATCAGGATTTCCGCAGGGTCTTTCGTTGAAGGTTTGCAGTTAATTGGAAATGTTTTCAAGGTCATAGCTTATTTTCCTGAAAGCTATGAAGACAAATGAAGTCGACTTCTTACCTGAGAAAGGAAGGGGAGAGAGAGAGAGAGAGAGAGAGAGAGAGAGAGAGAGAGAGA
>CM077106.1:22510581-22524339 GCA_039619505.1 Cimex hemipterus | reverse complement strand
TTTTATACTAAAACAAAGTTTTTATTAGTAATTGGGATTTTTTATTAAACATTCAAAACATATATTACTAAACGTTTTATTATTTTTATAACTATTGCGATTGCTTTTTCCAGGTATAAAGACTTTAATGGTTCCTAATCTCTTGAGCAAATATATGATTTTTTATATTTCCTCTTAAAATTCAAATTGTAAAAAAAAGAAAATAGATATATAATACGTCAATTAAATATACATTATTTTGCATTGTATAAATTCACTTTTTTCCCTATCCTTCACGTATTTGTTAAATTTAAACAATGTTTGCAAATCCCAGGTTCTGAAGATGATCTCAATAAAGATCGAAACGTTGGCACGATAAAGAGAATTTTTTTCTGAAACCTACGACAAACCAGACAGCACCTCACGATTTCCGAATAATGTTAGACTAACCGTCACTAATTACACTACACATTAAAAACATCTACAAAATTTCTGCCACGTCTGCAATCTGAAGAAAATAATTTCACTTTATATTGATAGGATAGTACTACTAGCAATATATGTAGAGATTAGTGACCGTTAATGGATAATTATTCAGATATCGTCTCACCCCAGACCGCATCTCACGATATCTGAATAACTAGTAATATAGTACTATACTGAATACTAATGATTTAAGTGATATTTAAAATTCTTTAACGGTTTGTTGTTAAAAAAAAAAAAGATTTATACTTAAGTAATATCAGAATTATGCAATTTATTATTTCACATTTCATTTCAGAAAAAAAGAATATTTTATGTCAATTTTATAATACACAAACCGATAATAGTTGAGATCAATTAGAGCTGCTTTGTCAAATTGTCAGGAAACTTTGACATTTTAACAAATAGTTCGTATATCATTAATAGCCTAAATTGACCGTTTATATTAATTATTCTTTTTATCTACGGTCTTGGTTGACCTTCGGCAAGATGAGGGGTTGGCGTCCGATTGGATCGAAGTCATTCACCAGCTCAAGTGGGTAGAGCACCAGCATATTAGCCGAAGTTCGTTGGGTCGAATACAGCTCATGTCAGTAGCGTTTTCGTCCTAGACCTTAGATAAAAAGTATAATCCATCCATATATATATGTTTTATACGTTAAAATGGCTCATGGTTTCGATTACAATTAAATTGAACACTTTTCTGCAGTACCAGATGGAAAATCCCTGTGGATCCTATAAAAAAATAACTTAGTCCAGATGAAGAAAGTATATTATTTAAATAATCGATAAAAGAAATATGTGTTTCATTTCTAATTGTTGCCTCTTTTTTTCAATCGTTTTTAATGGACAAAACCAACGAGTTTATTCTAGAATTTCCAATGTTCGTTATAATTAAGAAGAAACTGAAACCTTGCTGAAATTATAATTTTTTTTTTCAATAATCAATATTTATTAACAATATACATTGGCAACGAGTATTATTTGTAAAAAAACAACTTTCCCTTTTTAGAAATTCGACAGTGATGAATGTAAAAGTATCGAGGGAGGGAAAGTCTCGGCCCAGAAAGTTCACCGGGGGTTTTCCTATCATGAGCTCCTCAAGTGACCTAGGCCCCTGGTCTTCTCGAATCCACGATGGACCCAGCTGAAGCGCATCGTCGGCAACGCCCCCTTCCGTGCCAGAGGGAAAATGAAATTCGGTCAGTGGTGGAGGGACACCGATGCACTTTATCACTAAGTGGGCGTGTCATGGCACCACGCAGGGAACCCATCCGAACAAAGCCCGATGGAACCTGGATTCCGGAAACAAATTTCGACCGAAACAAATAGTAAAACTCTAATTACGAATTATTTTCTATTCGTATTGATTTCAGTTAAAATCCATCATTTATTTTTTATCCTGGAATATCAATGTTTATTCAAGACAATTAATTCAAATCAATCAATCAATCCAGTCAATAAAAAATCTAGACAAAAAATCGGTCAGTAAGAACAGAACTTGCTGAGGAAACTAGAAAAATACAACACCAGCTTGAGAGAGATATATTTGGACAGTGCAGTTCAGTCGGACTGACGTGCACATGTTTGCAGTTTAAATGGCAATAGCAGTAGCGAACGCGATACCCGACGACATCTGTTGGTGTTCCTTACAGTAAAAAGCCATTCCCGCTTTTGAAAAAAAAATTGAGATAAAAAGTTAGAATAAGTGTGTGGTGTTTAGGGAGCGTTACTTGACTATTTGGAGGTCGTGAGATGCGATCGGGTGTGATGTAAATTTTAATAGTAATAGTAATAAACAATTTCTTTATCTTGCCAATGTTTCGATCTTTATTGAGATCATCTTCAGAGCCTGGGATATACAAATATTGTTTAAATTTTACAAATGCACGTAGGATGTGGAAAAAATTGTTAGAATAAGTATGGAAAATTCAATGGCGCAATACAAGTAACGGGCAGAAGAATTCTTCCCGACTGTTTGCAAACATAAAATACATTATCGTCTAACAATGTATTAAAAAGTGAATCATGGATCATGGAAGCAATAGATTCTATCTACATTCTTTAGGAATTATATCAAGTCCAAAATCCTGTCAAGTATTATTTCCCCAAAGCTGCAACCATCTTGAAAATTGAATTCGAAATTGTGTTGGTGTTCAAAATGGTGGGTGTATGTTGGAGGGTTTCACTTTCCCACTTCTTCAAAATCTCATTACAACAAAAAGTCATTAATTCTCAATAACTCTCTCAATTCGACACATCTTACCAGAAAACACACATTTTGAGTGAGTACAAATACTTTGACTAAATCTAAAATGTCTATATTATGTACATCATTGTATAAATTCATATTCAAAAATTAAATGTATTTTCTAAAATTAAAGTAATGCTTATAAATCCCTAGCCATGAAGATGATTTCGTTAAAGGTCGAAACGTTGACACGATAAAGAAAACGTTTTTCTAAACCTATATCACACTGGACCTCTCACAAACCACAATCTCGAAGTTAGTCAATGTTTATTTTATACTGTGTTACAAATATTGTAAAAAAAACATACCTAAGGCCGTTATAATTTAATTCCTAGTGGCAGAGGTGTTCAAATATATTTAAAAGGGTTTCTAAATTTAATGTATGCAAACAAATATATATTAGGGAAAACAACTTCCAATGGGATAAAATTAAAAATTTGGCACAAAGTCATTGTTTTACTAGACTATTATTACAATTACTAATTTCCTACTACTACAATAACTAAATACAAAACTAAATACAAAATCCTTACGTTAAAATTTGCTTGGTCCGTGTGTTTCCAATTTTTGGAGAGGTGTCAGTTCTCTACGTGTTTCAGTGTTTACTTGTAATTTCAACCTTTATGTATGGGATGTTTACAATTTCGTGCAAATGAATACAAGGTTCACTAGTTTTTAGGACGGCGTGAAAAATGGAAAATTTCCATTTTGTACAAAAGTGAATAGTTTTGTAGTGAAGAGCTGGATTGTCTGTTTTGAAAACCACGACTTTTGTTGGGAGTTCACGAAAGATTGATGTCATAATGAGGTCAAATCCGGCGGCTATCTGGATATGTAAATTTTTAATTGCGTTATTGACGTTAATTAAATGTTTAGAGGAAGCATATATTGTTGGAAATATTCTTCAAAGACGAACCGGAAATAAAGAAGACAGGTAGGAGACAAACATGGAAATTTTCTTTGTCGGTTGAGTTCCACGATTGGTTTACGCTTGGAAATGGTGAAGAGACAATTGTAGAACAAGATAAACGCAAGTAGTAGAAGCAAAAATTTAAAAAAAATGACGATACTAGCAAAACCTACTGGTTTAGTATAAGAAAAAATAATATCAAAATGTTTGCCTCATTAGTAAACATTTAGATAAAGGGGTATGGGCCGAGAGCGTTAACTTCTTAGTGGATTATTATTTATTTCTGCACATTTCAAAAAAAGAAGTCATATTTGAAGACCATTCAAAGGCATATTGACTAAATAAGTGCATTTAAACCGGATATAATGAATTTCTTTAAAAGCATTTTTTGAGTCTTCTATCATAGTGATAGCGGATAGAAAATAGATATACATCTACTTGGGGGGGGGGGGGTTAGCATTTTTTGGGATAAATGTTAACTCTGCGAATTGTAAATTATTTCTACTAAATTTTTACATTCTGTTCAATCTTACATTACATACTGGATAGATACCAACAAAAAAAACCGCTCTAATTTTTCCGATACATTTTGTTTTCTACTTGTCATCAACGAGAAATGGCTTTTGGGCCATTAATTATAAATCGTAGTTGGCCGATACAGCCGTAGCTAAATAATAAATTATTTGACAAAGGCTATTACTCTCCCAAGTCAACCTGCTTTAGGAAACTTAGGGTAAGGGTTTACTCAGTATTAATCAAGTTCTAAACTGATTTTAAGCCAGCTTTTAACTTGGTGAAATATCGTTCAATATTTATTTTGATTTGTTGAAAAAAAATTATAATTTTTAAATAAAAATAAGTAATTCTTTTGTTGGAAAGCTTAAAGTTTTAACTATCCGTTGGGTGTTGGGGAAGTGGATGAAATTATTTTCGAACATTTTTCAATTACAAAGCCTGTCTATCGAGATTTGAACCCAGGGCCGCAAGCTTGCCAAATACGCGTCGGACGCATTAACTACTTGGAAATATTTGACATTAAATAAGTAAAGTGTGTGCGCGCGCACGTGCGTGTGTGGTGTGTACGTGTACAGTGAAATAAGTTATGACAACTTGTTATGAATATACCTTTGTCTGAAGTGTAAGATTTTCATAATTTTACGGCAGAATTTTCTGTCCAAAGTTAAAAATTTAATAGAAGTGAAAGTTCCGTGCAAGGACAGATTATGAATATTACCGCAAAGTGGCTTGCCTTCTTTTGTTAAAAGTAAGAAGGAGTGAACTAGGACCGAAATGTGTATATATAAACAAAAGCTCGTCGAGAGGATGGGGAACTCCGAGTATATATAAAGGTCCCTCAGGAACAGTTAGTTCCCTCTGCCCAGGAACAAGGAAGATACACTGGCTAATATATTAAACATAAATACACGAAAGAACAACAAAATACAGTCATTTTAGCCGCCCTCGGACGAACCAAACTCCTTTTCTGGTTCCGAACAATACCCCCAAAACAACGTTTCCCTCCTTCCTCGGTCCGGCGCATGATTCATTCCCTTTAGCTCAACATAAATTACAAACTTTTATTACCTCATTATGACCCACGACAAATTTACATTTTGCATTATTTATACTTTGATTTGTCATATTCAATATGTCTAGAGTTTCCTTACATGAAATACTACTTTTATTTATGTTAATATGCTAAACAAAAGTAAAGAGAAATATGAATTTTTTTTATATTCCAAAGCAACAGTACTCCTAAAAAAATAAATTATTTTTAATATGAAATTAAAACTAAAATTAAACCGTTTTAAATATACTATAAACCATCCAATTTTCGTATTTACTTTCGGTAAATTAATATTTATACATACACTGACGGACTAAAATAACGCATGATTCAATTTATTTTGTTTAAAATTAAATTCTACCTTTCCACTTAGTTACAGGTGATTAGGAGTTATCAAAGTCAAAATAAACATTTAATTAAGATTTGTTTACTTTTGTAATAATTAATTCAATTTGTACAAAAAATAGCCTAACGCCTGAAGATCCCTTCCAGTAAATCTTTTTACTTCATTCATTTCATTCGAAATTATTATTTTTTTGTAGAATTTAGTGATCGTTAAATAATGATAATTTGGATAGGTGAGACGGGGGCCTTTTGTGCTGAAACTCAAAACACATTTTCTCGATTGTGCCAACGTTTCGATCTTCATTGAGATCATCTTCAGAGCCCGGGACATAACATTGTTTGGAATATACAAATACATGTATGATGTGAAAATAGATTTATACAATGTTCTTCGCAATATAGACTAAAAATATTTTGACGAAACTTAAAATTTCTATATTGCGTACATTATTTTCACATCTTAATATGTTTATACAATGCAAACAATGTTTTTAAATCCCAGGCCCTGAAGATGATCACAATAAAGGTCGAAGCGTAAGTCCAATAAAGACAATACAAGAGTCCATCTCACGATCTCCAAATAATCCATGAGAATAATACTTCTTTATTGGACGTTCGTTTCGATCTGTATTGTGTTCATCTTCAAGGCCTGGGATTTATAAACATTGTTTACATTTAACAAATACACGTAGGGTGTAGAAAATATAATTTATACAGTGATAAAAATATTAGTCTCAATCAAAGTATTTGTGCTCACTCAAAGTGTTTTCTGTGTACACACCAGACAACATTTCACTATCTTCAAACAATCATTAATTAAAAGTCGTTAAACACGACACGTTATTCTTATTCTTTAATCTTTTTTAGTGGCACTGGTCAGACATTTGAGTCAGTATGATTTTTATACTTGCATTACGCAAAGATCGACTACTTCGTGAAACCTTTCCGCAATGTATATTTTTTGAGCCGTGTTCGCCAAAAGAAAGAAGAGATGGGAAGATGGCGCACATGTTATGCCTGAATTAATCATGGGTACAGCACACCTGGCCTTGCTAATCGCACCTCCACGTGCACAGCTCTCTAAATCAACGGGCAATGCTGCAACCTCTAATCACACATTAACAATATTGATTAATCCTTTAGACCCACGAACATTCATATCCTTCATTTCCGAATAAGTTCGGCCAGCGGTGCGATTTCAGATTCAACGCTGTATCTCAAAAATCGATTGTGAAAATATAAATATATTGTATATAAAAATATCGTGTATTACCAATTTATTTTCAAAAACGATTTCATTTAATATTAATTTAATTAGACAGTCAGATATACATGAAACAGCTAACATTGTTCAATCTTCAATTAAAACCAAAATGTACATTAATTAATTTGTTAATAATTGGATGTATCTTCCATATAATTTAATAAAAGACCCAACTACTCTACAAAACTTTTTATAACTTTCACGAACATTCATTCAACTGTATAGTAATTAAATTGACTAAGTAATCTCCACAATAAATTAATTTACTTTTTTTCTCCAATGGAGGTCAAGGTTTTAGCTGATTCTTTATTTTGTTGAAGTTTGACAACTCTAGAAAAAGCAAGAGAATGGGAAACAACAAAAAAGTAACAAGTACTTCATGTTTTTACTACTTATTTTTTTTTTGTACTTTGAAAGTTTGCTTTTAGTCTGTTCTATTTCCGTATAAGTCAAAGGTCAGTTTATCTTTTATAGACAATTAAAAAAAAAAAAATGGATAGTGTACAATCATAACGTTTAATAAATCAAATAAGGCCTATCAATAAAACTTCTCACAATTTTTTCTTACAAAACTTTATTATAAAAATATTTATCGAAAAAACATTGTTTTATTTTGATGTAATAAGGCATAAGGAGACAAATATTTTAGAAGGTAAAGTATTTTAATATAAAGAATTAATTTATGTTGAGGTTATGCGAAAGAAAATACACACACACACACACACACGTACATATATATTTATATATATATATATATATATGTATATATTTTAAATTTTTTTCAAACAATATATAACACATTCATAATTTATTACCGTTTATTAAAAATCTTATTAGGCAAAATAGATAACAACCAAAATTTATACATTAAAATGCACCTGTAAAAATATGTCTAAGGAAAACAAAGCAATTTTTATTTGCAAATTTATACCAATACAAACGAGTTTAAAAAATAAACAATAAAATACAGGCTCCAGCGAACTTTTGAAATGTCAAAAATTGTAACAATGCAAAAATACTCTGATGTACAAAACGCACCGCCCGTAATTTTTAAAGTATTTAGGTTTATTCATATTTCGCGCAATAAAAACAGGTTGTGTTTTAAAAATAAGATATTATTAACAATTATCGAGAACAAAATAAACGTCAAATATGTAATGTAAACAAAAATGGGTTTTATTTCCTGTCGAATTTTAGCCGAGATGATACAAAGGTTAAGGATCATAGCCGTTTAACAGGAGAGTACAGGGGTGACGACCACAATCAATGTAACATTCGTTTCAGGACTCGTCATTTTTTTTCCATTTTTATTACATAATTCAAGCGGTCACGATAGTCATTACTTTTTGGCGATAAAAAAATAAGCTTTATTCCCAATACAGAAGATAAATTTATTACACTCTATTAACAATTAGAAGTTTGTTTTTAAAAATTATAGATACATTTTATTCAGTATTACCAATCTTACCTCAGATTTACTAACTTTTTCTTAGATATAGGCTAAAAAAAGAAATATTTCTTTACGAGTAAATCAAATTTTGGGATGAACTGAATGAAACTAAACTAGCATATAAAAGGGCATTTTACAGCAAGTTGTCCAGTCGTGGTATTAAGACGAAGAATAGAATGGATCCCAAAAGGTTTGGCAAGAATTTTATTGCCCTACTTTCGGAGATTACAGCGATGTATATCCCAAATCGGATGTTCTTTTGTTAAGTAATATATTCGAAAGGTTTAGGGCATCCACTTTGGAATCTCACGGATTGGATGTTGCATAATATTATACATGGCCAGAGCTATCAATAACCCGTTATAAAAAAATTGTATTAGAGTATAGAATATATTATAATGTCTTCATGTATTTGTCGCTTCTAATTAATATTTTAAAGGTAATAACCACGAAGTAGAACATTTTGATCAGACTCAAGACGAATCCTAAATTGGCTATCATGATTGTAACAATTTATACGGTTTGGCTGTGACTTATTTGTTGTTTTATAGCTAATTTTCGTCGGTAAAAGATCTGGATATTGTAAAGATATATGAAATCGTTTCTTCTCTGATGATGATTATGGTTATCTTTTAAAAATTGATTTCAGGTTTAGTATACCAAAGTTTAATTACCCTTGCTTCTTCCTTATTGGAAAATAATGAAATAACATGACTTGAAAACAACACAATAAATATTATTCATAAAGGAAATGAAAAGGGAAAAATATGTTGTACATATTGCGCGGTGGCGCTCTCAAATGTTGTTAAAAACAATGTTAGATATTGAAAAATGGCAAAAAGGAAGGGAAATGCAAAAGGTGCGGTTGATATAGGAAGTTGGTGTTCGAGTGGATCGAGGTCACGATAGCTCAAGAAGTAGAGCAGCGGCGCATCAAGCCGATGACCGTGGGTTCGAATCCCGCTCGTGCCATTGGTTTTTTCTATGTCAACTAAAAACCTGAATTAATTGTAATATATTAGTTGGTAAAGTGGACCACTAAATTAGTGAATTTAATGTTAGACATGTTATTATTTTGTGTATTAAATGTTAGTAAGTAATTATAATACTTGAGGAATTTGCAAAGCTTAAATGCTTAAAAACTCACAGAAAACTGCGACCATTTGATGAGAAATAAAGTTACCTGAAACAAAACAAAGACAATCAGTTTACGAACTATTGAAATATTTAAAAACATTAAACTAATATTTCGAAAGTAAGGAAATGGACATTTATAAAAATACATTTAAGTGTTAGTGGTCAATTGACCAAGTTACTTCTTTCCAATTATTCCTTATATGGTTTTGGTTGAGATAAAAAAGTCCGTGTCGCGAGCGGGATTCGAACTCACGACCCTTGGCTAAATACGCCGCTGCTTTAACCATTTGAGCTAACGTGACTGACATCCCCTCAGACGCCAACTCTCCATCTACAACTGTCCGAATTTTCCCTTTTTTTCTATTTTCAAATGTCGTGTAATCGGACTGGATTCCCAACGATAAGAAGAGCTGTTTCGTGAAGCGACCCTTTTTTTTACTTTTTAAATATTAATCCATTTACGTTACTTCGTTCCAAGTTACTTCTTTCGATCAATCAATTATACTTTCTTAGGTCTTGGTTATTCTTTATTTCAGCGTAAACCTTAAAACGAATAATTAATTGATTGAAAAAAGTTTAAAAAAATCAATAGTTTTACACAATTAAATAGTGTCTAGAAAAGTACATGAATACTTTTCTGAATCATGTTGTACACATCAAAATTAGGAAATCAACAAAATTATTAAAGCTTTTCTAATATTTTTAAGCAAAAGTTGAAACACTTTGATTGAAAATGAAGGATTCTTTTAAAAATAGCGCTTCCTCTTTTAATTGAGTGTAGAAAAACGGATGTGTATGGTAGATACAACTTACGATTTGAAAGCTCCTGGCTGATCACGCGACCATACAACAGGTAACACGGAGATAAGATAACCTGTTGCCTTCCTAGCGTGACATCGGCAATCCAAAAGTATGGTCTTGTGTCACATCGAGGAAAGCGAGTGATGACAGCCGAAAGAAGACTCTCTTGCGAACCTGATTACTATCGATTGTTTAATTAAATTTAGCACGATGTCGTAAATTGTTTCATGTAAGATCTTGGGTTCAATAAATCTGTTTCCAAGTAATCGTTGGAACTGTCAAAGTTAGGGAGTAACTGTGGTTCTGAATTAATTTAATTTCAGCGCCTGACGTGGTCCAGTTGGGAATTTCATGACATACGGAACCAACGGAAATCAATAATTTATTAATTCAGAAAGTGCGAATTATAAATATTTTAACTGTTTTGTGTTACTTCTTGCGGTAAACATCTGCAGTATAAACTAAACTTATTATTTTTAAAAACTACTTATGTAGAATGCCGTTTCCCACAAGATTTCATACAAACAATAACCATAAAACATCCTGATTTTCTTGATTTATATAGATAGATAGATAGATAGATAGATAAATAAATAAATAGATAAATATATAGATAGAGAAAGAAAGAAAGAAAGAAAGAGAGTGTTGCAGTTTTTATGACGCATTATCAGAAATATTCTGAAATTAAAATTGAAAAAATTACATTGAAATATTCAAAAAATGCTCGTTTAATAGTTTTTAATCGAGTTTCAAATATTTCCCCGTTTTGGTTAAAATTTGTAAAGTACAAGTTACCTCAGACCCTGTTCAATTTCAGAATTTCAAATGCGACCAGTCTAAAAAAGACACCTGTATTTAAAAATAAAATTTAAAAATATCCATACTTGCTTAGTGGTCATAATTGATCATGACATTTTTTTTTGTTTAAGGTTTTTGGTTGTGATGAAAACGCAGCGTACTATCGGGATACGAACCCATGATTTTCGGCTCAATGACATCGACTCTGCCCTCATTAATTCTTCATTTTTATTGTTAGCAGACGATTTGAAAATTTATCGCCCTGTCGAATCGTTGAATGGATGTATTCTCTTTCAAAATGATTTGAGTCGCTTTTGGCTTTGGTGTATGCGTAATAATTTGAAATGAAACGAAAATAAATGTAAGATTTTGAAGTTCCGCAAGAAAAAAATAATTCACGTTTACGACCAATTCGTTTATAGTTTCACAATCACAGGAACTACCATCATTGCTCCTACGAAGCCAGGCTTGCTCTCGTAGGCCTGGATTCTCCGGAGGATATAAGAGTTTTGGTTTCCGTTGTGTTTCTGTGGAAGATCCTAAATAATTTTATTGATTCCCCGGAGATATTATCTCGTATTGGCTTTAGGGTTACTCAGGGTCAACTACGGACGCACGAATTGTTTAGTACATCACGGCACAGGACCAAATACGGGTTACGTTCTTCATTCTCCACAGTTGTGCATTACTTAAATAAATTCGCTATCAGTGCGGACCCCTTCTCCTCGTCTCTTCAGATCTTTAAAAAAATGCTTTAAAATCGTTTATTTATTAATTTGGTTGTGTTATTTATCTATTTATAATATTGATTTTTTGTTAAAAGTGTAAGCACTTCTTTGCTATTATTTTTACTGCTATTATTTGTATATCCTTTTTAGTATTTTATATGATAATGATTGTTTTGTAGTGTTGCTTGACTGTCCTATGCTTGGGTACCTGACCTGTTTGAACTGTAAATAAACAAAAAAAAAACAATGCACCGCTGTTCAACCACTTGAGCTATCGTGAGTTCGAATCCCGCTCGTAAAACTAATTTTTCCATCTCAACCAATAAGTTTAAAAATATATTGTTCCTATGTGATCGTTTAATCATTGTTTCTCTTAAACTCCTAATCATACATTTCCCTGTATTTCCTTCTTATACTTTTAATATCCAACCAAGCTGCTAAAAAACGGCCCGTTGAAACTCAACATTTGTCCAATAAATCCCTGCCTCAGGATTTCACGACTCAATAACAATAAAAACAAGCACACTTTACGCCCGGGCTTTTTTTAATGCGAAAATTTGAATACCTCTTACATTTTTTACAACCTGAAAAATCGATCTGTCCTCTCTATCATCGTTTTATGTATACATATTTTGACCTTTCTTAAATACTTTATCTTTTTTATATTTTTCTATTTTATTTTCTTGTTTATTCTCAGTTAAAATAACTTTATTCTCGGTGCTGCATTATGTCTTTGGACCTCTATTATTCGAGTGTTTTTACGACTTGTTTTACTCGAACAAAATTTTTATAAATACTATTGCAAAATATTGTCACCCATTTAGTTCCTCTATTGACTTATATTTATTAAATTGTTGTAAAAATATTATCTGCGATTTATGTTTGTTGAAACATTTAAAGGAAATTAATGACGTAGGCCCCCAACTCGCATCTGAATTATGGAAAAATGTGATATCAAACTTTTCAGTTTGTTTAATTTTTATTGTTAGTAGCTTTATATTTTCAGAGAGTACAAAATGTAAAATTGTTTTAGAAGGCTTTTTAAACGAATTAAAATCATCACTTCTTACTCATTAAAAAGAACGCGTTGGAAAGGCCATCATGTGCATTATAGCAACAGGAAAGAGTTGTTTTTCAGATTTGCGTTCTACCCACTTAAATAAAAATATATCCAGAAAAGTAAAGACATTATATATAAAACTGTTACCGGATAGGTTGTGTAGTACGCGTCCGATCCCTGAACTACTGAAAAAAATGTGCTAAATCTGGAATGAAGATACTTAGGATTATTTTTGAGACATTTGTGAAAAATGGAAGGTACAGAATATAAAAAAATTGGTAGTAAAGAATTTGCACTAGAAGATGGATTAGGTATTAGATGTGGTAAAGGAAGATTGATTGCTCTGACTGAGCCATCTTCCTGGATCAAACGTGAAGCCTTATGAAAGACATCCTGGTGGTAAGAGACCTCGTTTAAGATGGCTTCTGGATTTGGACCTCAGAAAAAATGAAGAAAAAAAGCCTACGTTTTCGAGTAAGCCAAGTAAGACCTGCATATCTAGTCCATATTCCACTTAAGTATAATAAGTAAGAATAAAGTACGAATTTCTAGTGTGCTTTAAATTAATTTTCTACAGGTTTTTTTATATACAGGATTGTACCGTGTATTACGGTGAACCAATTTGTTGCTATTCATTATAAGCCGGTGTTGGCCTGATTTTTCTCTGGGATATCGGTGTTTCTAACATGCAAGGATGCTTTATGATTTCTTATAATTTCACAGAAACTGAGCCCCAATACATTATGGATTATTTTGCACTCAATCTTAAAGAACTGGTCGACCATGGAATCTTAAAAACAATGTAGATATAAAAAAAATTGCTCACCTGACCATTTGAATAGCAAAACGTAGTCAAAGTATACGAGATGAGAATCGCACCTTTCGAATTTTCCCTCCTTTTTTTTGGCATTTTTCAAATGCCGTGTAATCTGATTGGGTTCTCCACGACTAATAAAATGGCCATATATATATATATATATATATA
>CM077106.1:22496316-22510181 GCA_039619505.1 Cimex hemipterus | reverse complement strand
AGATGTGTATATAAGTGTAAATAAAAATATATATATATATATATATATCATACTTCACTACTTTTATCTCAACTAAATAAAATGTTTGTAACTCTCTGGCCCTGAAGATGTTCTCAATAAAGATCGAAACGTTGGGACGATAAAAAAAAATGTTTTTCTGAAACCTACATCACACCATAACGCATCTGACGATTTTGGAATAATTGTACTTGTAATTGTTGTTTAAGAAATAAATTGTACGGTTCAAGGCCTGTTGGCACAGATACATTTTTCCGCGAACCATAGCAAAACCAATGATCCACCTTTTTAAATGGACGCTAGTGGGATTTTCCTATCAATACAAAAATCAACACTAAAAAATTTAGTACTATTATTCTAATCTACTTTAGAAATCTAAAGGTTTGAATATATTCATTTTGTCACCATTCATTATTTAAATGGAAATAGTCAGGTGTGTTCATAATTTGAAAAATCATTTAAAACACTTCACCTTTGCAAATTTAAATTTAAATTTTTAAGTATGTACCAAAAAGTTATTTTTAATTATAAAAATAAACAGATTATACAATAATCAAATGGTACAATGTTTTCCTTATGGTACATCGAAAAATGCACAGCTTTGTATCCGCTAGTCGATAAGACACAGAGGTGTAAAAATTGCAAAAACAAAAAACTCCATATCAGATAAAATAATGGAGAAAGTAAAGAACAATTTATTTTTGAAAAATTCAGACTCTATTAGGTTAAAAATGAACATGCATTAACACAGGAAAAGTGGAATTTGTTAACGTCTTTATACTTCTAAAAAATAAAGTTTGCACTCAACAAGATACATCGACTACTTAAAACTTGAATTCCAAGAAACAATTGTGCGCTAATTAGTGTTGGTCATTAAGAAAAGAGAGTTCGTTATGTTTAAAAATGGCTTGAAGTGTGTGCTCGTTTGTTTAAGAGGAGGAGTGTGAATCTGAGTGGTCCGGCTAAATTGAACGCGTCACGTTTTCTTTCCATCTGTTTTTCTTTCTTTTTGTGTAATTTATTGTCGGGAGTAAAAAACACAAATTTGATACGGCATTTATATTTTATTCTTCCCTGCATATGGCTTAATAATATTTCGTAAACCGTATTTTCCAGTCTCGATATCGTCGCAAAGATCAAATAGGCCCAATTTGGACTGGAATTCATTAGTGCCGGTAAATTTTCACTATTCAGAAGAAATTTAGCCCAGCGTGGTCCCAAAGGACAACAGAATATTGCCACTTGTTACCGTTTGCGCTTGAATACTTTACACAGGCCGGTTTGCTACTTTGCTCAATTGGGTTCGTTCATTCCCAAAATTCAGGGCCAGGCACCAGGGTCTTAAATAATGCGCAGTTGACGATTTAAAAGAATCGCTTTCATTTTCTGTTCAATATTGAATAATGCGAATATTTTTTAATTTAGGCGTTTGTTAGATCATTCATCTGTAAAAGTATAAACTGGACTTCAAACTTCATCAACGATCTGCCGCTTTACTTCACTAATGAAACTGGTTTATATTCATCATAAATAAAACGACAAATTACATTTCCTATATTTCAAATTTTTATCACACTTTGGAGCATAAGATATAACTAGTATTTAACTTTCATACTGTCTTAAACATATTTTTTTTACATTATAAGTCTATCTGATATTTTGTTAATATCTTTATAATATAACTATAACCGTATATGCTATATTTGATCATAAATCAATCGTGTTATTAATTGCGAAGTTTGATGGATGCGTGACCGTTTTCTAATATACTTGTTGTCTAAAAGATTTACTTAAATCTCTCGGTAAAGTAAAAGCGCCAATTCTTTTTCTTAAGTCCCCATCCCCACTCGGTTTATCTACAATTTTGCCTGATTTATTTTTATGGTATACCAAATGATCATACATTATTACGTATCAAACAAACAAAAATATAAGCTCTCTGGTTGATGGGATTGCATTCCAGAAGAGAGGAATGTAAAAACTTTTCTATCAGGTCATCGCAGAAATTAACGGCAGATCTACCAAGCGTAGTTACTAGGACTGCAGACTTGGGGGATATATATATATATATATATATATATATATATATATATATGCCTTGGAGTAGAAAAACAAGCCTGTGCAGATGTTACAATATAGTAGAAAAATGACAGAATATGTCCTTTGTTCGTTTAAAGGCTTATATAGGCTGCGATTCCCACTCCTCGAAAGTAAAAGCTTAAAGGATATAGCCGGCTAACAAAGCGGGATCTGTGAAAAAGCCTCAAGCTTAACGAAGAGTCTATACATTAATGAAGATAGCACAATAGACCAAAATTGGACGCGATGCCTGAACCCGTAGGACTCCTAATCTTGGGAGGGGGAATCTTGGGGTATTAATAATCATTGTTTTAACCCTGTTGAATCGTGTTAAATACAGTAAAATGATGACGTGGGTCTGACAGAATCGGCAGACACCGTTTAAGGAGTTGGACCTTTCTTAGATGTTAAGTCGAACCGAATAGCAGTATAAGCCGTTAGGCAACAAACATGGCATGGTTATTTGTCGTTACGTGTTATACCTTTTTTTAATAGCTTAAATTAAATCGGTCCAATATGTGTATTTCGTTTGTTCATTTCTGACCTACCTTCATACCCTCATTTTAATTATAAATGATGGGGGGGTGTGGAGTTCATTCTTTTTTAAAAAAGACGGATCCTACTCACGTAAAGTTGTTTCGCAGCAATACGGATTTCGAGCCATTCTGCTCATCACCTCTATTCTTCGACTGTTTTTACGACTTGTTTTACTTGACCAAAATTTTTATAAATACAATTGCAAAATATTGTCACCCATTTAGTTCCTCTATTGACTTCTATTAATTTTTTATTTATAAAATTGTCGTAAAAATATTATCTGGGATTTATGTTTATTAGATGTTAAGTCGAATCGGATCCCAAGCCGTTGGGACTTTGGTAACTAACATGGCATTGTGGGCATGGTTATTGTTGTTATATGTTGTCTTTTTTTAAATGGATTAAATTAAATTGGTCAATATGTGTATTTCTTATGTTCGTTTCAGACCTATCTTCATACCCTCATTTATAGTGCAAGTATGTATGTACAGAAATTTAGAAAAAAAAAAAAAAAAAACAGCAATCTGGATATTTCGAGTCCTTTTGCTCATCATCAGGTTGAAGGGTTTCCACAAACACATCTCTCGACATAAATCGCAGAAGTGAACCCGTTGATACTCCCGCCAACGTGACGTCCCAATCAGGAGCTAGGTTTTAATGGCGCTCAATTTGAACGTGCGAAAAGCGGGAATTATAACATAAATAACAATTATAATAATGAATACTGTAAGACATTAATTGTAAATTAGTGATTATAGATAAAAATAAAATAAAATATTTAGAATAATACCTTAATATTATTAAATTACTATACAAATTAGAATAATTAGTTTAATTATTTGGAAGTTTAATATTATTTATGTACATATGTAAAATGGAAGATAGATCAAAATCTGTTATATTATTAATGAATTTATCACCATGTTCAATTTTACATTTTTTAATTTCAAATTTCTCAAACCAATCTAGTTAATTAAATTTGAATTGAAATATGTTTTGTTTCTTTTAGATGGTCCATCAATTACAAAAATTTGTTCGACTTTGGCAAATGTTCTTTTACTCTCGTTTTTATTTCTCTACCTCTTTGACATGTATATTTAATATCACAGTCATTACGATTGAATTGTTTCTTCTTGTTTTTGTTGATACGTTCCATCCACCTACTTTATAAGTAATATTCATCAATTGATTCACGAACCACTTATTTTCATTGTTATCTGGTCAGTTCAGATATTTATCTTTACTCTAAGCAGAGAAGTAATTTATGATATTTAATTTATCTTCTAACAATCTAAACATTCAACGACCACTCTCTTTAGAAAGATGATACAGTTAAGACAAACATGGAACGTACGAAGTATGAAAGACGAAAACCATTTATGAGTAAAGGATTAAAATTTGTCCAAAAACAGAATTAGATTTAAAAAAAAAACACTCTATACCTTGGAACAGACTACGGATTCGGACGCACGACCTTCGTCTAAATACGCCGCTGCTCAACCACTTGAGATACCGTGACTTCGATCCACTCGGACGCCAACCGCTCTTCCTGCCGAAGGTCAATCGAGACCTTAGATAATCTCCCATCTCAACCCGCCTTTGAAAAACTTTCGAACTTCGAAAAATGGCAAAAAGGAGGGAAAATTCGAAAATTCGTTGAGAATGGTGGTTGGTGTCAGAGCGGATCGAATTCATGATAGCTCAAAAGATAGAGTAGAGGCGTATGGAGACGAAGGTCGTCGGTTAGGATCACGCTCGCAACACTGGCTTTTTTATTTCAACCAACACTTTCTAGAGATGAATTAATTGAATAATGTTTTCTGGTCAACCGGACCACGAAATATAATGGATATTTTTTATTCCATGATATTTTATTTTATTTTTTTTTTTTTATTAAGCAGTGAATTACATCAGAAGAATCTTAAGAACAAGAATAGGTTTAGGTATAATAAAACGGTGATAATCCAATTTCCTTAAACGAAAGGGATAATTTACTAAGCCTGCAGGCAAGTGTGCGGTGAAAAATGAAACATTCCCATTGAAAAATAACATGTTACTCTTGGTAGAGGAGCTTTGATCAAACGATAAGGTATATCAATAAACCTAAGTTACGCAAGGTGAAGGGACAAGACTGATCTAACTTAGGATTTACATAGAGAGCCGACAGTAGATCCGGATGAAAAGGCAGGCGTGGCCCTTGACCGTATTGGTCCTACTTTATATTCGGTCGGTCTCGAATACCAGCCGTATATTACATTCCACCGTTTAGTGGATCCATTGAACAGCCTGCACTCTATATGTAAAGCAGTGTTCTTCCCTTCTTTAATAATCCATCTCAGATCGTTCTTTCTATTATAATAATTTCGATAAGAATGGAATATGTTTTCTCGTGGTGGAAGGCGTTTATAGCTATCGGGCACGAGTCATGAAATTTTATCCTCAACATTTGGTGGCGAAATATGGGACCCGGTATGACTTTTTTAACGTATTTTTTTCTTTAAATTCTTTTTAAAATGTAGTTTTTATGTTAACATTATTTAAAAATAAAATATGATCTAATTCTATTTTAAATTAAACACGGGAACATGATGACAAAATTGTCACGGTTCCAGAAACTCATAACAAAGTTTCATCTGCTTGATCATTGAAGATCGTAAGGATAGTGAATACAAAACAGCTCAGAAGATCTGTCTAACGGGAATTACTACTTCATTGAAAATCGTTACGGTAGAAGATCATTTGAACAAAACCCACTAGAAAATTAGACTGATTGTTTCAATATTTTTTCGGATAATGGTCGAGAGGAACGGAAAAATGTTTGAAAAAGTAGTCAAAATGATGTTTGCTCTTAACATTTTCAATAAAGCCCAACTCGTTCGGGTGGCCCGGGATGTGGTGTTTGCCAACGGTAAAGCTTGATGAAATAACGGACAAGTACTGTCGGTAATTAACGACAGAATTTTCATTATTCAACAATTCATTGTTCACGCATGGAACAAACATGCGCAATTATGTGTTGACTGATCGAACTTCACATACGAATGATCTTTATGGCTCCCCTATTGCATTTGTCCATAAAATTAACGACCACGCCATATGTTGGTTTTATTATCTGCGGGTATAGTTTTGTAAAATGAAACCATTTCAACAGGAACGATGTATAACAGGAAAATAACAAGAATAGTATCAAAGTTTTACATAATCACTTATGACAGTAAAATTTACAGATCAATTCTTATCAGATAAAGTGAATTTTTTTATTATAATGTGTTAAATATTTTGAGTAGAATAATTTTATTAGATAAGAATATTTTCAATCAGGTAACAAGAGATATTTTTCCTCATAACTTGAACAATTTGAGTGAAAAAATTGTTAAAGGTAAGAATAATTTGATTAATAAAATTGTGAAAGGGAAGAATAATTTGAGTAAGCAAATTGTGAAAGGTAAGGATAATTTGAGTAAGAAAATTGTGAAATGTAAGAATAATTTGAGTAAGAAAATTGTGAAAGGGAAGAATAATTTGAGTAAGAAAATTGTGAAATGTAAGAATAATTTGAGTAAGAAAATTGTGAAATGTAAGAATAATTTGAGTAAGAAAATTGTAAAAGGTAAGAATAAGTTGAGTAAGTAAATTGTGAAAGGTAAGAATAATTTGAGTAAGGAAATTGTGAAAGGTAAGAATAATTCGAGAAAGAAAATTGTGAAATGTAAGAATAATTTCAATCAGGTAAGAAAATCAGATTGTCTCGGTGAAACGTTGGGAAAAGTCACAATGTAGCAAAAGTTTTCAAAATACATTAAATTTGGTGTATTTTTCAGATTTCAGAAATATTTTTTCCTCACAACTTGAATAATTTCAGAAAAAAAATTAGGAAAGGTAAGAATAATTTAAATCAGGTAAGAAAATCAGAATCCTTTGGTAAAATTGGCAATGTTGCATTCGATTTTGAAAAAGATTTTGCTTTCGAATTTAGAATTCAGAGATATTTTTTATCCTCACTAATTGAATAATTTGCGTCAGAAAATTATGAAAGGCAAGAGTAATTTCAATCGGGTAAAAAAATTGGAATCTGTCCGTGAAATTTTGGGAAAATTTGCAATATAGCAATCAGTTTCAAAGAACAGTAACTTTGTTGTATTTTCGAAATTTCAGAAATATTTTTTTATCCTCGCAACTTCAATGATTTTAGTAGGAAAACTGTAAAAAGGTTACAATAATTTCAATCCAGTAATAAAATCGGATTTTCTCTGTGAAATTTTGGGAAAATGAATAACCTAGTAATCTGTTAAGATAAATAGTTTTATTTGTGTACTTTTAGGTTTCAGTTATATTTAAAGTTATGATTTTAATGGAGTGACAAAAGTGGATTTCGCCGATAAATTTTCACAAATTAAAAAATGAAGAAATCAGTTAGAATTAATAGCTTTATTTATGAGCATTTCAAAATACAGATTTTTTTTTAAATTATGATATTTTGATCATTCGAGAAAGAAAATTTCGTTAGGAAGCAATAATTTCGGAGTAAGAAGTTCTAGAAGATCAACCAATAACATGGGAAACAGACAGTGAATTTTTTTAAATCCTGGTACCTGAGATCTTTAAGTTAGAGAATTGTGAAAGGTGAAAAAAAATTGCGTCTGTGAATTTTGAGAGAAGTGAGCGTTTAATTTATGTGAATAGTTTCATTTGTCACTTTTCAAGATTGAAGAAATAAAATCTATCTCAATCCTTCGTAAGTTTTCGGTAATAAAACTCTCACAGTAAAACAGACAATGAAGTAAGAAAATTGAATTCCAAATATGGCGTTAGGAAAATGAGAAACGTAACACTAACTCTTTAGAACACTTTTTTGCGATCGCAATATCCCAAATCTTGTAAGTTGTAAAGCGTTCAAATAACAAAATCAGATTACGGCGTGTTTCCTTAATGTTTCGGATTTTAGAGTTCTAATATCATGAATGTCTTGAGTAAAAAAGTTTTTCTACGTATAGCCAATCGAGTAACAAAAGCGTAGATATTAAATATTTGTGAGCAAATAAGAAAATGAAATTTCATTCCTTTTCATTTCAGACGGAATCTTACTTCCAATACTTGCACCCTAATTTTAAAAGGGAAAGTAGGTCACTGATAAGAGAAAATATTTTAGGATCGAAATGGCAAAAATAAAAATGGCTTGTTGTTAATCGTTCCCTACAATTTTAAAAGCCTAGGTGTGTAATTTATTTATACATATTTTCTTTTATCTTGACTTAATCTTATTTTCATGTTTTAATCTTATAAGATTCCTATTATAATATGTAAAAACAGGCGTTAATTCGCTTTTAAAAAGTGGAAAAATCATATTTGCATTTCCATTTGATTTGGAAAACTGTGGTTATACTCGATATCAACAATATGATTTCCCTCTCCGGGTAAAATCATATCAAGGCGTTAAGAGATATTAAAATGGATGAAGTTAATTGCTAAAACTAACAAATCAAAACCAAACCGCCAAGCCTACACTGTTATTATTAGATTATAGGCGCGTGACGGGTGTGGAAACGAATTTAAGGCGCGGTGAAAACAAGCGGAGACGGTTTCCATTTCCATCTGACATTCTATTTCCACTACAGTCCATTAGGGTAAAAGCCCCGGGGTTTCTGATTAACTTTTTATCAACGGAAGATAAACATTGCGTGATGTTTTAAATGTTTTGCATCGCCCCCGGGGGGGGGGGGGAATTATTGTTGTAGGTAAAAATGAAAAAGTGGTCGTAATTGTTTACAAACGGGTAATCTGACTCTATTTGTCACAGTTTTACTTATTTTAAGAAATATCGATTATGTATTTTAATCCAAAACCATACACTGAGAATAGCCATACCCAAATAACAATCAAGCTTACAATTAAAAAAAAATATTTATAATATTGTACATTAAATATGCAACAATCAAAACTGTTGAAACATTGAATGTAATGAATGAACATGCCCACAACGTAATTATGGACGGATACACAAAAGGACGTTTACGAGATGAACAGTTAGTTACCAACAGTGTGGAGATCACTTGGCAATTATCCACTGAAGATGTTAGGCAACTAACAATAAGTTGTCGCTTCAGTCTCCGACCATGGCGGATAATGTTGTGGACAGGTTGCGGATTAAGGGGTTTGAGTGATCGGTTAATTTAGAATGGATATTTTTGTAATTTGGCAAGGTCGTATACGAATGGCATTTTTTATTCCATACCCTGTCAAATGCGAGGATAGACACCAGGGTACTGCTTCATTTCGAGAAGAGTGACAATGGTGTCTTCAACGCGTTGCGATTGTTGGATAGTCGTGTGGAAGCTCCGAAATCTTACAATAAAAAAATACGATTAGCAGTTTTTTTTTGTTTTTTTTTCAATAGTAGATGAGATGATGGCTCGGATCGGCCTGCTGTTGAACAACTTGGTTAATAAAGGTTCTTCGGTGAAGTCACAATGGAAGGATAATTCTTTAAGTTTTGGCGGAGCTTGCGTTGATTATATCCGTCGAAAGATTGGCAAAACCTTAAATAATTGTCCATTTGTTTTGATCTTACCCAAGGGGTACTCAGATATGTTTTACAGCTTGATATTAAGTATTGTGTAAATAATTGTCTTTTCTGAGTCCTTTTATTTATTATTTAAAACCGTTGGAAGATAAATAATACGAAGAAAAGACTATTTGACTTCATCCCACGCCATCTAATATATTACTTCAAAGAGGTCTTTACTGAATTTTATGTAAAACAGATTTTGCTTTCATAGAACTTTGAAAGTGGATAGTCGTAACGAAATTGTTTTAGACAAGTTTTCCATCTACATCTAAATTTTAAATTAATAGAATTTGCATGTATATTTAAAGTAGAAACTCATTTCTGAAAAATCAATTTAAAATTTTTTTAATTTATTAGAAGTACAGAAGAATTGCAAGCATAGTTGGATTTCTTTTAATTGACACAATTTCTCGAGTTTTCTTTGCACATTGACAATTGCAACGTGGCGAATATGCATTTGAAGAATAGTTGTATTTTGATTGTAAACATGTTTTAGTCAAATTGCGTTGCTTTGAGTTTAGAAATTAATTCCCAGCCGTCGAGTAATTTCAATACATAAACAGTTTCAAAATTGGTTTTCCGGGCCAAGAACCTAGATTTTCAAGTTAATTCGATAAACTCAACATATAACGACATAGTCGAAGAAAATTGAAAGTATAACGGCGTACGTATTTCTTTACTTTAATGTTTTACAGTAATTAATTATTCAGAAATCATATAAAGTAAATGTTTTTCTGAAACCTACATCACACCAGACCGCATCTGAAGATGTCCGAATAATTATGGACTAACGGTCACTAATCACCAAACATTTTATAGTAACGTTGGATTAATAAGTTTCTAATAATAATAAATATATTGAAACATTTGATTCGAACTCAGTAACCAATGCCTTGGCCACCAAATTTGAGCCGTACCCCCTCACTGATTACGTTTTTGGCGTAAATATCGAGTTGTTTCACAAGATAGGTGACGCTATTGTCAATAGTGAGTTGTATCACAAGATGGCTGATGTTATTGCGCGGTCAATAGGAAATTATTTTACCAGTTGGAGGAAGATATTTCAGGGTCTATAGTGAGTTGTTTCACCAGATGGATGACATCACGGTGGCCTTGATGTGTTTCAAATGTCTCAAAAATAATCGCCTGATAAACAAGTCAGCGGAAATAAATACGTGAGGCAGTGAACGTATTAATAACCAAGAGAACGTCAATTCGGTCACATTTCTGTCGGAATGCATGCAAAACAGCAATCCACAGTTATATAAATTAAAGCTATGCTTGAATGGTACAACGGGAGCCGATCCTCTACATTCGAGAACATTCCATGTTCTACCTTAATCATCTGGGATAAAAGGCCTTGCTTCATTTGTAAAATGACCCTTGCACTTTGAAAGCTTCCTCAACTTATCTGAGTCGACGTGAGGGATGTGTCTCTGAAGTCAGAAGATAAATGCGTTCCCTCTCCCCAAAGTAATAGAGTATCAAAAAAATTGAGAACAAACGTTTCAAAAATTGCTCAGAAGATTTGGCTGAATGTTAGTTTAATAATGTTTATCGTATTTTAAACTACGGTGACACTACTGAGTAGAAATAACAATATTTAATCAAAGGCTTTCCTCCTTACAGTAATGAATAAAGCTCGTTTCTACTGCCACTTTGTATCCCAAGGTGATAAATTTATATTATTCACAATAATTAAAGACAAATAAAAGATAATCAATATTTAGAAGAGATTTTAATAAAAATTTTCGATCGACCTGTTCACTAACAATAAGACAATGTATTAACACACGCCTGGATAGCTCAGTCGGTAGAGCATTAGACTTTTAATCTAAGGGTCCAGGGTTCGAGTCCCTGTTCGGGCGTAAATTTTTTTTTCTTTAACATTATATTTTCTTACTTACAGGAAGAAGTAGTTAACGTTAGTTTTTAACATTTTGAATTTTGAACATCATTCGACCCTATTAATTAATAATTAACCTTCGTTGATATGATTGCTGTTTCAAAAAAATTTGTTTCTCTTATCTTGCCACTGTTCCATTTCCGACATACTAAGTTTAAATATAAAACACTTTTTTAAATATCTAAAGTTGAAAAGTTCGTCGTTATTGGTTTAATATTTTATAATTAGTGATAAGAAAAAATTCATTGAAATGCGCGAATTTAATAATGATATATAATAATAATTTATTATTATTATTATCCCTGAAGTATAGATTTTTACATCAAATTAACCCCTTTTTTAATTTCAACATAACCTATTTTTTCAAGCATTAGAAAAACTGTCAATATGAAATTAAATATATGCATGTACAGTTCCTATATAATAAAATCCCAATAGGTTCGTTAGTTTGTAAATATAAAATAATGAAATAAAAATTAAAATTTATAAAACATATAATAATTTGAAAACTAACGATTTTTTTATTTATTGGAGATTTTCTTAATATAAACTAATTGCACCATTTATATTAAATATTAGAAAGTATAGTTTAATTTAAGCTTGAGGTTTTAATTAACTTACAGGTACCATTTTAGATAAAAACCAATTTTATATTTTTTTTAAATTCTCAAATCAATAGGAGAATGTTTTATTTCAAAAAACAAATTGTAACTTTTAAGTTTTTAAATTCGAACTAATTTCCATGCCGTATTTTACAACAGAACTATTTAATTTTGTATAACTTAATTTTCTGATCACCTGTATTTTCATTCCATATTGTCTTCGTTCACGAATGTTTTTAATTGTTTAATAAACAGGTTAATCCGAAATTTAAAAAAAGAGATAATTGAAGTAAAAAATATAAAATTGAAATTTAAAAAGCTTAATTTGATATTAAATAGAATTAATTGGATATTTATATGAGGGATTATAAAGTTAAGCAAATTAAAATTAAAAATAGCTCCTTGAAAAAAGTTTAATTTTAAATAGGGTTAATTTTGTATTTAAGAGAATTTTAAGTTAACAAAAAAATAATTCGGAATGAAAAAATCGCTCATTTTGAAAATAAAAAAAGGTCAATTTAAATTTTTAAAAAGTGTTTTAGTATTAAAAGGATTAATTTGGCCGATAACCATCTAGTAATTTGGTTCAGTGGGAATGAAGTTTTTTTTAAATGGTGAATTTAATTTATTAGCGTGAATAGAGGGCTTATTACCAACTACTCCGATGAATAGCGATCCTTCGGAAGTAGTGAGAAATCAAGTTTACTATGAGAAAGTAATTTATTAGCACGAATGGCCGGACATATCTCCGTACACTACGAAGAATTTCATGTACTTTTGGGTGGTGTGAACGACGACTGGACTTTCATGTTTTATCCTGTTTACGTATCGTGTCTATTTGTGTTACTTTATCCAAAATTATCTTAATGCTGTAATACAGAAGATTAGAAATGAGATTTAAAAAAAGAGTGTCGGATAACATCACAGATTATTGTATCATAATTTGGAAGATACACATAAAAAACAGTGTGTAGAGATTAGTGACCGTTAATAGATAATTATTCAGATATCGTGAGATGCGGTCTGGTTTGATGTAGAAATCAGAAAAACATTTTCTTTATCGTGCCAACGTTTCGGTCTTTTAAAGAGATCATCTTCAACGCCTGGGATTTACAAACATAGTTTACATTTAGAAATTACATATAGGATGTGGAAAAGCGAATTTATACAATGCAGAATATATTCTGTATTCCATCAAAGTATTTCTACTCACTCAAAGTGTTTGCCTTCTGGGTAATTGTGCCATTCTCGCGTGTCATGTTGAGAGTGCCACTGAGAATTTGCTGTTTAAACTCTCGATAAAGAAAATATCACACAAGACCGCATCTCACGATATCTGAATTATTAAGTAAAAACAGTTAGCAAAATTAAAATGGGATAAAGGCGTGGAGCGGGTTGGCGATGTCCAATATAGTTTTTTGGCCTACACATAAAAAAAATCGACTCCAACCAGAATGTAAGAAAATAATGAAAAGAACAATATCCTTTTGAAAAATGTTGCATTTTTAATATGCCATGATAGGAATTTCTCAGTGTGCGTGCGTTTCGCCTACCAAATAAATAGACCAACCAATAAATCATACAATCTAAATGAACGTAATATAAGTTTTATGGCACCTTTCACAAAGATTTTACTTTTGGAGCTTAACTTTTGAATAAAGTTTTGAAATTGTTCAAACTTACTCTTTGTCTCTTGTTAGCCACCCGATGATAAATGAGTTGTAAAAAGAGTATTGTGTGTGTTGTTTTTTTTTTCGCCTAGAGCGACCAGGCGGACAGGTCTTGTTGAAACGTAACCGGAGCCCAAGAGAGGGGAAAGAATGGGGCGAACACAAAAGAAGTGAAGTTACTGGTAATGCATTGACCGCCAGAAACTACCCTCCGAGGGTATTCATCCTTGATGGATTTCTTATGTATGTAGTATTGATAAATTGTCCGCCTGACATTTTCATTTAAAATTTTAAAAAAATTAACGCTCTATAACCCACACTTTTATTTATATACAAATATTTTAACGTAAAATATGTTAAACAAAACGCATACAATCAATTAGTACAAATCCAATGTTGTATAGAACGGGTTTTAAAGTCCGCCTAGACCCGTTATATGTGAATAATAATAATAATAATAATAATAATAATAATAATAATAATAATAA
>CM077106.1:22458413-22496306 GCA_039619505.1 Cimex hemipterus | reverse complement strand
AATAATAATAATAATAATAATAATAATAATAATAATAATAATAATAATAATAAAGATATCAGCTGACCATAAAACGTGCAACAAACGAGAATTTCCGCTCCGAGAAAAAAACCGAAGTTTCGAGGTATATTGATGTAATAAGTGTGTGACAGTGGTATATTGTGGAAGCTAAGACATCCTTTTGTTAGCACAGTGTGTTTTTGAAGTGTTTTTTGGTGAGGTGAGTTTCAACTGGATAAGTCTTTTGACGATTAGACTAGTCTGCTGGTTGCTAGTTTGTAGCTCGCATTCCCTATTGGGAAGTGTTGGGAAGTGTGGGGCCGGAATCTCTCTAGAGGCCTGGTTTCAGGGCTGGGAAGATTTTATTTAGTTTTTCGTTTATTTAAACATCTGTTTTTTCCAAATTCTCAAAATTTCCCAAACTCGTTTGAAAGGCCCTTTCGGCCCACCAGTGGGTCGGGAAGGCTTTAGACATCGATTACCTCCTCCAAATGGGAATCCCTCTCCTGTTGTTTATACGTCTGGGGCAAGGCATTACATCATTTGCCCAGTGGATAAGAAAGATAATGGCGGGCTTCATTTAGTATCGCCAATTAAGATATGTAGAATAATAAATAGTGAAGTAGGGAAAGTAGTAAACGTCAAAAAAGGCCGTGACGGCTTAATTTATATTGAAGTTTTCAATGATCAACAAGGGGATAAATTAATGAAAATTAAAAGTGTAGAAAATATACCGGTAAGGGTTGAAAGAAATAATAAATTGAACACCTCAAAAGGAGTAATTTCTTGCTGGGACTTGAAAGAGTGTCCCGATGAAGAGCTTCTCGAGGAATTAAAAGGTCCCAATGTTATAAACCTGCAGCGATTAAAAAGAAAAGATGGTAGGATATCTTTTTCATGGGTTGTAACTTTCAATACCCCGTGTCCTCCAAAAGACCTACATGTTGCATATATGAAGATAGCCGTAAGGCCATTTGTTCCTGCTCCCCTTCGTTGTTTTAAATGTCTAGATTTTGGACATACTATTTCTTCGTGTAAGAAGAAGGCCTTTATGTGTGGATGTGGACTGGAAAGGCACGAAAAGACTGTCCCTTGTCAGCCTCCAGTGTGCATGAACTGTCAAGGCTCACATAACACTTTGGCGCGTTATTGCCCAAAATATAAACACGAAACTGAAATTTTGGAACTGAAAGTAAAAAATAAAATAACTTTCAATCAAGCGAAGTCCCTAATAGGCTCAGGCCTCATTCAAAAAGGGATTACCTTTGCCGAAAAAGTAAAAATGGGCACGAAAGAAATAGGTTGCCAGACGGAGTCAGGGAACAACTCTCTGATCGTGATCAAAAATCCGTCTTCTTGCCTAAAAGAGTCTAAACCAAAAATGGTAGAGACCATGGTCCAATGTTCCCTTATGGAACCTCCTGCAAATGTTTTTGCCCCCACCCCACCTCTCCAGGCTTTAGCCATTGTACATATACATAACATGCAAAACATCGTTTGTGTTTTAACAACACTCAAAGGGATATAATTTTATTTTTAAAGTTTTGTAATTTATTACAGACCTCTACTGAATTCAAGAGTCTACATGTTCCGATAATAGGTTCCTTCATGTCTATTTAATTTCGAAGGAACATTTAAATACGCTCGTTGCAGAGGATCAGGTCTTTCTATAATAAAATTTAACAATTCATGTAAAAGTATAACGTTTCCATCAAAAATCTTAATTCATCATCATTTTATAGTCTAAGTTTAAGTGTAATTTATAAGTTAAAAATCTTAAAAAGCTATTTTGAATGTTTCAAGTTTTTTGATGATGAATTTGAGAAAACTTGGATATCACACTGGACAGTTGAACTCAAGAATGGAGAGAATAATTGAAAAGTATAGATTTTTTATACGATTTTTATTGTTGAAATTCTTGGAGTTACTTTTTACCGCTTTACTCGTGTTTGGTTTTAAATACAGTCTTACTATTGTTGAGTTTGAGAATTTTACGAATAACTGTAAACACTATATAAAAAATCAACTCGTTTGCATTGTTTCAGTATTAAGTATAATAGACCAAAGCCAACGAATCTTGTCAGAACCACAAAAGGGTACAGGACGATTTCAATGGACGTCATACAAGTAATTGCCAACGCACCGTCATTAGATCTTCATTTAAGAAAGGTAAATTGTAAAATTCATTCTCCAAAATTTGAATTTTTTTTCAGCTTTTCGCTTAATTTCGTCATTAATTATTCGGGCATTTGTATCCTTATCATGCTACAATATGAAAGTATAATAGTTAATGTCTAAATCTAAATTAATTCAAAAGTGTTTTTTTTATATGGGAATTATTGAAACAAGTAAATTATGAATCTCAAAGTAACTAACCATTAGTTTTCCCGGCTGTTGTAGTTTAGTTTTTTTTTAACGAAAAAAGTAAGGGAAAAGTGATTCGCTCTACACTTTATATGAGGATGAACGGCCGCTTTGATATATTGCTGCTGAGCTGGGAACACATCATTCCACGGGCCTTGGGTTCTAAAAAGGTATAGAAAAACTCCTAGGCGAAATTTTCCTTTATTTATACATCAATAAACAATTGTTTTTAATGTTTAGAAAAAAGAAATTAAATTAAAATTTAAAAAATGATCGTTAGAGGTTTATTTACATCCTTGCTTATCTGCAGCAGAGTAGACTAGGGCTTTGAGCGCGGGCCGTTGAGCCAGGAGCTCCATCCTCCTGCTACGTCCTGGCCTCCTGGTCCGATGAAACGCGTGTGAAGAATGACTGAAATGACTGACATCTGGTGCGGAATGCGGCCGCCGTAACTGGAATGTGAAACGGAAGGCCATTTGCGTCTTTAACAATGCATCCGGTTCCATTACCGCATGAAGAATGTTGGCTGAAATCCCGTGAGACTTTTAGGACTATGGACGCATCATTTTCAAGCCGGGGAAAAACTTACTACTTGCACTATCGGCTTGTGCGCTGGCCAATTCAATTCTTTTCTTTGAAAAACTGTACACTTAGTGACAAACGCATTTTTGTATATCTCTTCAGAACTTTGCTGTCTGTAACTCTTGGCTAAAACTGTTTTATGTAAATATCGAAAAAGAACTTTGTCATTATTTATTATAGTCCGAGAACTATGATGAACTCTGTGCACATAATTCGTTATTACTACTCAATTATAAGTTTAGGAAGAGGGTAAAATATATCGCTTGTTTTGGTCAGTTTGCCTGATTTAGTTTGCCTCCTTTGTTTTTCCTAAGCCGTTAATACTCTCACTGGCGTTTTTATTATTTTTCACTAATTTTCTCTATTCTTTATTCAGTTATTTAAATGTTTTAACATTGGGTCTAATTCTATGGTGGTTAGTGACCGTTATTCAATGATTATTTGGAGATCGTGATATGGTCTGGTCTGACGTATATTTTAGAAAAGCGTTCTCCTTATCGTGCCAACTTTTCAATCTTTTCAATTAATTAAGGCTTTGGGTGAGATAAAAAAAGTCAGTGTCACAAGCGGAATTCGAACCAATTATCTTCGGCTAAATACGCCGCTGCACTACCACTTCAGCTACGATGACATCGATCCAATCCCGCTAACGTCCCATCTCAACCACAACTTTGAATTTTCCCTCGTTTTTGCCATTTTTCAATTTTTAGTTCGGATCCTGCTTGGAACACTGACTTTTTATCTAAGCGGACCATCAAAACCTAATAAAAAGTTTTGATCTTTATTAATATATACTAAAGATGACACACCAGGAACAAACAAATACGACCTAATTTACAAAATCAATTTTTTAAATTGCCCGGCAACTTTCCTCTGTATTACATACAAATATCTGGATAAGAGAGTAAAGTAACATATCTATGATAGCAAAAAAAAAAAAAAAAAAAAAAAACACACAACCCTACAGCACTGGCTACCCACCATTTTGAACACTTACACAATTTCGAATTCCACAATACAAAAATATTGCACAGAGAACAGAAGCAACTTAAACTTCATGTTTTAGAAATGGTTTACATCAACAGAGTTAAATACAGCATCAATTATGTAGCGCGTAAACTCAGTCCCTGCTACGCCAATATCATTAATCAAATTCGATACCGATAACATACATACACCATCATCGCGTCACACAAAACATAATACAAAACATAAAACAATCATCACATTACACACATCAAACATTTCAACATAGTCTAATTCTTCAACAATTTCGCTTTCCTTTCCGTAATTTCCCCGGCTATATAATCCTGAAAGAATATTCAGGCGGAACCATTATCAATTTTTCCCATTGTCGGCTCTTTTCACCTCAATGAAGCCGACTTCTCACATAAAAATATCTTTCTTCCCCACCCCTACAAAATCCAACTTATCTAAACATAAAACATCATTATGGCACTTGAACACCAACACAATTTTGACTTGACCCACCCAAAAATATTACACACAGAACAAAACAAGCATAAATGTCACTTATTAGAAATGGCTTGCATCAACAGAGATAAACGCAGCATCAATTACAGAACAGACCATGTTAACTCTGTCGGAGCTACGCCAATACATTAATCAAATTCAATATCGATAGCATACATATATCATCATCATCACATCACTCAAAGCATATAACATATAAAACAACCATTACATTCCTCACATCAAAAATGTCTGCATAGTCTAATTTTTCAATATTTCTTCCTTTCCTTTTCCCTGTTTGTTTATATGTTCCTGAAAGAATAATCAAGCCGAACCATTACCCATTTTTTCCCATTGTCGGCTCTTTTCGACTCAAAGAGCTAGTCATCTAGAAATTATTTCTGTTCCAACTTCCCCACCCCCTTCAAAATGCTAAGTGTACAAACATAAAACATCAATATTTCACTGGCACTCTCAACACGACACACGAGAATGACACATCTATACAGAAAACAAACACTTTGAGTGAGTACAAATACATTGATTGATACTAAAATTTCTAGCATTGTTTAAATTCACATATCGCACACCCTACATGTATTTGTAAAATGTAAACAATATTTCTAAATTCCATGCCCTGAAGATAATCTCAATAAAGATAAGATAAGAAAACATTAATAAAACATCAATTATACTGAACCCTCTGGAAAACATTTGGACAAAATCAAATTAAAGCGATTCCAGCATCTTCTGGATAAATATAAAGTCTGTTAAATATAAAGTGAGAAAGTATATAACAACATTAATAAAAAGAATACTTCCTAAATATATGGCTAAACTGTAGGAAAATACCATAATGTTTCCCATAATCGAAAATTGGTTCGTAAACAAACCATAGCTGTTGGGAACCGGCGTAAATATTCGAAAGAAAGTGCGCGGCTGAGGAGGAACAATCCCCAAGCCCATGAGTTAATCCTCAGACAACAGGGATTAGGAAGCATCGGGAAAATCGGCGAAGCCGTGGGGAAAGCTTTCCTTCCTCGTCATTAGGAGGGCAACCTTCAGAAAATTCGAGAGGGCTCCCGTCCTTCCACGTCATTAAAACCCTGTCAAAACGGAAGGGAGGCTCATAAATTTAAAAGGGAACTTTAATTGTGTGTATCTCTCTATTCTTCTATCCTCTGTGATAAGCTTTGTTGAAGTTATTCAATGTGATTGTGTTGCTTACAGAGTTATAAATCAATGTCCCGGTTAAATTATCTCGCTACTCTCATACTAAAATAAATATACTGATGTGACTCTATTTTATGGCCCTATCTTCCTTTTTTACCCTTGATCTGCATTTTCATATCGTACAATTACGATTGCCTTCTCCTTTCTTTGTTTATCTATGGCTAATGCCTTCTCTCTTTCTCTCTCTATCTGTTTATCTATCTAATCGTAACATCAAAGCGATTCGAGCATGTGAAGCCATATGTTGGCAGCAATTGGTTGAAATTAAAGGAACGTATCACACTAAAAACAGTTACAACGGCTTTAAAAATAATAAAATTCAAACAACCTATTTTCACATAATCAAGATTTACGTTCATGGCATCGATTCATAAATAATCATCAAGAGCCAAATTTCTACAAATACCCAAGCAGCGTACATCCGTATATAACAAATTATATCTGGCACAAGCCTCGTGTAATCTCAATCTTTTCTCAAAACTTTTAAACTGTTAGCATTCTATTTCAGCTAACAGGTTAAAAATGCACTTTATCCTAACAAAACTGGCGTCAAAGCAAATAAATATGTTTCTTTATAAACTTTAATTCAATTAATTGAGGTTTTAAGTTGAGACAAAAACGTCAGTGTCACGAGCGGGATTGGAACCCACGACCTTCGGCTTGATACGCGGCTGTTCTAACCACTTGAGCTATCGTGACGTCGATCCTCTAAAGATGTCGTTCAGAGATGTTAGTGCCCTAGAGGATCGAAGTGGTTAGAACAGGAGCGTATCAAGCCGAGGGTCGCGGGTTCAAATCCCGCTAGTTACACTAACTTTTTTATCTCAACTTAAAACCTTAATTAATCGAATGCTATTAATTGGTCAAGCGGACCACGAAAAATATGAATTTAATAAATATTAAAGTATTATTTACTCTATGATTTGCTTATTCCAGTTTGGTTATTTTTTATTTTATTTTTTTGTTGGATGATGTTATAAATATTTAATTATCCCCTAGTACTCTTGATATTATGATAAAAAACAGAACTAGAAAAAACGTTATATGGTAGTGTAATCTTTTAAATTACAATTTTATAAATAATTTATCAATTCTAAATGAAAGTTTTATTTGAAGAGACATTTTGATACCCTACTCCAAGGATACGAAATAAAAACATTCTTACAATGAAACATCAAAACTGGAAATAAAAATTTAAAAAAGTGAAACACCTTAAAGCGAATTCACTATTTACGTCCCCAAGGCATTTGTCATCTTCAGAAAACGTGGATGGACTACGCTGACTTATCTGGAAGAAAATAGATAACAGAGGAAGGACTATTTTATTCGAGAAAAGGAGACAAAGCCCCAGGGGATACACGCTTTTTTTTATCGTTCAAACATAAGTCAACGTTATTGAGAGATTACTTTAGTGTGAAAAAGTTGATAGAAACAGGTATTGTTGCATTAGTCCAAAGACGGACTCAAATAAAATACGGCAGGAGTTGTGTAAAAACTGAAAAACCATTAAAATACCACAAAAGACCGGAGAGGGTGTTACGTTCCCGCAGAAAACTAAACGTAATGGGTTATGTAGAATTCGATAGCAGGCAGAGAAAATCCCGAACCATTTATGGACTGCAGTGAAAATAAAGTTGGGTGAAATTGCGTTTCTCAGTAATTTGTAAAACAAAACACTTGGCTTTATGTTTTGTTTGATTGTAATTATAAATATAGGAGAACTAAAAAAAGGCTAATACCCCGTGAAAATCAATAATGTACGATTTTGCCAACCTAATAGCCCATCAAAATCCTTATCAATTATCGATTTGCTAACAATAGAAATCATGATTATTCGGAGATCGTGAGATGCGGTCTGGTGTGACGTATGTTTTAGAAAAACATTTACTTTGTCTTGCCAACGTTTCGATTTGTATTGAGATCATGTTCAGAGCCTGGGATTTAAAAACATAATTAAAATTTTACAAATACAGGATGTGAGATAATGTATTTAAACCATGCTAGAAAATTTTAGTTAAAAAAAGGAATTTATACTATGCTAGAAAATTTAAAAATAAAAAAATGGATTTGTACAATGCTATAAAATTTTAAATTGAAAATGAATTTATACAACGCTAGAAAAGTGTAAACGATAATGAATTTATACAATGGTAGAAAATTTTAGATAAAATAAATGAATTTATGCAATGCTAGAAAATTTTATATTGAAAATCAATTTATACAAGGCTAGAAAATTTTGGATAAAATAAATGAATTTATACAACGTTAAAAATTTTTAGATAAAAATGAATTTATACTATGCTAGAAAATTTTAGATGAAATAAATGAATTTATGCAATGCTAGAAAATTTTAAATAAAAACATGGATTTATACAATGCTAGAAAATTTTAAATTGAAAATGAGTTTATACAATGCGAGAACATTGTAGATGAAATAAATGAATTTATACAATGCTAGAAAATTTTAAATTGAAAATGAGTTTATACAATGCGAGAACATTGTAGATGAAATAAATGAATGTATACAATGTTAGAAAATGTTAAATAAAAATATGTATTTGCACAATGGTAGAAAATTTTAAATTGAAAATGAATTTATGCAAGGCTAGATAATTTTAGATTCAATCAAGGTATTTTTCCTCACTCTGGGTTTGTTTTTCCGTATAGATGTGTCAATCTTGTCTGTCGTATTAAGAATGCCGGTAAGTTATTGATGATTTTTGAATCTAAAATTTTCTAGAATTGTATAAATTAATTTTTTTAATCAACACTCCAAACCGCATCTCAAGATCTTCGAATAGTGATTAACTAACTGTCACTAAACATCAAGTAAAATAGAAATAATGTAAAACTAATAAATTTTTGTAACTCTTGAGGTTTTAAATTCTTTCTAAAATAATCTATTAAGTAGACCATGTAGCTTGTACCTTCCGTCCCTTAATTCTATCGCTGTTTCATGATGTAAACAAGAATTGCCGTTGATCAATGACTTTGTATTTTTCACAAGAAAAACAGGCAGAGATGGAAGTGAAATCAATACATTATGCGATCAGAAATCCCATGAGAACGGCTACCATCTCGATAACGAGTGATTTATTTAAGAATGCCTTGAGATGACAACTGACTGCCGTAGGGTCGGTTTGTTAGGACGTCGCCTCCTAGAAATTCGGGGGTGAACTCGTCCGGGGGGGCTGAGAGAGCGAAGAGCCCTCGACCAACTTCCCTCAACTTCACCCGGTAACCGGGACCAAGTTTGATTTTAGAAGTCCGCCCCCTCCCCTGAGAGTTTGTTCCCTTGAAGGTAAACTTCAGGATAATTGCCAGGGACACCACGCCTGACATATTTTTCCAGGGGATGTTACAACTTGTTTACGATCCTGCAACAAGATTTTAACCCGAAAGCAAAAACTAATGTAAAACTTTTAACAATTTTAACTTGAGTAATAGGACGCGCTTCTTCCCCTTCTCCTCTTGATAAGATACAACGTACAAAGATCTTGGACGCCGTAGTCAATGGGCCGCATGAATGACTTGCCCAAGTAAAAACCAAGTAAACCAAGTAAAAGGACATCTTAAATATTTAAAGACAATTAACATGGAAAACAATCACTTGTGTGTGAGAAAATAAACTTTAAGAACGTTATAATTACATTAGTATATTCAACAAACATGTGCCTGCAATTTAGGCTGGATTTATTCATTAAACCTGTTACTCCTCTGCTTAAAGGGATAATAAGGCGTATAATGCGTTATATAATATAATTGTTTATTTAAATATCGAAAAAAAAATATCTTAGTGCTGATAGTTTTGGGAAACGAGGTGGTCCAGTTGTTAGAGGGGCTATACTAATATGTTGTAGGTTCAAATTCTTTGAAATTTTCTTGGAGATTAATTTTGAAAAAGAAGTATACGGTTATTTGACTTCTCATCGAAGACGAATGAGTAGTTTGACAATAATACAAATTTATCCAGATAATACATCTATAATTACTAGAAGAATGTAAGATAATAGGAAAAATATTTTAGTTCAATAAACATGAAATTTTAAGGAGAAAGGGATATATTGTTTTGTAGTTTGTTCTCTCTCACTCCCTCTCTCTCTCTCTCTCTCTCTCTCTCTCTCATTTTCTCTCTTTCTATTGAATTATCTATCTCTTTATATAACCTTCATTTAATCTGTTTCTCCCTCTCTCTTTCTTCCACCTTCTCTCTCTCATTTTCTCTCTTTCTATTGATTTATCTATCTCGTTATATAACCTTCATTTAATCTGTTTCTCCCTCTCTCTTTCTCCCTCCTTCTCTCTCTGTCTCCACTCTCTCTCTCTCTCTCTCTCTCTCTTTCTCTTTTTCTCTCACTCTCACTCTCTCTCTCTCTCTCTCTCTCTTTCTACCTCTCTCTTATTTTATAATAATTCTTTAGTGTACTCATTTGCGTGTTACCACGTTCGGTCTGCGTATATTTTTTATTTTTATTTTTACTTTTTTGGGTAAAACATTTATTCTTTCAGTTAATTTCATAATCCTCATGTAAAAACTGTTTTACACTAGTTTATCATAATATGATTTCAAATAGTGTGAAAAAAATTTAAAAAATCTATCTTTATATGCTTCACTAAAGCAACAACAAACAAAATATTTAATTAAAAGAAGATTCTTGTTTTAAATATTATGATTTGTTTTGTTTTTATATTACATAATTAGAATAGTTGAGAATATATGATGTTTAATTTTTATTTTCTTATGTTAGAAAATGTATCACATGATTTTATCAAATATATTTATCCCTTGTCAATTTGGTTTTAATCATTCCAGAAACAAGCAGGAATTATCCATTCGATAACCCTATTCCCTCACAAAAGATCACAAGAAGAGATTTCACAATTATTGTTTGTTCGGAAATCGTGAGATGCGGTCTGGTGTGACGTAGGTTTCAGAAAAACATTTTCTTTATCGTAGCAACGTTTCGATCATGATTGAGATCATCTTCAGGGCTGGGGATTTATAAACATTGTTCAAAGTTTACAAATACACGTAGGATGTGAACAAAGTGAATTTATGCAATGCTAGAAAATTTTACATTTAAAAAAATTAAATTTACACTATTTTAGAAAAGTTTAGAGTAAAAAAATGAATTTCCACAATGAAAAATTTATTTTATCTTTTTTATTATTTTTTATTATATTCAATAAAATTATTTGAACTCACTCAAAGTGTTTGTTCTCTGCGTAAACACCACACATCTCACAATTAATATGTTAAAAGAAATAACACTCTGTGTATAGTAAGTGGATACTGATAAAACATGTACTGCCGGATAAACAAAAAACACAAATAAATGATATATCTTCGAAGGGCGTAAAAGCCCCTCGGGATACAAAAATTATTAATATCGAAAAGATAGAACACTGGCAACGCGATTCTTCAGGTTTGATAGGTTTAATAAAGTCTCTCAAATGGCTGGCCGAAGGTAATAAATTTCAATCTCACAGAAATTGCTTTTTACCCCTGCCTTCACACCTCGACTAATTTACATATATTAACTTAACTGATTACGGGATTTATTGTATTGTGTTTACATAGAAGGGGAAACAATTTCACTCGTGTCGGGCGTTTTTTAGTCTTTACTTGTTTAAGCTAATAGCTTAAACTCGTGAGTATAAAAAAAATCGTTGAATAAAAGCTCCGTATACTAATGGAATTGATTGAGCGAAACCGGATACCGCCAACGCCTAGCAATTTCACCATTTGTAATCGTAAAATGCACAATTATATTAATTCCCTTTGTATCCTTTGCCCCAGCTATTATAAATCTTTAAAAGCGTGTAAATTTAAATTAAAAACCAATGACCGATTGGAAATTTCTGATATAAAAATGGTAAAATTAAAGAGAGCCAACCGTGTTCCAATCCAAGTATTTTCTTTTGAAAATTGGCATATAAATTAAATGAATAAATTTACCTTTATTCAAATCATTTCACTCCGGCAGTAATACTAGAATAAGAATAAAATATAACTTAATATTACTACCTCATGTTGATTAGCAAGAATAAAAAATAGATAAAGATTATATTATAAAAATCCCAATTTTTGATGGATATGGAAGGTTTAGTGAACAGAAAGTTTGATCTTATAAAAAAATTATTAAGTCTGAGCCCAGGTGAAAGAAACGCCTAAGTTTCTTTAGAATTGTGCAACGGCTGAATACGTCGACCCGAGTCGATCGATGGCTCATTTCCTTAAAGGGCGGAAGTTTGAAAATTATGATGATGCACTTCTGTAACAGGGTTAAAAACGTATTTTTATTCAATTCCATCTTCATGCGCTCGTGTAAAATTTTATACCGGCTACATTTTTCCCCCGGAAGTGTGAAATATGCCGTCATAAAAGTCTGACTCAACAAAAAGTCATACTACTCTACAGGGCGATCATTAATGTAAGTTTGTATAAGCAATACATCCTTCATCTTTGGAATATTATTTTACCTAGAATACTTTTCTCAATTCCACCTGCCTTTTTTATGTAAGAATTTCAAACAATAATTATTGTTTTATTTAACCTTGGGAAATAGATCATGGAATCTAGAAGGTACTTACAGCTAGGCCCTTTTATGTTGTACCATTTTCCATTTTATGGACATCTGTACATCCTCAAAGACCTCCAGGTTATTTTCTTTTGTATTGTCTTTCAATTTAGGCCTCATTGAATAATGACGTTGAATGTTTTTCGAAGTCTAGTATTTTCATAAGAGAGATAATTTGAGAAAATTTAGTGGTCTAATTGACCATATTAAACATTTCAAAAAATTATTCTTGTTATTTTTTTTTTTTTGAGATGAAAAAGTTAGTGTCACGAGCGGGATTCGAACCCATGACCTTGGGGTGAATACACCGCCAGGTCAGAACAGAAGTCACGATAGCTCAAGTGGTCAGAATAGCGGCGTATTGAGCGGAAGGTCGTGGTTTCGAATCCCTCTCGTGACACTGCATTTTTCTCTCAGCCTTGACCCCACATAAAAGAATAATTAATTCAAAGAAGTAACATGGACAATTGCCCAGCAAATCATAAATGGGTTATTTCAACTAATAGCAAAAGGGTTGAACTATTAATCACATTAGTTTTGAAAATAAATTTAAAAATGTTTTGTTAAACAATAAAGAAGAAGGTCTTGGGTTCGAATCCCGCTTGTAACACTAACTTTTCATTTCAACAAAGACCTTAGGGGCGTCGGCGGCCGCAAGGTTCCGTCTTTGACACGGCGCTCATCACTGTAAGGTAAAGGTCCCGGGTTTCCAGGCCGCTGCATTCGAACCCGGAAAAAAATGAAATAAGATAACTTTATTGAAAAATTCGTTATGATTAGCATATTTTTAGTGATTTCATTCCATGGCCCTATGTATTCTCCATTCCTCGATCCCCGTCATATTTGTAACATACATAAGTTAAATTTGAATATGGGATCTGCTGGATATGAATGCTTTTTTAAGTCTTCCTACCCTTTCTAAGTTCCATTTTAGACCACCATAACTTATACAATGAACCTATTCCACAATCCGACAAAGGTAACTATTTAGGACTTACATTTGATAGAAGACTAACTTGGAATCCACACACACACGATTAAAAAAACAGACACTGAACAAACGATTTAAAATTCTTTATTACCTACTCAACAGACAATCAAAATTACCATTAAAATCAAAACTTTCGACATAAATATATCTACTCAAACCAATTTGGATGTATGGATGCCAAGTATATGGATCGGCCAAGAATTCCCATATTCAAAGATTACAACGTTTTCAATCTAAAAGTTTAAGACTAATTGTTTCTGCCCCATTAATACACTTCACAGAGATCTTCAAATCCCAACAGTTTTTTCATCCATCAAAACATATTACAGACGTTTTCAAAGTAAATTACAAAATCACACCAACACACAAATACGATTACTCCAGTCCCCACAATTACCACGTAAACGTCTGAAAAGAATATGGATAAGAGACCTCTTAAATGATTAATATCGTTTCATTAATCCATAGCGGCTGCCAGTGGGTAGCTTTCTCTATAACTCCCATAATGCCTAACACACAGTCTGAAATCCGATCAGCTGGTTGTATATCATGCATGTACAGTTGTAGATATAAATGAAGTAAAAAAAAAAACTTTAGAAACAATTTTGGCCTTAAGATAAATATTTAATTTAAATCATGAGTTTTGGGAAGGAAGTTTGTTCGCCGATGCTAGTAGGCCGACCTGCCAACAGGTGCTTTTAGAGTCTCGGTACACAAAGAAACATCAAAACTCTTAAAAATTGTGCACGGCGACTATGAAAATATAATAAAATTGGTTCAAAAGTTTTAGCTGTTTTTGTCTCTGGGGTTTGTACATGGAAATAATGATGACAAAAATATTTAGACCTGTATCAATCATGAAATTACCAAATCCATCTGGAGGAATTAAGTACCTTTTACGTTTAATACGAATGAAATTGTGGTATTTTTTACGAAATAAAATCTGAAGAATACAAATTAAATATTTAATTGTAAACTCCTATCAATACAAAAGGGTGATCACTCCTATCAAATCATTATATTCTTTTTATGGCCATTCAACTAAAACTATTTTTTTCCATTAAGACCCAAACAACATTGTTCTTTATGAATTTTTTGTTTGTCAAGTACATTACAAAAAAGTACCATCCGCAATGTTGGATAATGAAATATGTGTGGTGATTAATGACCGTTAGTCGATAATTATTCAGGAATTGTGAGATGCGGTCCGGTGTGATGTAGGTATCAGAAGAACATTTTCTTTAGCGTGCCAAAGTGAATTTATACAAGGCCAAAAATATATTTGTTTAAACTCTTAAACTCGTAGTGTTGGTTTTCTGTGTAATTGTGCCATTTTTGTGTGTCGTGTTAGGAGCGCCAGTAACATAAACATAAAATAGTAATGAAATATCTTTTACGGATTTAAGCGTGGTTCCTTGTGCAGCAGGTATTTTCTTATTAATTGCGAAAAAGATTTCTTGAATCATAATGGTTACATTTATTACTATCATTGTATTTATCCAAATTTGAATAGAAAACTGCTCATCAGTAATTATTCGTTTTCATCTAAACAACTGCCCCAGTTGCTATCTAAAATATGATAAAAAAAAATGTTTTCTCCGTTATGGTTCAACTTGCTATAAAAATTTCGAAAGGTCCAATTTGATACACACATCACGGATTATCGAGTTTGTACCACGATAAAATATGATTGGTCAGCATGTCGCTTGTTAAACCCGGCGTCTATTGGTTTTATCAATCTTCTAGTGTGCCCTATAACTCCCTGACCTTAAAGAGTATAAATTCGCCGGTCCGTCTCGGGTTTGTTGGGGGATGGGGTGCTAACAAGCTACGTATAAGGTGAAGTGGGCACTTGCTCATTAGAGGGACCGCCGCTAACAAACAAACACTCTCCTCGATGTTTCCTGCTGGTTCACTACGCCACTCAAACCCGTATTGTCAACTGGCATTGTTACAAAAACTCTACTGCTCAATGTAAGGCCCGGCCATTGCCGGCTGGCGGTCGTTTCTTTCCGCTAAGCCATTCTTTTCAAAAGTGTGTGATGATTGATGAATAGAAAGATAAAAGTGAAGTACGTCATCAAAACTGAACTGGCGGAACTAACATTTCTTTAAGATTGTGAGGTTTCTTTTTCAGGATGCGGGGTGATTAACCTGATTTTTGTTAAAGACATTTTTTTTCGGTCTGTTAGACAGTAAAAATCGATACATATACATACAAGTTGGAGTATTTTTCGAAAAACCATGCATCATATGCTTAAATGAACTGTGATGAAACGAATTCCTTGGTAAACGCTGTTATAATTTACGTAGACTACCAATCATGTTGAATATAAATATTTTACATATTTTCAAAGCCAACGAATTCATGGGATATCTTTTTCCACCATGATGTTTATACTAGATTAAAAACAATTTATAAAATCATCTAGCGGTCGTGCTCGGAGTACCAAATTTATTGATATAGCGGTTGTTTATTTAGGTTACAAATAAAAAAATCGTGACAGCACTCAGCCCCTTTCAAACTTGTTTCCAATGAGGAAATAAGAATAAGAATGGAAATGGTACAACCCTTGCCTGACCCTTGAAACGTCTTTCGGAATGGAGAAAATTCGCTAGTAGCCTCCAAACCATTTTCCACCGAGGAAACTGGAGCTGAAAGACTAAAAACCAAGTGAAATAGTGCTAAGATGGATACATAGACCGCCCCAATGTACACAAAATTAACCATAACAAGAAATTATTCTTTTTATATAAGGCTTACTTGCAATGGAAGAGTAGTGTCACAAGCGGGATTTGAACCCAAGATCTTCGGCTCAATACGATTGGTTGAGTTATCGTGATCCGAAGCTCGTGGGTTCAAATCCCGCTCGTGACATTTTCATTTCGTCCAAGACCTTACATAAAAATAAAATTAATTGAAAGAATAATTTGGTCAATAGACCAGTTAATATAATAGGCACAACAAGAAATTTTATACCAGCCAACAATTTTAAGAATCAAAATTAATCGGTCTCTCTCTCCGTTTCTCTCTCTCTCTCTCTCTCTCTCTCTCTCTCTCTCTCTCTCACTTGAATAATTAATTGAAAGGTTATTTTTTTACCATGCCAATAATCATAATGGGCACCACAAGCCAAAAATTGCTAGGGTCAAAATGAATCTCTCTCTCTTTCTTCTTTTTTAAAAAAATATCGTTCTCGACTTAAATTTGTGATAATTTTTAAAAAGAACGCCAATCTAAATTAAAATATAAAAAAAATATCCTTGTGGTTGTCAATCCTTTCTTTCAATTTACTCACTGTGCGTAACCATAAGCATTAGGTTCTTTGTTGCCAGAAGATAGTTGTAGAAATGCATAATTAACTAACCAACCTTTTTGTTAGGGTCTGAATTAATAATAACAAAAGTTGTAAAACTTTCGCTGCCTTCCAACTTTTAAAAAAAGAGGTCCGCGGAGGACAAAACGTATGCAATGAACTTTTGATCTAAAAACTTTTATCTGGTTAGAAGAGTTTTAAAAACACATACGAACTGTGGAAACCTTATATCCAATCTTTTGTATAAATATTGTAGAAACATGAATATTGTATTTTTCCCCGTGAAACAAATTGACTTTAGGTATTTTTCTTCTCCTTTCTTTATTTATTGTTATTTTAATGAAATCTTACAATCGAATAAAAGTAATTCGTTGTAGATTACAATGTTGAAAAAAAGCGAAGGGAGGCTTTCCCGACCCCATCTCAGTTTGCCAGTTCCTGAGGGAGCGGCGACCCCATTTCTGAAACTAAATAACACAAATGTGACAACAGCTCTTTCCTTCGCTGAGTAGTCTTAACTTTCCCGCAAGAACCGAGCTAAGACGTTTTGGAGGCTTAAAAAAAATCATGAGGGTGTATCAAATACAGCAAATGTTTGCAAATCTAGACAGATTTTTTTAAAGCTTTCATTTCAGGACCTGTATATTTAATTGTGCCTTTTTTATTTGGAGATGATTCCCTTCCGAATGCATAAAGTAAAGAGATACATAAAATTATCTTTCATTGCTAATGTCGCAAAAATCATTATTTTATTGTTGAACTTTTAAATTGGAATGTTAAGCTTAACTTATAAACTGATGTTTTTCTGGCTGTTTTATTTGTTAAGATAATGCTTTTCAGATTACTGCCTATAGTTTACAGTCTTAAAGGCGGTTGAAACGTGGAACCGAGATAAAAATTCAAAGTTTTTATTTTTTATGTCATTGAGGAAGCGTCAGGACGTTCGACCGTTCGCCAAGGCTTAAAGCGGGGAGCACGTAAATGATGCAACTCCATGCGACGCTACCCGATTCTATCCGACGGCTTGTTTCACGTTTCACGGGTATGCACATGTATGCGATGCATATCACGTACAGTCACACAGAGTGCATCACTATCACAATCCACAATCGCTTAATGCACCATTTTAAGCAAAACCTTCTAATAAATTGATAGATAAATTTTATGATCACAACCATGTATTATTTTTTTTGCTTTTTGACGAGGGTTCGCAACCGCAGAGGTCACATAAACCCTCAGGATGACGGTGTTTTTGAAAAAAAAAAAACATTTATAAGTATGTCGGGTTCGAATGCGGGGCCGCTGGATTCGAACACGGGACCTTGACCTTACAGTGATGAGCGCCGTGTCAAAGACGAAACCTCGCGGCCACCGACGCCCCCCACAACCATGTATTAAATTGTTTGTTAAACTTAATACATTTAAATAAAATTATTCTGGTGTTTTGAAACATTTTCTTTTCAACCGTCAAATTAAATAATTTTTACAAAAACTTATGAATTTTAGAACTCGCTTATTTTTTTTTACATAAAAATAAGAATATTGTAATTATTATAACTACAAAATTACATAGGCTTAGTTTAAAATAAACTACAAAAACTATAAGTGTCTCGTTCTGAGTTTTGACCGTACTCGACGAAAATGGTGCAATTTTATGAGCAAAAATACGAAATAAATTGTTAGTTAAATTTTATGAGAAAAGCCGTGTAATAAATTGCTAGTTAAATTCCTCATATCAAAAAACGGTTTTACGGGGTATATCAATTATCTACCAATCCATAAAAATTAATTTTTAAAATAAAAACTAATGAATTTTTGATTTCGGTTAATTTAATTTCTATTAAAATAAGCATGTTGTAATTAATATAACTACAATAATACATGTAGTTTGAATAAAAATATGAGTGTCGAGTTCTTTTATCTTTGACTGTACTCGATGCTACTCGACGAAAATCTGGGCAGTGGGGATCGCATAGCGTAGAGTAGGGTTGCATTGCGTAGCATAGGGCAGATGTGAACGGGGGTAATACAATCTTATGGAAAATTAGCCTTTTGATTTGCGTCGGTAAGTGTGTTCCCTGCTTAAGGCGGCAGTAGTCCTAAACAATCTTTTAATTCTTTAAAATGTAAAAAAACTAAATTGTCTAATAATATTGATCAAACCTGAAAAAATCATCAAATATCTTTCCCTTCAAAGCGCAACTTTTCGAGAACCAAACTATTGAAATCAGATCTATCAAATGATCCTTCTGAATTTAAAAAAACAATTACTCTTCCCACACAGAGCCGGAGAAAATAAGACAAGAACACTCCCAAACAGGGCAAAACGAGGTTATAAGACCTAAGATAGGGGATTGAAATAATTTTGCAGAAAGGGAAAATATGGGAAAATCTTTTTCCAATCAACAACCTTCTACCCCGACCACCAGGTATAATATGGGCAGAGTTTGCATAGGGTATAAAAACTGAAGAGTCAGCAGGAAACAACATGAGGAGTATTTCACTCTTCCAATAGTTTATTTTTCTTTAATGTATTGTATGTATTTTCTACAACCATAAAAACGGTTGGATGTGTTTGAAGATTTTATTTATTAGCAAGTAAAGCTATCCATGTGGAATTGCATATTTAAATCCCTACTTGATAATAGGGGATAATAGGTCGAAAAATTTCTAATGGGTGAAAAAACATATTTTAAGAAATTTATAAAACATTTTTGATGAATTATAGTTATGATATATTAGTCTATATTTGTGCATTGTTTTTATTTAGTATTAGAAAATATTTTACAGGCTTGTATTAATCAGATTAAGGATATAAACAATTCCACAAACGAAAACACCCTTTCATTAAGTAGGTAGAAAATTGGATTTATTCTAAGCTACTGTTATTACCATTATAGGTGAATTTTTTTGGGAAATACAATTTTTAACTGTATTAACCGGAGGCAATTTTCCTTCTCCACTTAAATATCATAACATCTCTTGGTTGTATCGAAATTTAACAATATTTCAACAATTAGAAAAAACAACATTTTGTGTTTCAGCTAATTTGAATGAAGTTTAGGTTTAACGGGTAAAGATTAGTGTCCGTTAATTAGTTCAGAAAATTCAGAAATCGTGAGTCGCGGTGTGGTGTGATGTAGTCTTCAGAGTTGGCACTCTTAATACGACACGCAAGAATGGCACAATTACAAGAAGACAAATACTTTGACCCCTGAAGATGTTCTCACTAAAGATCGAAACGTTGGCATGATGAAGAAAATGTTTTTCTGAAACCTACATCACACCAGACCGCATCTCACGATTTCTGAATATTTATATTTTATAACACTATTAGAGAGAAAAATAAATATGCAACCAACAAAACCTCCTTACGAAACGTCCAAAGATTCAGAATAAATTCTTACGTCTATCCCAAAACCACTTTTGTTTTTATTGACTTTTTTCAGTTTGATTAGCATAATTTTATAAATAGAACACCACATATTAAAACGGACTAAATTTGCCTTTATGACTTAGCAATGAGTTATAGTTGAGCTCGAGAAAAAACAGGCTATCAATAGATTTAGGCAATCGCAACAAGAGGGCGTTTGAGACAAGAAAATCCCGCAATTTAGAACCGTGGAACATAATATATATGGAAGGGTTAACGCTCTGTCCGGGTTTTACTTCAGAGCAGGATAGGTCTGACAGGGATCGATGCCGATGTGGAACATTGCTTGCTACATTCGACTGACTAAATTAAACTAAGCCGAAATAAGAAAATTTGCCCCTGGCAAAACAAATAACAGAGAGCAATTTATATATTTCTCTCCCCTTCCGGGTAAGTTCTCAAACTAGGATGTAAGAAGGTATTGCGGTGTAAACCATACTCAAATGAACACATACGGCCCTGGTGAAAAACAATTCCAATCCGGGCGCTATGGTCATTGCCCGGTGTTATTTTCCGCTAGACTTTGCTAAAATAAACTTTCACTTTATATGCAAAAAGGCCTTACCGCTATAGTGTGAATAAATAAAAATCTCTTGTGACCACATAGTATATGCTTTTTAGTGTAATTCAGTAAGCATAAATCTACTCCTTGCCACATTTTTTTAAGCTCGTTCCATGCTAGAACGTTTTATGTTCATTTTGCAGGACATGTAATTAATTGCTGCTTTAATCCCCCAAAGTTTATTACAACATATCCATTATATTATTATCAAAATGAAATTAATTGTTCTACAGTAATAACTGAAATCATATAGAAAAACACAAGCTTAATTTTTTATCCGATGTTTCGACCTTTATTTGGGTCATCTTCAGGGCCGGGGTTATTTGAAAAAAAAATCATTTTAGATGTAAATATAAATTTTAAACCAAATATTTCATACTAACATAAATTGTGCTGTTATACTTGTGTTTATTTATTCGTGTGGCGTATAAAATAGTAAATATTTCCAATATAACATTTTTGTGGGTACAGTAATAATTCCACAACAATACAGTACAAAGTTTTTCTTACAACAATAAATATACAAAAAAGCCTAACTGTTAAGGACATTAATTTCGTGTAAAACTGTTGTGATACGTGAATTTTGGGCGTTTTTTATAATCGTGATAAGATAGGGACGTGGGAAATTTTCCAGACGTCCGGTAACATTCCCAAAGAAAATTTCTCAGATTTACCGTGCCCAAACTTTCACATAGAAACCAATATGAAACCACAACAATAGCACCTCACTTACGTGATTATTAAATATTTGGTTCGAAATTTATATTGACATGTTAAATTATATTTGTTCCAATCGACGTACGCTTTGTGAAGCCCAGGCCCTGAAGATGACCCGAATAAAGGTCGAAACCTCATTGAAAAACGGGTTTTTCTAAACTACTTCATTTTTGACTCTCTCGCGATTTTAATAAATTACATACAAAACAAAGTTATAATATAAATAATGGTGAAATTATTTTCTAATACTTAATGTACAATAGTAATTAGTAAAAAAAAATTACAATTTTGTCCATTTTGTTATCAAAATTTTTTAGAATTCTACCCACGTTTTTCAAACTTAAATTAATGTAATTTAATTGACTAATGTAGCAATGATTTATTTAAAATAGTAAACTCATAATAATATCATATTCTTCTAGATATTTTTGATTCATTGAATTTCCACCGATTGGTGCCTTAATTGCCAATAACATTGTACGTTGCGAATCTTGCCAGGAAATCTGGGAGATTTACCGCGTCCACCATCCTGTCACATTCTTATAAAAACAGAGAAATTCACGTTTCACAACATATTCACACGAAAGTAATCTGACACCACGAAGAATAGCACCATACTTTATGCGAGTATGAAATACTTGGTTCACAATTTATATTTACATCTGATATGGTATTCCAATCAATAAACCTTTTGTAATTTACTCAGGCCCTGAAGATGTCCAGAATAAAGGTCGAATCGTCGACAAAAAAATGAAAGAGATGTTTTTTCTAAGTTACCACATTCTTGACCTTCCTACCAACGTCAACAAATTAAGTATATAACAACGTTAAAAGAAAACTAATAGTGAAATTATTTGCTACAACTAAAAACACAATAGTAGTGAGTAAAAAATAATTACAAACGTTAATATTTTTCAGTTCATTTTGCTGTCGACGTTTTTTTGGAAATCTAACAATTTTTTTTAATGTTTTTTCAAACTTGAACCAAAATAATTTAGTTACTTAATCTAGCAATAATTTATTTAAAGAAGTAAACTTAATTGAAAATTTGTTCTTGGAGTTTTCAATCATATCATATTGTTCTAGATATTTTTGAATAATTGAATTTCCATTGATTAATGTTGTAATTGACAATAACAATTTCATGTTCAATAATTTTTTGGGGGCATCAATGTTTGTTGATGTTTTGTTTGGGTGTCTTTTCACGTCGTCTTGTGGTCGTCTGGTTGTTGTTTTCCCAATATAGTTTTCATTGCTGACGTTTATGTTATATATTTTTAAAACATTAATACGTGGTATTTTTCGTTAAAATTTAACATCAACGTTTGTGAATACAATATAATACTCGTTGTTGGTAATTTGTAGGTACGTCAAAATGAAACAAAAGTAAACATTAAACCATGTTCACCATGTTGACTGGGACGATTTGCAGAAAACTTTGCCTGTGTTATGTATGCTGTATTTTATATTTAATTGGCTAGTGAAACAAGACAACTTCACCCGGTTCCTTATTCCACCTGCGCCATTAATTGCGGTTTAATTAAGCGTTCCAAACACGCCGCGGTGCCCATGTAAGCGTATAATTTAGAAAATTAGCCCATCAACCTCTAAGAAAACCGAACTTCATCGTTAAGCCACACAACCCGAAGCCGTTTGAAGCTTAACCCAGATACATGGCGCATTGATAACAAGAAGGAAAAAATACATTTTAATTCGCTAGTATGGATTACCGACAGTTCAACTTGAAATAGTCGAAGTTAAATTTAAAAAGGAATAGCAATGTAAATTTGTGAATTTGACATGTGCGGTCTGGAGTACACTTCAGCAGAGGAATGCTTTTAAAACATCTCGAGAATTGTAAAAGTGGCAGGTGTAAACTACTCAAATTCAATCTTTGATATCGTATTGTAAACAGTTTTTTTTCACAATAATTAAACAAATCGCATGTCCTATGATAATGGGAAACGAGCAAATCAATTGATCTGTTTCTTCTGAGTAATCATCGTTTCAATTCCCTTCACGGATGATACGGGCCTGACGTGACTCAGCTAATCATCGGACGGCACACCTTATCCAACGGTTATCGCACTAAACCCACTCTAACTTTTGCAAATGGAATCCTACTGGTTTGTGTAGTAGTGATATTGCTTCAAAATTTTATTCTTTATTTTTTCGAATAATGACATTTTACTTTCAAAAACGATAATTTATAAAAAATAAAGACTACTTTTCACAAAACGGTGTTCCTCCCTAGTGGAAAAGAGTCGGTAAAAATAAGGAATTTTAATAACAACCTACAGAATAGAACAAGAATGACAATATTATCAAAATTAAATAATAGTAATAATAAATAATTAAATAATATAAAGCTTTATTGGGTATAGTTCAAATAAGGTAACAAACTTGCATTTGACTCTGTTAATCAAACTTCACCACAACTTCTACTTTGTCTATAGTCAAATTTGGCGAACATGAAATCCAGATTTGAACTAAACGGATAAAGATAAGATTTTCCAGTAGCTTCTATATCGAACAAATCAATTATCGCCTCTAGAAAGTTGATTGATAATACATCTTTATTCAATGTCAAAAGGTGCGTAGTGCAGTCCTAGGACACTGAAGAACGGAGCGGGCACGGTTAGATTCATCAAAATTCTTCGGAGACAAAGTGCTGCGGGTCTGGAATTTAATATAGCGGAGGAATTTGTGGGCTTTAGAGAGGCAGCTGGGTCGGTTTGACCATGTCCCCCCCGCTTTCTTCCTTGGGGATTAACTCTATAGAGGTAATACAGCTTCCTTCTCTTCCGGTATTTACTCAAACATAAAAACTGAAGGAAAAATAAAAATTTTCAGTTGCGACTGAACTTTTTATCGGGCTGTGCCTTTTAGAATTTATCAGGGCAATTTGATTGAAAATTGTTTTCCGGTGGTGTATGGACGTGGCCAGGCCGGATATAAATCGTTTCTGATCAATATCCGATTTATCATTTATAAAAACTGGTTTTTGTCAGGCTTTTTTTCAACCTGAAGTACGATTAAGTATTATAAATAATATTTACAATTGTTATTTTCTATTTAATTCAACTTTTTTTTAACAAAATCTATAATTTTTCCTAATTTAAAATAATTAGCAATGTGTGGTAATAGTGACCGTTTATTAATCATTATTTGGGGATCGTGAGTTGCGGTCTGGTGTGAAGTTGAGAAAACCAGTTTTTCTCGTATCAACGTTTCGATCTGGATTGAGATCATCTTCAGAGCCTGGGATATACAAACATAGTTTACATTTAACAAATACATGTAGAAAAATATAAATTATACATTACTAGAAAATTTTATATTTAAAAAACGAATTTATACAATGCTAAACATTTTAGGTAAAAAAAAAGAATTTATGTAATTCTAGAAAATTTTAGATTGAAAAAAAGACTAAATTAATACAATCCTAGGCTGTTCGAAAAATGACTCAAGAAATGTGTGGTGTTTAGTGACTGTTAATTATTTATTATTTGGAAATCGTGAGATGATCTAAATAAAGATCGAAACAATTAATTAAGGTTTTTAGTTGAGATGAAAAAGTGAGGTCACGATAGCTCAGGTGGTAGAGCAGCGGCGTATCAAGTCGAAGGTCGTGGGTTCGAATCCCTCGCGTGCCATTAAGGTTTTTCATCTCAACTAAAAACCTTAATTAATTGTTTCGATTTTTATTGAGATGATCTTCGGGGCCAGGGATTTATAATAATTATTTACATTTAACAAATACATGTAATCTGTGACAAAATGTGGAATATACTCAACATCACAGATAACAAATATTACACAAAAGGTAAAACATTCATTTTATTCATTCACATCCTTTCACAATACCCCCCTCCCATCACTAGGTACTTCATCATTGTTCACCAACATTCCAATAGACACAACACTGAACATTATTAAAGATAAATTGCCCAGCCTAACTCCACGCACAAGTCTATTAAATAACACGTTTATAACAATGGTGTGACACTGCTGTATTAATGAATATTTTACATATAACAATCAATTTTAGAAACAATTATTTGACATAGCCATGGGTTGGGGACACTTCTATTAAACGCAGTTATATCACAACTTAAATACGTAGATGATATATTGACATCAGTTCCCACAGATCAATTTCAAACTACATTAGATACATTTAACTGCTTTCACCCACGCCTACAATTTACATATGAAATCGAAAAACTAAACAATACCATAGATACACTTATAATAAAAGACCCAGATGTCAGATTAATCAGAGATTGGTATCAAAAACCAAGAAACACAAATCGTTACCTCAACTTTATATCACACCATCCTGTTGATACAATAAAAAAAAACGGCAAACGGGCTACTTCATAGAATTATTACCCTAAGCCATGAATTTTTCACCATAAGAACACAAAGATATACAAACATATCCTACACAACAATCACTTCCCTCAACATTAACACCATTTACTACTAATAATAATTAAGTTTTTTAGTTGAGATGAAAAAATTTAATGGCACGAACGGGATCCGAACCCTTGATCTTCGGCTAGATACGCCGCTGCTCTACCACTTGAGCTATCGGGACGTCGATACACTTGGACATCAACTTCCTATCTCAACCTTAGGAGGGGTGTCATAAGCTATCCAGAACATATACACTGCTCTTTATACCCATAGCTCGGAAAGGCTACGATACCTGGAAAACCGTTCTTGAGCCAGGCAGACCAAGATAGATACATAAAAATTATTCTTGACTTTATTAAAGGAAGGAAATACTTCCAGGAAATATATTAACAGAGATGGAAAAAACTGTTTAAGGGATAATGGGAAAAATCTAAACGGCCTCAAATGGGAAAGAGAAAAAATTGTCACAAGTGGTTCGCCTTGACCAATAGCCTGCATAGGATACGGAAAAACACGGACCCATAGAGATGCTCAGTTGGTATTAATACCCAGAACAAGTACTGATTATGGCGAAAAGCCAGAAGTATGGGCGAAATAAAATTATTGAACACGAACAACCTGTTCATTTATAACATCATTATAACATCCTAAAAGAAATTGTACAATAACAATATTTTTAATTTTTTTTTACTTTAGTTATCTCTTTATTACAACGATTTATTACTGAGTTTCTCTGCAGACATCAATTTTAATATGAAGTCTTGTTCCTGGCTTTTGTTCTTGGAAGGCGTTGAATTTCAAGAGACCACTGTTCTAATATGAATGCTTTCATCCCGGGAGTTAACTTTGAACACATTCCAAGCGGAGCAGCCCCATCCAAGTTTGTACACACTCACTTATATAAATTAAAACAAATGAGCAAGCGACAGAAAGTAGATATATCGTCGCTTCGTTCGAAGCCTTGACCTGCCCCACTTCCGTTCGCCAAATGTTTGATATAAGTCTTGCCTAAATAGTAATAAAGATTGCGGGTAGTGGTCAACCTTGCCAAAATCGGAAAAATCTAGATTGTTTTTCACGCAAATTGAAATCAGTGTTGTTTTTCTAATCCGACGATCAAGTTCTCATATCTACAACGCTCCTTATAACAAAGATTAGTTAATATTTTCCATTATTTGATATGTTATCTACAAAGCCTTTTCTTTATATTTTAGTTATAAAGAAAATTAATTTACTTAGTGAAGTAAAATTGAAAATACAGGATGACTGACGTCTTAAGTGTCGAAAATTTCAGCAGGTGGTTGTATTCACAATATGCAACAAACAAAACTTTATAGTGAACACCTGTCCAAATCTCAATGGCAAAGCAATAATTTCATGGGGTTTTTCTTTTTCGAATTAGGTCCATTACAATAAATTCTTTATAAATTTCGAAACTACTGAATTTAGAAAAATCCGTTTTTTGCCACTTGAAATTATATTAAATTTTTCTGTAAGAAAATCTATTTACATTGCCCAATTGATGAAAAAATTCTGAACGAAAATTTCAGAAAATCAAATGTGTTGAATTTTGGAATTTTTTTGTAAATGTTGGATAACGACTAACTCCTGAAACTTTGAAAATTCCCTCAAAATTCCTCTATACAATAACCTTCCAGCGGTATACTCATCTGTTTGGATTGCTTTACTTGAAGGACCTAAAGTTTTTCATTTTGTTGGGAAAAAAACCTGTTTTCTGGAAGGCTTGTTCAGTTTTCCAGGAGATCAGTCTGGCTCTTGAGGTTCTTGACAGTTCTTTAATGTTTAATTTAATGTTTTCTCTATATTATCAGCTGACAACTTCCTCAGGTTGGATATTTAAATCATGCTCTTATTTCCTAATACAATTCAATTTTGATAAGTATTTTATTTATGATTAGTGCAATGCTTCTATTGCAAGGGGAGAATATCAAGCCCCCTTTCCACATTGAGACGTTCCAGCAGATCGCACCTTCGACGACTTGATCAGGGGCTGAGGGAAACTGGTTCTTTCACTCTTTTACGAGGGTGTAATCTTTGAAACGAAACGACCTTAATCGAAAACTTGAAAAACCCAAAACCTGAAATTACTTTTTTACCGTTGAGATTTGGAAAGGTTTTATAAGAAAGATTTTGTTTTGCAAATGTAGAATAGAAACACCTCCTGAAATTTTCGACACTTATCACCAGTCACCTTGCTAAACCAGTTAAAACTCATAACATCGATGTGGGATGTTATCCATTTATACGAAAAAACAACACTCTAAATAACACATAGTTTATTAAGATGAGTACAAAAATTAAGGTATCCGAAATTTTTAATTTGTTTTGTATTTAATAACTATCTCTATAGATCTGATAATTGTTAATTTTTTCAAGGGTATGCCGATTCTATGATTTTTAATGAAAAAGTTTAAGTTTACGGTTTTTACCTTATATGCATGACATAATTTTTCCCTTAAGGAAAAGGAAGGGTCAGGGCGTGAAGGGTAAGTAGTCTGAAGTGGCAAGGTCAGTACCATAGGGTGAGTGCGGGAAATGAACGACCACAAACATTTCGAAATGTTTTCCCTTTGCATGTCGGGATGAGTGAAGTTGGGCTCTTGTTGAAACACAACTCTCTCCCTACTCAACTAATCTTTCCAAAGCACTTCAAAACATTGTCGCTGGCGGTAATTATATTAGTTTGAGCGTTTCCGATAATTTTCGTTTGCCTATCGTCCACTGTTTGAGCTTGTCGAATACGTTTTGATTTGTCAGCAACTTCGGCGGTGAATTAGACCGGCTAAGATATGATACAACTTAATAAAAAATAAATTTCAAATTTATATGAGATCATGCGATTTCTGTTTATAAATCAATTTATCATAATTTAAAATGGCACTGTGGGCTTTTTTTCTGCCAAAGCCATGAATATCATCATGACAAGCCAAAGTGTTTGGAAACAACCAAACTACAAGTACAACAGCCGATCAAACCTCGGAATTCAGTCATAGGTATACCTAAAAAGGTGAAATGTATCTGTCAGTTACAAGAGCCATTATAAGAAGACTTTTTAAACTCGCAAACTTCTAACCTTAGCTACAGAGTAACAATGCTTATGAAGTTGTATTCGAAGTTTGGAAACATTAAACCCCTTTTAATGTTCTTAATCTATAATATCGCTATTCACAGCTGACTGTCACAGGCGGAGTTAGTATGGCATATGTCAGTTTTTTTGTATGGCCCACATCAACAACATATCGCCAATTTCAAACTTATTAAAACTCATCTGCTCTTATCATTTTCTTATTGGCTGAACAAAAGCATAGTTTCGGCAGCTGTTTCTTTCCTTCATGAATGATTCAATATAGCAAAAGGTCTGTACGGATAGCAATATCATTGAAATCAATGTGGGAAAAGACTTTCGAAAAGTTCGTTTTCTTTTCTCTCTTTTGTAGTAATATGTGCCTGTTTAAAAGCAACCAGAGTCGTGTAATATATAACCAATATTGTCAGTAGCGTGTCATCAATAAATATCAATAAGTCAACATAAATGTCATGAACTTCATAGTGAAAAAAATCGTGATTCAAAAAGACCGAAAATCACCATACCCCTGCGGTTGGTACAGGAATTCCATTAATTTTTTTCCAGTACCAAATCAGACCAGTTGAGTGTTGATGTCGACAGTGGTGGTCGGTGCCTGTAGGGGAGTTGTGTTTTTTGTTGGGATCGATGCCAGCGGTGCTTCTGCCCGACTTGTTTTGGACAATGCGAACAAACAATATCCCCGGGACTGTGCAAAGTTCCCATCAGGAATTTCTCCGACTACGTCCCCAACCCATCCGTCCACATCTTCGAAACGACAAGCGATTTAGAACAATAGCGGCCAAACGCGGGGAGATGTTTGATCACGAGACATTTACAAACTTGTAAGAATATGGATAGTTTAAATGGATGCCGCAGTTTAAGGCGTTTCTGGGTTCTTAATCGGGGATTACAAAGCTACAATATGTGTAAAACCGAAACTTCCCCTCAATAAATAAACAATCTTTTTTCCATATATAAACTATTAAAAAATCTGAAGAAAATATTTTGGTATGTACGTTGACAGGCCAAACATTTCACCCACCTGTAATATAACTTGATTTATATATTTAGATTTTTATACATTTATCAAAGTTTTACGCTTTTTAACGTTCAATGATTGAATGTTTGTCTAAAAAAGACAAAAAATGTAAATTGCTAAGGAACATGACAAATGAAGATGGACATATAAACTGAAAATTAATTAATATATGTAATTTTTTATTTATTTAATCCAAGGAAAATATATAAAGTTTAAACATAAAATTTAATTTTTTAATTAACAACGAAGCTTAATATGAAAAGAGACCATGAAAATTTTGTCAATACAGTTCAGCAAGACCTACAAGTCATGCGGGTTTAGACTAACATATAAATCACTAATTTCGTGGTCTGCTTGACCAATAAATATATTTGCTTGACCAATAAATATATTAAAATTAATTAAGGTTTGTAGTTGAGATAAAAAAAGTCAGTAGCACGAGCGGGAATCGAACCCATGATCTTCGGCTTGAGAACAGCGGCGTATTATACAACTAAAACCTTAATTAATTGTGATATAATAATTAATCAAGCGGGCCACGAAATTAGTGAATAAATATTGTTAGCATTATCACAGAATCACTATTTTGATTTTTTCTTGTTAACACTTTTCTACTATCATTAGAAATTGGAAAAAGAAAAAAATCATATTTAAATGACGACTAACGGAATTTTTCTTCGTTTCAGATTAAAGCTAAGGTAATTAACATACAGTGCAATATTTATATACAAAATTATTATCTTTCGTATAAAACGTTTTTTGAGTTTGAACTTGAATTATGAAAATTAATTAATAGATCATTGGAGTTCGTGGTCCGATTGATAGAATAACTTTTTTAAATTAATTACCCTTTGTGTAAGGTATTGATTGAGATAAAAAAGCGGGATCCGAACCCACGATCCTTGGCTAGATACGCCGCTGCTCTACCACTTGAGCTATCGCGACCTCGATCCACTCGGCCAACAACTTCCTATCTCAATTCTACATTTTGAATTTTCCCTCTGTTTTGCCATTTTTCAAATGTCGTGTAATTGATTGGATTCTCAGCGACAAATGAAATGATCACATACAACTTTAAAGATGTGTACTTCATTTTAAATCATCAAATTGACTAAAAATGAGACTTTTGAGTTTATCCGAGTTGATCGATGAAGTTTGAGCCTGAGGAACGGGGAACCTGATGTTATGCTGTTGAAGTTACGTTTGTACTACGCGGACGGGAGCTATCGTCAATTAGAATAGAATTTCCGCTCCACGGACAACAGCCAATCTGTGCGACTCTCGATTAAAATTCTCGCCCACACCTTCACTGAGCTACGTTGAAAAAGCCGGCTCTGAGAAAGTTCCAAACTTCGGACCATCATTGTGCCATCTTCACACTGTTTCACGCCCAGCTGGAATCGTAGAGCAAATCAACATTCTTCTGTAAAAGTACAGCAGTCCAATCGTCCAAAGATCAATGCTCGTGTTTGGTACACCGTGCAACTCTCCGTACTCTGGTCAATCCTGGTCCTCTTACGTGATCACGTCATCAATCCATACTAATTTAATCTTCTTCGAGAAATGCGTTCAGAAATTTTGGCACATAGAACTTCCTGTAGTTGATGAATCGCTTTCTTGAACAACAGAAAAATTGTGTTTTTTCGCAAAATTCTCAACGTCAAAAAACCCTCGTCCAGTGGTACAGTTTCTCTAGGGCATCCAGAACCAAAATTCCTTTGTTAGGAGTTTCTCGAAAACGTTCACAATTTTGTATGGATCTCCGATGGCAAAAACCGCATACCTAGTGTTACACTACGCGCAACATCCCTGGCACTAAGCAAGTTAAAAATTGATACCAACAACATAACAAAATTTTTACGTAAACATTACTAAAAACGAACTACACTATATTTACTGTAGGGATTTTTTTGTCTTCCTTTTTTCCTTAGGTTTAGAGGTGAAATTGAAAATCTAATGGGAGGAGAACAGAAGGTACGGCAGGGAACTGGGGCTAGAACTCTTTAATTAACAGAGGCCCTTTTGGCCTAGCTGCTTGATCAGGAGTCTGCCGGGTAATTAGATCTGAAGAGCCTTCTCTTCCTCCATCCTTTAGCAACATCATCCACGGAACCAACACGGGTAATTACTCTACATTAAACAAATATTTGTTCCCTTCGGTAGAATTCGTTTTTTTATATTCAATGCCATTCTCTCTACTCACAACGGAGAGTAATATTGCTTCATTCATTCGAATCTCTGAATATTGATTCAAAATTGGGCGTAAGTCTTAAATTTTATCAATTATTTAATTAATATTGATGAACACTTGATTGATTTGTGGAGAAATTTGTGGTGTTTAGTGATCATTGGCCAATAATTTTTTGTAGATCGTGTGAGGTGGAATGTAGGTATTAGAAAATCATTTTCTTCATCATGTCAACGTTTCGATCTTTATTGAAAACCATCTTCATGGCTTAAAGTGTTTATGTTCTCACAACTAGACATGAAACAAACACTCTGAGATCTGAAGATGATCTCAATACAGATCGAAACGTTGGTATGATAAAGAAAATGTTTTTCTAAACCAACCTCACACCAGATGACACCTCACGATCTCCAAATAATACTTTGTTCATTTTTCATATTTTTTTGTCAAATTAAGTTATCAATAACTAAGTGTAGGTTAAATTCAGAAAAAATGAAAACATCGAGAATTAGCCGACTAGTGATCGAAACGTCCAATCTACTTATTTTTACCTTTTTTTCGGAGAGATTTATTTCTTAAGACTTAATGCATTTTTAACCTCAAGTGATTAATGATTATAAGACAAAGTAAATGTTAAATATAAATTAGAAACGTTAAAGGCCAAATGAGTTATTAATTACACTTCGACCCAATCTTGGAGGGCAATAGTTCCAAAGCTCCTAAACTTTATCAATCCTCCCGTTTAGACATCTGCCCTTCTAATTAGACTCATTGATGACGGACTGCCCTTCAGCACTACTATCTAAATTATATATCACTGTCTATTTGTCCGATCCATTTCAGGGATGAAATCCAAAGAGCCGCAGACTGGTGAAAGGGCATCGATTCTCATTATATGCGCGGTTAAATTTAACCTATTCCCCAAGCCCGAAAGCTCGCTCAATTGAATTCGAGATGATTGTCTTGAAAATGCATCAAATGCACAACAGAGATAAAGTATGTCAACGTATAACCTTGTGTTTTTGTTTAAGGAAAATTTGAAATGGAATTAATTGAAAAATGGCAAATAGGGGAGGAAAAATTTGAAAGATGGGCTGAGATGGGAAGTGTCAGAGTGGATCGAAGTCAAGATAGCTCATGTGGTAGCAGCGTATTCAGACGAAAATCGTGGGTTCGAATCCAGCTCGTGACACTGACTTTTATCTCAACCAATACCTTACATAACGATTTATTAATTGAATCTTGTTGGTCAATCGGAACGCAAACATTAATGAATATACTTAATAATTAAAACGAATTATTAATTGATTAATGTTATTTCTGTTGCGTTTTAAACCTTGATTTTTATTTATTTATAATCTCTATCAAAGCATTGAAATTTTACATTGAAGAATTGTTACGGTAGAAATTAAACACGGTCTTTATGCATTTGTTCTTTATATTATTTGTTATTTGAAAACAAAATTAACGTTTTTATACGTAGTGCGTTACTCTTGTATAATCTCTTCGGATCCATTAATCATCGGTACCTCATGCCTTGCATACTCTCCGTTCTACCTCGCAAACACGCATTTGACGTCATTCGCTCGACATCTTCTATTAATATTTATCAGCTTATTTGTCATACACGGTTCTTACGGGCAAAAGGGTCGATTTAGATAAGCTGTCAAAGTAATAAACAGTTCGCGAATTATAAAATATTACAGGTCGTCGATCTTTAGCTGGTGCTTATTTTTTGTGAAGCGCGATCAAAATATATTTTAGGTCAAGGAGTCGAGCTCAAAACTGTATTCTGTACAAAGATTAATATTAGTCATTACCATTATTATTAAATTACCTGCAAAGGTCTTTAAAAAACAAGAGTTTGTAAATGGCTACAAAACAGCCCATTTTACTTAGTGAATGTATTTTTAACGCAGAAGTTGAAACAATGTAAAATAATGAAATTTAGATAATTAAAAATGTATGACGTGTTGCAATAAAACGTAAATCTTTTTCATGAATAAAAATATTCAAATTCATATCACTGTTCATATCATACCGTCCTCGGCGGAGTCCTGTGGGTAACAAAAAAGAAACGAAAAGCAAAATCGATTGGGATTTCACACGGCAAGGAGAATCTTTAAAAACTAGAAGAGACGGTCACGAGACAGTAACCCTAGAGTAAAAACTCAAAACATACCAAATCATCGTAATAAACACGGAAAACCCTTTGGGGATTGTTATAAAAATGAAAGAGGCGGCCTTATGGCCTTCCGCACCTCGGTCTGAGTATGCCTATGGTGCTCCTCTGGCTTTTACAACTCATTGGCTCTTTTATGCAGAATCTTGCTTGTGACATTCCACTGCAATTCGCCAAAACCTTCAAAAAACAAAAATATATCTTCTGCGGTCTCCTCCAAGTCCTGGCAGTACCTGCACAGTGTTTCTTTTGTACATATCCAGGGCTTCTGCTGTAGATAACACGGCTCTTACAGGAGACTAAGAGACTAAAAAAGACTAAGGCTAATAAGAGTTCGACAAGAGACCTCTGATCATAGGCAGTGCTCATCTATGGGGTGGTTAGCAATTCCACTGTAAAAATAACCGCGGTCGGAGCGGATCCGGTAGTTTCTAAGCTGGGAAAGGGAGATAGAGTTACCTTCTCTATCTAGAGAGTATGCGGGAGAGCAAGCTGATGTATTTCGGCCTGCTAGCCCTTAATGCGGGACCGACCATTCGGAGTGGACAAGTGGAGAGCAAGGTTGTACCAGCCCTTAGGGGTGGGAAGCCTCTAAACCAATGCTGTGGCGGTAACACAACCCCGTCGTATCAATCAGAATCAAAACGTTTGATATGGCCCAATGCGGCTTGGTGCGGACGTTAAAGATCCTCTAGTCTTGTTGATGAAGAGTTCTCGGGAACCTCAGGAGACTAAATAAATCTCTTTGCGAGCCTCATACCCGGATTGTTCCACCAAACTTTGAACTCTTTAAGGATTCATTTTACTCCAATACCCATCCATTCTTTTGTGGCAAGATGCTAGGCCACGATAGAGTCCAGGTTGACACTCCCTATGACCAACGGTCAACCGAAAGGTATTGAGAGGGTATTGCCTCAATCCGGAATCCGTACCAGGGTCAGGATGTTGGTTCGCTGACTTAACCGAAAATGCAATCATATTAGTTCTACGGTTAGAAAGAGTAAAACTCCATTGGGATACCGATCACTGGTTTCTGAGAGAACACCTCACAACAATGAAGTGAAGAAACTATCACATCAGCTCATATTCGAAACAACCCACAAAACCAGAGATAAAACATAGAGTACCAAAATGACAAAAAAAGAAGTCAACGACATACTAGATATTTAGGGAAGTATCGAATCAACTGAATTGAACTAAGAAACCGGAAAACGTATAACAATCCAGAAGGCTGTTTTGAGATACAAAGCCATTGATTCCTAATATTTAATATCATCATCAAGCTACTATCTTTGCAAAAAAGGTTGCCAGGTTGCCAACATTTATAATAACTTAATATCGAGCTGATAATAAACCCGTAATAATAAATTATTTGTTGAATCTATTCCATGTGGGTAGTAGGAATCCGTTATCATCTGCAATCCTGTGGCCAAATTTAACATGCAAAAGTAGGTACAGGCTCACTGTGAATTTTGTGGCTTGATTTAAGAAAGAAAACTCAATTATAATTTTAAAATGTAGGAAAACGTAGCGAAATAAACTAAAGTATACAGTTTGAGATAAGTGCATAAATAATCTTTTAATTTGTTCTATTCTGCTGATTTAAATATGGCTAAAATAATTAAAAAGTGGAAAGTGTCGTCAAAATAACTAATTATAAAGAAGGATGAAAGTGGGTAAGTCCGTAATTAAAAGTTGATTTACGACTTCGTTTGCTCTTCAAGTTGTCGTAGCCTATGGGTATCTAAATTGTCTGCAGGCCCCTAAGAATATGTAAAAGTTCGTGTTGGATTGAAGAAACGAAGATATATATCTCTCGTCTTTCACAAAGATAAACTGCTTGAGACCCACCGTTGAAACAAAATGGTAATAAAGTCCGCCAAATATATCTTCACTTATTTCTTTGTTATTCCCCTCCACGTTTAAGAAATCCTCATTTTTCCGCCCTCCGACGAAATACAGTTTTTCCTCCTCTCCCGGTCGGCTATTTCCCGTTATTCGTATTTTTTCCCGTTATTTTTACAATTGGGCTAGATTTTTTCCCCGGCGGTAATTTTTGAAATATCTTCTCACAGCTGCCCTCGAACGACGATGCTCCTTGGCATGTTGTGAATGTTTGATGAAGGGGACTCCGGGCATAGTTTCCTCCAGGTTTAGAAACCTAGCCCAGTTGAGTCTTAAACCACAACCATGCTCTAACAGACACTCGATAAATCCCGTTATTAATGCTGCTTCATTCTCGTTGTAAAATACTGCAGAAAAGCGAAACTAAATAAATTATTCATATTTTTAAACAACCCAGTTCACCAGATGTTTATATGATTGCAAAATCAGAGAAAATAATTAAATATCAATATTGTTTCTAAATTAAGAGCTATTTTGTTTAGTATAAATTTACTTTTCCATTAGAAGTTACCTTTTACTATAAAATTAATTTTACTCTTTCGCTTAAACCTTCGCAAATTGTTGCTATTAAAATATTAATGAACAAAAACATACCACCAACCAACGAATTTGTTAAATGTTTAGGAACTGCATAATTAATTAAATATCAAATTAGAAATTCATTTTCAGTGCCTTTGTTTAGTTCATTTTCTGTGGGGGTTTTCTTCAAAAGCATCACATTCATACAAAATAATACAAAAAAGCATACTCATGTTTTGTCTCAACGAATATTTCATTGAAATATTTTTATGTGCAAGTACAACGGCAATTGAGTCAGTTAGCTGGTTAGGAATGAGCAAAATAACTAGATGGTATTGTTCTACAAATTAATTAATTTCTCAGTTGAGTAAACACAAATAATCGCTCTTTATATTCAATCCAATCATGTACATGTACAAACAAATTCAAACTTTAAATTACAATTAATTATAATATATTTAGTTTATTTAATATTTAATATCCTCATTTAAAATTATGGATATGTCGAAAATAATGTGAAAAGATGTTCCATACTATATATATATACAAAATATACATACAAATATATTCATGAATATGATGGATGCGTTAAATAAAACTGCTGGCACGCAGCAACACATAAACGTCATTTCAAGAGCACAGTTGCTACTACGGCGACCAGTAGATTTCAAATCTGATCCGATTATTAGGTTAGGTAATGCGAAGTTGACAAGCGGATTTTTTTTTTTTTTTTTTTTTTTTTTTGGCCAAAGCCACGTAAATGTCCGGCTTGGTGAGAATAATTCATTGATGTGACACTCGAAATCGAAGGGTGTCACCCCCAAAAGAGAATTGAACTTGGTTGAGTGTCTTTAGCTACCCTATTCCAACTTTTGCGCATTTGGAATGACACGAAGACAGTTTTATTGTATATAGTATTTGTTAGATGTCTAAGTTTTTATTTATGTTTTGTATTGAGTTAGAATGCATTTATTAATTGTGTGATGAAGGTAAAATATGTGTAAAGGTGTGGTAAAATAGGGTCCTCAACATCCTAATTGTGCTAATTCTGTAGATAGTTAACACACTCGTAAGTAAGAGCATGCCGCCAAGTTATAAGTTACAGGAAGTTGTAAGCTCGTGTACATATGTGTGAAATCTCTCTCTCTTTCTCTCTCTCTCTCTCAGTCTCTCTCTCTCTCATTTTTCTGTTTCATTTATTCTCTTTCTCTATCTTTCTTTCATTCATTCTTTTTTTCTCTCTCTGCCTATCTTTCTGACATTCTCTCTCTTTCTCTCTCTCTCTCTCTCTCTCTCT
>CM077106.1:22404087-22453413 GCA_039619505.1 Cimex hemipterus | reverse complement strand
GAGAGAGAGAGAGAGAGAGAGAGAGAGAGAGAGAGAGAGAGAGAGAGGCAGACAGACAAACAAGCAGAGACAGACGACAGACGACAGATAAACAATTTGTTTTTATTCCAGAGCATTATGAAATTCTCAGTATAATAAATATTGTTTGACCTATCGTGCAACTTTGACAGCAGACGGTAAACATCAGTGAAAATGTTTAAATTGAAACTTTGGCTCAAAGAACAATAACAAGAAATAACAACACATTTCACCTTAGCTATTTTAAGCGCGAAGTACGATTTTAGGTGGATCCCCTAAACATTTATCATTTTAAACAGCAAGTAGACACATGTTACCAATAACAAACCAATAATAGCAATGATAATATTTTTACAGAATACTCTTAACTTTCTTAATTTGATGAAAATGAATGAGTGATGGTTTGTGGCTGTAATGAAGTTAACGAAGAATAATGACTCCATTAGATAAAGTTAAGTTACGTAGCGTAAAATATTTGCAAACATTAAATTAATTTTTATTAATAGAGGAACATATAATCTCTTTTCTTGAACTGTGTTGATATTTATCAATATACCAGGTTGCTAGTGTTTTCAACATTTGTACGGGATCCCTCCTTATTTCCCAAGCTACATATGATCCGGACCACTTGGAACTCTCAAGCTATTGTTTAATTTTAAGCCAGGAGGTCGTGGAAGTCGCATTTTCATTTATTATTCTATTAAACCTCCGAGCGGAGGCTGGCTTAAGCACTCGCGGAGTTATGACCGCCTAAGGCCGGGCAAACTAATTCAACTCGACTTCTCAACTCCTTACCTCACTTTGCCCCTGATCCGAATTTGAATTCAGCCCGTGTTCTGGGATTTGCATTTTCCGAAAAGAGGCTCCTATTTCCGGCCTTCTGATCGGGTTTTATGTTTAAATGATTCAAATCAAGCGAATTAACCGCCGGTTGGGTTAGATTATGAAAAACTTTCAAGTTTAAAACGACGTTTTCGGTTTGTGAAAATTTAGAAAAAATAGACTTATTTATCCAATAAAATTATCTTTTTCACAAACATTAATATATAGATTGTAATGATATTATTAATAAGGTTGTATAGCTATAACAGTAAAAGTGAAAATAAAATAACAATGTATCAATCAAATAAACTATTTACGTATAATTTAACTCATCCCTTTATTTTCTAATATATATAATGTCATTTACAGACAAAAAAAGTAAATTAACAACGACAGGGAAAGAGGAGAAAAAAGACAGTGATATAAAGCAATATTCTGATACAAACAGGGCCTAAGACAGTGGGAAAGAAAACAAAATAATAGACAGACAAAGAGAATAAGAACGTCCAACCGAGAAGCAATCAGAAAGTTCAAGCATCGATAAGAAAATAGACAAAAAAAAGGAGTGCCTGAAAAAGAGACAGTGAGAGAGAAGGAAAAAGCGAAAAAGAAACGGAGCGATGTAGAGCAACATATTGACAGAAAGAGAGCCTAAGAAAGTGAGAGTGTAAACAGAAAAAAGACAGACAAACAGAATAAGAACGACCAACCAAGAAGCAATCAGAAAGATCACTCATAGAATATGCTAAATAGTAAAAATAAAAATCTGCAAATAAAATTTGTCTTTATAATTAAAATACGTTACTAAATTAATTATTGTTCAAGGATACAACTAACTATTTAAAATATTAACGTTGAATTTTATAGATTATATAGTAAAAATATCTATTTAAAAACACATCACTATTTTATGTTGTTTTGAAATTCAAAATAGGACAATTACAGAATATTTGTTTAATTATGGCTATTGTGAGCCAAGCATTCCCAATTGAATTTATTCTAAATTTTTGATGGTAAAGCCCATTATAAAAAATATTGACTCACTGAGAAGTTTATTGATCCATTTTTTCATATTATTAGAGCAAAATTTAGAGAAAACGAACCTACAAAAAATAAATTATGGTCGTTTTGAATGGTAAAATATTTGGTTCATTTTTGTTTCTTTCAATAGAACAATGTTTTCTAAATAGTTTTATTGCCCTTTCCTACCTATCCATTACCAGTTGCTAATTAAAAAAATGAGAGGAAGAGATCAATAACGTTTATTTTGTACGTAAGTTAGTTTGCTTTGGAGGAGTTTGAAATTATAAGTAAACTTCTAATTTATTCCTTAAAAAATTTGAAAATTAACACTCCCGTTTTTTTCGAAAAAATTCATCATCTAATAAATACAACCATTGCTATTGACTCTGAAATTGTCTGATTTTGTATGATTGTTTTATTTATTAAAATTTGTAAAAAGGTTTCTGTAATTTTGTCGCAATTATTATTGAAAGTTTTATTAATACTGCAGATTTCACATCGTTCCGAGGATCAGAAAACGCAACGTCGTTTTAAATTTATCGATTTTATTGGAATTTTTACATTTTAATTCGTAAAGTTTGGTAATTAAAAGAGAAAAACGGTAGAGTATCAGTACCATTTCAAAGTAATGGTGATTTCTATTTCATAAAAACCGTGATCTTTGCATGGGTGGTCTGAATAATGACTATAATAGCAATATTTTTATGGGTCTTTATACAATGTGTATATGTAGGTAATATAGTATATCTACAAGAAAAGTGACACCAGTCGAAAAATATAAAACATATTCAATTTCTTAGTCTATTCGGAGTATGATGCTACCGGAAAAATGACACAACTTTCGGAGGATTCTCAGCTTTTTTTTCATTTTTTAACATACCTAACATAATATCTTTGTTATGTGTCGAACTTCACAAAAAGGAAGCATTTCGAGTTATTTCAGTTCTTCTTGTTTAGTTAGAGATTTTATGCTGTACCGGAGTCACAGCTGGATTTTTTAAGTTTTGTGTTTGTTACTTAAGTTTTGGAGAAACGTAAACCAATACTAGATCATGACAGTTTTTAATGCCAACAATAATGTTGTGTATTTAATAGACAAGTCAAAAGTCGTCAACTTCCGTTTCTCTCTTCTGTAATTTTTTTTTGTTGGTTCTGTCATTTTTCTTGTGGGTATGTGATATATCTTTTGGCTCGTATTTTTTTAAAATTGGTTGACCGATATAATTTCTTCCTCTTCCAATTTATTTTTTCTTTCATTTTAAATATTCTTGGTAAAATTGGAATTACAAAAATATTTTATTTGTTATCAGATTCATTCCACGATCTTTGATGTAAACATATAAATTAATAATGAATGGCTTATGAGGGAAATATACCAACAGAAAAAAATTTGTCGTTTGACATTCAAAACATAAGAACTGATTGTGAGTTCATTTTTAAAATATTATTAATATTTACAAATTCTGTTTTGTTATTGTTATTTTATTCACATTTCAGTAAAATGCACAAAGTAAGAAGAGGAAAGAGCCTCGAAATGGATTTACTAAAAAATAAAACTGGATAATGTTAAGAGGTTTTATAATCCATTTGAAAAATCTTGAATACACAGAGAAGAAAAATTCTTTGCAAACTGGTTTTTTTGTTCTTCCGAATAAAATTCCTATAGTACTTTATCTTTTTTTTTATTATAATTTTCGATTAAACCCACTTTTCACTGAAACAACAAAAAAATTCACAATCAAAATCTCAAATTTAACATAAATCTTTTAAGTAAATAAGAAGTTAAGTAAATGTTTTTACATGTATAAACTTGATGCTGGCGTCATCAGTCAAAGTGAAGTTTGACACTGAAAATGTGCGTGGGAGGCAGTAATTTTCCATTTAGAAAGTTAAGGAAGGAAATGTCTAACAGAAGTAGGTTTCTGTAAATAGAAAACTACTATTGACATTGACATATAGCCAGCAGATCTGGTATCTCTCGATTGGTATGCCAATGAAGTATTTTTGATTAAAACGCAGGATTCATCCACGCCTGTCATCGTCCTTGCGATAGTTGTAAATCTCATTCGTCTCATGTTGTTTATTCCAACTGTTTTTGTTCACGTGTTATTCGTTTGAGTTTAACCACATAGGTAAAAACTGAGTTGAAAATTTTTCCAATCGGTAAGGTTGATATTGCGATTTGAAAAAAGTTCAAAACACAAACAGTATATTCGTGTTTCAAATGGGATGATAACTTACTATCTGGTTCTTGGTGGAATAAATCGCCGTCCTTCCCATGCAGACCTAATACAGTCACGCAATCCTGAATAATATGTGGTTTCCATATTGCTGAGAGGAGTTGCATCGAAAACGATTACCTCGGTTTCCCCTAATCTCACCGTTAAGTCTGGAGTCAATTCAGTCGAATGACGCCCAGGCCGCCCGGCTTAATGCACTTACGTGGAGAGTCTCTCCAACTGAAAGCTTCCTACTGATGAATCTTGTACAAAAATTTAAATAATTATTTAAACATTAAAGAAATGTAGTTTACTTTTAGAATGATTTGAATAAGTGGCCATTTCATTCGCCGAGAATCAAACAGATTACACGACATTTAAAAAATGGCATAAACGAGGGAAAAACAAAAGCTGGGGTTGAGATAGGAAGTTGACGTCCCAGTGGGTCGATTTCACTATAGCTGAAGTGGTAGAGCAGTGGCATACTTAGCCGAAGGTCGTGGGTTCAAACCCGCTCGTGACACTATTTTTTAAATCTAAATCAGTACCTTACTTAAAGCTTTATTAATTGAAAAGAATTGTCAATCGGACCATGCAACCTAATGGATTTTACCACGAATTGAAATACAATTTGGGTGATTTAGTTCAGTTCAATGTGTTTTGCTTCATCAATCCAATTTAAATTTTTAGAAATTTTTCAGTAAACAAATTATCAAACAGATGAAAGATTGTTTGCCTCGTGCTTTTAAGAACTTCAAAAAGCGATTTTAATTCTTCGAAAACCTTTTATCTCAAGTTGTGCTGAAAGATCCATTAGCACTATACCATTTAAAGGGGGGTTCAATCGTTCCTCCCTTTTTTTCCTTCTCACAATGATAAAATCCGTGTGTTGTTTCAGTTTATCTTTTTCCGGATCAAATAATTGTCAGTTTAGCTGTCTGTATAAACAAGAAAGGAGAGAAACCCGGCGTGTCGTGTAAAGTTTTATCTCTATTTTCATTCACATTGTGTTTCTATCACTTTCCAGACGGTCAACTACGACATTTCTGCCAATATTTATAACTCTTGCAAAAGATTAGTTCATGCGAAATGTGTCATCTTAATAAATCCATTTATCCGGATCACAATTTTTTAACAATTTTTAACGTGTCACTAGATATTCTATTCTTAGAAAAAATTCAATAAATTCAAAAGTCCAAATTTTCCATTTCAGCCATTTCCTAACTTTTGCGCAGCCATTTCTTTTAATGAGATTTAAAAAAAACTAAAACATTTTATTTACTCCATATAAAATTTAGCTAATTTTCGACTTGAACCTAAAAACTCATATAGGGCTGAATTTTTCACAGAGTAATTCGTTCACTTTTCGATATTTCAGGCCACGGAGGAAACAGTAGCTCATCGATCGTCAATTGTCATGTTCACATCTATGGATGATTTCCAGTCTGAATCCGGCCCGAAAAAAAAAAAAATGCCTTCTTCTTGGCAAGATTAATAGTGGAAAAAACCTAAACTCCAGGGTATTGTCCTTGTATTCTTTATATAGACAATGACATGAGTAAACACATTTGAAAGGTAAAAACAACTCTCAGAAGCTGAAATTGAAATGAAAAATACGTGCTTGTTATTTTCTACTGTTTTTGTTTTCCTTTCGGTTAAAACGCAGTTTTTCTAAAATTTTATTTTATGATTTATAAATAAAATCATCTTGTCATATGAATCACCAACTTATTTATTGTTTTAACTTTAAAGATTTAATATAATTGTAAAAAATATTGTTCGAGGTTTGAATGATATATTTATTACCCAAGTTATCTACTATTAAAAATATTGAATTTTAACACACGTAAATAGTCCAGAATTGAAACAAATGTAATAAAATTTTAGTTATTATGAAAGATTTTTTGGTCAAAAGAATAATTTTGGTTTTTATTTTTACCAACGTTTCGGGATGTATGAGTTTTTGAATAAATAATCTAAAATTAAAATAAAATAATTTTTTTTGATTATATGTGCACCTGTATTGTGTGGGATGGGATGTGGAATTTAATTTTATTGTCTACTTTTATAAGAATTTCACCTCTCTCCTTTTGTACTTGTTTGCATAAAAAAGTAAAGTAATTATTTTCATACTGGAAAGCTTAACGTCCAACTACGTATTCGATGTCGCGGGCAGAGAGTCAAACCACTTTACTTTCACTTTCATACTCTCACCAATTAAAAAGCCCTGGGTTTTGCCGGGATTCGAACCTAGGACCGCTAGCGTAGCAAATACGAGACGGACACCCTAATCACTTCACTACCCGGTTCCCCCTCTTGATAATAACTCCCTTAATGTTAACGCATTCAATCTTTACAGTATTATTTTTAAATTGCAATATCTAAATTACAGAGAGATAAAGATAAGGGAGAGAGGGTGAAAAAAGAGGGTCGCTTCTTTGAACAAAATTAATAATAGGTTCAAATCTTTATATAACAAAATGCGATCCGACGTTTTTACTCGATGAAAACAAGCTTCTCTGTGAATCAACTCAGCTCTTTCTAATATACTGAATCATTCTGGCTAATGGACAGCATTGTAAGGCGTTAAGGTGATTACCTATATAAAAGATACAAAATCCAAAATTAGATTTAAGTAAAGTAGGCATAAGTCACGCTTTCGTGACATATACAATGTGGGTGGATTCGTATTAGCCCCTGAATGGCACACGTGGTGTGAAATATCCCAGGAGTTTTACTTTTGAATTATCTGCTTCCGAGAATAGTTTGTGCTGCCTGTCTTTTTCAAGAGAATAATTTTCCGATACATAAGGTAAGAACAGTAATTCTACGCGCGCGTTTCAAATTCAGATTGGTGTATCTTACAGTCCATGTGACAAGTTAATGTTGGTTCAAGTGCTAGAGTTCGAATTGATACGTTACAATTATTCTAAACGCGATTATGTCTCGTATTTTTATCTTCTATAATTATCTGTGAACAATTTATACCTTTTTTCTATTGCAATAGACATATACTTATTTTTCTACGATAAACGTACATTTACAATTGAATAAATTTTGCTTGTTATTCTTGAAATAGAAAAGAAGAAACTTGATGGCATAGAAGATTTTGGCGGAGAAGAAACGGAAGAAAAGTGCCGAAATGCGATTTGCCAAGAATGTGTTGTATAATTCACGGATCTGAAAATTTTTCAAAAATCCAAACCTTTTCTGAAATTGTTTAAAATAATTTATTTCACCTAGTAATAATTTTATTTTTAAGGATAAATTAACTCGTGAGGAGTGGTCATGAGGTAGTTTGGAAAAACGAGTTTTTCATTTATTTGCCGACGTTTCGACTTATATTCGGGTCATCTTCAGGGTCCGGGTGTATTGGAAAAATAAAATTTAAGATGTAAATACAAATTTTGAACAAAGTATTTCATACCCGCATAAAGTTTGGTGCTATTCTTGTGGGTGCCATATTGGTTTTGTGTGGAAGTGTTGTGAAACGTGAATTTGTGTCATGCTGTTTTTTATATAATTGTGACGGGATCGTCATAGGCGGCAATTATGAAACATCAGACCATTAAGAAACACACATGCAAAGATAAATTTGACTTATATAACTCCAAAAAATATAATTTTTAAAAATAAATTTTAACTGTACCTTTAATAAAATAATTTTTCATTTATTTTAAATGTTTTCTTTACGCGTTCATTTCTACAGAAATGAAGAGAATTGTACAAACAAAAATATATATAAAACATATTAGGCATAATATATCTTTTTTAATAAATAAAATTCAGCTTGGCTACATTACACCCAAGTGTGCCAGATTGTGAAAAAATGGAAGTGTGTCTGTCATTCAGGGATGAAGTACCTTTTAAACGCATTAAATTCAAATTTGCGCAGGGCAAAAATATCTCCACTAAATCTGAATTGATCCTTAATAGAACAGTTAAAAAGCGGGATTATTATATTTTTTGCCTGCGTCAACAACGTCGAATGTTGGTATAAGTGAAAAAATTAGAATGAAATCAGCAAAAACACATCAAACGTTAAATTTTCCTGTGCTCATTTATTTATGGAGTCTTCGCCGTTAGAGTGTATAAGGTCCTGAACACCCATCAATTTTCCGATTAATCGGTAGTATTTCAGCGATATCATAATTTTTGTGAGTATCGAAAAAAATCAGACACGGCCAAAATTTTGAAGAAAACGTTTTTCATACCAAATATTTGTATTCAGACGGATATCATACTTCAAAAAAAGGAACAAAAAATCCCCCCCCCGCTTTATGAATATTGCAAAAAAAAATACTTTTAGAAGAAAAAAAAATTTCAACTTTCAGACTATATCAAAAAGAATAAGATTTTGTGCCATTGTGAGTCAAGGGAATAAAAGTAAAATGAAGAAAAAAACTTTTATATTTTAACTTTTCACGGAAGGGAAGGTTTGTGTGGTGTTGTTTGTATGAAGCAATTGAAAAGTGAAAATATGGAATTTAATAAACTATTATTGATTCTTCTCAAAAAATTGTAATTAGAGAATTTTCTGGCTGCAAATAACAAAAACCATCTACGTTTCTGGTTAAAAAAATATTTTAACCTACTTTTCTACTTTCATAAATCAAAATTGGGTATTTAAGTTAGACGTAATGATCGATAATTCAATTCATAATGTCAATTCAAGAGACGAAATAATCGTTAAATACCGCATGATACAAAACATTTCGAATTATAATTGTAACAGGATGATAAGAATTATGTACCCGTACCATGGAAACAAATCCTACATTAACAAACATGAAAGTGTTAAAAACAAAGACTATTAATGGAATGAAAATTTGATAATGATGATGTGGTGAAGCTGTTGGAGGAAGTGCTCACGTTTTAAAAGGTATGAAATGTGAACAGAACGTAAAATAAATTCCAATGCGGTTTTGCAACTTTTTCTTTTCCCGATTTACAATCATCTTAGAACAATATGTATTTACCAACATACTGAAAAACGACAATGTATATTGCTTTGTGAATTATGTCTGTCTTAAAATTAAGAGCAATTATAATTAACGGATAAAGACTAAACTTCGCTTAAAGTTTCAATAAAAATGTTTTTCAATTATTGACTTTTTATTTGTATAGATTTATTTGGAGTAAGGTAATTATTAATTAGTAAAATGTATTTATTTATATATTTATTTATTGTTGGCTTATTATAATTACATAATTGATCAAGTGTCTGGTTGTTAATGATCAATAGTGGTAAATTATTTCAATATTGATAGTTGGCTATTGGTTATCGGTAATTGGTGGCATGTATATTCAGATTGTATAATAAATGCTTCACCTATTTTACCTCATGGGTACTGTTGATTATATATTGTATAATTATCATTTCTCATTAACTCTCTATTGTCCATTTAAGAACACCAATATCTTAACGTTCGGAGTGTTGAAATTTGCGGTTTTCAATACTCACGTAGACATTGAGTGCATCCAAAATCTCCCAAACATTGGGAAACACAACAACCCCCTTTTGATGAAACAACCCTGACCGATTCTTGCAGAATCATTTCTGCAATCGGAGAGGGTCAGACTCAGAGGATAAGACCGCTAACCGGTCACTGGCATCTGAGCAAACCTCTACACAACGATGATCCCATCTGCAGATTATGTAAAGAGGAGGGGCAAATAGCCACCCATATCATCGTCGAAGGCGGAGCTACAGCTCAATGCAGGTTAGCCTAACGCATGGAAAAGACTTATGGAATCAAATTGTAGCAGCAACATTTCTAAGGAATAGGACTGAGTCTATTGCACTGCAGGAACCAAATTCTTGGGATGAAGTCGGATGGTTATTTTTCATTTCTTCCGAGATTCTGTGAGATTTTGAATTTTTTAGTCTAGCAATTCGAATTTGTTTTAAAAAAAAGATTCTAAAGTAGAAAAATACATTATAAAAATAGGGGAACTAACTTACTGTCTATAAATCTTACAGATAGAATTATTTATTGGCAGATAAACAACAAGTGATCTTTTTAAATGAAAATCTTTCATTTTTGTCACAAATCTAAGTATAGGTTCGGGGCCTATGTATGTTCTTGCAGATCCTCCTCTGGTCTGTCTGCTTTCTCATAAACCAAACCCCCTGGCACCCAACATGTCATCAGATTCTTGGGATTCCATAGATTTTAGATGCATTCACAGGCTAATTTTGATGTTAATCTTTTACATGCTAACGCTATAATGGCTGCATGGATATCAGAACTTATGGGGATTTTTGCCAGGTTTTCAAGGGCACAAGCATTGATGGCATGCGAATTATTATTAAAAACACACAAGAATAAAGAAGCACTACACATACAGATTTTTACGCTTTCCACCACCAACAGAAAAATTGTTTATTCACGCTAATAAATTACTTTCACGATAAACCCAAAAGGCACTTTCATTCCAGAGTACTCGATACTCATTGCGGCATAAAATCTCAAATTTTCTTAAATTCTTGTCGAGCAGATTTACTTTTACGGTTATGCACTTTGATTTAACAAGGAAAGAGTTGAGATTTGTCCGAACTCATAATTAAAACAAATGTTCCACGAATAAATTCAATCACTTGCTATATAAAATATCTAAATATTTATAAATTTAATAAAAAGAGAGTATAAAAAGTTCAAAATAATTTGCAAATTGAACATAACTTGTTCGGTGAAAAAATGTAGTTTTGAAAATAACGCCAATCAAACGATATTAACGAACGCTTCTCGAAGCCGCGTTGAAGTCCTTGGTCGGAAAGGCCTTATTTAAGTTTACCGTAATTGTCGTTTTACGCAAGGAGAGAACGCTAGAGAGATAACAGGATAAAACGGGAATGGAGAAACGGGGATTTGCTTCCGTCTACTACCCCCTTTGAACATTGTTCCAACCCTGTTTCCCTTACATTTATTCAAGACGAGGAATTAGCCCATATAAATACGATATACTAGTAATTACGAGAACAACACGTCCTGCGGCAATTTCTCCGAGCCAATTTGCACTTTGAAAATTCACGTAGGCTTCGAACATTGTTGGAAAACTAATTTAACATTTTGCCAACACGGTTCAAACCGACTTTGTTAGCACAAGTTGTTAAGACGACTTCAGCCTTAATCAGTAACATTTTTTGAACGGCAAAAAAGAACAAATAAGGTTGCCTTTTCAAATTAAATTCATTCTGATATTGAATAAACTATAAAATTAGGAAAAAGTTGTGTCACGAGCGGGATTCGAACCCAGGAGCTCAATGCGCCACTACTCCAGCGTAACTTCGATCCACTCACAATCTCAACCTACCTTTCGAATTTTCCCTCTTTTTTGCAATTTTACAAATAAGATTCTCGGCGACATAGTTTGTCCGATTGATCAAATAAATTCGTTTTATTAAATTTTTTTATGTAAGGTATTGGTTGAAATGAAAAAGTCAGTGTCACAAACAGGATTCGAACCCATAAAAAGATTAATTAATTGAAAGAAGTTATTAGGTCAATCGGACCAGGAAATTTAATGGATTTGAAATTATAGACGTTGGTGTTTAAGGAATCCCGCTAAGTTGTTTCCCTGGCCTCCAACCAAATGTTCTCTCTCTCCCTCTCTCTCTCTCTCTCTCCCTCTTTCTCTTAACTTATAATGATCAAATATATTTGTTTCTCTCTTGTAAATCCGAAGTTCTTCTATTACCCCGACATCTGAGCCTGGGCCAAGAAATGTTCGAAAGGCCGGGAGAAAAATTGCTCTTTGAAAATCCTGTAGCCTTTATCATTCATAATTTATTGCAGCGGAAATTTTCCCTTGTGCGTTAAGGAGGAAATACCGCATGTTATAATTCTCAGTCGTTTTCTTACGATGAAATGGCTCCAATGCTAATCCGATGGATTGAAAAATCTTTTTAAAAATGTACATAAGTCTTAATTTTTAACTCACAGTAATATCACATATTTCTTATATAGAATGGACCAGAACATAACTCTTAAATTAAACCAGAAACGCAACGGCGAATTTGCTAAAATTGGAACTTAAAAAATAAAATAAAAACAATCCAGAAAGGATTGTAAAATACTAAAACACTATATAACGTAGCATGTATGATGCAAGCTGAAAAATAAATGTTTCAAAAAAGAAATCTTAAAAAAATTCCTCAGATTTGAGTAAAATTACAGGCTTTTATACCGGCCACTGCCCTCTTAGCTAACACATAAAGGAAATAGGCAAAGCAAACAGAAACATGCTGGCTATTTCGAAGGAACCGCACGCATATACATCGTGAAAGTGAAGCATTAGCCCAGTTACGGTACAACCACTTCCGCAAGGCATTCTCACGAAAAGAGGTGCGCGAAGACACTGTGGAAAGTGCTTAGGTTAGTATTATTGTTCATTAAATAAAGGATTATTTGAAGATCGTAAGATGCGGTCTGGTGTGATGTAGGGTTCAGAAAAACATTTTCTTTATCGTGCCAACGTTTCGACCTTATTGAGCCCTGAAGATGATTTCAATAAAGTTCGAAACGTTGGCACGATAAAGAAAACGTTTTTCTAAAACCTACATCACACCAGACGGCATCTCACGACCTTCAAATAATCATTAACTATCGGTCACAAAACACCACTCATTAAATAAAAGTTCCATTTCGATAATGAATTATACATGCCTAAGTGAAACAGACGTGAAGTTAAACCCAATTTTGAAATTCAGAGTTATATCAGATTAAACTTTAGGGAGCAAATAAGAAATCTAATCGATTTTGTCCGCCAAACTCCTAGGGCAAATCAAATTACGGCCTAAATCTCTTTATCCTTTAAAAAAAGTTGAGGAATTAAGTTTGTCCAGAAAGCCAAAACAAAAGTGCAATCCGGATGTTAAGAACGCAAATAATACTTACGAACAGTGTTTTTATTGAAATTTAATTAGTTTGTTATAAAGAAACAAAACAAAAGAAAAAGTTGTGTCGCGAGCGGGATTCGAACCAACGACCTTCGGCTAAATACGCCGCTGCTCTATCCACTTGAGCTTACGTGACATCGAATTCCGCACACATCGACACTAGCTTTTTCATTTCAACCAAAACCTTACATTAAAAAGATTAATTAATTGAAAGAAATAATTTGGTCTTTATACTACTAAATTTAATGGAGATAATTATGTTGTATACAATAGGATTTTCCCCAAAACAATAAATCTCGTCAATTGTTTGAGAACAATCAAGCTAAATACTTTCACCTTGATTATAACCAAATTTTAAAAAAATAAATTCACTCCTGGAATTGGAAATAAAGCATTATATATAGCTTATGTAGGAAAAATGTAAAACGCATGGGGACATCGGTATTGTTCGGCCTGGGGAAGGAAGTACCATGGGCAAAGAGCCAGTGCGAAACCGGGAACGCCTAAACATCTCTTAAAGTTTTAATAAAGTCCACCCTTTATGTATGATTTCGTACAGGATCCGTGTCCATGTGGGCCAAGGTCTCTCGTATGCGACAACCTCCTTTTTTTCACCCCCTATCTCTATTTGTTTTTCTAAGTTCTGAATGTAAAACGTCTACTTGGCCCTTTTCCTCCGAATTTCCGAAATTCCTTTTATGACAAATTGAAATTTCAAATTAAACACCAGATTTATTTGATAACGCTTTACAGTAATTTAGTCGGAAGACATTAGTTTCAGAAAGCGCGGTCATTATTTATTTCCCTCCTCTCTTAATGAATTAACGTCAGAAATTGAAATATATACAACTGTATAGTACAGAAATTTAGAATTCATCAAAACTGCCGGTTTGACATAATTCATCGCAGATCCCTTCTCTCAACCCCATTTAAAATTCTGTCAAAATCATTTAAATAAACGTCTGAATATCAACCTTATTTATTACAACGATTTAAATTCAATAATAAAGCTTTGGCAAATTGGTGAATAGTAACGTTTTTGTGCTCTTACAAGTGAGCAACTCCGTTTCGTGTCATATTCATATTTCAGAATTCACACTGAAACGAATTTTAGTTAATCATATCGCTCGAAGTGTCAAAAATTTGCACCTTACCGTACAAATGTTAAATATTTAAGCTTTTATCGGAAAGATAAATATTTATCTTGTCTCTCTGCAAAAGTTGTAAGAGCCGTAAGCAATTTGTGACGTTGATTTACAAATATCAGTACATGTGTATACACGAGCACTTGTATGAATTTAAGGGCACTGTACCAGGGCCGACAAGGCAGCTCGGGGAAACAAAAAGTGAGCGCACTGCCCAAATTTGGTTTGAAAAGTTTCCTTTTAGGGAGATGGGATTGCAAATAAACCACAGTAATACGTGAAGAAGAAAGAAGAAAAATAACTTTATTCTGGGACTGGTGTCCCCTAAGAATAATTTACACGAGATAAAATATAAGAAGTGCCTTCTATGAAGTCGCATATTTAAAACAAAGGGGGAAAAAGATAGAAATCGTCGCACGATGTATGCCAGTAAGGCGGGCCAGAAGAGGAAATTACGAGGTATATTATACAAAAACGAAAATAATAAATGTTATCGTGAGGTCTCTGCTTGGAGGGAGAGGAGGGGATTATAAAGATGTGACGTAAAGGAGGAAAAGAAGGCAGCGTGACGGATAGAAAGGGGAAGAGAGTTCCAGAGTTTAGGGGCTCGGATCAGAAATGATCTTCCGAGGTGCGGGTTGTAAGGACAAGGTCGTTTGGGGATGAGCGGGTCTTACGAGTGTGATGTAAGGAGTTGAATTGGAGGGATTATGTAAGGAGGACGACGAGTGTGGAAGGACTGGAAAAGAAAGCAACCTAGGAAATACTGGGCACAGAAGGAGAGGAATAGCCAGGAAATTTGGAAATACAACCCCGACACCCTGGATCCCCGTGGGGTGTCGTACACAAATCTTACGCAACAATTGAAAATGTAAACCAATGTAAAATAAATGAAATGTAAAAAAAATGAAAATATGTGCTATTATAAACAATAACAAATGAAAAGCAAAACGAATATTTTTGGTTATGTAGGTCAGAAAACAGAGTACATACTTTAATGTTAAGCTGAATAACAAAGGTTTTTTTTAAATTTGTTTGTATAAACACAATTGTTGAAAACAAATGTTTATGGTTATTTTATTGCAGTAATTATTAAATTTAGCAGTACTAAGCATTGGCTTCAGATTGTACAGGGGTTGCAATAACAGGGGAATTAACCCCATGGGGATTTTGTTATGCACCACAACGGTCAGACTTCTGATCACATGGTGTCATGACCAAAAACATTGAAAAAGGAGACTCAAAACAAGCATCAATTGTATACAAGGACTACGTTTCTTAATATAACAAAGGCAATGCATGCTTGTTGCTCTCAACGTCGAAGAAAAGCGAGAGGGTTACGCATATAAGTGCAAAATGTGAATTTAGATAGTGCCCACGGACTCCTGATATATAAGGAAAGGTCCTCAAATCTAGGTAGAAACCATTAAACAATTCTGAAGAAGAGAATTATGTATAAAGTAAAATCTCCGATAAGGAACTCGTGTGCTTAGAACTCACATATTTTTGAAAGACTTGACACTCTAAATAAAGGACCAAGGTCTTCCTACAATCTTTAACATCTCTGCAAACCTTGGCGTGGAGACAAGGCATAAAATTCAAATACCACAAGTAGATCCTACGTATAAAATCATCCCATTATGATGCCATCAATGTCAATAAAAAAAAGCCCAATTGAAGCGTGGCAGAATAAATACAAATCTTCAAATGCTAGACACCGGTATAAATATGCCCTTTCGTAAGAAGCAGGTATGAGACACGCGAAGGACCATCCGCAAAACTAACAAAACACTTACTCCAAGGCAAAGCCACAGCAAACAAACCAGGATTCTGTTTGGACCTCTTGGGCACTGCCACTTAAGAAAGCATATGCACCGCATAGAAGTACAGTAAGAGAAATACTGCCAGGGAGAGAAGGCGACCGCAGAACACATTTTATCTTACTGTGAATGTCTATGTAGGTGCAGGTTCTTGCAACTAGAACAGGGAAAACCACAAGCAAGGAAGGAGGCTGGTTAATAGCCTGATGCTGGCTAGTGAGTTATAAGTAACAGAGGAGCACAATAGATTTATTCAGGTCAAGGTGCAATAGGCATGGTAGCTGCCTCTTTTTTCCATCGCCATTGCTAAGTTTGTTCACTATTATTTCCTGAAATATGGTAAAACTATCTCAGCAAAGAAATATTGCCAAGATATTGGCAAAATACATGTCTTTGTCCAACAACGCCAAGTCACATGTCGCAATGCCAATCCTGGGGAATCTTAAAGAGTTAAGATATGAAACTTTTTAGACATTTTGATAACTTCTTGATAGATAAAGTTTTTAGAGGTTCAGGTAATATCGAAAATGCTGTCCAAGATTTTATTGTGAGTCGTAATAAAGATTTTCATGTCAACGGAATAAATACGCTTATTGCACTTGGAAAAGAGATGTATGTTTAAACTGTCTTTTCAAAACTTTTTGTTGTTGTTTTTTTTCAATAGGCAATACATGTAAATCTTTAAACTTCAAAGAAAGGGAAGAATTATAAGTGATGAAAAAGGGGTTAAAGAATCAACGGAAACGAGTTTACTCGCCGTGCGACGATTCCGCACAATCAGAGGTTCGTCCATGTTTCGGGTGTCATGGTTGGCATTCGAGTGATTGTCGGGAATAAAGAGAGTGACAAGGGAAAACAGGAAATAGCGAAAACAGGGAACCATAAGGAAAAGTGAGAAAATTGCATCGCAAAAGCTGTTCAACCAGCGGGGTGTCCATGAGGTTTTATTAACTGAAAACAACCAGTGAGCTTTCATCGATTCAAGCAGAGCCCACTGACAAAACTCATTTCTTCGGGAATGGGCCCTCGAAATTAACAGCACGACGAAACAATTATAGTTATACATATTATCAACAAAAACAGAATTTACTGTTTTTGAGGTACTATGTTTCGATCGAGAAAGGTCTTGTCGGGAAGTAAGCAGCTGAACAGTAAATCAAGGCAATCTCCTGTGTTTTCTATTTATCCACCGGTTTTGTTCTCGAGGGGCTCGTACGTAAGCAGGGTGTTGATACTGTCTTGTAATAAATATGATTGAAGTTTGTTCTCTCCCTGGTTATTCCCGATTGGGTCCCATTACTCTTAAATTAAAGCTCTATGAACAAAGATTAATTACGGAAAAATATTTAAATGGCCCCTATCATTCACTCTCTCTCCTCTCTTCATCTCAATCTCTCTCACTCTCTCTCTCTCTCTCTCTCTCTCTCTCTCTCTCTCTCTCCATCCATTCTTTCTCAGGTAAGAAGTCGACTTGATTAGTTTTCATGGCTTTCAGGAAAATACGCTTTGATCTTGAAAACATTTCCAATTAACTGCAAACCTTCAACGAAAGACCCTGCGGAAATCCTGATGACGTGGGATGAAATAATTTATTAGAAAAAACATTCGCTCACGTAACCGTTGTGAAAAACAATCGAGAAACACGTATTTAAATTATTCGGTCGTTAATCGGTGATTCACGCTGGTCAATCATTTTCCGTATTGCCAGAAATATGGGTAAAATAAAATTTTAAAAAAATATTCCCAATTTGCCAAGTTTTACCCGGGCATCCGGGCATCTAGGTCATCAACATGGTCTATATTTTTCAAACAAATTTACAAAAATTAAGATTCTTTTATAAACAAACCACTTTCAATACAGGTAACTTCTTACTATATTTTCTCTTTCCCTCTATTTCTTTTTTAATTTATAATTGATAGGCCCTTATGATGACCGTGATTCATTTTATCTAATTCATTTCACAAAAACTATGTTGATACTAGTTAAGTGTTTGATTTAAATTGTCCAATTTGTCTATTTATGGCTATGCTTTGCGGGGCTGAGCTGCCAGCCTCGTCATCAGTCCTTTTGAAGTTCAAAACTAATACGAAGTCAGAACTAAACGAAATAATAGGTTGGAGAAGTGCAATAAAACACATAACTACATTCAATAAAACAACAAAGGGAAACTAGGAGCTTTAAACTGATACTATATAACTTGGCTTAAACAGGAGCATCTCAGCAAGTAGATTTTTAACAATCTACTCACACCTTACAAAAAAAGAATTGGGTCTCCCATATCGACTTTAAAGCTCGGTTCTGGGTTGACGGCACAACAGCTTCCATGAAATAATCATGAATTGGAAATTCTTCAATGGGAAACAAGGAAGGACACCCGGTCTGACCTCTCTTCGTGATTGAACAACTTTTAACATCCAACAATTCTTCGTTTCAATGTATGTGTGTGTGTGTGTGTGAGAGAGAGACTTCGCAGAGGACCTGCTGATCAATAAAAGACACTTAAATATACTTGTATTTACTAATGGCATGTAAAATACCTGTACAAAACGTTTTACATGGCAAATAAACAGTTTATATTAAAATATAAATGCATTCACTTTAATATAAAAAAAAACAATTGCTAGCGATCTTCAAAAAACTACCACCAATGTTTATGTATGAATAAGAACCAGTAAGAAAAAGAAACCTATATTTCATTAAAAATAATTGGGCTCAAGAAAAACAAACCCTGACCAGCAAACATTATTAAAAAAAAAGAGAATCGACTCTCACAAACAGTTATAATTTATCTAATACAACTATAAATTTGCCCTTGCTCCTCCGATTTTATTTTTTCAAAAACCATTGTTTTTAAGGAAAAAACAATTTTTGGCGTTTACATAAAACTCTTTTTGGCCTTCACGTCAGAATTTCTTGAGGCATATCACTATATAGTTAAAAAAAAGCATTTTCTCGATTTTTAAATTGATCTACCGCGCACCGACCAAATATTTTTTATGTACAGTTTATGCAAGAATACCGTAAAAATAATCGTCATTGATTTTTTTAAACTTAATAACAAGACTACACCAGATCCACGAAACCATGAAATGAGTTTACCCTTTAAAAACACCCATTAAAAGTCTTAATAACTTTTTAGAAATATAGCTCTAGTAGTATAATCTGACATTTAAGGCTTCTACCTTTAAATATGAACGAAAATATTTTTAAAAACTTATTACCGTCAAGATCTTACAATTTACAATGTTTTCACTCTTGTTTTATTACATCTTAATCTTAAAAATTGCCATTTCTTTTTAAAATAAATAATTTCCTGTAGGTTTGTGTACAAAAAATTAAACTTATAAAGTAAAATAATGAAATTATAATAAATTTAGAATTATAGTGTATTAATTTATTTTATCAGGGAAGAGGCAAGTTATAGTAAGACGAAAAAAGACAGTTATTGTCGTGTGTGTCAATCCATATCAAGACCAGATCCTGTTTTCAATAAATCTGGGGGAATGAGTAGTTTAGACATCGGATTGAGCCTGAAGGAAGCGTTAAGTGCTTCGGCGAATCCTCGGAGGATGGAGTACAGATAATTGTTAATGCCTGAGAACAAGAATCGCAATAATAAATCCATCATCAGCAGCTTTCATTAAAAAAATATTAAAGATTTAATTCAACACCATCATCCAAAACTGGAAGCTTTGAGCAAAAAAGGAAACTATCAACACTGTTGATAGTAACCATTATCAAAAAATTCATCAATACTAATCTAATTATAAAGATATTTAATATAACTAACCCTAATAATAAAGATATTCAAAACTACCACCTCTCATTCTACCAAGTAAGAAAAGACCGTGCGGTTTTTCATTTTCTATTCAGTAATAAGAACATAATAAACTACGATGCCAAAAATCACAATTTAAATTAGTAATATGGGAAAGCAGCGGCGTGTTTAGCCGAAGGTCGTGGGTTCGAATCCCGCTCGTGAAACTGACTTTTTTTATCTCAACCAAGGTCTTACATAAAAAGAATAATTAATTGAAAGAAAAAACTTGGTCAATTGACTACTAAAACGTAAATGGACTAAGAAGGTTTAAATGATACGGGGTGAAATGACCTTAGCCGTTAAAACGCCCTTAAAAAATAAATAATAATCCAAATATTTTGGCCATTATTATTATTTTTTTTTTTTTACGAGGGTTCTCAACAGCAGAGGTCATATAAACCCTCAGAGTGCCGGTGGTGTTGAAAAACAGCCCGTTTGTAAGGATATCGGGTTCGAATGCAGGGCCGCTGGAAACGAGCCCGGGACCTTGACCTTACAGTGATGAGCGCCATGTCAAATACGAAACCTTGCGGCCCGACGTCCCCTTTGGCCATTATTGTAAGGATGTTTTACATTTCTTTTTGAGTTCTTCACCGTAAATTATTTCAGAAGTAATCTTGTTTTTATGAGTTACTATCTAAAATTTTCAGAATCATAACTTTAAACATGCTTGAAGATCTGACTAAATAAAAAAAAATTAATATTTGTAAATATATGCTGGTGGTCTTTCAATCGTCGGAAGGATTTCTTTAGTTTTCAAAGAAATAATGCATTGAAAGAAAACTTGTCTTTCATCATTATTCAATTACTTAAAATGGTAATACGGTGGATTTACAGATAAGCAGGGTAATTTCGGAATAGAGTGCAACTATATCCAGTCGGATGCTGTTGGTAGGGTTACGAAAACGGATAAGGCTCACTAAGACACACACTCGCGCCCCGGCCGGCTTAATACCCCCATTCAGCCCAGATTTGTTGCCATGGATTCTATTCTCTGAGGCAATACAATTAACCAGAAATCTTCTAGGTTTATCACTTAATTTCACTTAACAGGCTCCGAGTTTGCGTTTAAATCCTACGCAACTGCTGGCCATGGTTAAAACTGTCGGATTAAGTGCAGCCACGCGGCGAGGCTTTATGCTGGTAAGCTTAGTCGAGTGAGGCGGTATACATAAGTTGAACTTCACATTGGGGCCGACCGAATAACATTGCACGCATATCCGGAGATTAAATATGAACCACATTATACAATTGCTTTTACTCTATTATCCACATTGTGGATAGAACATAACGAACCCTTGCGAAGATTATGTGTTAAAAGCTATATTTCATGGTTTAATATCCAGCAAGGCAAATATTGTACGAACAAGTACAATACCTACACTTTAAAATAAAATAATAAATTTTGGAATTCGATATTCGCTAATCATTTATTGAAAACTACCGTTTTTATTGGCAATAGAAATTTTACGATAAATATTTCCCTCCTCTCGCTCTCTCTCTCTCTCTCTCTCTCTCTCTCTCTCTCTCTCTCCCTCTCTCTATCTATCTATCTATCTCTATCTCTCTTTCTTTGCATTAACAATTAGCATACCCCATTTTCAGTGCTATTAACATAAGTCCAAATGTGAATGACTTTAAAAAAAGTTCAGCTGTTAATTACGCTAACACACGTAGTAAGGATTGTATTTGTATGTCATTATTTATCGATTTAAAATACTTCTAGGATTTGAAGTTGTTGTTCTTTTAATATCCTTAAATCCTTGCATTCTAGCCTGACATGAAGTACGCTGATATGATTGATATTTTGGTAGAAGGAAAGCGTTCAAAAAACCCAGAGGGGATGGTGAGGAAAAAATGAGCCAAAAGTAAAAATACGGTAACCACCAAACAACCACACCGCGGCCCTCTGAATTTGAAGCTTTTGTCGATGTTTTGACCTGTCAGGCGTATTTTACAATCTACAATGATACAGTTTTTGTATGGACACATTTTCTGAAAAGAAAACCCATCAATAGAAAGTATGAATGATGGAGTGAGTGTGGGGTTCAATGCTTTTTTTAAAAAGATAGTTTCTATTCGCATTAAAGGTATCACCCATTATTATGTGTAGGAACAATGAAATATTTTATAAGACAGAAAACCCATCTTCTGACTGAAACATTATTTGTTTATTTTAGAATAATTCGCAATAATAATCAAATGCACAACGAGTAATACTATATAATATAAATATAAACATATCAACTCACTAATTATAAATAGAAGAAAGAAGAGAATATATTATAAATATAAACATATTAAACTATTTTTAGAATATCAATTACCTGGCTCTTCAGAATCCTAATACTACGGATATTATTTCAATCGAATCATTAATTCAGAATCAAGTCCTTATTCGATCTGTTGTCGCGTTCTATTATTAGCTATGCGATATCGAATTAAACCTAGCAATTCCGAATAATCAATGTGCTTATAGTTCCATCCTGGATTCAGGAAATAACAAGGAAAAGTGTCGGAGCCAGTAGAAAAATAATAATAAAAATAGCGATAACCAGCATCATTTCATATGCTTAATGAATAATTTTAAAATTTTATTGAATTTACGAAAGATTCTAATATTTTTAAAATCAGCATTTGTTCTATGGATAAACTGAGACACCATAAAATACGTGGAAAATAGCGATGAATATGTTCAGAAAAGAAAAAATGACTATCAAAAAAGAACACAAAGATCACAGATGAGGGAAGCGCGAAATATATTTAGATTAGATATCTTGTAACAAAGTTTTCTAAATGATTTTGAACGACTGAAACTAATTATATTACATTTTTCGATATTAACACTAAGTGTTTACGTAAGGTATTGATTTAGATTCAAAAAAGCCAGTGTCAGAAGCGGGATTCAAACCCACGATCTTCGGCTAATACGCTGCTGCTCTGCCGCTTGAGCTACCCCCCCCCCCCGAAGGTCGTGGGTTCGAATCCCGCTCTTGACACAAACTTTTTTATCTCTACCAATACCTTACACAGAGATTAATTAATTAATTCAAAGATGTTACTTGGTCAATCGGACGTTATCTAATGGAATTGATACTAAGGCAGACTCAATATTATTCCTAACTCCGATCATTTCTACCAGGTAACCAAAAAAGTTCGTGCGGTTTTTCATTTGTTATAGTTTCCCTAATAATAATATAATAATCCATTTATTTTTGGCTAATAATGGAAGTTTGTCTTGAACAGTTCACTGAAAATTATAAAATATTTTTTTTGTCAGGTCTTCAATACCCATAATACATTCTTTTTTATTGTATACATTTCAGACTAGGAATACATTTTATTTGGTCATCCAGGAATTTTGTGACAAAAATGCAGTTATCTAATCTGATCAAATACCTTGATTTTTTTTTTTTTTTGTGTTACATTTTTTATTTGCTGCACGATGGCGAAAATCTGAAGCACATCCGACAGACAATACTGGCAGAACAAAATAAAAAAACGATCAAGCTTGTTTTTCCTCCATCTTTCCACGAATCAGAATGAAGTAAATTTTAAGTAAATTTAAATGTAAAGCAATAATAATAACAAATATGAACTTTTAATATGCTTAAAGCAAATGTTGCAATGTGATTCCATACTGCGGTGTAATGTGATATTTCTCTTGGATAAATAATATGAAGTCATGTAATCTCAACTTATTGGTTTAAGGAAAACAAATCTTCAAGAATTATTATGATATAATTAAATAGGTTGATGTAATGTATAACCCTTCATTGGCTTCATATGAACTATTAGTTTAATCTTATAAGAATATGTCATCATAGATATTTGTTTAACATTTCAAAAACCTGTGTAAATTGTAAATTTGAAAAAATAAAATTCGCCCACTGTTAACTGCTTGAAAAATTTGAGAGTTTCTTGCTTATCGAAGAATGCAATCTTCCACCCTCGTTCCAAAGCTAATTCTTTTGTGACTTACCAACACTTTCGAATCCGACATGGCCCTCCCCCCCCCCAGCCGAGCCCATTTATTTCCAACGTTTATCTTCCTCTGTTACTGGCCCCTTCGCCAATGGGCATTATTTCGAGCGGAATTTAGAAGGGAAGGAAAGGATTGTATTTATTTACAGAGGGGGTTGCAATCTATCTCGAACAGGCCAGACGGACATGGTTCACTCGCTGAATAATTGCGTCTAGGGTAAAAATATATCTTTTATTCTAATTCCAAACCCCGTGTATTTTCGTTGGGGTGTTTTTTTTAAACAAATATGTTTATATTTTTTTACCACCTTGCCTTACACCTTGTATACATTTGTTATTACAACATTATTTTTTCAAGTCTTTCAAATCTGAAAAATCTCACGTTTTTCAACAATGGAATATTGCCGAATTAGCTGCCATTTCAGCAATTGATTAGTGAATAGTGAAACTATCTATTTCAATCAATACCTTACTTAAATGTGTAGAGATTAGTGACCGATGCGGTCTGGGGTGATGTAGGTATCAGAAAAACACTTTCTTAACGTGCCGACGTTTTGATCTTTTATTGAGATCATCTTCAGGGCCTGGGATTTATATACGCGTTGTTGTATATACACATTAAACAACAAAATCTCACTGGCACTCTCAACACGACACGCAAGAATGGCACAATTACCCAGAAGACAAACACTTTGAGTGAGTAGATAGTACTTTGATAGAATATAAAATATATTTTTCATTGTATAAATTCTCTTCTCCAAATTCTATATGTATTTTCTAAATGTAAACTATGTTTGCAAATCCCAGGCCCTGAAGATGATCTCAATAAAAGATCAAAACGTCGGCGCGATAAAGAAAATGTTTTTCTGATACCTACATCACACGAGACCGCATCTCACGATATATGAATAATTTACCTTACTTAAAGATAAATTATTTGAAAATTTTGAATAAATTCAGTTTCGTACAAATATTTGTATTTCAAGAATAATTTTCTAGTTAAAATAATCAAGGTGAATAATAAAGTCTAAACTATTTTATAATTTATGCCTTAAGTTAGCATAGGTTTTATTAAATGGTTAAACTTGTGAGGAGCGGTTAGGTTATTTAATAATAAACAATTATATTTAAAGTAACACTTTTTTTCTGGATTACATCTCTCCTCACAGTTTCCAGCTACGTCAACCATAATAAAAACCACTTTTCGCTTAACAAACACAGGTTTTTTATGTATGAATTTTAAAAATGTTCATATTTAGAGATATTAAGACAAATAATACATGATGGCTGTTTTCGGCAATAAACACATTTACCATCGCAAGCTAATCGTTCATTGACAAGATTAATTCACAAAATTGGATGCTACAAGCAGAAGCCGATTCATTACCAGGGCGGGCATAAATCTTTATTCATATCCGTGTCGTTGTCGGCAAATTTGGGGGAAGCGTCGTATACAGAAATGGCTTTCATTTCCCGTAAAGTGCTCGATGAAGGTGACACGGGTCGGATGATGGATGGCTCAACTGATCCTGGGCCGTGGGTTGGCTTCAGAAAATTATTTAATGGAGCGTTTCCTTTTTCGGCGGATCAAGATTTCGCGATAATTCTGATTGCATATTTATGAAAAGGGGCTATTGTTCCACGGAAGAGGGGGGATTTATGAAGATTTTGTTAATTATAGTGTTTCTCTATTTCAAAATTTGTACATGTCAGGTTTAGAGCATGACCATTAGTATAATTATAACACATTTCGTGTTATATTATTCAAATATTCATTTTGAAAACACGTACTTCTATAGATTTAAATGATACAAAACAAAGAATATTCTTCAAATGAAAAATATCTACATTCTTGTTTAAGAAATCATAAAAGGTGTCTTTTGTTTTAAAATTGAATTTAAACTTCGGTAACTTTTACTAAACATGAATTTATTTAAACAAATCACGAAGGAATAGAAAAAACTGGATTTCATTAAATATCGATGTGTATGAAATTCTTGTTAAATGAAGTCTTGCAACAGGGCGTAATGAACCAGCATATTGTCAGGATTATCTTGTGGAGGGCACGGCTGAAAGAACTAACTACCTGTTGTGTTGGAGTGCTTCAGTACCAAATAAACTCCTTAGATTTAAATAAGAGGATGGCAGAGAGCTACATTTAAAAAGATATATCTTCTTTTTAACCCTCCCCCACGTCTTTTTTTACCTTCCCCCTTGAATTTACCCTTTCATTACGCGAATCTGTAATGAAACAAATTAACGCAGACCTTTTGCTCTATTCTCCTCCCACAAGATGATAAGTAGTGAATCTTTAGTCTTCTTTGGGGATATTTGATTTAGAATGAATTTTGAAACTGAACTGGATAGAAGAAATACTCATATTCCAGATTCCAGAATGAAAAAATAGGGTAAACTCGAATTCTCATATGTTTTTTATGATCTCATCGTACAATATTAGGCGGAAACATAATACAGAGAATTCATTGGTATTAATTATATTCTAGAGGGAAGGATTTTATGAAATATAGGGTAGGAATTGAACCCGTGACCGCGAGTTCTACGATCCCAGAGTCTATCACGCTGACCACCTATAAAACTTTTTTAATAGCGAATAAAATGTTAATTCAACTCATAATTGTCATTGTCTTATATAAAAAACATAAAAAATTATGTAATGCAAACCTTTAAAATTTGAGATCTTAAACTTCTAGTGCTTAATATTCCAACGTTATTTGCACAATAGTCATAATTTTTCTATTATATAATGTCTTCATATTAAAATGGTTATGTTCGTATTCGAATTATTTTTTTTCTTTTATTCCTCTTACCAAATACAATTTAAACATTTGGATAAAATTATACTCCAAAAAATTATTAGCCGATGTTTAATTATTTCTGGGACACCGAGGTAAGTTTAATTTATTCGTACACCCGTTAAACCAATTAGACAGATGTGTTGATTCATGTCATGAAAATAAGAGAGCATTCTTCTCGTAGCCTGGCAATGAGCGCAGTCAGATCCAAAACCGTCTAATATCAAATTGCAAACTAGCAAGTTTTAATTCAACTACAGGATCGAAATCACTTCCGAAGTGATACCGGCCATTTCGCTAATTGGACATGAAATTTAATTAAAACCATAATCATAATGGAGATGAATAGTTGATTTTGCGCGTATCACAAATTGCATTCGTGAAAGCTTTCGCTCAGAGTTAATAATTTAGAAACACTGTAGATCCATCTGAGCTCATATGAACGTTCCGGCATTTAGCTTTACTAATTAGAAACTACATTTGTTGACAAATAAAACAAAAGTAATTAAAACTTAATTAGTGGTTGTTTTAATAATAATTTCGACCATAATTGCATGTCAGATCATGTCCAAAGATAGTATATGAATAAGACTTTTCATAAAATTTCATAAAAAATAAGACCGGTCTAGTTTGTCGTCTTAATTCTCAAAGCCACCAGTAAGTAAGACCAATTTCCTCGATAAATCTCAACGCTTTTTTTTTATTTCATAAGACTGAAATAAACCGCCATGAACAATTAATTTATTATGTATTTATCATCTCTAAATGAAAAAGGTAAATACAGTATCGTTACGACGTAAAGCCAGTATTACAACTGGCAGTAATTTTGCAAAAAAAACGATAAATATTGGGCTGGGCTTTTTTTTTTTTTGAGTGATATAAAAAATCCGTTAGTAGATTACAAAAGATAGTTCCCCCCTTAAAAGATAGTTCTCACCCACAGTTTGTTCTTCTCAAAGATATTAATTTCGAGCGTTAAACCATCATCATTAGTTTGAATAAGTTATAGACACGTCTCTCGACATGAATAGTAAAGGTGGATCAGTTTTTATTTACTTTAACAAAACGATTGTTCGGGTTATTTTTGATTTCAAGCAATTTTCAAAGAAATTGAACTAAATTGATTTGTTGATTTTTGAGAATGAAAGTCGTAATCTTTAAAATTTAAATAAATTAAAATAACTGTAAATTTAATAATAAATTTTATGAAATGGAACAGCCAAAACACTTCTAACCTACAAGTATTTTAGTTCATGTTTATGTATTTTATGATATAATCTAATTATGTACAACCGTATTCTTTTATGCGAGTAATAACGTTAGTTCGAAAAATCGTGCTACGTTGCTATAAAAACAAATATATTATATATATACATGCTTTTCAACCTATAAAATAAATTTACATAATTATTAAGCGTATACAATAAATTAGTTAATTAGACTTGGCTGAATAAAACTGTTTCGTTGTTTAAAAATATAATAATATATCTAGGAATAAATAAGCAACACATTGTTTATACAGCTTAATTTGTAACAACCCGTTGCCAAATAAAAATTCTATGATCGATATTAATTATATCATGCCGATCGGTTAAACCCTTAATTTTCTATAATTTCTATAAAGTTTATGAGGGTTTCTCCCGATCCTACTCTTTGAAAGCTTAATAAATGATGCAAATTTTTTGAAATTCACCAGCATAAAACATTTCATCAGAGCGTAATGTATTTTCATTTTTTATTTATTTTATTCTTAAATTGTCTTCTACTTATAAAATTTCATATGTTTGTGGGAACGAAAAAGCTGTCGTTTGGAATGAAAATAAATAAATTATTCTTTAGACAACTTAAAGTAGAATTTAAAATTGACCTCAATTTTGAAAAAATGCGTATGTAAGAGCGAGTATCATTTTCGCTTGACAAATCTTTTTTGCCAAAAAAAATAAAATAAAATAAATAATTATTATTATTCTGATTTTTCCTTCTCGAAGGTGGGATAATAGGTCACTTCGAAAAACAACAACCAGTGCTTATTCAATACACACGTTTCGGAGTTGTTTTAATCCTTCATCAGGTGAAAGAGCGCAATGGTCAAAACAGTGATCTCAGTCATTAATATTTTCCTTTAAACTCCGAAAACGTTTTAATGTTTTGATTAGAATAAATCCGAAAGGTTGTGGATTGAATAAAAGCCGGTCGTGGTTTTTTTGAGATGACCTATTGTCCTATCGTCGAGTTGAGATTGAAATAAAAACATCGTTATTCTATTCCATTCACAGTCTTCTTTTATCTCATAACAAACCACCATGAATGTTATTTTAAAAAATAGGCCATTCGCCATCCAGCATAACCTTCTAGCAATTTGGAATGTTTAATAGGAAATCGCTGATTATTTATTGCAGTATCCCCGAGCGTGAGATAAGAGCCGACCCCTCCGCCCATGGTTGCCCAGTCAGTACATAAATCTCAAAAATCTGGCCCTACTTTCCAATATTGAAGGATAACTATGCATACTTTATTAGGATAAGAAGTGGATCTACTTTATTTTTTTTTTTTAAAGATGAAAACTTATTATTTCTTGTCGTTATTAATTTTGTTAATACTTTTGGTCAAACCATGGTTAAAAAAACTCTCAATAACTTGTATACAAATGATCAATATATCAAACGGATATGGATGAATTATAACATAAACGTTATGTGAACAAAGGACAAACTCATTGTGGACAGTACAATATATTACATTGTTTACTATCGATTGATGTCAATAGTCCCAGACAATACAATAGAAATTGATAATTAAATTAAACCATATAATATAATGGATTCTACTTCTTAAGTTTAATAAACATAATAAAAAACGCATTAATTGTTTTGAGAATGAGAAACATTAGTATGTATGCTTTTATAACACAATAATTTGACATTGTGTATATTATATGATAGCATAACCATTTTTATGAGTATAGTACCTCATTGTTCCAATTGAATACACAAATCAAAGTTTCTTTTCAAGAAGTAAAGTAGAAGAATATAATAATGATATTCAGAGATACAATCTACAATCAATATACCATTTTTACAATATTAGAAAGGTTTTCCTCCGTTGTCGAAGTTTTTATTGAATTAATTTGGTTTTATTTATTTGCTTTTTATCTGGGCGAATTAACTTAGACGATGGAGCAGAACATTCCGGCACGGGATGGTCGAAAAACATGTTGAAAGGCTGAGGAAACGTCTCGAACAACTACTTGTAAGTTCCATTTATTATTCATATCCTTGGCATTTTCGAACATTCCGTTTCATGAAAAACAAGTTGTTGTTTTTTTTTTTCTCCGCAAGACCAGAAAATTGAGCGCCATAAGGCCGGGCGAAAAGTTGCTATACTTTCCACTACGCTAGAAGAGACCGTTGAGAAGACATGGAGGGAAAATAACAGTATAATAATAAATAATATAAAAAAAATTATGGAAAAAATACTTTGACAGTCTTCCAGATTGTGACAGTTATATCCTTGTGCACATCTCCCTTCACAGCACATTGGCGATCGTTAGAACCTTAACTTTTTTATGCAATTTGAATTTAATGTGATTTTTTTTAGATAAAAACCTTAAATCATTAATTTTATGTAATATCTGCTAACAACAACATTACTTACTGTTTGGAGAATATTAATAATTAATTAATCTTGGCGTAAGGTATTGTTTGAGATAAAAAAAAGTTAGTGTCACCAGCGGGATTCGAACCCTCGACCTTCCGCTTAATACGCCGCTGCTGTCCCACTTGAGCTATCGTGACTTCGATCCACTTGGACACTTTCCATTCCATCCCCACCTTTCGAATTTAACCTCTGTTTTGCCATTTTTTTTAACTCTCAACCGATACGTACATAAAGGTTAATTAAATTTAAAAAGTTATTCAGTCAATCGGACTACGAACTCTAATAATTTAATAAGTGAAATGAAGTATATTTTCCCGAAAACTTTCCGGCGCCATTTTATTTGGCGCCGAGACTGGAATCCTGATTACATGACATTTGAAATACGGCAAAAAGGAAAGAAAATTGAAAAAGTTGGTTTGATGTGGGAAGTTAGAGTCCGAGAGGATCAAAGTCACGATAGCTCAAGTTTTTGAGGGTTTGAATTTGTCTTGTAAAAATTGCATTGATATAAACATTATCCTTATCAAAGTTTTTTTTAATAAATTATTTGATTTTATTAAGTTGGATTTCGTTCCAAATTTTAGCAGGTTCTCAATGATTTTTTTCTGAAATTTCTAGAAGACGTGTAGATTGAAATTATATCCCATTACATTGATGAAAGGCCTGTTATAAATTTAATTTAATTCAATTTTTAAAATTATAATTTAGTATTGCTCTGAGATTGGAATTTTTGAGAGTTTGAACTTTTCTAGTAAAAAAGTGTTATTGATAATCTGTCTGGTAAGTGTCACGAGCGGGATTCGAACCCTCGATGTTCGGCCAAATACGCCGCTAGTCCACCACTTGAGCTATCGTGACTTCGATCCTGGTAGTTAGTGTCCGAAGTCAGGAAGTGTAGAAAAGCGGCGTATTTAGCCGAAGGTTGTGTGTTCGAAAACCGCCACTAACTTTTTCACATTAACCAATATGTTACATTAAGATTAATTTATTATATATCAATCTTACCACGAATTCTAATGAATTTAATAAATGAAATGAAGTATACCTTCACCAAAGCTCTCCTTGGTTTTTTCATCTTTCACAGAGAAACGAATTCGAAAAATGGAAAAAAAACAGGGAAAATTCAAAACGTGGGGTTGAGATGGTAAGTTAGTGTCCGAGAGAATCGCAGTCACGATAGCTCAACTGGTAGACTAGCGGCGTATTTAGCCGAACATCGAGAGTTCGAATCCCGCTCGCGACACAAACTTTTTTATCTCAATCAATACCTTACATAAAGATTAATTAATTGAAAAAAGTTAATCAGTCAATCGGACCACAAACTCCAACGAATTATTAATTAACTTTCATATTTCAATTTCAAACTCAAAAAACTTTTTATAAGATAGAAAATAATTTAGTACATAAATATTGTATAATAAGTATTTGACTTAGGGAGTTTTAGGTCTGTGTGTATAGTTTAAACGACAAATGAATTCAAAGTAGTGAAAAGGACAGATTTCGGAGAAAAATTTGTTCTCGGCCCCGCGACCCCGATTCTGGTAATGTTGTCCACAACAAAAGCCTATCAGTTTCAAACAGTCATTATTCTCGCCGGTGGAAGTTTTTCGCCGGTAAAATCTATCATTTTGAGGCGGGGGCAGAAAGTGAAGGCTTTCAGGGGCGAAGGTGTTAGCTAGACCAAATACCGTTAATCTTTAGGAGTGCGGGTGGGAGTCCCCAATAACTTATGATCCCACAAGTTAGCTCCCTTGTGACCTCAAGTGAACCCTCTCATCCACCTTTTCCTTTAGAAACAATTGATTACGGATTTAAAAATTAAATCGACACTACGGACCGGAATCTCTGAAACGGTGGTTTATTTTTCCAACATGTACTATTTATAATAACATATTCCAGTTTTTACTTTATCTTCTAATCCAATAAGGCAGAGACCGTACTTTGGTACCTCAGAACTGTAAAGATTTTTATATATACATGTATGTTTGTGTTCTGTCTGTGTTGTTCCGATTTTAATTTATTGAAATTAGTGTAATTTATTAGCGTGAAAAGAAAGGGTTTTTTAACCTCACTCCAAGTAATATCGAGTAATCTGGGGTAAGTATGGAGCGTGGAGAGTAAAAGAAAATGTTTAGCGAGAATGGAGAGGGGTTCAACCCCACCCCGAGGAATATCGCATACTCTGGGGGTGGTAATGTGACCAGACTTTTATGATTTCTATTTTGTAAAAATGACGGCTTGTATATATTTGCCTCCCGATTTTCAATTATCCCGGGCTCTGAAAAAATCTTAATAATTTGGATTACTTCACTTACTGCTAAATAAAGCAATATTAAATTAAATAAAATGGTTCATATATTTTTGATTAAATTCTATTATTAAAAGCTGATATTTTTATTTATGTTATTATGAAAAACGTTACAGTCCTGATCAATAAGCTTAATGGGGTAGCTTTTGTTTTATTTAACGAATAGTTGGTTTTCCTATTTTTTTAAATATAATTCCAGTACTAGTCATAGGGTTTTAATTTTGATACGCATTTTGTCTGTTTTAAGATATTCGGCACTTTCCATTTCAGCATCAAACTCTAAAATATTTCCGTATTTTTGAATTGTTTAAAATTATTCATTTATTCAATGTGAGAATACAAATTTGTCTACGTTTTTCTCAAAAAATCTATATGGTCAATTAAACACAAGTTGCTTTTTATGCACATTTATAGCTAAAGGTTTTTATTGTCAATCTTTACTTTTATTACATATAATTAGCTGTTAAGTAGATATGATAATTTTGTTTGATAGTTTTTTTAATAAAGGTGTTCATTTTTGTTGTCCAATTCGAGAGGGGTTTAGTTTATTTAAATTTTTTTATTGAACACAAAACCAACCCTATGAGTGGTCTCCAGGGGTTGCAGGGTGAAATGAGATCATTAAGATTTTCTTTCCTCTCTTCTCCTATGTTGGGGCGTTTTATAATTTTGTTTATTATCTATCTGCGTTAATGTTTTTTAATTATTTTTCTCCAGTCCCGTTTCGACTGAGTGACGGGCATATTTTGGTCGGCAGTTTTGGACCGTCGCGTTCATTTTCATTATAATTTTCGTCATAAAAGTGTGTTAATCGATTTCTTTTGCAGTTGGGAGTTGATTTACGATTAAACAGTTGTCAAGGTTGCTTTTTAAATAGAATAAACTTAACAGACAATTCTTCAAATAGCGTAAAGGAAAGCAAGTGACAAGTCTGTTAAGGCGACAAAATACACCAAAAATATTAAAACACTTTCAAAGTTCGAAACTTCGTGAGGGCAGTTTTATTCTGTACAAAATGGGTAATGATAAATCAAGTTCAATCGTTTAAAGAAAAACAACTATTTTCTTCGATGTTTCTTTAGTTCCTTTTAGGCTAAAATTATGTCAATGAATTTTCTTTTTTATCAAACAGCAAGAAATATAAACAAAATGCAAATTTTTTAAATATTTTAATTTAGTGGAACGCTCAAAATTTACCACTCAAGCTCTTCTGAATTCATATCCCGGCATATCCCTTTGATTTTTAATTGATAATAATTTTAAAATAGTAATTTAAAGTGGTATGTAAGGCCTAAAATTTGATCTTCATGGACGGTTTCTAACAGCTGCGGAAAAAATGCCATTTTGAGTTTTTCTCAGTGTAGTTGAACGTTAAGATCTATAGTATGACAGAAATTAGCTCTATTTCACATTTATTTTAAAATAATATTCTCTGTTTGTATGTTTACCTGAATTCATATTTCTCTTTTTTTATAAAATGAACGTTCTTATCTTGCAACCACATAAATTAATTGTATTAACGTGTAATAATAGTTTTGTATTATTTTAAACGCAAAAGTATGTTTTCAAATGGATTTTATTTTGTATGAAAAAGGACAAAAGTCGTCTTTTTAAGACAATTTTTTGTACTAACGCATATTTTGGATAATTGTTATTATTTTTTAGAGATGTTTATTTTATTTATTGCTATCTGTACACAATATACAGAAACTATTGAGAAAATAGTTTAATAGTTATTCAATTCTTTTAAAAAGAAAAAATTGTCCAGCAACTACATGTAAGCACATAAGGTTTTATTGTAAGTTTAGACAGGACAAACTTTTAAAATACCAATGCTGTCGGCATAGACCTTGTTATTTTAATTTATAAATAATTTTAAAGTAAAGGTTTACGATATCGATACCTAGGAGGACATTAACACCCCTACGGCAAAAATTACTGACATTTTAGTTTCGGTTTTAAATAATTTTATCTGACTGTATGTAGGAAAGTTTTATATTTTTGAAATAAACGTTCTCGCCTTTTTTATTTTTCACTATATAATATGATTTAATTCATTTGTAGTATTATAAAAACAAAAGTAAGATTTTCATATTTGTTTTATGTATGAAAAAAGACATTTCATCATATTTATTAACAAATCTTCCCAGTCAATAGTTTCGTTTTAAAACTATTTAATGTTTTCAATTGAATTTTAGATTTTTCAAACTCATAAATTTGCGACGTTTGCGGTTCTGACATTGAATTTGGTGCAGATTGTGGAATTTTATTTTAAAATATATTTTTTAAATATCTAAAACTGAGGGTCTATGACAATCAGGTGGACGTTAAGACATCCTGTATGACAATAACTACGTACTATTTTATTTTATGTAATTTTGTTAGTTTGTTTGAATACACATTTTATAATTTTCATTTTTGAATACTCTCAACTGGTAACTAATTGAATTATTCTAGGCGATTTCTCATCAGATGTTTATGTTATATATATATATATGCATTTTTTTTTTCAAAGCAAAAGTATAATTTTGAAAACTTTTTGCATGAGCAAGAAGAAAGAATTACCATTATCTTTACAAAAAATTTAAACAAATAATATACATAAATAATTTAAATGTTTTTTTTATATTTTTACACTTATTTGTTGATATATATGTATAATTTGCAAGCGTATCTGAGTTCAAATCCTCGACTGGCTTTGGGAATTGTATATTTAAAAATTTAGAAAAATATTCAAAATATTTGAGTTGTCGGGCACGACACTTAATGCGTAGGTGAGCAGTAAATCCTGCAGCTTTTCTTCAAATATATCATCAACTTTTTTAGTTTAAACACGTTACTAAAAAATTTATAGTTATATGTAAAATGATCATGCACTGTAGTAAAGTGGAAATGTCACTCACCTCGCATTTGGGGAATTCTTGCTCCTCCCGTGCCACCTTCCACCCTAATAACGGTGGGATGCAGATGACGGCGCTGAGAATCCATACCAAGGTGATCATGATGGCTGCCCTGGCGGGAGTCCGTTTCTTCAGGTAGTCTACCGCTTGAGTAATGGACCAGTAACGATCCAGGGATATGAGACACAGATTCATAATGGACGCAGTACAGAGAAGCACGTCCATCGCGGAATGTATGTCGCACCACCAGTTGCCGAATATCCAATAGCCCATCAGGTTGTTCGCCAATGAGAACGGCATGATGACCAGTCCGAGGAAAAAGTCCGCGACGGCCAGCGACGCGATAAACCAGTTCTGGATGTTTTTCAACGCCTTCTCCGTCACAATCGCAATTATAACGAGCATGTTTCCCACGACGACGACTATCATCAGCATTGTGACGACGATGCTTGCGACGATAATGTGCCAGAGCGAATAGCCACTGGGGTAAAGCGAACTTCCACTCAATATTATCAAAGTGTCGTTCCCGTCGAAAGTACTGTTTGTGTCGTTGCCGTAACTGATATTAGCAGAATCGCTTTGCCATAAAAGCAAAAGTTCGTCGTCTTCGTCCCACTTCAACCAAGTGAGGGAATCATTTGATTCAAAAGGAAACCGCTCCATAACAAGTACAAAAATACTAACTACACAGTTTCTTTTTGTAATAGTTTTTCTTTTTTAATAGTTATTGTATAAAAAGGCAATCGATTCTCTTTCTTTCCAAACCCTAATTATTATATTTTAATTTTTTTTCTATAACAGTACCCGTTTTGACCGAGGCCCTCTACACTTGAAGGACTTAACGTAAAACCAAAGACGAATAAAAAAATCAAAAATTTTTATTCTAACACACACTTCTAGCTAGACACAAATTATTTACAATATCATTTTATTATTTATTTAAACTGTTTCGGTTTTAAATCTGCTGGAAATTTGACGATTTGTTTGACAAGAGTTGATCTGGTAGGCTGGTTTGTATTCGTTTTTTTTTTCGAATCGTGCTATGTTGTGTGGTGTTGGGGCGGAGGGTTTTGATCCGGCTGGTACGGCCGGGAACTTTAGCTTGATCACATCCCAGAGGCTGGTGTCTCTCCAGCCTCCCTAGGCATCCCCTCCGCCCGCAGAGAACATCTCAGAAGCAATCACAACCTGAAAACAAAAAAAAGGTACAAATTAAACAAACAGAAAAGTCTAACAATCTAACAAGTTGAAAAAGTAATTTTTTGGCCAAAACTTATAAACTGCTCAAAAATGTATAAGGATATTGCGAGTTTTGTAGTATTTACTTTCTCTAGCGTTTTTCTTTTCCTTTTGATAAGAGCAGTTTCCATAGAAAAGGCTGTGTTTATAATGTTATGTACACATCATAATTGTCTTTCTAATGTACCAATCATAAACAAATCAGCTCATAAATAAACTCTAACATAAATAATACAACACTTGAATGGAAAAACATTTTGTCAAAAAATACCATTTTTGAAACAAAATGAAAACTAAACTTTTTGTTAGACAAATGAGTAGCCAAAATAAATGAAATTTCATATTAGTAAAAAGTTAACGCAGCAAAGTGGCAAGAAATCCCATTCAAATTACTTATGATAAGAAAAAAAAGGAGCCGAGGGAGCATTTAGTAACGTAAAAATTTTAGGAGCCCTTTCAGAAAAAGTTAAAGCACTTTCGGGGTCTTTATTTGGCTTGGATTAAAGTTTGAAATGTACCGGTTTCAATTATATCGCTCCGAAAAGAACCCCATCTCTTACACCGTCTCCCCCCCCCCAAAAAAAAAACTTATAAAAGAAACTTTACTCGAGCAACCCGACATGGTTAATGGCGAGAAATGCTCCAGATTTAAAATAAACCCCTACAAAAGAATTGTTTGTTTACAACATCATCAAAAAATAACTAAACGTAGCAGTACGTTATCGATTATTCATTCTATATAATATAATCGACTGTTAAATTTATATATTTGGGTGAAAAACGGGATGGAAGCAATGCAGCATTGAATTGATATTTCCAGCGGGTTTTTTAACCCTCTGGGAGCACGGGTGACGTTAGTCTTCCTTTCTTCCATTGACCCTTCTTTATATCCATACCTAAAAACGTGAACCACCCTTAAAGTAGTTGAGCACTTTCCAGGATTCGTCTTCCCTTATTCGCCTAGACGCTAGCGTAACCTTTTCACCGTTCACGAGCTAACTATTTTGAAGTCATTATTTGGAAAAACAATGTTACCAAGTATCTGTCGTTTCATTAAGAGTCGGTAGGTATTTGATATTCTTATTTTACGATAGGTCTATTATTTGCTCTAAACCCTGCAAACTGAAAGAAATTTTTTATATTCCTTCACTTGTATTTCCCAAGCGAATATCAAATTTTATTTTTAACTTTTAAATTGCATCGATATAAACATTATCATCAAGGTTTTTTTTTATAAATTATTTGATTTTATTAAGTTGGATTTCGTTCCAAATTTTAGCAGGTTCTCTATGATTTTTTTCTGAAATTTCTAGAAGACGTGTAGATTGAAATTATATCCCATTACATTGATGAAAGGCCCGTTATAAATCAAGAAATGCTTAATCATAAAATTATCAAAAAAAAATTACGCAAATTTGTTCATAATTATCTCAATTTTTCCTTTTTATTAGAGTTGAGTATGTATTTTAATTCAATTTTTAAAATTATAATTTAGTATTGCTCTGAGATGGGAATTTTTGAGAGTTTGAATTTTTCTAGTAAAAAAGTGTTATTAATAATCTGTCTGATAAGTATCACGACCGGGATTCGAGCCCACGACCTTCGTCTAAATAGGTTGCTGCTCTACCACTTGAGCCATCGTGACTTCGATCGTGGTAGTTGGTGTCCAAGTGAATGAAATAAAACCCTTCACTAACTTTTCCATTTCAACCAATATCTTACATTAAAATTAATTAATTAATTGGTCAATCGTACCACGAACTCTAATGAATTTAATAAACGAAATGAAGTATATCTTCATCAAAGTTCTCCTTGACTGTTTCATTTTTCACCGAGAAACGAATAGATTACACGGCATTGGAAAAAGGCAAAAAAGGTGGAAAATTCGAAAGGTTGGGTTGAAATAAGGAGTTAGTGTCCGAGAGGATCGCAGTCACTATAGCTCAAGTGGTAGAGTAGTGCCAAGGATCGTGGGTTCGAATCCCGCTCGTGACACTGACTTTTTATCTCAACCAATACCTTACACAAAGGTTAATTAATTTAAAAAACGTTACTCGGTCAATCGGACCACGAACTCCAATGAATTATTAATTAACTTTCATATTTCAATTTCAAACTCAAAAAACTTTTTATACGAAAGAAAATAATTTAGTATATAAATGTTGCACATAAGATATAAACTGTGCTAAATAAACATGTTTTCGGACAAAAAATGGCAATCAAAATATTACCTCATCTTCAAAATAAGGAAGCTTTCAGACTTAGATACTTTCGTGTGTATAATTTTCATTTCAACAAATATCTTTTCCCATTTCCATCCTCTCAAACCTGTCCAAGCCCCTAGAATAATTAATCCAAGCACCTTGAACAGTCCCTTTTCTCAACCCTCTCCAATCTGGCTTCCGCCAAGGATACTCCACCCAATCAGCACTAATAAAAATTACCAGTGACCTCCACTTAGCAATGGACAATCGGAAAGTAATTATACTTGCCCTTCTTGATTTCTCTAAAGCTTTCGATTCTGTCCCTCACTCTTCTCTCCTGTCTAAACTGGAATCTTTTTCCTTCTCCGCCAGCACCATCTATTGGTTCCAGTCCTACCTACTTTAACAATCGCCACCAAGCTGTTTCCCTTCCCAATGGACTTTCCTCTTCCTTCCTCTCTCTAAAATCGGCCCCAAGGATCTAGCATTTCTCCTATCCTTTTTATATCAATGATCTGCCCAACTCCTTACAGTCATTACTATCACCTATACGCTGATGACTCCCAAATATACTTATCCTTTCACCCTTCCGATGTTCACTCGGCCAATCTCAATATTCAAAAAGACCTAAACTCCACCAATGAATGGGCCCATAAAAATTCCCTAGCCCTCAACCCGTCCAAATCCACCGCCATTGGGACCAAGCAACTCCTCAATTCCCTACCCAGCATCCCACCTCTCACACTAAATAATAAATCAATCACCCCATCCCCTACTGTTCCTTGGTTAAAAACCTAGGAGTAGTCTTTGATAAAAACCTTTCCTGCCATTCTCACATTTCCCAAATTTCCCGCCATTCCATCGCCTCCCTCAGCGAGTTCCGTCGGTCCTGGCTTTTCTTACCTTTCTCCACCCGCAAACTCCTTGTATCTTCCCTTATATTTCCATTCTTCTGTTTGGCATATGGTGAGAACGCACGATTGAAGCATATTTTCAATTGTTGCGTAAGATTTGTATACGGCACCTCTCGTGGATCCCCGGGTGTAGGGGTTGTATTTCCAACTTTCCTGGCTATTCCCCACCTTCCGTGCTCAGTATTTACTAGGCTGCTTTCTCTTCCAGTCCATCCACACTCGTCGTCCTCCTTACATCATCCAATCCCTTCAATTCAACTCCTCGCATCGCTCCCGTAAGGCCCGCTCATCCCCAATCGACCTTATCCTTCCGCAACGTACAACCCATACTTTCGAAAGACTCTTTCTGATCCTCGCCCCTAAACTCTGGAACTCCCTTCCCCTTTCTATTCGTCACACCTTCTCTCCTTCCAAGCAGAGACCTCACGATAGCATTTATTATTTTATTATTTATTATCTCACGTAAATTATTCTTAGGGGACACCAGTCTTTCACCAATTTTTCTTCTTCTTCTTCTTATCTTTCATAAAGATTAATTAATTGAAAGAAGTTTAATTTTTGTTTTTGTTTTGTCGAAACATGAAATATAATGAAGTTATTGATCATTTCAATTTGTAAGGAATAAAAATCGTAAAACTATTTATTAAGTATGCACAAGTAAATGTTTGTTAACTTTATTGTTATTATAAAGTTTTCTTCTTGTTAATGATCTGGTAGTTACTTTTTTGATAAGAAAAAAGAACAAAAAAAAGATGCACCTGAATTAGGGAATATTTGGTATGCTGGAGAGAAAGCAGGGCTGCTTCGAAATATATACTTTTCCTGATTGTAAGATTTTTTTAATATAACCTACAAGTAAAGGTTGAATTTTTAACATAGATATAAGATTTCTAAACAAAACTAATTTAAACAAAGGAAACGGAATACTGGCATCAACGAATCCCCAACGACAAAGCAATTTTCATCGAGTTGTAAAAAGGAATACGTCGATGAGATTAGCAAGTCGTGTTGTCCCCGAATCAGAGTAAGGCTCCGTGCCAACACGTGTTGGCCAGTGTCTAAATATAGGGATGACCTCTGATTTTCTGTTTGGAGTAGAAATGGAACGATTCGCTTTTCCAAGATTTTAAACAGCGATTTACCCGGATTGATGTTTTGATAACAATGTTCAAGGATGCCAGAGCGGAATTAGAATACTAGGATGTTTTCATGCAACATGTCAGTATTTTACGTTCGTTACATTCTCACGGAGATAAATCGACTCTTGGTACTGATTTAACGACGCGGCACGATGGGTTTTTTAATTATTCGAAAATACACTAATTGGGGTGAATCCTGTGAAACTTATGAAAATGAATTTTTTATCTTAGTCTAAATGGATTGACAGAAAGAGGAAGACTTCAAACAAAAAACATAATTGATAAATAAATACTTCATGAAGCAAAAATCTAAAGTTTAAATCTTCTGTCTTATTTCATTATAAACAATCGAAATAAGATAAAACAAGCTATAGTCACAATTGGCTTGCAATCAATAATTCACACAAACCATTTTGTTGCAAATTTTCAAAATATAATTTGAATAATTATTGAACTATAATTCAGTTTAAAAATCCGTTCTAAAATATTACTTTAAATACTTAAAGCCCAAAAATCAGGGCCCGATCTGGGAAATATTTAGAGGCCGTCTTACCGGCCAATAAGATTTCAATTTCTTTTCGATTCCTTCTACCGCATAAAAGTTTCATAAGAGCTAAACAAGATTTCTTCTGATTTCACACGAGCCCGTTCCTCTAACGGACAAAGAGAGGGATCGATGATTTCACTCTTATAAAATTCTAATCGAGGTAATTGTGTTGGTAAGGCCTTTGGTAAAAACACATACTTTGTCCATACATCAGAGACTATTGGATAATTAAAGATTTGAAAAATATTAATTTCGAATTAGAATATTTTTAGAGTCGGATAGATATAATGAATTTATCATAGATCAGCAATGATGTAAATAGTTATTTTTATGTAACGTGCGGCTCAGATGAAAAATTAATGTCCAATTCTATGAAAGTAATGAGTATGGATCTATTAATTAAAAAGTTCTGACAATGAAATATTTTTAACTACATTAACTTATTCGAAATAAAATTTCATCAGATAACATATTTTATATATATAATGCTTTGAATAAAAATGATTAAATCGCAAATTTTAAAAATCTAAATTGTTAAAAATTTATACTGGCTGAATTTTTTTCAAAATCCAATTGAAGGACAGAAATGATGTCACTTTCTGCCCAATTTAAAATCCAACTGCACCACTTTTTTCAACATAAAAAGTCATTTAAAATGGTATGTATGAATATTAGGAAATTTTGAAATTGAATTTGGCCTGAAGTACTATGTACAATGTTTCTCCTTGGACTAAGAATATTAAACACGTATTTATTTCTTTTGTTATAGCGTCATTTGTTTAAGACAATTTCGAACGGGCCATCTAAAAAGGCCTCCTTGTATAGTAGTATGATACATTTTGTAGTAGTAATAATTATTATCTATTACCAGAACACTATTCATTCCTGTCCTTATTATTTACTGATAAAACACGCGTTGGCTATATTTTTTAATACAGAAAACTAGAAATCAGCAAGATGATCTAAGAAACCTGGCTGATCTATGGTCTTGTATCTCAAGGGTATTAAAGTTTTGTTTGTACATAGTTATAAGTAACCCACTCCATTCACGCTAATAAATTGCTTTTACTTTCCAGACGTCATACACTCACCCCAGAATACCCGATACTTATCGGGGCGGAGTTATAAGCAACTCCTTATTTTCACGCTAATATATTACATTCATTACAATAAATTATTACAAACACAACATCCGATAAAAAATAATAATAAAAGCTGGAATAAAAATACGAATTAAAAACTTCTATACTTTTAATCTGGTTATTAAACAGGGAAGGAACTTCTCATTTTGAACATTAGTTATTTGTGGTAAAATTAACTTTTACGAAAGGGTTATTTTTGTACACCGCTTTTATTTATTAAAAGTCTAAAGAAGGAGGCGGTGTTGTTGAATACTAGCTGTCCATAAGGGAGAAAGGGAATTCCATTTGGTCTCCTTTGTTTTATTTGATTCCTGCAACGTCGTCCGTGACGACAAATGGTGGCAATAAAATTCCTTCCATCCACTTCCAAGCGAAGGCGAAAAGTCAAAATTGAAAAAAAAGAAAAGGACATAAACGAACATTTGTGCCGAGATCTATTTTAAGTAGATGAATACGGGAGATATGAAAAGACGGCTTTTCACAGCGCCACGTTGGAAACTACTCAGATCAAAATTGGCTGTTTTCGCCTATTCAAACGTATTGTTATATTTTATTATATATTTATTTTTTGTGTATGAAGAGCATGATCATAACAAAATCTCAACTTGAATATCAGCCAACTCTTAATAATTTTAGGCTAAATCTCAAGCTTTTTTCATATTGTAATAGAACTTTGGATTTATGAAAGCTTCATTAAATAAACCTTGTACTGCAGGTCATCGTTTCTACCTAACCGTAGAGAAATTTTTCAATGTTTGATTTTTCAATTTTTTTAAAATTCTTGCTTTAGGAGTTTAAGGTAAAATTCAAAAATGCTCTGCATTACTATTTTTTTTTAGTTGAGAAAATATTTTTATTTTAAAAATATCTGATACTATTTTGTTCGTGTGATAATTTCCTTCTTGTTATAATTTTTTTTGAAGGTTACACATAATCTCATTGTCATTTATACTCAAACTTTACATAGAAGGTAGATGCTTGTTGAGACGCACTTACGTTTAATTTCATGTTGTAAGCTACTTTTTGTTTTATGTCAGAGCGGATTGTGGAAGGTAAACATAAAAATAAATTCGGAATAAAAACACTAAAATCAATCAATTAGAGATCGTGGTCCGATTGATCTAATAACTTTCTTTACTTACTTAATCTTTATGCAAGGTGATAAACAAAGTCAGTCCTTTTTTGAAAAAGTCAGTATCACGAGCTGGATTCGAACCTATCAATAAATTTTATAATTTATTAAATCCATTATTTCTCGTGGTCTATTTACCAAATTGCTTGTTTCAATTAATTAATAACTTTATTTAAGGTTTTGGTTGAAATGAAAAATTCAATAGGGGCATGCGAACCAACGACCTTCGGCTAGATATGCGGCACGATCACTTGAACTATCGTGAATTCGATCCACTTTGTGCACCAACTTCCCATCTCAACCTTTTAAATTTCCACTCCCTTAAAAAATGACAAAAAGGAACGAATCTATGTTAGCAGTACCTACAATATTTGTATTACAGCCCCATTCATTTCATAACAGACTGAGCAACAAGAAACCGTGGCCAGGTAGCTGCAAGTTTATCAATAAATAAAGTACAGGAAAAAATGTGACCCGAACCGGCCTTATTTTCTGTGTACCTTAAACAATGGGCTCGGCCTCCCTATCGGTAGAGACAACCTGTAAAACTCCCTCAAATTCCTCCAAGCCCTCTCAGTTGAAGTGGATCGAGCACGTTTGAGAAAAGAGGAAAATGGATCTGAAGTTTGCCTTTGTTTCACGCTATACTTGATACCGAGCCGATCAAGTACATCTGAGCATTATTCTACTTGAAGGAAGAACAAAAAAGAAAAGATTAACCACTCTTGTCATTTTAAAAAAAAATCAAAATAAATTGGCCTCTGAAAATAATCAATGATTTTTAAACACCGCGAACTAATTAGAAAGGACCTTAAATAAACGCTTTATCAGTAAACAATTTGTAAAAAACATCACGTCATTAATTTGTCAAAGACGCCTTTAATCTTCATCGTGTGGGTTGTTCGAAATTCGTATACCGTTAAAACATCACATAATATTCATAATCCCTTAATATTAAACCGATTAGAAGGGATTTGCATTCAAATGATGATTTAAGGTTAAGTAACTCCGTACTCAAATTTCATGTCAAGAGTGATTCGAATCTAATTTAACATTTAACAATTTTAAAATAAACAAAAAATTAATATGCTATTAGATATTAATTTAATGTTTAATTTGCGTTTTGAAAAAAATAATTCAGTCCGATTATTAATAATAAAAGTTATTTCTATACTCAATAATATGTTACATATGAGAATATTGTAATTTTGTTAATTACAAAGTTCATACTAGTACAAGATGAATGAATTTTAGTAAATCGCAAACAAAAAGTTATGTTTTAGTAGGTATTGATATTTATTTCCCCTGTAGTTTTCATTAAAAACAATTATTTCTTGTATCCTTGAGTATAATATCGTCCTTTATGATAAATATTGAAGTAAAGTCATCATAGCTATGTGGGAGAAAAAAACCAACTTGTTTTTCCGCTGTCGAGCTTTCGGTTGTATTTGACGTCATCCTCAGGACTCCATTTAATTACAGTCAGTGTTTCGTTACAGATTACATATATAAAATTATAATTCTAAATCAACAACTTACTTAAAAAACTATTTTAAAACCTTTACAAACAGTTCGGGCATGCGGTTCAAATTGAAGGGAACCAGACCTCAGGAGAGATAGCAACATGTTATCAATTCCACACAACAATGATGCCAATGACTTACGAATGGTCCTAAAGTAATTTTCTTTAGTTACTGAGATTTATCAACGCTATCAAGGGTATATTATGGACAAACCAGTTACTCCAGGACAGATGTAGACAACATGAATGTGATTGTAAGGACAAAGTCAAACAGGTCACAGCTCTTCTCCAGCATTGTCACAAACCTAAGCATAAATTTGATTTTGAAAATGTGGAGATTGTTGATAAATATCGTAACCTAAGGAGGGGTCAATTGAACAAATGCTCTACATAAAAGCTAAAAATAAAGCTTGTAATTTGAGAACAGATATCTACTTGAGTATTATTAATAGTTCTATTCTTACCTAAAATAGTTTTTTTGTATTGGGGCGTCCGACATCTAGGTCATTTCAGCCCCCAACTAAGTCTATATTCTACTTACCCTTTCAAACACTATATTCATAAACATCAATACTTATTCCAAAATCGAGAGGTGCGTTCTGGTGTGTTGTAGGTGTCAGAAAAACATTTTCTTCATCGTGCCAACGTTTCGATCTTTATTGAGATCATCTCCAGAGCTCAAAGTGTTTGTCTTCTGTGTAATTGTGCCATTTGTGCGTGTTGTGTTGAGAGTGCCCATAAATACCGTACATTCATTCGTTTGGTCTTCGCAGTACTTGATATTCTTCCACCGACCTGTACTCAAACTAACCTAGATTGTGGTCGATGGAGTACTTTAAATATAAATATTCCGCCATCAACCTCGAGCACACACTCATCGCTCTCGACGTACGAGGGACGATGATGACGTAATATTTCACCCTCACCCCTCACGCTAATATATACATGCACTCAGACCAAACATACCAAACATACAGACACCCAACACATAAGACCTATACAATAAAAAACTAAAAAGCTGAACAAGAGACTCAGAAACCCGCTGCAGTGATCGAGTACCATTTTCAGATTGCATTGCATGCCTACACGCTCCCTGTAAGCAAGACACGGCATGTTTCCAGTTAGTGGGACACAACGAGCAACCTTTCTCTGCATAAGGTGCACCTGCGTGGGCTTGAGCCCAAGAACAGGTGCCCGTGTGTCAACCTAAAATAGTCATTATTGGTTGCTGTGTTGTAATGTTTTTATTTATTCTTTTATTTATTATTAATTTATTATGATTAATATTTATAAATTGTAATGGTATATGTGAAATCGTTAGCATTTATGAATCTCTGTTATCAAACATTGAAGGTGATAAAAGGTGATCGACGAATATTCACTACTCCATCACCTTACCAGAATGAAAGGTATGTAAATAAGATAGAAGGTATATAAGAATGACTGATAGAGTGAGTTGTGTTTTGGCTGAACTGAACCCGTTGGAGGATAAAAGGACCTACCTGTCGATAACCCCTTGAGCCTAAATTCGACGGTAGTACGGACAAGTCCTTGTCCACCAAAACCCTAAATTAGAGGATTCTCATAAAGAAAGGTCTATTTATTTATGTTCATTTGTCAATTTCGACAGATTAAGTCTGAATTGTTCGTTTTAACTGGAAACACTGCAAAAGGGAGGAGATTATACAACAGAATATAAGATCTGTGTTCTTATCGATTTAAATTTTTTATTATCTGGCCCACTACGACCAATTACTAAGAAACCATTATCATTAAGTTTTTTTGACTTCATGGAGATTTGGGCCGCGACGTGCTTGCGGCATTGAACGGCTGTAGATACTCAACGGCTTCTTGTGCACGTTAACCCTCAGATCCTTGCAGAGTTTGGATGTCTTCAGTTTTATTTACAATCCCGAAAAGGACAAGGCGAATCAAAAACAGAAACATATTGTTATCAATTTAGAGCTAGCTAGAAGTCACGATAGCTCCGGTGGTAGAACAGCGACGTATTTATACGAAAGTCGTGGGTTCGAATCCCGCTCTTGAGATTTTTTATCTCAACCAATACGTTACATAAAGATTAATTAATTGATAAAAGTTATTTCGTCAATCGGATCATGAAATCCAATGGATTTCATTGTTAACTACGTTGACCCTGTAGTTGGCCCCGGTCGGTAGTAACGTCGGTACAGGCCTATACTTTCAAGCTTCTAGCTAATGGACTTGGTCTAGGGTAAAAACCGACCAAAAAAATGAGGAAAAACAAGATAACACAAGAATCAAAACAACACACCATTTATTATATTCAAAGGAATAAATACTATTAAAAACCGAACTCCAAACACAATAATGGTTCAACTAAGAATTCTTCATAGGACAGACAAACTATGCATTGTTCCGTGGCCTACGGAAAAAAAATACAAAAACACAACACATTAAATTAGAGGAAACTTTTGATACAAAATTCAACAATAATTCGCCCAGAGCATTTGGAAATTTTAACACAAAAAGAAAACCAAGGTATACAATAACGGGTCGGAACGAACGACAAAACCATCGAAATTTAATCCGTCAAAGACACGACAAACAAAGGGAACACCGGTGCGACCCGTTCACCTTTCAGAAACACAAAAGGGACTCGGCAAAGAAAAATAATAGACAAACCAACCGAAACGTGTCTGACCGATCGAACCGCGAAGACCGGCCAGGGTCGGAAAAGGAGTATCTACATAATATTTTCCTGCACAACAGGTCTCTACCATGTGCGCCTGTTGAAAACGGCTGTCCGACGCGACCCAGCATACTCGCATTATTCTTTTTTCTCTCCCTCCTTTAAAGCCATTTGTCACGAGGATAATACGAGCGGCCACTATATATTATTACTGTAATTTCCACCCCTCAGATCGGCACTCGGTTATTGCCCGGTGAACAATAGCTAATGCACTGCCCGGGGAACGGGTATGATTAAGTCCGCCAGGGTCAATTAGTACTTGCGACAGATTCCTCGTTATGGAATATCACACAGTTACAAATAATCGATTTACAACGGTAACCTCCCGTTAGTAAATTTTTATAAGTAATCGTGCGCCATGTGAAAAATTAAATTTTTCTATAAGCCTATAAGTTTGTTGGACTTCAATAATTAAATCTAGAATGATTATTTGGTAATCGTGAAATGCGGTCTGGCGTGACATAGGTTTTTAGAAAAACATTTCCTTTTCGTGTCAACGTTTCGATCTTTATTGAAATCATCTTCAGAGCCTGGGATTTATAAATATTTTTTAAATTATTTTTTTAATTCAATACTTTCATCTCAAAGAAGCTGACTCTTCGTATAAAAATGTTTTCCGTCCCAATTACTTCCCCTCCCCTTCAAAATATAACGTACATAAAACATCAATATCTCACTGGCAATCTCAATACGACGCCCAATAATGACGCATCTAAACAGAAAACAAACACTTTGAGAGAGTACTCCAGAGTATTGATTGAGTCTAAAATATCTAACATTGTAAGAAATCACTTTTTTAACATCCTACATGTATTTGAATAATTAATAATTCACGTATATATTCATTGATCGCACTCATACTGACCGGTACATGGAGTACTCGATATTCCTCCTTCTACCTGTTCACTTCAATAAACTAATCTGAATACTCGTATACTCGTACTCGTATAAAATGTCCGCCATCAGCCCGTCACACGAGGGGCGGAATCATTGTCCAGGAAGATCATGGAATCTTCTCCATCATCAGCCTTTCTCCATTCACACAAATAAATACATTCTCTCATACAAGCCCCAGGAACACAAAACACATAATGTTCTATATACTATAAAACGATTCGCAATTCCTTTAAAAAGCGGAACAGAGGACCCTGAAACTGGCTGCTGTGTCCGATAATTTCTTTTAAATCTGGCGACGTGCCTACTCGTGCCATGTAAGGATTTGTTTTGGTTTTGCATTTTACAATATTGTGCAGTATTTATGGGTTTTATTTGTAGTAGCTCTCTCTCTCTCTCTCTCTCTCTCTCTCTCTCTCTCTCTCTCTCT
>CM077106.1:22353291-22399087 GCA_039619505.1 Cimex hemipterus | reverse complement strand
AGATGTGTACAAAATATATATATATATATATATATATATATTGTAAACCTATTTTTTAAACAGCAACCCCATCAATTTTTTTATTACTTTTATTTATTATGTATGGTGAGTAGTGATCGTTAGTCGATAACTATTCAGAAAATCGTGAGAAGTGGTCTGGTGTGATGTAGGTTTCAGAAAAACATTATCTTTGTCATGCGACGTTTCGATCTTTACTGCGATCATCTTCAGTTGACGTTTAGTCTTTCTTCGAAATAAGAAAAAGATGTGGAACTTTTTGATCACATTTATCCTTGTGATTTATATTTTTTATATGAATTTATATAATGCAGCAAGATATATCTCTGGCCCTCTCAATACGACAAGTAAGAATGGCACAATTACATGGAAGGCAAAATTCTGAGGGTGTAGAAATACTTTGATTGAATATTTTAAAAAAAATGTATTTTGCATTGTATAAATTCACTCCACACCCTACATGTATTTGTTAAATTTAAACAATGTTTGTAAATCCCAGGCCCTGAAGATGACCTCAATAAAGATCGAAACGTTGGCACGATAAAGAAAATGGTTTTGTGAAACCTACATCACACCAGACCCTATCTGACGAATTCTAAATAATTTATACAATATTTATAAATCCCAGGCTCTGAAGATGATCCTAATAAAGGAGGAAACGTTGGCACGAAAGGTAAAATTTTTTCTCAAGTCTACATCCCACCAAACCGCATCTCACGATTTCTGAATAATGTTATTTATTATTACCAACTACAAAGTTTGTGATTACGTATTATTGTAGCTCTCATCTCCTTTCTCACTCTCTCCATCTCTCTCTCTTTCTCTTTCTCTCCTCTCTCCTTCGTATGGGTCAAGCAGGATCAACTCTTGGAGCCTAACTTCAGCGGCGGGACTAAGATCAAGGTAAGTTCTAAAACATATTGTCATAATCACACTTTCGTACGTTTGTGTATTCCTAGCCTTCTACATGTTTGCACTTCTTTTTCTGATGTTTTACAAGAATATTTTTAAACTGCAGCCATTTTCGCTACTCGATTTGGATACTGACTCTGCTTTGGTATGTACGCTACACCGATATCCCAAAATATAATCCCCTAGTCTGTTGTTTGTATCTCAGGTATTCAAATCAAATAGAAACGAAAACATAAATATACGTGCAGACAGATGTACACATCCGAAAACACAACGGAGTATATCGGCCGACTGGAACCTCTCCCCCCAAGGCGGAACCCGAGAGGCGCACCACGGCAAAACGACACCCAACAGGAAATCAGGACATCTATTTAATAGTCCACGCGCCCCATCCCCCTTTGTTGGTATATATGTACATATATTTTCAGAGCTTAACTCAGCTCGACGAGCCAACCAAACAACATTGATGGAGAATCATTGTTATTCTCCTCATTAAAGTTATTATTTCGAAAAATGATAGTATTAATTAAAAAAAATACATTTTCATTGTGGTACGCGCACAAGTTTTTCCATATTTACCTATTTTACATCATATTTAGCCCAAAATCCTAAATCTGAAGATAAAAGCTGTGCATCAAACCAGAGAGCACAAAAATAAACATTTTTCTGTTACCTACATCACACCAGACCGCATCTCACGATATCTGATTAATCATTTTAATGATTGCAGACGACATCGACACACTGCCTTCGATAAATCTTCTAACAGGCTAAGTGTCATAATGTGATCAGTGTAATTTGTATATCAGTCTTAGTAAACAAAAAAATCGTGATTTTTAGAAGAGGCGTCGACTCCTTTCGACAGACTAAACCTGTTCACACCTAAACTCCCCTGGTCTAAATATTTTCATAAAAATTCTCGCGGTAAAACATTCATAAATATGTCATGGTATTATTTTATTATGTTCTGTATTTAATGCAGTTTTCAGCTCGATTTTGCATTATGGGTACCAAATTTCGGGATGTCAAAGGTACGATGGGGTGGAGAAAATATGACTTCTTTTTCAGGAAATAGTACTGTCTGTCATACGCAACCATCTCCTGTACTTGGAAATTCCCACTGTTCTTATTATTACTTATACTTTTTAAACTTCAATTTGTTTTTGGTATCGGCTTGAAGCCAAAGCCATGCCTCTATGACTTCCGGAGGCAGCCACCTCCTCACCGCATGATCATCTCCCATTAATTTTTCATATACAGATCAGTTACCACACGGACGATTTGCACGTCACTGCCACCGTCCACATCTTTTCCGTTTCTGGGGATATTAGATTATTGCATCCGAGAGGTTCCCCGACTACAAATGGAGGCCTGCCGACCATCCCCATGGCGCTAGAAGAGCTCTCCTACGAATGCCAGTCCTTTTTATAAGAAATATCATTGTAATATCTAAAAATAAGTATCAAAATTCAATCGTTTCAGACCTGATGGTCTATATTTTTTAGGAACGTCACCACCAATTTGTAAAAGTATACTAGAATCCCATCGTAGTTAAAGGGCTGTTTCAATAGCCCTTCACTTTGCTTACAAAGTCAACACTTTAAGGTCCAGATTCTAGGCTTGCAAATATTACGGTTAAAGTAATTGTTAACTCCAACCTCCCTTAGTTCTGTTGGTTAGTTTAAATTTACAATTAGACCGAACTGTTATTTAAAACAGTTCTGGCACGCATTTTTTGAGTACATCAGTACATCCTTCCGTCGTGTTCTCTATCAACCAAAGGAATTCTTTACGAACAATATTGTTAGAAGTTGGTTTGTTTGACTTTCGGAAACCAAACTTAGTCTAAATCTATCGGACCATCGACGGCTGTTCAAGGCTGTGTTATGCCTAAATGCAGTCGCAGGGCGATGAGAGGTTGTTCACTTTATGTAATTCACGCGGTCCGGAAATGGACCATAAAGTTGTCCGGTTTTTGTATTTAGCGTCTTTTCGAATAACAATGAAACTACCTGAATATACGGAAACAGAATCTTTAGGCCCGTTATGCGTATAAGTAAGAACTGGTAAAATAAATCCCTCGAAGTAATAATTTAATAAATAAGAGTTCGAAATAATATTTTTGTCACTTATTTAACAAATGTTATTTGTTTTATACATGCCTATTATTTTAAAGATTATTTTGTCTGCCAGATGAATGAAATCCATGTTGTAAAGCACTGAGACATTTTCGTTCTATCTTATTGTAACTTATTTGAAAAAATTAAGTTTTTTCCATTCTTTTAAGTCCATTAAAAATCCACGAATCATTAGAGAATTAATCTAATGTGTTAGTAATTATTTAATTATAATTAATTCAGCTGACACTTAATTACATTAACACCAAGTTATTACATTCCTAAATTTTTTGAAAACATACCGCCGGAAGAAACATCATGCCAATCGTTGTCATCGGGCTTTACCTGAAACAAAAATTAAAATTTCTGTCTTATACTGATTTACATAGGGTGTATAAAAATACAAATTGTATATAAAGCTCACAGAGAGAAAGATCTTCAAACAAATATGCTATAATTAAATCAATTGTGTGAAATATAAAATATCGAATCTTATCTTTACATAACTTACATTTTTTAATGAATTTTGTAGTTTTTTAAAATCACGGTACATAGATAAACAGTGTTAAAGTACTAAAAATCTAAAAATCTTGAAACCACGTGGTAGACATTATGTGTAAGAAGTGTATAAGGAGGTAGAAAGAAAATATTTTTGTTTGCTTGAAAGTAGTAATATTTTTAGAAGAAGAAATTGCGTTGCACGTCACCAGAGTTCTTTATCTCCAGATTCCATTCGTTTCGCATCTTTCACGCACTCTCGGTTATATCAAACTTTTTAATAAAAGCTAAATGAGAAATGTAATTTACAATATGCTTTTTCCCGAGAATCGGATCCCCAGAGAGTTTCCCATTCGACTGGAAATCCCCGACAATTATTGCCATTAATACAAGCCGACTTAATGAATTTTGTTAATACTTCATTCACTTTAAAGGACCTTTTAAATGAATCACTTCCATTTGTGAACTCGCGGAAAATTGTTTTCCAGTCAGGCATTGGGTTGTGATGGAAAAACTGCGATTTTTTTTTTATTTCATTAATAACGCTGTTCGTGACAAGGAAAAATTCCCTCGTCCAAACAACCCAAGATTATTTTATCACGCGAAATCCGTTCGGATATTGCACTTAGTTTAAGTGTTGAATGAGAATGATAAGCAAGCATGTATAGGCGAGAAAGTAAAACAATAATTTGTTCTGTGATATGGCAAATATGAACAACATTTATCGGTCCAAAATTGTTAACAATTCATTTTTTTAAAAAATTTTTTCAAAGAGAAAATAACATTTTGATAATAATATTACTAATATTTTTCTATATTTTTTTAAACTGTTTAAGAAAAACGAACAAGAGTAGTCATGATTTACCCGCTACTTATGCTGATTGTTTTACTGATTTCATATTAACCTTTTGACGATATAAAATATTTAATTTTGTATTTAAAAATCGTAAAAAAATTTGTTGTTACAAATTTGTCATAAATTATGTGTTGAGTAATTTGTCATATAATTTGTAAGATATTTTAAATACAATTGATGTGTGTTGGGAGAGAGAAACTTACATTAACAATAGATGTACTGAATGTTACAGTCGATGATCTACTACATAATTTGCATTGAAAGTTATTAAATTCAAGCGACATTGAAACGATGCCCATCTTCCCATTCGGGGTCATTTCTCCTATTTAAACCAAAACCAAACATTATTATTTGTCAGCATCCGATAAGATCTATAATTAATAAGTAAACAAAAACAACACCGTAAGTCCTTCAGAACTTCCACGTTGATAAAGAAAAATCGATACATTAACAAATCAGCATGGAATTGCCGGCTATAAATACTTGTCCACGGTTTATAACGTTGAGAGAAAGACGATGTCCCCTTAGAAAGCCTATTTTATGATTTTTTGCTTCAGACGGCAAAAGCAAACGATGAACCTTACATCCTTCATGAACAAGAGATGAGGCAGGACTCTCCTACGGGACCTGCAGAGCTCGACAAATATGTCAACATGCTGTGATGGTGACTTTTGAATCTTTACGTTAGATCTCCTAACGATTCGTGATTCTATTGAGAAAAAGTGCAGGGACTTGATAAGAGGGAATTGGAACTTTTTAAATATAAAGTCGCTTTAACACATTATTTAGGTGTACTTATGAATGATTTTCCAATATATTATTTAACCAACAATTACGCCAATGGCCATTTCTACATATTGAAATGGTATGCTCGTTAATTTGTCTCACGTATATCTTTTGGCTGGTTTGTATGTTTGTTTCTTTGTTTATCTAGTAGGCAGTACTTTTTTTTAAAGTATGCTTGTGTAAAAGTTGTATCAAAAAGCGTTTGGTTGAAAATGTAGTGGTTTCATGCAATGCATGTTGCAAATTTAAGAAAGTTCAAGAAATGAAATGTTGCTCGATTCTTAGTGAGACTAAAACTTCTTTTTTCCTGATAAATCACGGCCAATTTAACACTATTTTATATTTTAAGAAGCTTGTTATTTCCAGCCATCGAAAGAGACTTTTTACAAGGTATGCCTAAAAGTGGATCGAAGTCACGTTAGTTCAAGTGGTAGAGTAGAGGGTTCGAATCTCGCTCGTGACACTGACTTTTTATCTCAACTAAAAACCTTAATTAACTGAAAAATATTAATTGGTCAAGCGGATTACGAAAATGATTGAATTTCGTATGCCTAAAAAGCTGACCCCAAATTATATCTTGTCTGTAATGTCCTAGATCATTTTCAATAATTTTAGTCTAGCTGTCCTCTCCGTATTGTATCTATCGGATGCGTTTTTGGCTTCTCGTCACATTCTCTCTGTGTGTTTTGACGAAACGACGAGGATAGGCAAGTCCTAAATGATAGGAAACGCAAAACTACAGAATTTCTTCTCTCAGCAGACCGCATGGGAAAATCTGTGGTTGTTGATCCTATCCGTTCACTGCAGCCGCTTTAAAAGCTATATTTGCCAATTCATTGCAAGCTCTAGGAAGTTACGTAGGAACCCATAACAAGATGGCCTCCTTGATGAGATTCTGGTAGTTAAGCCAGAAAAGCAATAGGATTTGGCTCGTAAGGAATGGAAATCAGTGCAAAAAGCTTTTAGGGTAAATATATTAACTGCAAACTGTTCTTAGGAAGAATAGATTCTTTTTATATTAAAAAGACACCAGCAACACCAACTTTTGGAACTGTCCGTCAAGAATATTCCTTGTCGTAAAATAATTCTTCTGATAAAAAGGAGTTTAACCTGCAACTAAGATGGCTGTCATGGAGGAGCACGGAATTTTTTTTTTAAACTAACCTCAAATGAAAGTGAAGTATACCAGAAACCATAAGTACTAGCGTGGTAAATTCGAGTTGACCACACGGCCATCGCGGTTTCCTTTTATTGATAGTATCTTGTATTGGCAATACTAACTTTTCCCTCGTCCCACAAAAAAGATTAAAGGGGTTAGACAAAAAACATATAAGAATTAACGTACTTGTCACCTCGGGGGTTATTGATTATATTTGAACCTTATGAAAGTGCGAATATTCAACTGACAAGATAATAGTGTTTGATATGTGTTTACTGGACTAGGAGTACCTTTAAAAAAGTGATGATCGAGTGGGTGTAATAAGATCATTTTAACAAGATATGCCTAAAAAATGTTCCTGTAAATTCTAAACTTTGCTAAACTTTATATTTAATTAAATATTAATCCACTTTGTAGAAGAGTCGCCTAGTAACAATATTACAACTATTTATTCCAAATCGCCACGCTTGACACCATAACCTTGTAATTATTATTAGTTACGTAAGGCCGAGTTCCTTTACTGGATAAATCAAAAGGAGTGTTTCTTTTTCAAAATTATTAGCCAAGGAATTAATTAATGGCTTGGTAATAGTGGGTAATTTTAGAAAATGGAGTTAATTAATTATCCCCATTGTTGGCCTCTGCTCTAATTTGGAACAGTGACGCAGTCCGGTCGGATTTCAACAGGTATCGAACAACGAGGAGGGTTTGAACTATTCAAAACTTATTCGGAATTTTCAAGTTGAGAATCGTTTATAAATCCGTTGAAGTTTCGCATAAATCGACCATGAAATTCTTGAAGAAATGATGAATAGGTAGAATAAAATTAAATCCGACTTTTAAAAAAAATTGTTTTCTAAATCACCAACATGCAGTTATCATTTGTTGCTTATCAAAACGAATTTTTTCTCGAGAGAATAAATCTGTTCAAACATCAATCTCTTTGCACAATAGCTTTTGATGTGCTGATAAATGAAGTGTATACAATGGGACGCGTTATTTTTTTCATTATTTAGTTGTTTCCCTGTTGACATATATTGATTGCTAGAAAGTTGTTTGTGAAAGAATCATTTATAGCCGTTATCGCAGCAACGTGAATTGATTACTGTTTTCAACTGTATATAAGTTATATTTTAACCATAGCCTTGGTGGTCGTTTTCCTAGGGGCAATCAACAAATATATCTGAAAGGATGAAGGTTAATGTCATTCCGATCGTACACGCAATTGTTTGTTGTAATTGTCACAATAACAACAATTTATCTCAACTAAAATAAATTTACGTTGCTGTTTATAGTAAACTTGTTTTCAGTAAAAAAACATAAAACGTTTACATGGATAAATGTAATCAAGAAGTTCATATCTTTTTCTCATTTCAAAGAAAGACTAAACGTAAACTGAAGGTGATCGCAATGAAAGTTGAAACGTTGGCACGATAAAGAAATTATGAGTTCTAAAACCTGCCAGGCCTCATCTAACGATCTCCGAATATTCATTGACGAACGGTCACTAAACACAACATATTGGTACACGAGAAAAACGAAAAACATGGGATTCTATGAACAAATTTCAATACATTTGGACACCAAGCAAAAAACATTCTGAAGAACATAGTTAAGGAGGAAAGTTGGTGTCCGGGTCGATCGAGGTCACGATAGCTCAAGCCAGCGTAGACCAGCGGCGTTTCTAGCCGAAGATCGTGGGTTCGAATCCCGCTCGGTAAAGCCATTTATTTAAAAAAAAATCCCGCTCGTGCCATTGACTTTTTTATCTCAACTAAAAACCTTAACTACATGTAATAAATTAATTAGTCTGGCGAATCAAGAAATTAGTGAATAAATATTATTGTTAGCATTGTTACGGAATCACTATTATGTTTTTTCTTGTTGTTACACATGGTTAAATGACCGCCAACGGATTTTTCTTTATTTCAGATTAAAACTAAGGCCATTACTTAGATTAGGATCAACCATTTTAAGTGTTAAATATGAAAATACATGCTTCCTTGCTATTGTCAATTGCCTGTTAGTCCTTATTTCACCTGATCACGCATTTTTGGTCAGCCGTCTTTAATTCAATCTTAGACTCCCACCTAATCCGACGACGAGCTTACTTGTCCGCGCTCTTTATTAAAGACACTAATCCGGCTTATGTTTCATAGTGACAAATCCGTCCTGGACTTCCAAACTTGACCGTTTGGTTTAACGGATAAAGTTCTAAGTTCTTCTCTTTCGGTAATAATCAATAACCTTTTTATGAGAAAGTTTGCCAAGACGTTCAAGAACTTTTAATAAAGGTAAGTGGGATATTTTTGCTTACCAAATTTACAATATACACTCGAGACATAAGATTTGATTTCTGAAAGAGAAAGTCTTGTATAGAGAGATAAACAAACCCGTTCAGAATCGATCACTTTTAACTTGTTGACAAAGTGAATCAAGTAAAGCATTAATAAGTTAATACCTTATAGGTTCTATACAATTCCCGATTTAGGTTGACTGCAATCTGGCCAGGTTGACAATGGTCTGTGAATTTGTATAGAATTGATAATAAAGAGTATTCTTCTGCAAATAAACGACCCTTGGAAGTAAATTGAATCAATCAACCTGCTAAAAACGATTATCCCTTATTGTTAATTGAAATTTTTACTCAAAATTTATAAATCCGCAATGTCCGGCTAAAAATTATTAACCCCGTTGCGTTTGAATTTAAATAGGGGCTGACAGTAATCTTGTTAAGCTTATTGCTGTTGCAGACATACCTCTGTTTGCCATTCAGGGAAAGGTACGTGTGTAATGAACTCCCTTTTGCTTAATAACTTTCCCCCATTTAAATTAGGCCCTGTTTGATTAATTTTTAGAAAACAAATTGGCTCAGTCTTTCAAACATAGAGTATTTTGTGCAATACAAACTCAACATGGAATAACATTAATGTGTTCATAAAATGTATGTCTAACTGGGGTGTTAGCATAGTAAGCATGAACCTATTACACATTATGAAGGAGGTGTGAGTATGCAGATTCACCTTTTGTAAAAGATGGTTCTCCTCATAGATTTGTTGTTTAATCTGGGTTTCAAGCAACACACTCATCATCAGATTGAAGGAGAGAATTGTAACAGTGAATCCGTCGGGTAAATGCGACCCTCCAATGAAAAGCTGTTTTTGATACCGATCATATTTAAACGTGCAAAAAGCATAAATTACAACACAATTAATATTATCTTTATTATTTAGGTATACGTATCAAGAAGGCGAATCAAAATCGATTATCTAGAATTTTAAAATTTTAAAAAAATGTAAAGTTAAATATGATATAAATGGAAAAATAATATAATCGATTTTTGTCATGTTTAATTTTACAATTTTTGAATTTTAAAATTCCAAAACCATTCAAGTTTTCTCCTTTGTTGAAATTTGTATTTCAATTGAATGAATTATTGGTTGAATTAGTTATCGGTTATTGGTTGTTGGTATTGGTTGAAATCACAACCGAGATTCGAACCCACGACCTTCGGCTCCGAGTGTATAGAAGTCACAATAGCTTAAGCTGCCATTGTATTGAGCTATTTGAACTATTTCATTTCAACCAATACCTTACATAAAGATTAATTATTTGAAAGAAGTTATGTGGTCAATCAGGCAACGAAATATAATGGATTTGAAGTAAAATTGAAATTGTGTTATAATTCAATTAGGTAATTTTCAAAATTAAAAAAATTTGTTTGAATTAAGAAGTGTTATGTAACTTTAATTGTTATAATTTTAAATTTAAATATGTAATTAAAAAAGTAATTAAGACAAGTTTGGTATATTATTTTTATTTTACAACAATGAACCGATGTGCCAAGGATAGTAGTTGCGCTGCATCTAGTTAAGTTTTTTGGGAAAAGTTTAAGCCTTTATTTAATATTGCGAAGTATGTTCCTTAAGTTTATAACTTTTGTTTTGAGTATTATCGAGAATAATTATTTGGAGATAGTGAGATGCGCTCTGGTAGGACGTAGGTTTGAGAAAAATATTTTCTTTATCGTGCAAACGTTTCGATTTTTATTGTGATCATCTTCAGGGATCAAACTGTTTGCTTTCTGTGTAGATGTGTCATTCTTGTGTCTGTAAAAACGTAACTGATGTCACGATAAAGAAAACTATTATCAAACACTAAACACCACACATTTATGGATAGGTTGGTAGTAAAAATATTTTTTTTAAACTTTTAAAAAAACAATCTGACTCGCCACCCACACCAAAACCGTATCTGTTGGTTTTCGTTGCTTGCCCTGAATTGGGGAACTTTCAGAAAAGTTGGTAGAATTCTTAAACCATAAGATTTTATAGCAGCGTGTTCACAAACATCTCAAGACCCAAAGACAAGATAGACTTTTTACTTCCTTTTTTGAATGGCCTTTTGAACATAGCATATTAACCAAGAATGACGTGTGTGTTTCTTCAATTAAATGCTGTAGAAAAATGTATTTTCTTTTGCTTTAAGCCTAATTGTTACTAATATTATATTCAACATGACTTAGATATATCGTTTTGTGTTATTAGATATATCGTGTTTTGAACTTGCATATTATTCTATCCTGGATGGTACTTCTCGTCCGTCCAACAAACTAGAAAAAATCCACGCTTCTTAAGACTCGAGACCTAGCCGTGCAATTAATAATGGTAGGATATTAATTAGCTCATTACGGTGTGATTTGTTTGAGCGATAACACCGTGTACCAGGAATTGATCAAAGCACGGCATAGTTAGTGTGCTGTTTGAATCGTTGGCATAATCTAAATTAGATCCGGCAGTTTGAAATTATTATGTTTTATCAATCATAAATTAACTTTCCCTAAGAGCCGGATTACACATTAAAAATTTTATGGCAAAATTTTGTTCGGTGGAAAGATTAGGTTGAGTTTAAATGTATATATATAAAACCTTAAAATCTAACTAATAAAATATTAAAACATTAAAGTAAACTGTTAGAAACACAGTTAAATTCTGGCGAATATACTTTGGAAAAGGAATTGGGATGTTTTATGGGAGTTGGTGATTAGGCTTCCGACACTTATTTTCCACACTAGCGGTTCTTGGTCCGAATACCGTCAAAGAACTTTACTTTCTAATGAAAGTAATAGGAAAGACGTATTGTAGGTCACACAACGCTGACAAGGGTGCATTCTTGGTCTAATCTTATGTACCATTTATATACATTTTCTCCAAAGTCTCGCTGCCTTGTTCCGTCAGATGATTAATTGGTATTTTTTTAAATCGATTCTCTCTTATCCGTTGGTAAAAATTGGAAGGTTTGTTTCGGTGTAGTTTTTCGGTTTATTTTACGAATTATGTTAGGTTATTGTGTTTCTTCCGTTTTTTGTATTTTATTTTCACGGTGTGTAACGTTTGACGGAGTATATAATATGAATTAGGAATGAGCATCAATAAAAAAAAATTGATGGTCACCATCGTTTAAACATCGGAACCTCACCATCAATGTTGGTACGAAAATCGACGATTTTTTGAGTACTCCTTACTCAAATCACAAATTATTTTCTTATGAAACGAATACGCATACATGATTTTTGCGTTACTCTTTAGAAACAAAAGTTAATTTTTCAAACTTCGCCATTTCTGGACCTTTATTAGGAACTTCATTAGGAATTGATTAGAACACACTGATTAGGAATTATTTTTGATTTTTGATTCATTTACAATTATATGTAGATCGGTCCCTTTTAAATAAAAGACATTTACTGTTCAGGTATTTTGTGCCTGTGAATATTATTCAAAATACCTCCTAGTTTTTCTTCGATACTTTGGAAAATATCCATAATCCACCCAAGCCCAACGAAACTAAAATCATCCATATCCCTTATTTATTAGAATTAATGTATCCAAATTTTAAAATGAAACACAACCACATCTTTTCGGGAACGCAATTAAAATACCTAGCTTTAAAGCCAATTAAGCCTCTAAACGATTTCTGGTTTTCGAAATAATCTGCCCAGCTTTGGAAAATAACCAGAGGGAACAGGTGTGCCAATAAAGCAACAAATTGAATAACTCCTGACAGGTTCTGATACGTCACTTTCATACGAGAAGAATATGGATCATTCCCTATTCACAAAAGCAGAAATTAGGAAAAACTCAAAAAGTTTATAAAACATCGACAGCCCGTTATCGATGTTGAAAAAATCGAACATCGGCCTCCTGCCTCGGTGCTCATCCCTAATAAAAATGAGTTGTTGATTTCTGTGTCCATATGATCGTGTTGATTGTTAAGTATACCCAATTTTTGACGTATCCATGTAGCAATGTTAAACCTGTCTATATTATGTCTCATGGTCGATTTGACTGAGATTAGTTGCGTTTCACAAGCCAACGTTGTTTCTAAATGATCAAACATGAACATTGTTCTTTTATTTTCCGATCAATTTGTACAGTACGTTACACTCGGTGGGCGATTATATTTATACTTTTTCCATCAATTGTCGATCTTGGGCACAGCGATTTTCAATATTATCTGTTTTCTTTAGTGTGAATTTACAAATGGTTTATTATTTGGTCGTGTTAAGCGCATTTACCTTGATATATGAATGTGAGCTATTTACTGCTTGTTTCTTATGTTCCTCTTTTCGTCCTGTCATTATTATTTAGTTATGTTTCTAAGCTATTATTATTGTAATTTTTCTTTCTATTAGTAAGTTGTAGTACTGTTCTACCAGTCGATGTATGCTGCCTTTGAACTATGTGTGCGTAAAACAATCTACGTGAGGAAAAAGAAAAAACTTTATTCTTTCGAATGTATTTATACATGATTTTTATTGCCTTTAAAGTAGGTTGTAATTTTTAATATTTTGAATGACTAATATGACATTGGTTTAACGGATAGAAAGGAAATTATATAAATTACGGTACTTAAAGCTTCTGTGGTTTTAACAACGGAATGGTCTGTTTTATCACTGATTACCGCTTGGCTAAAAACATAACGCCGTGTCCGTTTAGCAGAATCCTCTCTCCAGCAGGCTTTTGTTTCACCACATTAGAGCCAAATTTCCCATCCCGGACAGTTCTGCAGAACAAAAGCGAAGAGTTTCAAAGCCGATTACAGGGAAGCTTACAGCTTAAATCGCGGATCCCCGCTCTACAGTGTACACTACGCGTTGTATCTCAAAAATGTATTAACTAGTACACAATGCAACTATTTACTCTTTTTTTTACAGTCTTTATTTTCCAACTAAGGTACTTTAATGCTTTCGGGGGCGCTCACCACGTCAAAAGCACGGTGATATAAGGAGCTTATATATTTAGTTAATTTTAAGGGCTTACTGTCTCGTCAGATGTGCCTTACAATACTGCAGTACTGGTAAAAACCTACTTCAGAACTTACATAAGTGTCAGTCGGTACTAAACGTGCAATTAGTAGTTTTATGCTAAGATTTTTTTCGTTCGACTCTAGAAAATTATAATTGTTAAAAACATAAGCCAAACTTACGGATTTAAAACAATATAAATCCTGTTTTTATTTTAATATCGATATTTACAAGAATTCTTATTTGAAATTCAGTAAACCGATTTACAAACTGTTATTGCAAATCCGAAGATATCTTTTCATCTATAAAAAAGATAGAATTCACTAAAAGATTCAATTAGATTAATAACTCTTTTGAGAAAATTGGTCTTAATCCTCGAAATCGCAGGGCCGCCTCGTAAACTGGTATCGCGTGACCATTTCAATCGACCATCACAAACAAGATGTAAACCCTGTATAATTTGTCCTAGTTAAGGCTTGTGTTTCTGGGCAAGATTTTCCCGTTACTTTCACTTTTCCACCCCCACCCTCCAACGTATTTATGAGGGAGAAGCATACAAATAGTTTGTACAAGATGGGCGGGAAATACACGCGAAAAAATAGACTTCTTTTCTTTTCACTTTGAAATAGAAAAAACTTAACGTTTAATTTTACCAGGAAACAATTCAGAAAGTCAGCATTTATTATAACGATTAACTTTTATTTGTCAAAAGAAATTGTGTTTAGCCATTAAAAAAAATTTTCTCTTTAAAATTAAAAAATTTAATTTTTATAACGAATTTTAATGAATTTAAAACCAAGAAAAACAGCCCCCTTCCATTTTCATGTTTAAAAATTTACAAAATTACTTACAGTTTTTAGTTGAGATAAAAAATTTCCGGGGTATTCGAACGCCGCTGCTCTACCGCTTGAGCTATCGTAACCTCGGAATATGGCGGGTATGAAAAATGGCAAAAATGAGGAAAAATTCAAAAAAGGTGGTGTTGAGATGCAAGGTTAGTGTCCGAGTCGATCGATCTAGCCGAAGATTGTGGGTTCGAATCCCGCTCGTGACATTGATTTTTGTATCTCAACTATAAACCTTAATTAAATGTAATATACTAATTAGTCAAGAGGACCACGAAATTAGTGATTTTAGTTACTTACAGTATTCGGCCAAAAAGAATTTATTATTGCAAAACAGACAAGCTGACCCGACCATTCTGCTTAGCAAATTTAAAGGCCATCTGGGTATCTTATCACATAAAGTCACAATATCAAGAAACACACCAAGTAAAAACATTACAATTAATAATAATTAATATTCACACTAGATACTTTTTAAAAAAGATGTACTTATAATAACTACAAAATATAAGCAACCTAATGCATGACGCTACTGCTAGCCATAGAAACATCTACACACGAAATAAATAACAAATATCTCAATCAACAACAATAACACTTCCAGTTAGCCGGCCAGCTATAAAAGTTCGCCAAGTTTACCAGGTCAATTCAAAAATTATTTGGGCCGCCTAATTTTAAAGAAGAGCCAGTTTGGTACTTATTCGGACTAGGTAACGTTTTTAAATTTTTGTTCTTTAAAATAAACTTTTACAAAATATTAAAGACTGATGACCACTTTTTTAACCATAACGTTAACTCATCTGAGGAAAGGTTAAAATAAATCCGAAACTGGTTGTGGTTTTTTTGAAATGACCTATTATCCCACCTTCAAAAAGGAAAAATCTGAAGAATGATTTAACTTTTTTATAGTATCTCTAACCTATTTAATACCAATTAAAATTCTATGGATGATCTGTAATAATCTTGAACCATTGCTTAAGCAAATACAGTTAGATCCACAAACCACACGGCCATCGTGGTATTATATACAATTCCAATTAATTATTCCTTTCGTCTAAAATTTTTGGTCGAGGTGAAATAATTAGTTAATACACCACTTAAGAATTTTTGGACTTAAGACTTGTTTTTTCATTTTCCAAATTGAAATTATGTAATATATATCAATTTAACCGTTCTATTTTCACTCCAAAGAAATATTGGTTTTATATTATTGTGGTCAATATCATGGTCAATATTGCATTTAGAATCAATGTTACCCACAATGACATCAATGATCTTGATAGTAATTCATGTAGAAAGTTTTAAAAAATAAAACAGACAATAAAAGCACATTTAATTTGCCACGAAAAGCAGGGTTTAATTTTAATTATGTAAGGATTGGGTAAATAATTTAAAAACGACTTTTCCAATAGTCATGTATGTACTGAAAAAAGTATAAAATAAAAATGTATTGGCTTACACATAATTTTTTTTTTGTAAATATGTCGGGTTCGAATGCAGAGCCGCTGGATTCGAACCCTGGACCTTGACATTACAGTGATGAGCGCCTTGTCAAGACGAAACCTCGCGGCCACCGAGGCCCCCTCATAAATATTATTGTTAGCAATAATGTAATCAATGTTGGTAATGCATAGAATACACATACAAAACACAGCCTATCGTATTGAACCGCCCCACCACAGCCAGAAAATGGCTTACAAGTCCCACTTTTGTGCTATGTAAACTTAGATACCAGAGTGCTTTGCTTGATCAAAGAAACAAAAATCTTCCAGAGATTGACACAAAAATATTAAACATTTTAATATTCGTCTATATATACGATATAACACCTATTTTTTAATTATTGATCAAAACACTTACGCTTACACATCATTTCTTTAATTTAATTGCTTCGTGACAATATATGTTCCATTGTCCACTGCTTTTACCTTAAATAGTGCCAAATTTCTCCTTCAGATTTGTAGCCACATGTTTTATTTTTAATTATCATTTTGGTGTCTATATAATATTTGGTATCACAATAGGAAATTCAGTTTATAATTTTCAGTTATTATGTTCTTCTAGTACTTCGTGTCACTGTAAAACTCAATTTTGAAAAAAATTAATGTATATTATTTCGAAATTATTTAAGCGCGATATCATGTATAATCATAACACTCCTTTACTTTTCCCTATGTAATTTACTTAAAACACAGCTTCGTATGAAAATTAGTAAAGGATACTGGCACGTCTAGCTGCGGTTGCCCCTTGAAGTAAAATTTTATACACCGATCGATGCCATTTTTTTACGTTTTTCGTTTTCCCCACCTATGGGATTCAAGTTCTTAGTCGATCAACGGCAGTAAAGCCTTATCTAGCTTGTCCAACCCTCAGTGACTTTTTAAAAACAACTAATACTATTTTTATCACGGAATACCGCAAACCAAACTGAAAAAGAACGACAGATTAAACTTTATAAAATAAATCAATTTTTTTTCAATAATTGGTTTTTATTTAATTTAAAATATTAAATTTTTGTAAATTTAAATTATTTCTATCTCAAGCCTATCATCTAATAATATAATCAAACCATTAGGAGAGATTTTTGCAGTAAACCACGGTACGGAGACTTCCGGGATGGAAGAAGTGCTTGCCGGTGTGCCACAAGGGTCAATATTCGCTCCGCTATTGTACACAATCGTAACTTCTGATATGCCCACAATTAAGAAGGCACTTTCCACGCAGATGAAACCGGCTATCTCTGTTCTACACAAACTTCACTTGTGTCAGAAAAGCACATATCAACAATTGAAAAAATCGAGCAATCTTTTGAAAAAAAGTTTAACCCCTTAAAGTCACAAAATATCATCTTTATACACTGTCGTGAGACTTGTCCTAGCATACAGTTATATACAATGAACCTGTTCCTCAATCCGACAAACTTTACTATTTAGGTTATACATTTGATGAATGACTAACCGGGTATACACTTACACTATTAAAAAACAGATATTCAACAAACTACGTTTTATTAACTTTTCCACTGGCAATCAAATACCATTAAAATCACAACTTTCGGTATACACATACATATTTACAAGTATAGGTGCGTAGCTTATGGGTTGGCCAAGTATTCCAATATTCGAAGATTATGGAGTTTTCATTCTAAAATTTTAAAACTAGTTCTTTCTGCTTGTTTTTTTACATAAACAATAGCACAATTCACAGAGATCTTCACTTATCAACAGTTTTTTCATCTATCAAAACATACAGACGTTTTCATAGTAAATTACAAAATCATACTAAAATACATTTACGATTAGTCCATTCTGAATTACACCACAATTGCCATATCTGAACGAAAGTAAACTTCTGAAAAGAATACGACTAATGAACCTATTAACTGTTTAATATCATTTTATAATAACGTCCTTAATGCCATAAACGTAATTTAAAATCCAATCTGTTGGTTTTATGTAACGCATGGAGATAAACATGAATGAAATAAAAATAAGGTGTATAACGCGTCAAGGGTATAAGGCATGATAGCCAGGCCATAGTAATAAAATAATTCAATATTGACAACAATAATAAACTCAAAAAAATTAAAGAGAAAAACACTACTGGGAAATGGCTTTTGTTTTCAATCTAGTTTATAATAACCAATAGATATTTAATTAATTATCATTTGTTTATTGCGGTTGAAATTGAAAATTGTAAAAGTTTTGTTATTATAAAGTATTTTGTGCTGTTGATCTGCGAATTGAAGAACACATGTTGCAACGTTGGGCCCTGATTACTTAACTGGTCCGTCTATTTTTGCTGGTTTACGTTTCACACGTGTAACTCTCGGCTTCTTCTTCTTTATGTAGATAGACTGCGGAGGGTACTTAACGTAAGAATTATTACGGCTTTATGCTGGCAGAACAAACAGGAGATCAATAAATCGCTTTTAGGTTTACAAATAAATAAATATTTATAAATCGCAAGCAGTGGTGCACTATAATTTGAAAGCAAGAAAAATAGTTAGTTTTTGATATTCACAGCTGATCTCCAGACCATAATCAATTATGTATTTGTTTAATTTTTTAAATTTAATTTAAACGATTAAATAATACATTTAATAATGCTATAATTTCCCCCAAGGATTACCTTTCATTTTATTAATCTAGGACGGTTACCAATGGGTAGATTTCCTGATACGAAAAAAACGAACGTACTGCCACAAACATAAATTTAAATAAAATAATATGAAAAAACAAATCTTTCGTATTGCCATGCAAAATTGATTTTTAAAATGTCTGAAATAGAATAAATAATGCGTGGTTATTTTGTGATCAGCCTTCTCAAATTGTAACACAGATTGAAAAAGGATAGGGGATGAGTCGCTGGTAAACAAACGTTGAACATTCAACCATTTTTTGAGCTTTCCACGTTCCGAGTTTTTCTAAATTCCATAACAAAAATAAAATAGTATTCAAACAAATGCCAGTCAGAAACTAATATACCGACTTCCTGTCACTAACTAATGAATTAAGACAAGATAGACTTTTAAAACTCAACGAGCTAAGCTTGTACTTGAATGTGGTGTTTGGTTAATCGATGATTATTCGGAGAGCGTGAGTTATTTGATTTATTAATACTAATGTCAAATGTTTCGTAATTTAGAGTCCTGATGAAGGTAATCAATTTGAACGAAAGCTCGACAAAGAATCGATCGCTCTACGTTTGTCTACCTGGGCCTCACCCCCATCCTTTTTCAATCAACGTTAGAATAAGTAATAGTCCGCAAGTACATATGTTAGACCAGCCATGCCAATTGATTCAAACAATGTGCTTTTGTTGAAAAGAAAGAGTGATTAAAAGGGCAGCCGCCTCGCTTTGGTTAAAGCTTTATTCGGCTCATTGATTAGCTTTAGTGGGATGGCAAGCTTGTGAACAAATAGTTTCACTGTTCTGTCCACACGCTCGCCGTCACACAATCCGAATGAGCATTTTCAAAAGCTTTTCACAATTTCCTTTCAAACGGGCTTCAGTCAAACAAAATATTCCCACCGGTAAAACGGATGAAATGACACCGCGAACTGTCATCCGATTAATACATCTCTGCCTTTGTTTAATTTTCGGGTAAGACTAGGTGAAAAACGTTCTTATTTACAATTGTCAAACTTTTTTTGCTACTAAAGTAATTTTGTAAATATGTGTAATTTTGTAAATTTACTAAATTTACAAAATTACACATATTACTTAAAAATCTCAACTAAAACCTAGAACCATTGTAGATATTGAGAGTCTCAGACTAGTGACGTGCGATATAAGTAAAACCAAAAGTACTCGGTATCGAAAGAAAATAATCGATTTCTTTCGATACCGAGTAATTTTGGTTTCAAATATTGCCATTCGATAGAAGTATTGTATCGAGTACTTTAGACTCATCTTCATCTACGTTTTTGGTTGAGATTTAGTGAAAATGTAATAAACAATTTCAAATATTGCATTTAGTAAAAAGAACTTGGAAATTTCACCAAAAGTTCTCTTCCTTGATGTGTCACAAGCTTTTGACAAGATTTTCCATGATGGGTCGTTCAGGAAGCTAAAAGAGATATCACTACAGAAGTATGTAAATATTATCATTTTTTACATAGGCACAATTTACAGTCAACCAGGATAACCCATAGTCAAAATTAAAAAAAAAAAGAAATGCAGGAGTGCCACTAGCTATAATTTACAAGTTAAACACCAGTGATTTTCAGAAGAAATTGTGGAAAAATTGTCACATTGACTTAAAAAAGACCATTCATTCCCTTGTAGTAACAAGATACCTAAATGGACAACAAAATGGAAAATCAGCATAAGCACATATAAATTTTTCAAATAAAAAATTTACATTCCGTTCTCGTGATCGATCTATTTGCCGGACAGCGATTCAGCTAAATATCTTAGATGCCAAGCTGAGATGGAAAAAATGTCGTAACGGGTTGCAATATCTTTTTTTCTGTTTCTTGTTAATGATCATGTGTGTCGTTTATGATGATATACAGCTGTAGTTTTTTTGTTTTTTTTCAAACAGGTTTTTACTTAGACATATGTTGACGGAAGTGATAGTGAGCATGTCAAGTCACAACAAAAAAAGTCCTCGACTGAAATCCATTTGTCTTTTCCTCATCATAATTTCTTAGAACCATTTTTGTTTATATTTTTGTATTGATTTCATTTATTTTTACACAATGTCCCCAAATAATAAGATCTAGAGCATTACTCCCACAGGATTCTAGGGAAGTAAATAATTTTTTTTCTTTTACATCCATCCACACAATATTTTTATCTTCAGCATGAGGTAGCACAGTCTCCCAGCCGTCCAGCTTCAGCAACTGGTCGATATCAAAACCCCTGTATTTCAGTGCGTCCAGCATTTTCTTACCCTTCTCCCAATTCACGCACATAAAATGTTTGCTAAAGCACTACATAATGTATATTAAACAGACAGAACTTGTGTCAAGGTGTTTTTTTTTCTTTTCCATATAATAGACGGGTCAACACATTGGGATATCTCCATTCGATTTATGGCATCAATTCTTATGGGGGAAAAGAAATCATTCATATAAGTGAGGAAAAAGACATAACTAAGGAGAGTCGTAGGAGAGTTACACACTCCATAAAAGAAAAAAAAACATGATAAAACTTATTGACAACCCCACTCACACTTCATGCTTCTAGTTTATGCAAAGGAACGTCATAATTATCCGTGACAAAAGCCTTACTTAAATAATCTGGAATCATCTTCACTAGTGTGTGGTTTGAAATAAGTTAGTCAGTATTTTGTCCTCATTTCTTTTCTGAAATTATATGACTTTTCATTAGGTATTTTAATGGTTCTGCAATGGCGAGATCATATGATTTTAAACATATAGAAATATACCAATTAGTAGTAGTTTTTAAGCCCTTTGAAATTTTACAAAACTCAATCTTAGTAGCAGGAGGCGGAAAAAAACTATTATTATTCGGATTAATAATAAACTGTTTCTACTACATTGATATTGCTAATTTCATCTGTTTTTAATGGAATACTTATAAAATAATTGTTAAATTCTTCAGGGTCTGCAGTTTCGGTGCGTGGGTGTGTTTCGATTTTTATCTAATATTTGTAAACTCTTTACAAAAATAATAGTAATAAATTCAATAAAGCTGGATCTCAATACAATTTTATCATCGTTGATTAGTTTTAGTTTCAAGATTTGAGTGACTTATCAATCACTAAAATTGATTAGTTTATTTCTACTTCGTTACCCAATCCCTAAAATTATTGACAAAATGAACTGAATCAAGGCAAAGTAATATTGTTCTTAAATTGGACCTCGAAAAAATCTAAAAATACAACATATAAATAATAAAACCATGAACAATAATAAAAATATGACTTCATAGTACAATGTTTAAAAATAAAAGTTAGCTTTCCCCTATATTTAAATTTTATAAAAGAGAAGATGAAACATCTTTCACGCAGTTAATTACGTCTGTTCTTGTTTGACGCTACATTTGAAATTATAATTATGTCACTTTACAATTATAATTATGTCACTTTAAAGTTTATTTATTTCGCAATAAACGGGCTGTGTACGGTTTAGAAATTATTTGTATTAAATTATTAATATATAATAAGATGAGGGAGATCAGCTGACCATAAAACGTGCAACAGACAAGAATTTCCGCTCCGACAAAAAAAACCGAAGTTTCGAGGTATATTGGTGTAATAAGTGTGTAACAGTGGTATATTGTGGAAGCTAGGACGTCCTTTTGTTAGCCCAGTGTGTTTTCAAGTGTTTTTTGGTGAGGTGAGTTTCAACTGGATATGTTTTTTGACGATTAGACTAGTCTGCTGGTTGCTGGTAGCTTGCATTCCCTATTCGGAAGTGTTGGGAAGTGTGGGACCTGAATCTCTCTAAGAGGCCTGGTTTCAGGGTTGGGCAAGATTTTATTTAGTTTTTTCTTTTATTTAAACATTTGTTTTTCAAATTCTCAAAATTTTCCAAACTCGTTTGAAAGGCCCTTTTGGCCCACCAGTGGGTCGAGAAGGCTTTCGACATCGATTACCTCCTCCAAATAAGAATCCCTCTCCTGTTCTTAGTATGTCTGGGGCAAGACATTTTATAATTTGTCGATTGGATAAGAAAGATAATGACGGGGCTTCATTCAGTATCGCCAATAAAGATATGTAGAGTAATAAATCGTGAAGTAGGGAAAGTAGTAAACGTCAAAAAAGGCCGTGACGGCGTAATTTATATTGAAATGTTCAATGATGAACAAGGTGATAAAAGAATGAAAATTAAAAGTATAGAAAATATACCGGTAAAAGTCGAAAGAAACGTTAAATTGAACACCTCAAAAGGAGTAATCTCTTGCTGGGACTTTTTGAGTGTTCCGATGAAGAACTAATTGAAGAATTAAAAGGTTCTAACGTTTTAAACCTACAGGGATTAAAAAGAAAAGATGGTAGGATATCTTTTTCATGGATTGTAACTTTTAATACCCCGTGTCCTCCAAAAGAATTACATGTTGCTTATATGAAGATAGCCCTAAGGCCATTTGTTCCTGCTTCTCTTCGATGTTTTAAATGTCTAAATTTCGGACATACTATTTCTTCGTGTTAGAAGAAAGCCTTTATGTGTGGATGTGAACTGGAAAGGCACGGAATAGCTGGTTTTTCGAAGAACAAATTAAACAATTCGCGACAAAACTTTAATTTTATTTATGTTGAGAAAAATCACCATGGGAATAATAAAACATAGAATTTAATTATTTAAAATATTTATAAAGAATACGTGCTACATGATTTCGTTGTGACAATTAAACGTAAATAAGTAGGAAATTTTTTATTAAGCTATAATGGTTTTAGTGTTGTGTTTGGCCTATTTTTGCTCTAATGACCACAAGGCATTTGAAACAGTATTTTCCATAAATTCATAATGCTTCAATTTCTGCTCCCCAAGTATCAATTTCCTGCAGCCTTTACCTTGGAAAGGGGCCTTGATGTTCATTAGCAGCTTATGCAGTGATGAATAACTCGTTCGGTTGAATATGCTATTCCAATTTCATTTCTTGCATTGTCTATTCTCACTAATCGATAACAGAATATTACAGCTTTAATACTGATTTCAATATCCATGGGATTAATAATGATGATAATCCCAGACGGTTTATCGGGAGAGCTTAAAAATATTGCTTGTTTTTGCTGTTTTATTTTATTTATTTTTTTTTTAACCATAGTCACCGAGTGAATTGAAATTTTTAACTTTTACGTAAATCGAATTGGAGAAAATAACATCAGGAAAAAGACAATTGGAAATTTTTGAGAAAGGGAGACTTCTTTTCTAAAAGGCTAGCAAAAAATAATAACCGGTGTGGGTTTTTTCTTTTATTAATAAAAAGCAATCTTCTAGCTTGACCACAAAGTAACTGGAGAGATCATTTTCTACTGATAGTAAAAGATTTATTGATTGTCGGATCTTGTAATTTTATTAGTCAAAGGACCCGAGCGGGCAAAAGGAGCTCGCCAAAGGTTCCCTTGCCTCAGAAATCAGTTTTCCTGAACCTTGTATCTTTTGAAACCATCACATAAAATTTTATCGTTTACGTTTCATCTCACATTTTTGTTATTAAGTTTTAATATGCCGATATAGTGAAATTTTGTTAATAAACATATGATTTTTTTTTAAAAAATTGAAAGTTCTTAAAAGTTAATTGCATAAGTAAGGTTTCATGCAGTCATTTGACAAAATTTTAATGAAGATAGTTGCGTGTGTTGTGTAGGAATTTGAGTGTGACCATTGAGATGGTTTTAATAAAAAAGGACTTTCAAGTAGGTCTGACTATGATTAAAGGGGCACTAGTGACGATATATCTTAGTGATCCCTCGCTACCTGTTGGTTGGGTCGGGAGACGTCCAATAATTTATGTAAGCGGACTTGCCAGTGTACCGCCCGGACCGTCCTCCATGCAATACCCTAACATATAACTCGACAATGGCGAGGGGCGGCTTTCGTACTCATCCCACCAAATCCCGAGGAAAACATGGTTCCTTACTTATTTTTCCCTTTCTCTTTTTGTCTGTAAAAGATTTATTAAAATTGTTTAACCGCTTCATTTCGGTATAAATCAACCGGGGCAAAATTGGACTTCAGACTTTCGTTATATTCGTGTATTACTTTAAATATAGAATTCTTCGGTTTTCGTTAGTATTTTGTACAATTCTACTGTTTCTGCCAATAAAAAAATTCTGTTAAAACAAAAATATATTTAAAAGTATATACATATTTCAAATTACACGGTTTATTATGTCCATAATCAAGATTTGAGTAGAGGGGAGTGTTGGCGAGAAAAAGTTCCTCTCAGAGATACATTTCACGGTTTCAATTCTCGCCCTAACTCGGTCTAAATTCAGTTTGCAAACTCGAGCTTAAATTATATGGCCTAGTGATACTGCTGGGCGGAAACTTGAGAGTTTGGATTTGGTTTTGTGGGATTTCGGGAAATCATTGGTATTCGATGCCCGCGTTCCATCCCCATCCTTCGTCCTGCTGCGCTAGAAATTGCTCAGCCCACTCGCACGCGCGTCTCTTCGCCGGACAAAACATCCACGACCTTCATCAAAACGCCGATTCTAAGAGCGTGGGGGAAGAGAGAGACGGAATTCGGGACAGAGCGGTAAACGAATTCCGGAAGAAGTCCTGCAATAACACGAGTCCGTCCGATGAAATAAGCCTGAACCCTTTTAAAGTATTATCTATGAGAAATTTACTTTATAATTAAAAATAAAGCGACACTAAACAAACAATTGCATAAGTTTTTTATTTCTTTTATAATAACTAAGAAATAACATACTAAAACAATTCTATGGTCAATTAATTGTAATAAATAATAATGTATACCACAAAGGAACATCAAATATTCTGGGGAAGTGTGAATTATAACCAGACTATCAGGCTTTACGTATCAGTGTTTATGAGTATTTTTGTTTGTTATGTTAATCATAACTGACGAAGAACTAATTCTCAGGGATGGTTAAAAATACAGGAAGATGGTTACAATTCAACTATTACACTGTTTATTTCATAAGTGATTTAAAAATTCCATTTTAGGTACATACTAAGATGATATTTATTTATATGATTTTTTTAAATATAGACAGTTAATTAATAAAACTGGTTAAATGAAATACCTTTTACATATTGCATGAACTAGACAAATAGAATTATACAGTTATACAAAGTTATATTACGTACATAACAAATAATTAATCTCTCGGATATACTGGGTGATTTTAATATGAAAAAAAAATTAAATGATCACTCCCATTGATTTCCGAAGAATCTAAGATATATTGTCTAAAACTTTGTTTTTGTCAGAAAAATCAGTCATTTTCTATTAATTGTACTTTGTCAAATAAAACCCAGTTTTGATATATTTGAAGGAACTAGTCCTTTCAGTTAATCAAAAAAGCACACCGAGAACGATCAGATGGTTGCGCATTTCTGGAGATACTTCAATTCAAAAATTCGGGGCTATTTTGTAATTTCAATGTTATATAGTAAATACTTAACCTTTTTTTCTTGACATGCTGTTAAATTTTCTAAATTTGAATTTACCATTTAAAAAAATTTGGGTTAGTAAATAAACTTGGTTTATTAACATTTCCATACGTGCCAAAGAATTGTCCATTCATAGTCGGTTTGCCGAAAAGCTTCAAAGTGAGAAATCTAGGTATGGTTTAAGTCCAAAAGGTGTGGAAGTCGGTGGACACTTCCTTTAGAAATATGCAGTACAATTAGATGAATTAGAATTTTCTTCTATGAAAAATCAAATCAAATAACTTCATGGAATGGAATGGTGGCAAGGGTAGTAGGAAGTGGGGTTTGTGTGCCCCAGGCACTGCAGCCTTCTGACTTATTGTACCTTCCTAGTTCCTCGGTTTAGTCAATAGACTCGATCCTTTTTCTCAGAAGTATCAAGTCATTGACTGTTATTGCTTCAATGTGGTTCTCTGAGTCGCTTTTGTGCGTCAAATTGAATCTCCATTGAACCGTTGCTTCGCATTCGAAGATGATATGAGTGGCTGTTTCCTCCTCCTCATTACATAGCCTGCAACTGGGATCACTATTATGTATGCCCATGTTATGTAGATGTTTTCTCAGATACCAGTGGCCGGTTAGTAGTCCTACCACTCCTCTGAGATTTGCCCTCTCCAATTGTAGTAGGGTTTTTGCTAGTTTTGGTGAGGGTTGTTTTATCATGAGTTTACTGTGTCTAGCACTGCTAGAGTTTATCCATTTTTCTCTTTGTTTTATTTGGATCCATTCTGCGATGGAGGATTCTACGTTTGTTTTGGATATCCCAAGGATAGGCTCGGGGCCTATGTATGGTCTTGCGGATCCTCGTCTGGCCAGTCTGTCTGCTTCTTCATTACACAAAATTCCCCTGTGCCCTGTTTCTTGTTGTGTTTTCCCAGGTTTTGGAGATTTTCGATGCATTCACTGACTAATTTTGATGTAATCCTTGTACATACCAGTGCTTTGATAGCTGCTTGGCTGTCTGATCTTATGAGGACTTTTTGTCAGTGTAACCTCTTTTAAGATTTTCCAGGGCACAAGCATTGATAGCATGTATTTCTGCTTGAAAGACCGAGGTGTACTTCCCTAAATAACTCATAATAATGTTATGTTTTATGGATTGATTTGTTTGAGGGCGATGGATCTTTAACGGAACAAATCATGGCGAACTTTCTTGAACACGTAAAAAGTATTAAGATTTGATATAATCCGGCCAAGAAATTTTGTACACACATTCTACCCACTTCCGCAATTCACTTGATATATTTGCACTTTTATTTTTACGAAAATAATGGCGGGTTTTTAATTATTACAGACCTTTGTAATCAAATACAAAATTAGACCAGATAAAGAAAAAGAATAAATAAAAATTTATATGCACTTATTACGATAATAACGAACAATAAACAATTATATAGCATTTTTCAGTCAAATTAAACTTTTTTCAATGAAATGAAACTTTTTCTCAATCAAATGAAAGGTTTTGTCAATAAAATGAAACTTTTTTTTCAAGCAAATGATGCTAATTATGTAGAGGAATAAATAGCACTTTTTAGTCAAATGAAACTTTTTTCAACCGAACCTTTTTTTCAACAAAACGAAACTTTCTTTTCAATCAAATAAAACCTTTTTGAAAGCAAATAAAACCTAAAACCTAATGATAATAATTATGTAGAAAAATAAATATAGCACTTTTCAGTCAAATGAATTTTTTTTCAATCAAACGAAACCTTTTTCAAAGCAAATGAAACCTTTTTTTCAACAAAGTAAAACTTTCTTTTCAATCAAATAAAACCTTTTTCAAAGCAAATGATACCTAAAACCTAATACTAATAATTATGTAGAGGAAATAAATATAGCATTGTTCAGTCAAATGAAACTTGTTTTTCAAACAAATGAAACTTTTGTCCAATCAAATGAAACATAAAACCTAATGATAATTATTACGTAGAAGGATAAATAAATGACATTATAGGACTAACAATAATTTTTATGATGAATGAAGATTAATATTACAATAATTGAATCGTAAGGCTTAGCTAGAAGAATTACAATTCGTATTCATCAAACTTTTCTACATCCACCCCTTCGAAATTTAATTTTTGAGCGAGCAACAACTTTCTGTGATAGAAATTATGAAAGATGGAGTGAGTGTGGAGTTCAATCCTTTTTAAAAAGATAGTTCCGGACAACAAACCGGATTTCGAGCCTTTAGCTCATCAGTGTTCGCGTTGGAGGTGGTATCAGTTCACTTTTGCAATTCATGTGGGTAGACGTGTTTCCTGTTGTGAAAGTGAAACCCTTCAGCCTGATGATGAGCTAAGGGCTCGAAATCCGAATTGATGTGAAACTACTTACTGTGAGTTAAGAACGATTGAACTCTACCCCTCTTCAAAATATTGTTATTAATGTAATGTCATTTATTTATTCCTCGAGACAATTATTATCATTAGGTTTTAGGTTTCATTTGCGTGAAAAAAGTTTCATTTGGTTGATAAAAGGTTTCATTTGACTGCAAAATGCTATATTAGCCATTAAGTAATAATTTTCTCTCTATAATAAGCAATAAACATAAAACGTTTATAAAACTATTTTAGAACGTTGGTAAAATTAGATACAGTTACAATGGAAACTTATATTCCTTGAACGTGAAATCGTTTGCGAAATATTTGATATTATCTTACTCAAGTTTATTAATGTCAGAAACAAAATGAATTTGCACAGAAAACCAGCTACAAACTTATTTTACTGATCACAGATCTAATAAATTTAATTATATTATCTGGTCTGCCGTCACAAAAGGCCTTATGAAATGGAGAAATAACGTATTAAAAAAGCATTAATAGATTAATAGTTACATATATATTTGGATTTTACAACAAGACACTCATCATTATAAGGTAAAGGTCAATGTTAGAAATACAGAGCCACTAAGCATGCATTGCAATGTTTGTTGGTTTTTTGTTTTCAAAAACATCAGCACCCTGGGATATAATTTAAGTTGTTGTAATGTCCGGAAAAAAATTAACGTCAAGTAGGTGTCTGACAAAAAGAAGATTTGATAGTACTTCACAATGTTAAGACCTTTTCCTTCTTCTATTTGAGTTACTAAAACAATTAAAAAAATTGTTTATGGTGTGTAGTATATAAGGGAAGGTATATGTGGGTACATGTATATCTTCTGTTGTAATATATATAGATAATGTGTCGAAGAAATTCTTTGATGAATTATCCAGTTTATACAAAAGGCAAATATTCCAGGATTACAAAGGCCGTTTAATAACTATTATAACAATCCAAGGACACCTACACTAGTTGAAAATTGCCGGCTTTTTGATATTTTCTGCTAGATAGCACGCGTCTCTGTTTAATAGGATCAGGAATCCGTTATCAAAAGGGTGCCGGCTCATTGTACAGATACAATTACACAGTGTTGGGACAGGGCTGTTGTCTGACCGTGTCAAACCCGCAACAAGACCGCCATACGCATAATCAGGCCATTAACCCTTTCGTAATTACACTCGGCGATACAGGATTTATCACTTTCTAGAACAAATGCGGGCTTTGTTTTGAAACGAACGGTGTTCAACTCGCAACCAGCTGTTCTCGATTTTTCCCCAGTTTCATCCATGGACAAATAAGTTCAAGTGATCTATTTTAAAAATACAATGACACAATTGATTGTAGAAGAGATTCAAGGATTTAATAACACAAAATCGCAGATAAAATTATAAACAATATAAATATAAAAAGTGCCTCATAATCTCGTAATTATGCTAAACCCGCAAAACTGCCCGGCGTTAAAGGGTATATATAACCTGACGTCCGAAATTTCACTACTATGATATATTAAAATGCAACATTTTCTCGTTTATATCTCTTCCTACATTATATTTCATTCGTACAAAATGAGAAAATATCGATTGATAATAACAAAATGTTTTTAGCCTAGGGTTGCTTAAATCCCGGTTCTCACATAAACCCAGATCGCAGTATAGTTTCATATTTGTTTCGTCTATATGAGATTGCCCTGGAAAATAGTGGCCCATTTACTACAGCTAAAAACATTGTCGAGCATAAATCTACGACGAGACTCGGACCAATAACATTAAGCAAAAAAAGGGAGACAAATGCTGACTATTTTTCGAATTTAAGTATGAACTACAAGACATAAGAAATATAAACAATAACAAACCATTTTAACATTAAGCACAATCAAACTAAATTACAATTCTAAAGCATCCATCGTAGTCGCTTGTTTAGACAAATCAACCCATTGCTTTCTATACTTTGATTTTTGATTTGATATGCCATAATTTAGGTGTATACATGTTGATTAGATTATTTACTGGATAGTGTGTTAAAATGGTTGTATTTTAGGTTGCTAAAACAGTTAGTTTAACTTTATGTTTGTTTATTTTTAAAAAGGCAAATTTAAAAAAAATTTACACATTTACAGCTATTCTAAAACTTTATTTGTTATTGTATTATTTCAAAATTGGTATAGAAACTAGCTTAGGCTGGAATACGAAACAAAAATAATTACTACAATTATTATTCAAAAATCGTGAGATGCGGTCTGGTATGATGTAAGTTTCAGAAAAACACCATTAAACAGAAGACCGACACTTTGAGCCCTGAAGATGATCTCAATAAAGGTCGAAACGTTCGCACGATTAAGAAAATGTTTTTCTGAAACCTATATCACACCAAACCGCATCTCACGATTTTTGAATAATTATCGATTAACGGTCACTAATCACCACATATAATTACTACAATTTAAACTATATATTTGATAGATAATTTATAGAACTTGATGTTAAAACGTTGAAGTTTCAGATAGTTCAGCTGAATATAATATGCATAACTTTTTTTTTGTACAATATAAATGTTTATTATTTCTTATTTCTGAATTTCATGAAAATCAACAAGATTTCGGACAGTTTTAAATTTTAAAGTAATATTCACTTGTTTCGTGGTCGAGGTTTTTAGTTGAGATTAAAAAAAGTCGGTGTCACGATGAAGATTCGAACCCACGATCTTCGGCCTCGGCCTGATACGGCACTGCTCTACCACTTCAGCTATGGTGACCTCGATCCACTCGGACACCAACTTCCCATCTCAACCGCACCTTTGAAATTTTCCCTCCTTTTTGCCATTTAAAATGAAGTATAATTTACTAAAGCTCTTCGTGGGCATTTCATTTGTCGCCGAGAATAAAATTGATCATACGACATTTGAAAAGAGGGTAACAGGAGAGAAAATTCGAATGGTGGGGATGATATGGAAAGTTAGCGTCCGAGAGAATTGAAGTCACGATAGCTCAAGCGACGTATCTAGCCAAAGATCGTGGGTTCAAATCCCGCTCTTGCTATTGACTGTTTTATCTCAACTAAAAACCTTAATTAATGGAAAGATTATTTATAAGAATCTTAAACATAAAGTATGTTTTCCTTGGTTCAAGAAAAAGGTAGATATAAATTTTTGTTACGTTATCCTACTTTTAAACTAATTTATGTTAATTTATTAATACAATTTTTAATGTTCACTTGTTTAAATTATAACCCATATTATAGAAAATCACGTATACAAAGACACAGACTGTTTAAGGGCAATGACAGAAATCAAACTACACGATTCACTAGACAGAAAATCATCACGAACCCTCAACAATACAAACATCGACCCCCTTACAAAAATAAAATAAATAAAAAACTAATAAAAAAGAACAGTGCTCGACATCACACAAGCCGACTAAATCCGCGCCAAACGACACAAAATGGCGTCACAAAAACATATGATGGATATACTAAAACAAATACTGTTAACACAAGAGAAATTCAAAAAAGGAAACAAACAAAATAAAACCGATGGCCCACTATACCAGCCACAACTCAAACAGATCAACAAATTTATAAACAAAACGACAACCCAACAGGACTATTCACACACATTCGAATGAAATGATGCGAACTCACAAATCTATTGAACACATTAGGCTTTAAAACAGCATGAATAACACGAACACAATAGGAAAATACAGTGTAAAAGCTGATATGTGTACACAAATATTAGATCGATCCAAAGAAAACGATAATCAAGTAAAACGAATGACTCGTTCGATTGAAATCATAAACCCTCAACAGTTTATACAAACAGGGATTCGTTGTACAAAAACTTACAATTCACGGTCACTTTTTTCTGACAGTCAATAGAACTTATAACAAACTGCAATTCAATTATAAAAGTACGAACAGGGATCGACTTCACACAAGCAGACTAAAACTAAAACGACACAAAATTTACAGATTAAAATTCATGACATGTATACTAAAACAGAGCCTCGTACAAAAAGGAAATTCGAAAACAAACGAAAAATAATAAAACCGTGGCAGACAATAACGGCTACTACAAAAACTCGATCAACAAGCAATAAAAATACACCAACACAACAAAGAGATACTAAATAGTAAACATTTTCACACATACGAAAAAACTTTCCAACTAACAGTTAAACAAATTATGCATTAAAACAGCACTGTATACTACGAGCATAATTGAAGAACTATTACGAGGAACAACACCTACCCATTTTACAAAAATAGCGTACACGCCAGAAAATGTGAATACGCATATAAAAACATCGGACAGACAAATGGAAAAATAAAAGAAACAAAAACTACTATAGATCATTTAAGAACAATGACAGAAAATCAAACCATGCAACTCATAAAATCCATTATAAAACCTCGTCAATGCAGTTAACTATAAAACATAACACAAAAAGGGCAAATGTTGAACATATTTGCAAACAGGAAAATATATATACACATAACTCATGAATGCTCAAAAATTTATAAACATACAAATTAACAAAAATTTTCATACAAATCAACAATCCAATTAAAAATAAAAAAGTCCGACGATCACTAAGTTCGACAAAAAAATATACAAAATAACGGCTTTCCTAATCTTTATTAACAGGAATCAACAGGAACAGTACGACAGTAGAAATAGATAGAATCTGTACAATTGAGATAACAAGATCTAACATACAATCTCTCATCTCTGTCTGGGTTCACATAAAATAAAAAATATAGAAAGACGAACTCTAAAGGTGCAAGACGTAGTAGTGCCTATGGTTAAAGAAACCTTGTCAAGCAAGGCAAACACTATTATTGTTAAATCTCATGTGTGTGATAGGCGTATAAATCTGTCACTGGCATTTCAAAAAAAACCCTGCACACCGTGAAAAAGGATCTTCAGTGAGGTCACAACAGAAAGGCAATTCTTTAAGGTTTTGCCGAGCTTTCGACGATTATATCGTTATCATCAGGGCCTATTTATTTTAGGAAAATATTCCTCATGTCCCTCCCTTGTCGTAGAAGTTAGCATTTTTATTTTTGAATTACCTATATGTAGTACAACTTAAAAAATTTAACTAATCTTAATATTCTAATATAATTGTGAGGAAAAAAGTAATTTTATTATTTTTTTAAGAAAAAGAGCCGTGTGTAGTTTTCTATTATATTATTTTATTATTGAGATGTCGTGAGATGCGGTCTGATGTGATGTAGGTTTCAGAAAAACATTTTTTTTATCGTGCCAACGTTTCGATCTTTACTGAGATCATCTTCAGGGTTCAAATTGTTTGTCTTCTGTCTACTTGTGCCATTCTTGCCTGTCGTGTTGAGAGTGCCCATTTGTGCATGCAATTGCATATTGTTTTATGTTTTTAATTAAATTCATGCTGTTCGTTCTGTAGATAATGAGCTTCGCCTAATATTAATTAATTTTATTATAAATGCAGTTTCTTGCTCTCCAGATATATTTCAACACCCATCGAGTTAAAGTAAGATAATACTTGTTTTCTGTAATTACATGATATGTTCTAACTGCGATATTTTCTTAAAATAAATAGGACCTGATGATGACGATATAGTCGTCGAAAGGTCAGGAAACACTTAAAGAATTGCATTTCTATTGTGACCTCTCTGAAGATCCTTTTGTTTAAGTTGTTCAGCAATCATCTCATCTTTAACCTGCACAAATTGACACAACATATTTATAATTATTCATGAACCAATTTGTTACAAAATGATTAGGAAGAAACTCCTTTAGAATGCGAACCCACAGCTCAGGTAAATAACCTAGGTAGAGATTAAAATGTTTCAGGAAAAATGATTTCACCTAAGACATGCTCTTAGAAGAAGTACTGAGAAACTTGAACGGAATTAAGGAACAAGAAGGTTCAGTTAAGTAGAAACCTGATGGAAATATCAAACTTCCTTGTGACATCACCATAACCACAAAGTCTCTTTTGGAAGGCCGTGAGGAGTGAGTTGTGGGTGTCAGTGCATCATTCTTTACTCTTTTCAGTGCCTTTGGTTGTGTTAGGTTAATACGAGTTAATAAATTCGTGTCACCATCACCCCTACTGACCTAATAAAAAATGGACTGCATATACATTAGACAAACCTTATAATTTTAATAATTAGTTGGGTACATAATTTACAGAAATGTGTATTTACTGGACAGGATTTTTTTTGTGGCATTAGTTAAAAAGTAACCATTGATTTTGTTATGGCATAAGATTAATTATAGAAACCTACTATTCAAATTATTTATGGACGTTTATTACTTCCAATTACGCACTTGGAAAATTTTTACAGTGACAGATATTAGATTTTTACTTAAAAGAGATTTTTAAAAATTTACTTTCTCATGTTTAGCAAACAATAATCAGTAATTGTTGGTTAATTTAATGACATACTTTATACAATTCAAGAAAATTGAATATTATTTTAACATCAACAAAATTGAAAAAAAAATACTACAAACTAAAAGTTTTTTTTTAAGTACTGGAATTTATATTAACAAGAGTATTAAAATTGTTTAATACGTTTCAGTTAATTTGTAGAAATGTTGATGAATGATCTGTCATTCAATGAGAGAAAAAACAGGAAAATTCGTCAAGTAATTAGTAATTATATTACTTCTAACTTCACGTTTAATCTCGAAAATATGGAATAAAATTACCTCAATTTTGTATCCATTGGTTTTATTTTTTTTTTTTTAATTTTAAGAAAAGGGTACTGAATTATTTTACTGGTTGTCTTGGAAGGGTGATCTATTATTGTAGGGATTAACCTTTGTCCTGTGTTATTTTATAAATTGATATATTAGAAGTGATCATTTTAATTTAATATTTTTTATAATAATTTGAGTACGTTAAAATAATCAAACAATCAGGACAGAACGGGTCGTCTTCAGATTAGAAAAGGCTCAATCGAAAATTAAATACGACGCTTGTTCATCCCTATTAAAAATTGCAAAGACAAATTTTTAGTTGTTAGTTTTAGCTGTATGTGAAATGTTAGATTCACACACATTCTTCCTGCTTAAATAAATATCCTAGTTAGTTTTAAATTTAGACATATATTTATTATAAATTAATGGTAATTTTTATCTTTCTGAAACTTTTTATTCAGTGGACTCTTATTTTATGGTTTATAGTTCAAATTGGAAATGAAAATCGCAATACAACAGACACGAGATGAAAACCGTTTTCCACAAGCCTATGGGCTTATCTATTCAGTAAATAACATTTGTTTACCCTGTACTCACAAAAAAGAGAAACGTGCTCGGCCTGCTCTGACAAAACAGTACTACTGCGTTCACGTATGATTTATACGAACGTACGTCTAAGCTGTTAAACACTCCTGAAAATTATATTTTCGCTTTTTCCTTTTTTGTAAACACCAGTTTTACTTTAATTATTTCTAATCGTCCGATGGTGCAAATTTAATCCATCAAGGTTACTAAGCTAAGTCCTATACGTTCGGGCATCAAACGAATATGAAATTCAAATAAAATAATTCATATTTTCATCTTTTAAAACTCAAATAATTTTTTGGATATATTATTGTAGACCACTTAGACACTAAAGAACTTGGGAAAAAATTTTCGTGGATGAAAAATGGTAAATTAAAACATTTATTATTGCCTTAATATTTATTTTTTATAAATTATTTGTAAAAAAACATATTTGGTGATAGTTTAGATAAAAGATATTTTTAGTGACCACTATGCCAAAAATAATCTAGTGTCATACATACATGATAGCATTGTACAACCCAAAAAACATTTAATATTTTTTCTTATTTGATCGCTGATTTTAGACTAACTAATATTAACTTTTTCGTAAAAAATTAGGAAAAACACATTTTACACAATAGTATTATTTTTTATAAAAATCAAGAGATAAATAAAATAATTATAAATTGTCAAGTACTTCAAAAAATCTACGAAGTGTAGTATTTATGTAAAATTTATGTCCTGAATTTATTTGAAAAAATTTTATTAGATGGATAATTCTAAAGATTAAAAATTTAAGAAATAATTTGTTTATTTAGACGGCAAGCCTTTCCGTGAATAAAAAAATGTTAGTTTTTTAAATTTATAAGTTGAATTTTTATGCTTAAGGTATATTGCGTCAGAGGAAATAAAACTTTATGTATTGTACTTAAGAACTAATTGTAAGACGTACTAATATGGTAAAAGGTTAAATTTAACACAAAAAATGTTTTACACACTAATATTATTTTTTATAAAAAATCAACGGATAAATAAAATAATTTAAAAAACTGTCAAATACTTGAAAAAATCCTACAAAATGTAGCATTTATATAATATATATGTCCTGAATTTATTTGAAAAATCTTATGAGTTGAATAATTCTAAAGATTAAAAATTTAAGAAAGAATTTGTTTATTTATATGGCAAGCCTTTCCGTGAATAAAAAAATTGTTGGTTTTATGAAATTTTTAAACAAAATTGCGAGAGAGGAAATAAAACTTTATGTATTGTACTTAAGAACTGATTAAATGAATGAATGAACAACGAGGTAAAAGATTAAATTTAACAAACAAAAAAGTTTTAAACACTAGTATTATTTATTATGGAAATCAACAGATAAATAAAATAATTATGAAGTATTAAATTCTTTAGAACCAAAGTATAGTATTTATAAAAAATTTATGTACTGAATTTATTTGAAAAAATTTTATTAGGTGAACGATTCTAAAGATTAAAATTTTCAGAAATATTTTTTTATTTAGATATCAAGCCTTTCCACGAATAAAACAATCGCTTTGTTTTTAAATTTTTCAATTTAAATTTGATCGGTATATCGTATAATTATTGAGGCAGAAAAACTAAAACTATATGTATTGTACTTAACTACTAATTGTAACACGTACGAACGAAGTAAAATGTTAAATGTAACGATTGTGTGTCACCAAACATGATCGGAGGGTTAGACCAAATCAGTTGGAGCTGTCTTTTCTTTTATACCGGCTTTTGTTTTCCTTTGAGGGCCAAAGTTAAACCGCAAGTGAAGAAAAACAATTGATTGGTTTAAACAAACAAAAAATAAATTAAACAGTTTTGTAAGATTTTGAGTGCGCTGGAAGGGAAAATACAATTTCGTTTTAATTTCTAACAAAAATTTCAGCAAAGATTGTTTTTCTTTCATTTTGATATAAAAACACAAATCGAATAGATAATGGTTAAAATATCGCAATGTTTACATTTAGTTAAAAAATTTATTCTGTGTGAACTGAAACTGAAACTGAAAATACTAGGACAGAATAAAGGGTTGCAATTTCCCCGTTGTTTAATAAAATTTGTTAGACCTAAGTAATCGAAAATTCGGACTTGATTTTATTAAGAATTCTTTTCAAAAAAAGTTCAATGTTGAAAAGTATTATACTACCGACAGATTATAAATGGAGAGATTGAAACTTCATTTAGGAACAGGTTGGAAGGCATTATTTATCAAAGATTTGATTTATCTCTAAGGGAGGATTATACCTATCTCTGTTGATTATTGACAATTTTATCTTTAACCCAACCCCCTATATTTTAAGTGACTTTCATTTAAAATTTACATTTATCAGCTTGAGTTGATAAAATATTATTTACCAAGTTTTCTGTTGTTAATAATTGTGTTTAATGTAATATCTAAGAAGAAAATAATAAGGAGTAAATATTTTCAAATTTGGCATTTATATGGTTGGATTCCTTCAGGCTTTAGTTCAATTTTAACATTTTAAATTCGTTGAAATTAAAACGTTTTTCTAAATAAAATGTATCAGTATGGAACATCATTATTGTTATATAATAAACAAATATAAGACACATAAAAATTATTACGTGTCCCAGTAGTGTGGGTAATTCCTTAGATCTAAGCACTTCGAGATATAGGGATTTTAAAAAATTTATCGTCACCTTGTAGATGGGATTTCTTGAAGTATGGCACACACTTAACAACACTGTTGACTCCGAATGGAAAGGAGAGAGCGCGGTCCTGCAGTCAGGAGAAAACTGGGGGGGTTCGGTTGCACGGCGGGGGCAGTGGGGGCTGGAGTGCGCCTGTGCCCCCTCTACAAGGGCAAGGTCCCCCCCGACACCGCCTCCGACGCTCCTCTCCTCGAGACACCTTATTAGCTCGGATTTTTAGAAAACTGTGTCACACACATATTTTCGAGTGTCAATTTGAAAGGTGCCCGATGAAATTAACAGAACGTGGAATCCGAAAATGTCAGAGTGTGCAGAAGCAAAAACTTAGTACCTGTCAATTTTTAACAGGTGAAAAAGGTAAAAATAGCCAGAGTGTAACATCAATATGATTTGTAATGGGAATGTGTGTGTGGCTTACATATCTCTGAATAACAAATAGGCCAAATATTTAATAAAGTCGTACTGGATGAACAGGATGGCGATGATTTTGATGATGAGGAAAAATGGCGACGTGCGATGAGGAAAACGACAAAATATACAGGTGTGGATTAACGAAACGCGATCTTTTTAAACAAATTCAACGACAATTAATTGGCATTAACAAAGCGCGTACTTATTGTTCATTCATATAACTATATATTTAGTTCGTTAACAGTAAATGTGCTTTAATAAGCTCAAGGAGTTAGGGCCGCCTCTACAAATTCGTAAACATTCTGGTCAACTTATTAGTCAAAATCATTCCCCAAAAATTTAAAAAATGTATATATAAATGTCAAGAGGAAATTAACAGGGGGACTTATTAACGTAGGATAATTTAAACTTAAAGAAAATAAATCCCCATATTCTTCTCGAGCCACACCTTCATCAGGCAAGGCCCAGAGGACGACGATAAGCTCAAACATTTCCCCCTTCTCTGTTTCACATTTTTATTCTGTTTTATACATGGAAATATACAAAAATTTTATACATATATATATTTATACATATAATTTATATATTTGTATACACTGCCATTAAAAAAACCGACCATCTGGTTGTTGCACGGAAAAAATGGCCACCTTTGAAAATGCGTGAAAGATAAAGAGATAAACAAGTGAAAGAGAGTGAGAGGGAGAGAGAGAGAGAGAGTCAGTATTGTGTGTGTGATAGGTTTATTTCGTGGGCACGTGAAAACCACGTATTTTGTCAAAAAATAAATCGTGAAAAACTCGAAAACTGTTGTAAAATCTGGCAAAGTGGAAAGTGATTTCTTCAAAGCTTATTTTTTTAAAAATTTACTATCGATTGATGTTGGGTGCCGCTCCAAAGACGACTTCCTGGTTTTACAATTCAATTTGCAGTTTTCTTAAAAAGAAAACTGGTACAAAGTACGATGATGTTATGCCAAATAGCTATTGTACAATGAATAGCAGGTAGGAAAGAGAAACGTCTTCTAATCAATAGACATTTTAGATTTTGTTTTTATACGATTGAGTGAAAAGTTATGTGTAACATTTAATTCCATAAATTAAGCTGAAATGGCCAAAAAATATCAAAGTAATTTGGAGTTTCGGAATGCCTATTTAAAAATGACTAGGCTTATAATACGAAATAGGGGTAATTATTAATTAATCGAAACGTTAATTATGGAAAATATGTTAGAGTACCATCATTAGATTCCTCATTATACAAAAGGAAAACATTCATAATAAACACTCACGTACGTAATTATTCCGGTAAAACAGCTATGTAAGGGGGTGGTTCTCATACCAGGGCTAAAATTGATTAATTGCCGCAATCTTTCCTCCTAAAATCCCCAATGATTTATCTGGAATATGACGAGGAAATGAGTTAATGAAACCCAATGATAATTTTCCCAAACCCAGCTGGAGTGCCATTATGATGGTTTATTGAATTGGACAGTTCTGAAAAGAGTTGAAGAATTTATAATATTGATCCCGATCGATGAATCGCAAATATTTTTGTTTCTTTTTTAACATCCAACAACGCACCACAAACGTCTTATTGCAAATGTTCAAAATATTGGGACGATGCCATCCGAAATTACTGAAAAATTATAACATACACATAAAATATCCATTATCTTTACCTCATGAAATTTCTGTACATTTGTATATAGAACTATACAGCTACTATACAGAACCTGTAAATTTATTAGATAATAATTTAAAATAGAGGGGATTTTTTTTTTGGGGGGGGGGGTCACAACAGTAGAGGCCATATCAAGCTCAGACTGCCGGTGTTTTTTGAAAAAACAAACATTTTGTAAGTATGGAACTTTACGGTACAGTAAAGAGTCGTATTTCATCGACCTAACCGTTGTAGCCACGAAAGGTTGTTGTTTAAAAGAAACTTAATAAACATATATATGTATGTAAAAATCTAAATAAAATTAAACTAGTTCCAACTACTACAACAGTGGCAATAGTAATAATATTTTTTCTTTTAGAAGTCTTATGTTGTTTTAATTGGAAACATTAGGTAATATTAAAAAGTAAATCAGATGACCTACATTTTACAGACGTAGTGTAAGTAGGTGTTTTCTCGGACATGCACCACAGGTAGGACAGATTATACATTTAAGCTATTTAACATTCAAAATTCTGTCAGTTTCGTGACTGAAGTGATTACATAATGCGAATGCATTTAGTTCACACTTATTAACAGTAGGTTGGTACTATTGTGATTTGTGCCTATCCAGCATTAGACACAGTGATATGAAATCAGGTGAAAATGAACCATTTTACCACGATAATGTGACAATGTTGAACAGTTTTCAAATAGAGTGATCGCAAATACGACAAGGTAATTAAAACAGCACCGACAGAACGGTATAAATATCTCCTTCAAAATAGCATTTATCAGATTTACAAGATAATAAATTTAACAATGCTCCATTTAAATACAAACGATTTCATTTATTTCAGATTTACGCTTCAGTCAGCGCAGTTTGTACAATCAACAAAGGGTCTCAACCAGTTAGACAATATAGGAGATTATAATAATTCCCATCATTTGCAATATTCAGCAACGTCAATACAGCTGAATAGACCGAAATTGTTGAACTTGCTTATTAAGTTCCAAATAAAAAATTATTAGGGTTATTTGTCATTTGTGCTTTGTTTCAATATTTGGTTTCGATTTATTCATTACAACTGGAATAAAATAAATGTATAACCATAAATTTTACAATGATTCCTATATAGAAAAGAAAATTTTAAAAAAATGCTTAATATATGTTTTGTCTAGGTTGTCCTTTCTACAATTATAGTACAGACTGAAGTCTTGGAAGAAAAAATCATGAGGGCTGTTTTTCTTTTGTCGTCTCACAAGGTTGTTCCAGTAGCACCCCTTTGAGGCGGAATTTATATTTTTGGCATATCACTTAAGTTTTGTAAATGTAAACGAACCTCAGCTATCGATTCATTTTTTTTTTTTTTTTTTTTTTGTATTGCGTACATACCAAGTGGCTTGTTAACTTAGAACTTACTTGTTCATTAAACATTTTTGTTAGATTTTTTAAAAATATAAATATGAGTTTATTGTCTTTTGGCACAGCCTTACAATTGGATATCATAGATGTCAATCGGGTTTATGATGATTATCATATTGAGAATTTTATTCTGGATTGACAAATGTTTTTTTCCTAAATTCTAATACAGTTGTTAACCAAATCAAGATTGGTTCTTTTATTTTGTAATATATATTCTTCATTTTACTTCAGAATCTAGTATCGAACACAGATGTTTTAAAAATCTTGACATATCAAATAAAAAACTCAAAGGGAGTACAATCCATATAAATGGAAAATTTGTACCTGGGTAGTGGTCCGTGTAATTTTGTTATTTAGTATGTTAATTTTTTTTACATTTCCCAATGTCGTGTTCATTTTCCAATTTGTTTATCGATATGAGCAGTTTTCGTTTCTATTATTGTTCGATTCAATTTTCTTCTGAGAGAGCTGCAGTCTTATCAACGAATGATACTTGGGTTTTCTATTGGTGATAGGTCACTGGTATAAAACAGTTGCTAGATTGGTCTTAAGACTTTCGCTTCTGTTTATTTCTAAAGTTTGGGAGTATTCGTCCTCTTGTCAATCTGAGATGTAGGATGAGAGAATTGTATAAGCCTTCATGCCAAACTTTATCAGAGGCTTGAGATTCACCCGCAAACACGGCGGGACAAATATGTTTCGTTTCTAAACTTCTCACTATTACATCCAAAAGTCCATGAACTTCGTACATTGTTGAGTGTTTCCTTCCATAACCAAAGTAATTTATATAAGTTCGTTTTCTATGAACAACTTGAATATTTTGTGTAATAGTTTTTCGAAGTGTTTTTAAAACACGAGAAGTTACGATATTGGTTTCTATGAACAAACACCATTCTGTGCTTTACAAGACTAATCTATAAATGAGATTTTGTAAATTTCAGGCAATTTATTTTAGTCTTAATGCCATATTAAATAAAAGGAATATAATAGTTATTCTATTTTTGAAATTTTTTTTTCAAAATTTCTCCCGTTATGAGATCAAATCTTGGGGCTTTATTTGAATTTTTACATCAAGAAAAATTTCTTTCGGAAAACTAAACTTACTAAACTTAATTAGGCCTTTTTCTAGACGGGTAATCAAATAAGGGCATCATATCAAGTTGAATTTAGTTTAAATATTAGTCTTTAGTAATTTAGCAAAAAATGAGCTGCGTCGTTGTTGTACCATTCACATTTCTGTATTTATTTGGTGGTTTTGTTTTATTGCTAGAGGTGCAGTTTTAATTATCCAAGGGTGCACTTTTATAAGGAGTTTTCCAGTCAATGAGGCAAAACAAATTTACAGTTTGCAAAACAAACTTAACATGGTTATATTGCAAATAAAATTGGACTAAAATGTATTGTTGTCCATATTAAAATTTAATATTCAATTTTATGAATAAATATCAATTGTATTCTCGATATTTCACATGTCAGATTACTTCAACCTTTCACAACTTTATGCCATAAAGTCCAGAGCATCTCAGAAATTGTTAATCTGCAAATTTGATTGCACCAAAAAAAAAAAAACAATATCACAGGCAATGTTGGGTCTAAGTCAAGAAGAACCAATTTCAAGGGAAAAAATCATCTATTAAAATTTTAATTATATCAATGTGTAGACGTTTCGTTTTTAGAAATTGGTCGAAAGCTTTGCCCAATTGAATTTAATTTTTCATTTAGGCAATTTCGAAAATCGAATTATTTGCCAATAAAAAGCATTGAAAACTCCATGAGATTTATTTTATTCTTTATTGTATGGTTTAGCAAACAGAATACAAAATCCCTTAGAAGATAATCTTTGAAATTTACAACTTCTTAATTATTGCAATCCTGACGTCGTTTCATAACGGATTTTTTTGAAATTTTTGTTCAATTTTGTACCCAAGAATTTTATTGACTTCGTATTATTTTCATAATTTTTAATAGTAGTTTGCACATCTTAAAGACAAGTTATTCTTAACCTAAAAAATCAAGTTTTTAGCAATAGCAAGAGCCATTTTACACTGGTTGTAAACCATTAATAAAGGCTATTACTTGGGGAAACGTTTCTATAAGCGGCATATCTCTTAGTATTTACAGAAATATAAAAATCTTGCGTAAACCATGAACAAAAACTATCAAAACTCTAAAAATTAATTTTCTGTTGAATTTCGTTTACTCAAATTTTCTAATATGGTGGGGTTTGATAAAATAACGGTGTAACAAGATGAAGTAATATGAAAAGTGAAATATCGCGTATACAATATTGAGAATTAGACTTTGGTAAATATACACATTTCAGTCAATTGCGTAGGATAATCTCATAACTTGTTGTTGTCTGATTATATGATATGTATATTACAAAATAATATATATATATATATATATTAATAAATTGAATATATGCCCCATGTAATATATGTTTCAACGTTACTGTTTTTTTTAACTTTTACTTTACAATATTCATAAAACAGTAAACCTCCTGAAGTGCAAATGAGGTATAAGATCAAATAATTTCTGTGCAGGTTTCTGTAGCGAGTAAACCATCATTTTACCAGGTAGCTTCTGCTTTTTGCTTTTATAGGTGTTTTTAGTTCCTGTTTTAGTATTTCTTTAACGTTAGAATTGTCTTGTCTGTTTGTTCCCTCCATAAATTCTATAATCTTTTCCCACACTTGTTTTAATCTATTTTCTGATTTTTTATGAATCTTTATTGCCAATTTATTTGAAACATAAAATAAAACAATAATAAATTTTTGAACGTTAATTTTTTTGTGCTTAGGGAAAATATTTTTTATAAGGACATGATGTAAACTTTGTCGTCCGTTTTTCATCTATAGTAAAGCAGTACTAACTCAAAAAATAAACTACATCGCTGTTGTAATTTTATACCCTTGGTTGATGGCGGTATCAATTGTGACCTTCAAGAGGATATTAAACATCACAAAAGAATGTTAGTGGGCCAGACATAAATCGATCGAATTTTTTTCAAGAAAACTCTTTTCATTAAAAAAGATCGAATATTTATACGCTCATACCGAGAGAATAAAATCGTACGATACAATCTACCGTCTTGAAAAGTGAGATTTGAAAATCTCGGGCCCATCTGCAGGTCTTGGCTCTAATATTTATCGGTCTTATCTCCTTTGGCTGGGGTTAATGTGAATTTACAGGGCTTATCGTTTATTAGTAGTACTAATGCCCTCGCCGGACGTTTGGTTGCTAACTTCAAAACCATTCTGCCGAAATAGCTGTTTTAAGAAAAAAAATAGTTCTTTCCAACAACCACCAATGATAGTGGTTTTATACTTTATTGATCAAAAAATCAGAATAAATGAATTAATGTTTAGATGTTTTCTAAAATATGGAAAGAAAAGGCGAAGAAATATCTATGATCGATCTTTCAACGGAACGACGACTATTTCCATGATATAGGCAAATAAAAATAAACTGATGTGTACAAATGGCCTCATGAAGCCTGTATAGTAACTTAGAACTCAACAGTTACATACTTCAGCCTCATGTAAAAAGGCTTAATCTTTGTTTCCTACTGAGTAGGACAGGTGGGGGACCGAAAGGGGGTGATGGAAATCGCAACCCCATCTCGAGAGAAAAACCCTCATCCCAATGTCCGCCGCTCATTTCGAACCTCTCTTTAAAACGGCATTCAAGTCCGACTGGGCTTTCAACCGATTCAAGAAGGCTTACATTTTCCGTGCTAGGATTTGGGTAAGAACGACGAGGAAATAAATTGAAAAAAATATGGACATTATTTGAAAATATTGTACTAAAGTTAAACGAACATTCTGCACACTTGGTTGTTGATTAATAACGAATAATCGTATAAACTAATCTCTCTCTCTCTCTCTCTCTCTCTCTCTCTCTCTCTCTCTCTCTCTC
>CM077106.1:22342779-22352891 GCA_039619505.1 Cimex hemipterus | reverse complement strand
CTCTCTCTCTCTCTCTCTCTCTCTCTCTCTCTCTCTCTCTCTCGCCTCTACCGATCTATCTATTTCTCTACGTATCTACCTATCTACCTCATTTATATAAAAAATTTAAAATTTATTAAATCCATTATATTTCGTGGTCTGATTGACCAAATAACTTCTTTCAATTAATTAATTTGTCTTGACTTAACTTATTGGTTAAGAAAAAACTCAGTGTCACCAGCGAGATTTGAACCCACGGCCTTCGTTTCAATACGCCGCTGTTCTATCCACTTGAGCGATCGTTGCTTCAATCCACTCGGACATCGGCTCATCTCAACCTACAACCTTTCGAATTTTCCATCCGTTATGCCATTTCGAAGTTTACGATTTAACAAATTTATTGTTTAATTCAAGTCTGTAAATTGGCTTAGCGAAATAAGTTTTTCCATTAAGGAACTATGGTTAAAATTAATGCGAGATAAACGTTCGACTATGTTGTATTTGTATACAGTTATGTACATCCTAGACGGCAGGTTCAACAGGAGCGAATCCCCCGAAAGCCCACCGGCAGAAATCCAATCTGTATTCAACACGACCGCTCGTATTTTGCTACCCATTTTTTCCAAATCCAGTCGGCAGATCCTCCAAATCTCACGTAAATCATTGAGACATGGGTTTTCATCGTAAAATTGGTCTAAATAAAATTCCGTGCCTGTCGGTCGCCAATGTTCACTCTGTGAAACATTTCGGTTTCACTTCGGGAGTAAGAATGTGTACTTAAAATCACCAAAAGCACCATTTTTGTGTATATACAAAATTGAAACGGTTTTAGGTGTTCAATTTTGTATATTGAAGATTTGATTTATCAAGATAATTTGAATATTACGAACACTCTAGATCAAAGTATGGTCATGAAGAAGAAAGGAAATTTAATGTCTACGGCCAAAGTTTTGACTTTAAAATCATCTTCGGCGCCTATATTAATTTCACAGTATGGAAAACATATCTGTACAATTGATGTAACAATCAATTTCATTATACTAATATTTATTAATGTAATATTGATTGGAAAACCAATTGTACAAATATGTTTTTCTTACTGTGAAATTAATATATGTGTACGAAAGTGTAAGTACAAATTAAAATATTAACTCTTGAAAATAATGTAAAAATAAATCCTCATGCTTTTTAAAAATACAAAAACAACTAAATATATCATATTGTAAAAAAACTGAAAAAGACCTTAATTGACTTTCCATTTAATTATCATATAAGAGCTTGCATACAACTCTCGGAAGGTTAACTACATAAATTCGGAAAGCAATATTTTTGATAACTTCTTGGTGTTTCCTGCCTCTGAAAAAGCTTAGTCATCAAGGTGGTTATAGTCGTCAACAAAGAGTTAGTTTTCGAAAACTGGAAGTTTTCCGAAAAGTTCTGATCCTATCAAACGCCATTGGGCTACACATAATTTAAAAGTAAAAAAATAGCAATATAAAATTTTATATTGTGAGCCCAAAAGTAAAATATTTTCACAATCGTTTGTAGCTCTAATATTGGTATATAAATTAAAAAAACTGCTTTCTCACAATTGCATTTTTTGAGGTATAAATATATTGCATATAACTGTGTGCTGCCATTAATTTTTTTTAATGAATAACTTCATAAAAACATAACATAATGAATAACTTCATAAAAACATAACATAAAGAATAACTTCATAAAAAATTAATTTATAGATTTAAATTAAAATTAGACTCCAATCTTTCAGGGAACAGTTGATACATATAAAATTTTAAAAAATTACGTACAGTTTGGTGCCGTGAGGAAGAATCCCGAAAAGAAACTCTTCTAGCCTTTCAATTTAAAAATTCACAAAACCTTTTTTCCCAAAATTTGAATATTTTCTAGCTTTTAAAAATAATAAAAGAATCCACTTTGAGGCCGAGTAAAAACTGGTGGTCTTTTTGTTACACTCTCCGCTCGTTTAAAATTTTCTAGCTGACCTCATCTACGACCGATCAGATTTGTCGTGGTACTAAATCCTAATTTGAAAATTTGAAAATTTTTCATTGGGATGGGCCACCATCACAACTGCAAATATTTCGATCCCACAATGCAACTTCGGTGTAAACTATCCTTCATAGGTTCAAGAATATTTTTTTCTCTCTAACTTTTTTTATATATACAATATCACAATAAATAATTCAAACTGGGGTTTCATGATACTTTTCCAGCAAGATTCGTCTTTAATCAATTAAATCAGAAAAAATATAATATTACATTTTATACATGAAATACAATTATTCAGGGTGCCAACTTATTAGTGGACTGCGGGGTTAAAAATATCTGAGCTACACTAATAAGTAGCTATATCATGATGATAATTAAAACCTACAATGAAACCTTGCCTCTAGTCTGTTATATTTTTTCAGTTTTCGGCATTCGATGCTTTATGCTTTTTCTTTATATATTCTTTATATCTTTATATTTTCAGTCAATTATAGATAAATTTAATTTTTAAACAAAAGTTTCGACCTAATTAAATATGAAAGTAAGTCTTCAGTATTGCATTTTAAGCTTTACGCCCTATTCGATAAAAATACGTGTAATTATATCGAGGATTCGGGGCGAACATAACAATATCCCTATCAAATTTGTAAATGTTCACAAATCCCTTTGAAAGGTAGGGGATTAAATAAATTGGCAAGCCTAACGGCCCCATTTAAGGATTAAAGTATCCGTGCTAGTTTCGATCCCGATAATATCACGCCGTTATCCCGAAACGTCAGTCGTAATTGTCGTATAATGCCTTTCCCACGTCAGAATCTTCCTCCTTTGGAGTAGCTTGAACAACACCGGGGAGGACACGAACGGCTTTAATGCCCGAGCAATTACATTTGCCGAGGTGTTTGAGTTTCCTGATAGATTTATGGCCTCTCGGTCAACAATTACGTTTCGCCTACAAACCCCGCATAGTGTTCATCTTTTTAATTGGATATCAACTTCATCGCCCCCTCTACATTAAGATAAATGACACTACACTTTCAAGGAGGCTTGAATCCGCAATTTACAGGATTGAAAGATTTGATTACGTTAAATATGTTTTCCGTGATTAATAATTCAATCTGTCCAAAAAAAATATTAGTTCAAAGAATGGTTTTCCAAATCCATTAATGCCTGAGTAAATTCAAACATAATTAATAATCTGCAAATTGCATTGCAAATTCGACATGAAGAATTTAAATTAAACATATTCTAAAATGCTAATGAATATTCAAGAGTTATCAATGATCATGAATTTCTAACATTACTTATACAAATATAATAAACCTGATACATAAGTTATGTTTCAAATATTACAATTGATATTTAATTTTTAAAAATATGCATTATTCTTGGCTATTATTTTTGTTGGTTTTTATTTATTTTTTACTTTATGGACAATGTGTGGTGTTTAGTGCTAGCCAATGATTTTTTGGACATCGTGAGGTGCGATCTCGTGTGACTAGGTTTTAGAAAAATATTTTCTATATCATGCCAACGATTCGATCTTTATTGAGATCATCTTCAGGGCCTGGGGTTTATAAACATTGTTAAAATTTTACAAATACATGTACGATGTGGAAAAAATGAATTTATTCACTACTAGATAATTTTAGATTAAAAAAATGAATCTATACAATTCTAGAACATTTTAGATTTTAAAAAATAAATTTATAGAATGCCAATGAATTATACATTAAAATGAATTTATACTATGCTGGAAAATTTTAGATTTAATCAAAGCATTATAAAGCGAAGCATTTTATGTCAATTCAATATTGATAGCATACATATTTAAAAAAATACTTTTACCAATTACAAATATGCGCGTTCAAGTATCGATTGATTTGAGTTCCAGTTTAAGATTTTTAGAGGGAAAATAGTTCTTTTCTTGTATACAGGGTGATTCGCTACTCGTACAATAAGGATTGTCCTGTGCTTCTAAAATTTAAATGCACCAAAAAAATACGAAAGATCCTGGTCCGATTCTCAACGCTTCCGCAGATATTGAACCTGTTGTGTTTTTTGAAAGAGTTAAGAAACAAACGAGAATATTCCATAAGCAATCCACTACATGCTTCACGTACATTGTTTAATGGTTATATGGAGGTCGTGAGATGCGGTCTGGTGGTCTTATGACCTCCAAATAATCATCACGTAACGGTCGCTAAACACCACACTTCATTTAATCTTTAAAATTATCAGCTAAAATAAAAATTATTTTTATAACTTCAAAAAATGCAACATTAATAAAATAGATATTATGAACTCCTTTATCTGTGGTGATTAATGAGCGTTAGTTATAATTATTTAGAATCGTAAGAAGCGATCTGGTGTGATGTAGGTTTCAGAAAAACATTTTCTTTATAGTGCCAACGTTTCGATCTTTGTTGAGATCATCTTCAAGGCTCAAAGTGTTTGTTTTCCGTGTAGATGTGTCATTCTTGTCAGTCGTGTGGGCTCAACATGATACACTAGACGTTTAGCTCTGAAGATGATCTCAATAAAGATCGAAACGTTGGGACGATAAAGAAAATGTATAATAAAGAAAAACTACATCACCTAGACCGCATCTCACGATGTCTGAATACTTATCTATCTACTTACTTTATTTTTATTTTTTTTCATTATATTCAACTTTGAAAAAAGCCTATAAAAGAATAAAAATTAAATATAAAACCCAGCTTTACCGTAAATGAAAATCCATAAAAGTAAATAAACGTGAAATTTAAACCCTAAAGCATAAAATTATCTTTCAAAATTCTAAACTATGCATGTAAACCTAAATTCACTTTGTTTAAATCAGAGTTTAAATTACGCAAAAATCTACGATGTTACATAAGCGAATAAAAAATAACAGAAATTTGGCGTTGTTTGCTTGTATGTTATAGCATCTGAAAATTGGACAAAAAAGCACAATAGATTTCATAAACATACAAAAATTTTAAGCTCAAAATCTGAATTTTTATTTTATATCTTCAATATTTGTAGAGTTATAAGGAGCTAAACTGGAAAAATAAATATGCAAAATTACTTACATAAATAAAAAAACCTAATGAATGGACTATGAAACTATTCATAAAAAGTTAAATCCAGCCATGTAAAAGGAAGTTAAGTACTGCATCCGCTTTTATTGTCTGGCCTGTGCCTAAAGATCACTGCCAGATCAACAAGCTCGTCTTTCCATCTTAAAGGTCGTCTGCCACTCTATTCCTTAGACGGTACCACTCTAATATTACTTCAACCCATCTATTTTCTCCAAATCTGGATGTATGGCTTGCCTATTGACATTTATTTTTTGGCAGCGATCGTTTTATCTACCTCGGTTTCCTTTCCACATACGCTTTTCTCTATTCCGAAAAGACCTTTCAATCCTTTAAGGCCTAAGTCTTCTGTTACTAAACACTAGACATTTTAAATCCGTAGCTCGTTGATTCATGATTTTCCTGTAGATATTATTGAAAGTTAATTTTTTTTTAATTTGTAAACATATGAATAAAACAGTATGTATTGGTTGCAAGTATAATTTTGATATGAATAAATAATTTTATTAGACATTTAATGCATAAATTAATATTACCTAAAAACATAGACTAGAACATAACGCAATAAATCAAACGAAGCCCTTTAGATTTTACATATCAGAACGAAGCAAATTTTTTGTAATGAACGATTTATGTTAAAATTGGTTAAACCCAGAAAAAAATTAAAAGTATTCCATAATTCTTTTATTTATCAGCGTACTCTTCGTTTATATTGAATTTCCGATCATCTTGAATTATTAAAAGAGCATCTCACGTTCTCATTACAATACGCATAAAAATTGAACGTGCTTCTATATTTTAGCCTTCTAAACACTCAAGATCAATATTTAACGCGATATATAACAAACGCTTTGTTCGTGTAACAAATTATTTAAAAATTTAGAACTCCTTAATTTTTCAAAACTTTTTGCCTCGCACCTTTACAACTCCCATAATTACTCGCCTGCACCAAAAACTCTGGAAGCTTTTTAACACCTATTAAAAATGTATCGCCTCCAACGTATCAAAACTAAATCTGACCAAAATTTGGCCAAATTTCTTGATTTCATAAACCAATCATTTTATATTTTACGTATACGCTTAAGTCGAAGGCAGTCGACGGCTATTTTTTAAGTCTAATCTATTAAAAATATTCTTTCATATTTTCTTACCTTTCAATAAATTAGATTCGGATGGAACTCTATATTTCTCATCGCACTATCCATGATAGTTATGATAATTATTCTAAATGAGGGGTCTCTGGAATAAATATTTTATCATATCAACCTGCAAATACACATTAATAAATATCTATAAAAAGTTATAAACAATAAAAACACGTCTGTTTTCTATAAAAATTATAACAGGGTTCGAATATAAGCTGCGTTCTTAAGCCTAGTTCTTCAATTGAGTAGCAGTCTTACTCGCTCCCTATATGAGGTCACTGGGATCAAGCGTTTTTCTCTAAACACTGGAAACATAAACGGTATTTGGCCAAAAAGTTAAGTTATTTTTTTAAAATACAATAATTATTTTTATAAAATGATCAAAAATTATTACTAAATTTATTTAGAAATGGTGAGATGCAGTCTGGTGTGATGTAGGCTTCAGAAAAAAATTTCTTTATCGTGCCAACGTTTCGACCTTTATTGAGATCATCTTCAGGGCTCAAAGTGTTTTTCTCCTGTGTAATTGTGCCATTCTTGCGTGTCGTGCCGAGAGTGCCTGCCCTGAAGATGATCTCAATAAAGATCGAAACGTGCCACCATAAAAAAAAAAATTCTGAAACCTACATCATACCAGACCGCATCTCACGATTTCGGAATAAATACCAAAGTTATAGAAACGACCTACACGCCAAGTAGACAACCAGCCTATCAGATAAGTCGAGCAGGTCAGAGGTGACAGACTATCAGCCAGCCAGATATCAGCATCCAATTAGCCTAGGGGCCAGAGATGATAAAGCACCCTTCTTATCCCTTCTTATCATAGCAACCAAACACATCAGCCCTTAGACCAATTAAACTAATTAAAACAAGCATGTATAAAAACCCTCGTATCTACTACGAAGGGGCTCATTCTTACTGTTGCGTTCTGTCCGTCATAGTGTCGGCTCCACTGTTGTAATCTGTTTACAATAAATTTCCTTTTTAAAAAAGTATTTAACTTCGATTAACAGTGGTCACTAATTACCACACATTATTACAAAACTTGAAGCATGAACAACAGAAAAAGAATTATGGCGAGACGCTAAATCTCCATCTCGGGATATTATTTATTAGTCTTTTACATAGATCCTTATTAAGAAAAGGATATATTATTTTGTTAAAACAACAAATAAGTAATTTTTACTTTTCTAATATAAACAATAAACAGTTGTTTTTGTTTCTAGATTTTTCGACAAACAATATCATGTACAATATCACGTCTTCCAATAAAAGATTTTTCCGTTAAAATGTTTTTTGTGTGAATCTAAACTTTTTCATTAAAACAGTTGTTTTTCAGAATATTAGATGACACATGTAAATATTAATTTCCCGCATCCTACATGTAGGTCGTCCTCAAATTTTATTTTCTATACAGGAGCATTTGCAGCATTTCAAATTACCGATATTGGTATAGATGGTTACGGAACCCGCAAAGAGGAGAATTAAGAAATAAATAAGAAATTTTTCCTGTTAAAGTATTTTTTCTTTAATATTACCGATTAAATATCCCGTTTTATTCAAAAACGTCGGAACTCCCGCATATGCTAAACCAGCATGACTTGCCAGCGTTACGTTAGTGTTGGTGTTGGGCGCCGTTAACAACAAAAAAATCAACAAATTCATTGTTATTCATTTTGACTTTATATTCACTTTAAAAATGCACAATTCCCAAGAACTTTATGGAAGCTTACAATTATGCAAATTTGTTAACAAATTTTAAAATAAAACAGTTATTTAAAAATATAAAAGTTTAATAAAACTTGTCGACCTGAACATTATTGTACAAATAATTTTTAAATTATGAATCCATAGCGGCTGCCAGTGGGTAGCTTTCTCTATAACGCCCATAATGCCAAACACACAGTCTGAAATCCAATCTGCTGGTTGTATATCATGCATGTACAGTTGTAGATATAAATAAATTAAGTTAAAAAAAATTATGAAGTGGTTTAGAAAATAAGAAAATAATTTGCACTCTTCAATACACTGTATCAACTTTTACAATTTTGTTGTGCTTTGTTCTTTTTTATAGCTGCAAGAAAAAGTTATAAAACAAATTATCTCGTTTGCATCACTTCGTTCATCCGGTTTTCGTTGTACAATTATACCTATCATTAATTTTCAATTTCGTTAGGAAATTCTGCGATTTGATCAGACCAATGAGACTGATTCCTCCACGTTTAACGAACACAGTACCACTAAGCCAATCCCCAAGGGCGCTCAGAGCTCACAAATCCCAATCGATCTTCCTTTAACACGAATGAGATTTCAAGAGCTTGCAACATTCCTAACAGCATAAAAAGTCAAAGTATCATTTTATAAAAACACATTAGTATGTCAAATAATTAAATCTTTGGATTATAGATTTATTCACGATGTTTGTTAAATTTAAACTCGTGTTGAGTCAACATAGAGAGACATGTCCAGTAATCTCATAACACTGTTGTTTGTTTTGGTTTTCTTTTGGCATAAATTGTAAGATGCCAGAAGTTAGTAAAAAAAGAAAATTAATCAACTGTTGCATTCAAAATGCTAGGCACTCGAAAAGTAGTAACACATTACTCGCTTCAATTCCTACCAGCATACCTAACTTGTACCATAAGTCTAACAGCCTACGACTTTCTAGGAATGTATTTACTATGAATATACGGACAAGTCAGATATTAACAAAAGAAATGTGTTGTGCTGATTTAATTAATGAGTATTTAAGAATAAAAAGAAGAGTTAACAACCAAAAACAAGCAAAAACAGCTGTTAAATTCATGGATGCCATGTTTGTTACTTAATGCCTTAATTTCTAGCTATGTGACACCTTCGACTTTTAACATTGAACAAAGGCCCTACCCAGTTAGATCGAGGAATGTTAAAGCGGGAAACACACTCGATGCAACGCTATGCGCAGCTACCCGAAATTATCCGACGATTCGTTTCGTTTTGTTCTGTCGACATCAAGCCAGTCAAACAGTCTGTATCACAAATTAGTGTCACAATTGCAATGCCTCTTTTATTCTTAATGAATTACTTTGCGCAAAACCTTGTAATGGATTGGTTAAATATAATTGTTTTAAATAACGTTATTCCGCTGTTTTGATCAATTTTCTGCCTAGCCATCATAATTAAATAATTCTTATAAAAACTCAAGAAGTTTTGATTCGTTTAATTTGATTTACATTGAAATAAGCATGTTGTAATTAATATAACGACAAAATTATATATACATAGAGCCAAATAAACTACAAAAAATATGAGTATCCTGTTCTGAACCTATTCCACGAAAATTGGGTAATTTTATGAACTGAATCATGAAATAAATTGTTAGTTAAATTTTATGAGTAAAACCGTTTAATAAACTGTTAGTTAAATTCATTATATCAAAAAATAATATTCTAGTGTTTTGATCAATTTTCTACCAAAACATTAAAATTAATACGAGTGTCCGGTCCTGACGCTACTCGGCGAAAATCGTGTTATAAATGGTTAGTTAAATTTTATGAGCAAACCCATGACATAAATTGTTAGTTAAATTTTATTAGCAAAACCATGTAATAAATTGTTAGTTAAGTTTTACGAGCAAATCCACGTAATAATTGGTGGTTAAATTTTATAAACAAATCCATGAAATAAATTGTTAGTTAAATTTTATAAGCAAACCCATGACATAAATTGTTAGTTAAATTTTATGAGCAAAATCGTGTTCTAAATTGTTAGTTAAATTTTATGAGCAAAATCGTGTTATAAATTGTAGTTAAATTTTATGAGCGAAATCGTGTAATAAATTGTGGCTAAAATTTTATAAGCAAATCCATGAAATAAATTGTTGTTATATTTTATGAGCAAAATCGTGTAATAAACTGTT
>CM077106.1:22307266-22336844 GCA_039619505.1 Cimex hemipterus | reverse complement strand
TATATATATATATATATATATATATCCTTACATCTTCTATATTTTTTATAATATAACTTTTTATAACGTTAAATATTATTATATTTTATTAAACATTTTGCGTCGATCTTCCTCTACCGGGTTTAATTTCTTACCTTTTAAAATCTAATTGTTTGCCCCTTTTTACACGCTGCACAAATTCCGATGTGTCTTGAAATTAACGATTAAAGACTTGCTTTTAGACGTGGTTTATCATGGCTCAATATTCCCTTTGGTGTGACGGTCGTAGAGAGCTTCCTTGAATTCATAACGTTCATTTCAGCCCTCCGTACACAGGAATTCCTAACAACAGACGTAGTTAGGTGTTTTTACTCGACTGAGAAATGTATGCATATATTTTCTTTTTGAACATCTGTAAATATTAATTAGACAATCGTCATTTAAGTCATTTCAATTTGTAATGGAGGTCAGCAATAATTTACAAAATATTCATTGGAAATATTGATGTGTTTCTATTTAACTCATTAAAATTCATTCGTAGAAAGAGACGAAAGAAAAGATGAAAAAAATGACCAAAGTTCTTTATGTTAAAATTTTTAACAGGGAGGAATAAGTGGGAACGTTGCAAACTTTTATCTTATATATTATTAATAATCATCTAAATAATTGAGAGATTAATGTAACGGAATATAAAAAAGCCGTTAAAGAAAACAAGAAAAATTTATTGTTTATTTAATGAACAATTTCATTTTTATATTACAATTAAATAAAACAAATGTAATTAAATCATACAGTTTTAATCAAGAAATGTAATAAAGCCAAACAATATGGTTTTGAGATTTTTCATTGAAGCGTCATAATATCTTGACTCGCCTATGCAGGTTCACCTGCCCGGCGCATTTCAACTTTTTGTCATCATCACGAGTTGTTTTCTTTGTAGTTATTGACAAAAACATAAAAAAATAAGATATGAATAATATTGAACCTCAATAAAGCCAAAAGGTTCTGATTTTAAAAATTTCAACATTCCCACCAAATCCTGTATTGAAAAGAAATTTTTCCAAATAGAAACCAAAAAGTAACACAAGAAAAACAATTGTAAAGAACAAATTTTAATGCTTTTGATAGTAGTCATCGCAACAATGCACGGGGCGAGGGTATACAGTTACGCAAGACCGCTAAGTCATGAAGGTTTAGTATAAATTGGTGGCCGTGAATCTCCGTTTTTACAAAGATTAAAAAAATTGACAACTAATAGTTTTATCTCCATTGTTTAAAAATTATAACGCGAATCAAAAACTATTAGTTAAAATTTAATTATTATTTAAAGAACTTGAATTAAAAATTTCGTGGGAAGAGCCAGACGATTATATTAAATTTTGTAACTTTTTCGTTGGAATTGACCAGATGAATTATTTTGAAATTAAGTCTTACCTCTTTACAGCAAACATAGGTTTATTGATACTTTTGAGGAGGAAATTATTAGTGAGCCGATCGTGATTCGAAGTCTGATTAGCAGGGTTCCTGCTTTTCAGGATGGTCTGAAAAAGGATTCGCATTTTTTCGCATTTTTCATTGCAATGCACACTGCTAGGTACACAACATGAACTGACTGAAATGTCGGCAGATGTAACTGGAGGAAATTCCATTCCAAGGAGTGCCAGTTTTGGTCTCTTGGTTCTTTGGCTGAGGACCCTATCTTATTACTGTTTTAATACTACGGACATAGGGTGTTTTCTTTGGTGTGCTAGGAGCTGAAAGTGCGCAGAAACAAATTATTAAGATAATATGTGTAAAATAATTCATGTAACTGGCATTTTGAGAAATCAGAGGTAAGACTAGAGCTTAGGTGAAAGAGGAAAATACACTCGTGATTCAGACATCAGCAGATTTTGTACTTCTTAGGTAGATATGTTGTTAAAATGATGTTTATTTACAATAAAAATTATTTTATAGAAAATATTCAGTACACGAAACCTCCTAGATAATAGCCCAAAGGTTGTCTGTCGAGTTGCCAAAAGAAAAAACATCGAATAATATTAATAATGTTAATAATACTAATACTAACAATACTAATACAAACAGTCATAATTTATACAATACTTTATTAATAATTGAAATTATCGACTCGGAACGCTCTGTATTTTAGGGAGTACAAAACATAATTGTAGAGACTGTGCCAGTTCTACCCAATCAAAAATGAAATTACTTAATTTTTTCTAAAAACTATTGTCAAACCACGTAAGTCTGAATTGTACTCCTTAGATGTGAAATAAAATAAAAACAAAGTCTACACTGGAAGAAATTGATCTCACACTACCATTAAATGTTTGGGTTTCGAAATGTGTCCTATTATAGGAAAAAAACTAGTGAGGAGAGTAAAGCGCCAATGCTTCTGCATATGCTAGAATGTGGAAATACCGTAGGTTCGTTTATTTATTACTAGTTACATATTTCAAGCCAGAAAAAATATGAGTAAACACTGTTGTACAACCTTAAAGTTATCAGAGATTTTAAATGTATACAGTGTGTTTTTTGTATTGTAAATGTAAATTATTAGTAGGATTGGGGTGAATATCTCCACCCCGTGGGTAAAATACTGAGCGTTAAAAATTAATTGGATTATATAAGTTTATTTAGAAATAGAAATTAAAAATAATACCCGGTATCTGCCAGTACAAAATATGTATTCAAATATAAAACTATATAAATTTATAAATTTAGATTAATCCGAGATACGGTTATTGGAAATTTTAAAGCAAACTGAAACAAATCCGATTAAGCTCTATTTGCAATATTTTAGACTTTGATTCTATTTCTGCCTAAAACAATAATCTAGACATCCGTACAAATTTAAATATATATTGTTATATGGAAATTCAAAGAATACTCCTTTACACATAAACCACAAATTTTATGATTTATGCATGAAAATTTAGAAAGATTTTAACGTCTTTCTTTTAAAGAAAGTTTATAAAAAATTTAACTCTTCTAAGCATTTGAGTAAAATGAAGTGTAATTTAAATCTTAAAACTGACTTGATTCTCACGGCTGTACTTTAATTGCCGAATTGTCAAACGGTAATAAGAATAAAAGAATTCCAATTACCATTGATTAAAGGACAACGCTATCGTATCCAATTAATATGCGCGCGCCCCCTTTCAACGACCCGCCGTTTCACTCAGATTGATGTTTTTTCTAATCTAACCCTTCTAAACCCGAGAGGCCTTTGTGAAATTAAAAAGTAAACTTTTCCAATCTAATAGTGGCGTTGTTAGGGAAATAAAGAACAAGCCACTTACAGTTTAACACATAATTTCAAACATAAAGTTCGCAATTTTGGATTTTAACTTTCGGCGAAATGATCTAAACAGCAAAATTTTTTAAACATTTTTATTACTGAAGTCCGACAGGAATATGCAACCGCCAATATAGATTTGTGAGGTTAGATGAAATATTCCACTATTTTTAACACTCAATATATTGCTTTTTTATATCCTCAGAATGATTATTTCATTATCTTTTCTCAAGCTCGGTGTTTCAAGTACGGCAAGAGGCTTTTATCATTTTCAATTAAACTTCTTGGTCTATATCTGTCTTTTCACATTTTTAGGGGGTGAAAAAGCTCTGCAGCTCTGCAACTCGTGTGCACACATAGGTATATACATATATTGCCAAGCCTAACTTTAGCGGGTCTCAAAGTACTGAACATTCCTATGAAGATCCGCTTTAATTTACGCTAATAAATACATTCACAGTTATTCGAAACTTTTATAATGTACAATTAAAACTTTGTAAAACCCAGGTGCATCCCAAACTTTTAATTGTAGATTGCAAATATATTATAAAAGTTAAAAGCTGACTCCTTGCAGTTTTTCAACTTGAGGTACTCCATCAACCACAATCACACAGACCCAGCCAGTAACCGGCTTCAGAACTTCATTAAGAATATCTCCAAGCAATTTCTCATAGGTGATCTTTTCTCCGAATCCTTTCGGGACGTTGAATCTGATCGGCTCCACTTCCACCGCGCTCTCGCTCTTGTTGTTCTGCTCATGTTAGGCCGAGGTCTCATCATCTTTTCTCTTAGACATTATATATATATATATATATATATATATATATATATATATATATATAATTTGGTCATTGAACTACGTTTTATTCAGTGAATCCCTGTAATAACTTGCATATAAAACATTAACCTATTAACCTAGGTTTGTAGGATTCTTACCTTTCACACTAAGCAAAATTGTCCTAAAAAAACTGTCGTAGTTTAGTATGGTTGGAGAAATCTGTATTTCACCACAAACGCACCTATTCAGTCAAATTCACATACATACATTATAGATAGGAAAAAACCACCGCTCGATGTGAAAAACCATCAATTATGCAATTACCTGAATCAGTTATCTCATCAAATTTTCACTACTACGTCTTAGAACGTTTTTGAGGTTCAACAAATGTTGTAGAGTTATTTAAGAAACCGTTTTCTTATTTAAAAAAAAATTATATGTATAATGTAAATTCTTCTTATTTCTGAAAGTGTTTTTGTAAAAAACAATCCATATGTTCCAAAACAGACCGTTTTAATGATGTGTGGTGATGGAGGTGATCCGCCTATTAGCATCAAAAACAACCTTCTCCACTAATCCCCTTCATTTGAAACAGGACAAAAGTAAGCATAAAAATAAACAGGACCAAGGATAACAGTACTAGACTGGAAAAAATAAAGATAAAACCCAGGCTTGAATTCTTCAAAAACATCGCAGACAAAGATAAAACTAATAAAACTTTTCACTTTTAACATCTTACTTAATTATTAACAATTGGCTGTGCATAAAAATTACAATAAAAACCGATAGCGAACTAAATCGATATAATTTATTTTACACTAAATTAATAATTCGTTTATATATTCCTGAGAGTGAGCTTGAATTTTAAATGTGCGAAAAAAATCAACATATCTCTCTTTAATTTAAAAAGGTCGTTAATATGAATAACACCCGATGGCGATCGAAAGTGAGCAGTTTCTGACCCGAACTAAATTGGTTATTAAAATTCAATGAAACGGTGCCTCTTCTCCGTCATAGTATACCCATGCGTTTGAAATGGAGTCCTTCCTTAATCTACCAACACCGTGAATATGGAATTTTGCGCATCAGCACCCAATATTTTTATATGGTAGTTTCTGGGTCTACGTGGTATTTTATTTTTAGTTTTACAAGTTGCATATCGCGTTTCTCTTTCTAATGTCCACAAGTAATCCACTCTCGATTTTGTTTATTTTTACCTGAAGGGAAATGTCGAAAGGTTTAGCAAGGCAAAATTCGGCAATGCCACTTAATCCTTTAGTGAAGGGTCTTTTTAATCAAATCCATCCAGCTCTTTCCTCGTCTTGAGGACAGACTTGGTGAAATTAGCGAGAGGACAAAGGTCTGAACTGACGCCGACCGAATAGGTTCTCATTAACTTAATGGATCTTCTCCCCCATGCAAATCTGGTTAAAAACTTATTTTGGAAAATTCAATTTATTTCTTGAAAATTAATTAACAAACAACTTTATCCTTCCGACGCGTCGATAGTCGCGAAGTGCCCACTGTTATAAACATCCTGCAAAAGCCAGAAAAAATAATTTAATGGCACAACATTAAAAAAAAAAAAAGAAAGTGAGTAAACAGTACAGGCAGAGAGTTATCAATTTATAAAAATGAATATATTAGAGATGTTATTTAAATATTAAAACAATAATAATAACCATAGAAAGCATTCATTTGCAAGTATGTGATTCATTGGTGGTATACAAGAAATTGCCTCGGATATACATTTCAATCATTTCTCTTTTCACTCTTTTGTTCCAAAATTTTGTGCTTGTAATTTGATACATAGATTTTTGGCAGTAACCATAACATGCTTCTGGAGTAAAGTAACAGAGCGATCTTCCAAATTTCGTGAAACATTAACTTCCCAAAGTCACTGATTAATTCAAGGAATTGAACAAACAACAGAAATTGGAACAACCTTGTCACGCTCAATAGCATAATGTATGTCCCATTGATAGGGGATAGAATAGCCCTTAAATCGCGCAGTATATTACACTTCCAGAACATCATCGTGCCTAAGATAAACTACTTGATAAAGAAATACATACCCGACATCAATTTTTGTTAGGGTATAAGAATAAAGTGAGTTCTTTACACACTAAACTCGAGAGTAAGAAAGAAAAACTGAACTGAACGACTGTTATATAATGTACACATAGGACACAGCATTTCCTGTAATGAATGCCAAATCAAATACATTAGTCAAACAAAACAAAAGAATAAAAAATAATTTATGATCATGTTTCTGATTGCAGTAACTGGACTCTTGAAACAATAACTAACAAATAGGAAACAATTTGATTTTTTTTAAGGTTGAAATAATTGACAATGAGTTTCGAACTCAAAAGTAGAATAAAAGAGCTTCAACACACTAAAATGAAAAATAATAAATCTAAAATACAGACAGATAGATTTATTCGAGATGTAATAATCCATTTACGTTTTAGTGGGCAATTACCAAGTTACTTCTTTCAATTCATTCTATTTATGTAAGGGATTGGTTGAAATAAAAAAGTCGGTGTCAGAAGCTGGATTCGAATCCAGGACCTTCGGCTAAATACGCCGCAGTTCTACCAGTTGAGCTATTGTGACTTTGATCCTCTAGGACAGTATAACAGGGTAGCCCAATCGATTCAGCCACACTTGCAGATCTTATAGGAAATTGAAAGCTGAAGAAAATTAAGGTCCTATGAACCTGTGTCCGCAAACCATTCATTCCCGAGCTACAGGCAAAAAACCATGAAACAGCACGTTTTTTGACCTTATTCGTGAAATTGTTAGTAAACCGTTAGCCTGACTGTAAAACAGCTCGAAACAACATCTGTAGAGTATTAACTTTTGCGTCGAATGAGATTAAAACCAGCTTGATCGGCTGAAAATCCGTTTTACGCGAGGTCCAAACTCCGCTCACTATCTCACTGGCATGCAGAAAATTGTCGCTATTTTTCGCCCAAGCTATTGTAATGGTTTGTACAATAAATAAAATCTAATGTTCATTAAAAGATGCGTACACTTTCTAAAATTTTTAAGTAAGCCGTTCAGATTTTTCGTATTTTTTCATTCAGTAGGGGGTAATCATCAGGAAACAGAACATTCGATCTGGGTGAAAAGCAGTAAATTAGCCAAAAATCAAATGTTTCATGTATCAAACTGGGGTTGGGCTAATGTGTGGAGGATTCGATCACCAACAAACGAGGTTTGTAACAAAGAATTTTTCGATAGGGTGTTCAAGTTGTGAATTTTCGATAAAAATGACAGAAATGGTGAATTTTGTGTACCTTTTCACCTCGTAACTTCCAAAAATTGCCAAAAATGAACGCTTCTAATCTCATTCGACGCAAAAATTAATCCTCTACAGTTGGTGTTTCGAGCTGTTTTACTGGCAAGCTAACGGTTTACTAACAATTTCACGAATAAGGTCAAAAAACGTAGTTTTTCAGGGTTTTTGGCATGTTGATCAGAACTGAAGGGTTTACCGACACAGGTTGATAGTTCATACACCTGTTTTACTCAGATTTCAATTTCCTATATGATCTGGAAGTGTGGTTGAATTAATTGGGGCTACCTTTTATATAATAGTAAAATATTATATATTAATAATGCATTATATATTAATTAGATAATAAAAATACTTTATTTGACAATTATAATAAATAAGAAAGTATACCCTTTTTAAAAAACAGGGTATATTATTTACAACAATACAACTCCGTCTGCTTGGAGTAGAAATTACTGATAAAAGATAATAACATAGCCAATAAAATAGAATGATATTCTTTGTGTTTAATAAGAAAATTAAAAAGAAAACAAAACAAAAATAATAATAACAAATTAAAAACAATCCTGTAAACGCAGTAAGATAGATTTATATACCAATAATTAAGTAAACATTTCTTCTAATAAATTAAAAATCGGATGCTTGTACCAGTTCCCAGCGGTAAAACTAGTAGTGTAGAGCGAATTTTATTAGCTTCCGGCTTGGTTCATTTAAACGTTTGACTAGGCTTTCTTCCGAGCGCACAGCACTGCCGAAATATGAAGCACGCTTCTCGGACAAAATGGTACATTTAGCCAAAAAGTGCACGAAGGCGTATTGCACAGAGGGCAAATTTCTGTATCTCTCAAGAGGGGCAGATTAAGGGAACAGATGTTCACCTCGGAGTTTGAAGAGCCATCGGAGTTCCCTCAGTTTTAGTGTTCTGTCATGTTTCACATTCGTCGAGCAGAATACATCGAGATTTCGGTCAAGTCTTTGTACAAAGAAACCTCACTGTTGTCAGCGTTTGCTCCAAAAACCTCTTGCATTCGCTAGACCTTATATTGGAATCCTGCCAATCATTCAGAAATGTTGACCCGAGAGAATCGGAAAGAAGGATGATACCTCTTTTACAAGGAACTCCAGTGCTCATACCAGAAAATAATTATATTTATTAACTCCTGAGCTATAAATTTCACATAACGGTAATCTGGGAGTTTTAGGGTTTTGTATACATATTTAGAACTTTAACGTATGCAGAAATAAGAGATCAACATGGGTTTCTATATACAGCACGTAATTTGGAATACTAGAAAACAAAGCAAACAACTGCTTGATGACGTACCTCAATGATTTTTCCAACTGACCATAACCATGCGCAGTGACAATATCGTAATCATTGAAGATTTACTAAGATGTGATTATTGCTAGTTGAAAACTGCAACCAAGTACAATTTATAAAGGAATTTTATCGTCGATTTTTCATATCGAGATGAAAGCCTCCGGGATAAGTGTGTGTTTTAAGTGACCGGTTTTTTTAAATAATTGTTTGATTCGTGAGGAACGGTCAAGAATGAGGTAGTTTAGACAAACACTTTTTTCATATTTTTGTCTACGTTTAGACCTTTATACGGATCATCTTCAAACCTTGGGTGTATTACAAAATATATGTTGATAGGAAAAAACATACAATACAGACGCAAATATAAATATTAAACCAAATATTTCATACTCCCATAAAGTGTGGTTCTATTCTTCCAGTGTGATATTCATGTTGTGTGAAATTATTGTTAAACGTGAATTTTTATTCAGCTTTTTTTATATGATTGTGACAGGGCGGAGGACCCGGTAAATCTGTGAAATTTTCTTTGATCATAGGCGGTTTTATTTAACTCAAAGGAAATCGAGAGTGGGGATTTTCTAGATTGGATTTGTGATTCGGGGTTATTCAGTGTTGGAAGGGAAGTTAATTGTTAATGACAATAACAAAGAAAAAAGAAATATAAAAATAAAGTTTAATCGTTTATTAGTTTTATGATGGTCGCGTAGCAATGTCTGAGTTTCCATGTATGTCTTCGTAATTAATGCACGCGTCTTTCTGAATGCAAACCATGCGTTTAGGTTTGTATTCAGTGTTTAGTATTTGTACTTTGTCAAAATCAAAGTTGTTTTTGAAAATGAGTGGCCAATACTAGGAGATTGGTTTTGGAGTTTATTTTTTCGGTATTTCCAGGTATTGCGACTGTGAGAGCTAATTCCAATGTATGTAGCTGGATAGTTCATGCGTGTTTATATAATAAAATATTTTTTCTTCTCTTCGGGGTCGACCATGTGAACTGGGGCAGTTACTTTCTTCTCTCTCCTAAATTTAAAAATTAATAGTTTGTTACTCAACTGAGTACAAATTGTGAGTAAAGCTTTATTTTATTTTTTTATTGTTTCAAAATTAAGGTATGCATTTTTCCGTTATTTTTCATATAAGAGAGGTATGCTTTTTATTTTGTTTTTATTTCATTTAACTTTTCTGAAGAGATCCACTTAACTTCCATAAATACTAGTAGCAGAGGAGCTGAAGAAAACTCAGAAAAATTAATAATTTTAATTTAATAATAATTTCTAATAATTTAAACATGGATATAAAAATACATTATGGTAAAAGGAAAAAACGTAAAAATCGTGGCAAGTTGGAGGAACTCCAAGAATTTATTAGTACAAAAATGAAAAAATTGAGCACATATGTTCAGGATGTTCTGGGAGAAAGTGCAAAGCAGTTGACTAATGGGCTTGTGAACAGTTTCATCAAGAGCTGGCCTGAATTGAAGAAAACAGAAAAAATTGGACGAATTTATCAAAACCATGTTCATTGTGATTGGCGAAAAAACTAACAAAATTACGGAAGCACAGTCACACACACATTCCACAAAACCCAGACAAAAAGCTGTCGATCTTTCTGAGGCGCCCACTTTCCGGCTGATGCACCTTTCAAAAAACTCTCTAATATAGAATCCAATAAATGTTATAATCTTTAAAAAAAATACGAACCGTTTATTTATAACGGAATTATGAAATTTGTAGACATGTTTAAAATTGTGTGGAAAGATATATTATCTTACCCAGATACATAAATTATAATGAGTAGGTATTTACATTCCTGATGTTATACATAAAGCAGATACCTCTTTATTTCCAATGATCAGGTTCAAAAAACATTTTTAAATTTTGGCTTGGCTTTGATGTGACTTTGTACATGGTGAGCAAATTGACAGTCTTCTAATGGAAGGCAAAAAAAATAAAAACAGAGGAATCAAAGACTCAACATTGTTCAATATGTGTGGCAATTAGTGACCGTTAATCTAAAATATGTTAACAACATTACGCTCAATCATGTAAGAAAGCCAAAACACTTGATCGAAAAAAAGAAAAATTGTTTTCTTCAGACGTTTCTGTTGAGTAATAAAATTTAAAGATGGAAGCGCCTTGATATGACACTGTACACTAAACCCGCACGACTTGTCAGTCTCGCAGAAGTGGTTATGCTTGTGCGCCGTGTGAATTGTGTAGAAGTCCGTTAACAGAAGCGTTAGAGCAGATTTGCAAACTAAATCAATAGCTAATATATTAATTGTTTATGGTGGTTTGGAGATAGTGAGACACGGACGCGTGTGACTTAGGTTTGGAACTCAAGCTTTCTTTATCGTACCAACGTTTCCATCTTTATTGAGAGATCTTCAGGGCTTAAAATGTTTGTTTTCTGCGAAATTGTGCCATTCTTGCGTGTCGTGTTGCTGTGCACTCTCAACACTAGACGCAAAAATGGCAAAATTACGCAGAAAACAAACACTTTAAGCCCTGAAGATGATCTCAATGAAGATCGAAACGTGGCCAGGATAAAAAAAAGTTTTTCTGAAACCTACAACATACCAGACCACATCTCACGATTTTCGAATAATCATTGTTTTCCCCCCTCTCGCAAGTCAACGAATCACATTAATTGTTAAAGTGGCGGTGTTTAAACAATTCCATTTTCTTAAAAGACAACAGCATTATTTTTTTAATGAAAAAGTTAACCTACTGTTTATGTTGTTGCTCATAATTTTCACTGAGCAGTAGGAAGTTCCTGATATTATTCTAAGGAGTTGAAATTATAACTGGTCCCGTATCAATATTCCGTGCGTGGTTTCCATTAGGTCTTTTGTATTCCGGATTCGTCCGCACCCCTCTGCTTTCTACATTTCTTTTAGAACTGGCAAAACGAAACCAATTTTATCAGCGCTGAGATGGAAGTGGTTTGTGGGGAGTAATGATGAAAATGAATATTGCATGCGAGCCGGAGAAACAAACTTAACTAAAAGAATTAACTCGAGCAAACTAAGCCCTATCGTCGACGCAAATTATTTTTTGCGCACCACATTACTAGGCAAGTATTCTTCAAAAGTGAGATTTATTTAAAAATAAGACGTATATTTATATCAATTTATACAATTTAGTGTCTTCTTTAAAAAAGAAATATTTCCTCACTTGCCAAAACTGGATCAATTTCATGAATCAGTTCCAAAACAAAAACCGGCATTTCTTAATTCCCTGCAAAGAGAAATTCTTAAAATTACTCCTAACATGAAAGTTTGCAATAAACACTGAACATCACTGAAAAAAAAAATAAATGTAACATTAGTCCCTTGATACCCCCCACCCCAGATGTGCAACAATTGTTTAGTTGAAAACAAAGAAAGGGTTTTGCAGGGAATGGGAGTTATGCGGTTTAACCAGGTCGTAATCTCCCGCCCAATTTATGGGAACAAGATAACTAAGTCTAAACAGATTTACACGCACGAGTTCACCGATTCAAGCCACGTCTCGGATAAATAATCGTGTACCGCGTCACCCTGCTCTGAACTAAGATCTAGCTTTTAAAAAAATAAAAAAGTTAATAATAATTTATTATGAAATCTTTCGCCCTGAATTGTTTCGTTTTCGAATAAATATTTATTCTCTTTGATATTTTAATATTATTTATTATTAAATACATTTCATGCAAGAGAAAAAACAAGTAAACCCTTTTTCTTCCAAATAGTCTAGCTAAACCGTATACTTTTCTTTTTCTTAAAATATAAAAAACACATTTGCAAGCTTAAAAAATGCATTTGATGTAGGGACGGTGCACGAGAAAGTGAGTTTTTACGCAGAAAAGTTTCCAGACAGAAATCGGTCGTTGAACTTTCGTTGTAACCGCTAGTAATTCTCCTTCTGCTTGAACACTGCACATTACAATTGTAAATTTTAGCAATTTCATCCAGTTCAATTAATTACGTCATATTTTTTGACAATACCTAGTTTTGTGAAACAGTACATTTCTAACTCGTTGTATTGAAAAAAAAAATCATGGTTCTCCAATTGCACTTAATCTCTGATTAATCCCCAAACCATAGCAAGTCAAGAAAGAATTCGATCCCTGGGACACGGAGAACTGTTTGAAAACAGAAAAGACCATACTGAGCATAGGTCATGTAAGAATAAAGCACGGGTCTGGGCAGAAAGCGACCGTGTAGGTGCCCGTTATGCAAGGATAGAATAACGGTCAAGCTCAGTTTCAAATGTAGAAGGCTTGACGTATATTTACAATATTTTCCCATATCATCGGACCTACGCCGGTAGAGGGACTCCCTTACGTACAGCGGGGAGGAGGATGGGTTAAAAATATCATCGGACTTGTGCGTAGTGTTGGCTACCAACGCAGATCGCTGTTCCAGTACTACATGGCTATAGGGATTTTTAAGTGCGTATAATGTTTATGTAATGTCCGGTTTGACTATGTTATTTTATTCGAATGAATGTAATATATTATCATGAAAGAAAAGGGTTGTTCAACTCCGCCGTGAGGAATATTGAGTGAACTGGGGTACACACTCACCCCGACCTCTGAGAGTAAAAATATGTAATTTTTATGGAAGGAATCGGTCCAACCCCGCCCCGATGAATATAGAGTACTCTGAGGGAGTGAATGTGACCAGACTTTTACGTTTCTCCTGTGTGTTGTGTTTGTGTTAATTTTATGGAATGAATATAATTTATTAGCGTAAAAGGAATAAGTTGATTAACCCCGTTCTGAAGAAATTCGAGTACACTGGGTTGAGAGTGTGACGTCTGGGGAGTTATTAAGTAAGTTATTAGCGAGAATGGAGTGGTTTCGACCACGCGCCGAGAAATATCAATAACATTTGGAGAGTGAATATGACCAGACGCATATGCATATGTGGTTTGTTTCTCTTCTATATTTGTCAACCAGAGGTATAAATGAAAGACCAGCGTTTTTTAGGTTACCGATGTAATATACAATTATAAGCCGTATCACTCTCATCTTGTCCAAGGACTTTGGGTCTCTGAGTATGACAGGAGCCTAACGTTCCTTACATAAATGTCGTCACGAAGGCTGAAGAAAACATTTTTCCATACATCCTACGGACCTTTTTCACAACTTCACCTCTAATAACATAATTCTTCTACTTTCTACTCACTCTACCGAGAAAAAGTGAAGGGCAGAAGGGCAACAAGCGAGAGAAAGAGAAATATAAAATTAGTTTCACGATCGTTTGCTGGAAGTATCGTTCTTTCCTCATAATAATTACTACATTCCATATTATTCACATTTACACCAATCACGACCATTGATAGCAAAACTGGAACATTCTCTGAAGTTTAAAATATCACAAATTAGGGGATGCAGGATCTGTATGTTAACCCTATTAACACAGATTCGGGGAGATCGAGAAAAATGCATCATTTTGTCGTAGAAGAATCCGTTTGTTACATTGCTCGATCTATTAGACCAGGGCCAATGTTAGATGTTAGGTCGAAAATGTAATCACATTGCTATACGTTAGAGAGTCGGTAACCAACATGGCAGCCATAAATTTAACAGCTGTTTTTTGTTTACTCGTATTTTTATTCTTGAATAATAATTAATTAAATTAAATGAATACATTTCTTTCGTTAATTTCTGACCTGTTCTTATTCTCTCATTCATAATAGATAGATATCTCCACTGTCTTATAAAGTTGTAGGCTGTTAAGCGTTAGGATACAAGTTAGGTATGTTGAAGTGTATCATTTGTTAGAACTTTTTGAGTGCAATAATAGCATTTTGAATGAAAGGGTTGATTAATCTCCCTTGTTTTATTAACTTCTGGCATCTTACAATTTAACACAAAACAATATCAAACCAGACAATAACAAGCCTTCGAGGATTGCTATAGATTATTTTTGGTTCACCAATCGCCAAGAGCACCATTGCAGAAAAATTAATGTTTAACATGCTAGAAAAAGATGAGGGCCTTCACAATCTTATTGGACATTACTTTGTTCGAGTTAACACGAGTTAACATTTAACAGACATCGTAAATAGCCCTAGTGTCGGTAATGTTTGGTCGTTTTCTACTAGGAGCTTTAGTTAAACTATATCTATCTATATCTTTAGTTAAACCTTCTGGGAAAATCAAAATTAAAACCTTCTACTACTACTAATAACAATAATAATTGATCTATTGCATTTTATTGCCTAAAATTCATCAGAGTCGACCACAACGGAACTGTCGATAGATCGTCAAAAAAGGCGGTACAAGCACAAATTCGCGCAAACGCGTTAGTACGAGAGGGTATACTTTCCGTCAAAAATTCATATGGAATTTTACAAATACATCCCTTTCTTTAGTACAAAATTGTGATATGAAAATACTGACTTCAGAAAGAGAGAGTGCTTCAATACACTTCGATTGCGAATAAATACAACAGATGGTGATTAATACAGAAAAAAAGTGAACACCGTTATCCGCGGAGCATGTGATGCTGATGGCCTGGAGCACGTTGTTCCTGGTATAAGCGAAAATGAAAATAGTATCAACTGAAGTCAATCAATAAGCTGTTTATTTATAGAAGTTTATAACCTCGAAGTATACAGACATATATTTAGAAATTTATTTCATAAAAATTTCTTTATTACAATCATTTTTTAAAATTAGCACTGAATACCAATAGCGAAAGCTAAGATCAAAAAATATATTTAAAGACGATCAATAAACTAACACCCTACAATAACAAAACTTTGACGGTGACACTACAATAACTTATATTCTATCAAACTCTAGACGAAAAACATTTCCATTTATCAGCGTTTAATCGGAATGAACTTTGTTTGAAACTCAGCACAGAGTCGGGGTAATTTCCCGTATATATTTCCCTCTGGTTAATGTAAATTCTGGGCCGGTGAAATTAAAACTGCCCGGCCGGTTTAATTACTAGTTAACCTGAAACCAATTCGTTAAATGAGTCCCGTTCCTTTAGGCGTTCCTTTCCCACGAGGAATTCAGAAAGAAAGAGCCCTGGCTTGAGTGAAGGAGTAAGGCCTAGACGAATTCCTTCGAAATGGGTTCCCGTGTGCCCTCAGACGTAACTGTCCCAGGGGGACAATTAACGCCTGGAAGTGCTTGATACATTCCTTCTTAGATGGTGTGTCTGAACAAATTTCACTTGGAATAAGAAAACTACTCTCTTCAGCTTCTCGAATTTCTAAGGTGATTAAAAAAAATTACAAATTTAAAATAGTTTGTATGCTGTGGTACAATTTGTTTATGTTTTTTGTCACAAAGCGTATGAATTTTAATGTCTGGAATGACATCAACCTTGTTTCACTATTTTTCGAGGTCCGCTTGACCAATTAATATCATACAATTAGTTAACGTTTTAAGTTGAGATAAAAACGCCAGTGACACGAGCGGGATTCGAACCCACGACCTTCGGCTTGTACGCTGCTACTCTACCACTTAAGCTATAGAAAACTTCACTTGTCGCCGGTAATCAAATAGAATACACGACAAAAAAAAAGTATGGAAAATTCAAAAGGTGGGGTTGAGATGGGAAGTTAGTGCCCGAAGGAATCGACGTCACGATAGAGTAGCGGCGTATCAAACCGAAAGTCGTGGGTTCGAATCCCGCTCATGGCACGGACTTTTGTATCTCAACTTTAAACCTTAATTAATTTCTTTTTTCTTATCAACAACAGATAGCATCCAAAACAATGTTAGGTCATATTAAAAAAATTATAATGACACAATCCATATTAAAATAACTTTCATTAACTTTTCACTAAAAGATAAACATAATCTATTATAACATCCTTCCAGGATTTCCAATTTCTAGTGACTGAAGTAAATAATTGCACCTTCAGTACAAACAGACACGAAACAACAATGAATAAAATACAGCAGGAAATAAACAAACCATTAATCAACTCACCGCCAGAAATAAAAAAAAAGGCAACGAGGTTACCATATAAAAACTCAACAAGTCAAATTTTTTTAGATTTATTATCCAATAGTGATTAGTCATGTTGCAGAAATTTCTATACTAAAAGATTGTTTGTTATCTTGTCTCTTTGAAATGTCTTTCAGTGTAGATGGAACGAGTGGAAAGGTTATGGTATTTGTTAACTGTAAATTTGACATGTTATCATTAAGTTTCATTGAGCACGTAGTATATAGGGTGGCAGTTTATGTGCCATTATGCCCTTGTGGCTTTTCAATACCAGAACTGAATCTGGGCAGAAAAACTTCCTTTTCACAAATAAACACTCGATTTTTTTCACGGATATTTTGATCTTATCTATAAGCCACGTTTATTGCCATTAAATATATTAACAGAATTAAGTTTACAGCTAATCTTAGTGAGAGTTGACAGAATACCTAAAATATCGCTAATAACTGCTTTAAATTACGTAATTTATCGATAAATTGTGTCATTTAACACTACAATTTCGATACTCGCAAGCAGCTCATTTTCAATGTCAGCAAAACAGAAGATTCAGAAAATTGACTGGCTGATCGAGCAAATTTCTTATATAAATATGTATTCATACTCGATTTCTAAAAATACATATCTTGGTTTGTTTTTTCCTTCAAAAACAGAACACCATCTTACTGAATAATTTATTACTACACGCCACTATTCCAAATAGTTCGGATTTTATCTATTTGCATAATTTTTAAGTAGCAAATTTTTAAACGTTTATATTCTACAAAGGCAAAGCCAAAAAAAATTAAAATTTAAGGATAAGCGTATTTTCAAAACTTCAACAAATCTACTAGTTTTCCACTAATTTTAGGAAGTGTATGCTTTGACCTTAAACTGTTCATAATATCGCTTTTTATTAATTCTCTTTCGTTAAAGTGGCCACGTTTTTTCTTCCACAAGGGGTTCCCTTTACTTAGCCCAGTACTAGTTAGCCCTAGAGCATTTTTCTTTAATTCTGGCCTCTGGGCGGGTTAGACCTGGAATGGTCCCCCCCCCCGTGTTTCATTCGTTAGCAACATTACAAAGTAGTTAGCTATTTATGTGCCTTTTTGAAACATAATTGTAACTTCTAGGCTTATAGATGTAGATGAGTTCTAACAAGACGTTTTCTCACGCCTTAAAGCACTTCGCGTTCGACCTCAATTTATTCTATCTATATCAATCAAAATTTCCGAAATTGTTTATTTTTCTATTTGTTTCTTCTCCAATTAAGTATTAAAACGTCCTGATCTCTGCTGTCCGTCGATGTAATATGCTTACCGTTCTATTGTGCGTAAACGGTATTCTGAAAAATACAGTAGCGCTTTTACAATAGCTTGTTGTTCACCATGGTTATTTGAACAAAGCGAATGCGGTCTGAACACAGTCTGAAAAATATTTTAATTTAGAAACATGTACAGATTTACTAAAGGTTGCATAAAAAGAATACACATTACCTTTTTACTAAAAACGGAAAAACTAAAAAGTTTCGTTCTTTTTATTGACATGAATAACACAAACCATATTTTAAAAATGGAAGAGGTACAAACAGACACCAAGGCTTAAGAGGCCGAGAGAGAGAGAAAGAGAAAAGAGAAAGGAAGTAACTAGCTAAAGTTGGTAACTAATAAATAAGTTACTTCCATTTTCTTTGAAAAAGTAAATGTCATGTAATAAAATATATAATTATAGCATAATAAATATAAAAATAAGCCAGTAACAAATTAATGAGCAAGTTTTGTATTTTATTATTTAGGATTAACCTCCAATACTTGACGATTGCTTACACTGTTTTTAATAAATTACTTAAATTTAAAAAGCACGTTGTGATCACATTTTGTAATATGCCCAAAATAGGCTACATATAATTAAACTCAATTATTTTCTCATTTACTAATATAACGGGTGTCCTTTGTAGGTGGCCCGGCTGAATTTTTCGTGAACGAATCATGCTAACAAAAAAACGTGTTTAATACGTTTTAATCTAGTTTCAAATTTTTACTTTTTTTTGGAAAAAAAATTATATAAATTTTACATACGACCCTCCTTCAAAAAGAAATAAAGGGAAACGACAGTCGTTCGTTTTGTTAAAAGTAAAGAGAAACGTACCCGATATAGATAATAAAAATAAAATATAATAAAACGCCCCAGTACAGGAATAGAGAGGAAAGCGAATCCTAATGATCTCAACTTACCCTGTAACCCCTGGAGACCAGACGGAGGTTGGTTTTGTGTTCAATCAAAAAATTAAAATAAAGTAAAAACTCTCGAATTAGATAACAAAAATGAACATCTTTATTAAAATACAGTCAAGCAAATTATCATAACTTCTGAACATCTAATTATATTTCATAAAACTAAATTTTTACCAAAAAACCTTTACTATAAAAATTTATTATACTAAAATAGCTTTGTTTTAATAGTCCACATAGATTTTCGCAAAAATGTAAACAATATTTTATTCTCCCTTTGAATACATAAATTAGTTTAAACATTGCTAAAATATGGAAACATGTTAAAGTTTGATAATGAAATGGAAAATACCGAATCTGTTTAAAAAGAACAATATTGTATCAAAATTGAAATCCAACTAACAATTAAATTTTAAAAATACGAAAACAAACTATTCGTTGAAAATCAAAAATTACACCCTAAAAACTATTTGTCAGGTCTGTAAAGTTGTTCATAGTAAATTCAATTCAAAATATCAGCTCCTTGTAAAAAATATATGAACCATTTTCTTTTATTTACCATTTAATTTTGTAATTTTGTCCTTCCAAATTTTTAGGGTTTTCGATATATAAATTAATCGACGTTTCTGGAGTTCTCAATTGAAGCAAAATAATCGCCATTATTAAGGGCTTTCAGAGCCCGGAATAACTGAAAACCTGAAAATGAAAATATACAGGGTGTTTAGATGGCCCGGCTGAATTTCTCTTGAATCAATGACGCTATAAAAAATACGTATTTAATGCTTTTTAATCTAGTTGCAAATTGTTTGTAGAACAATTGAACAAGGTACTTCGCACCCAGTTCAATTCCAAAATTTCAAATACCCCCCCTATAACGTCATTTTAAAATATTTTTACCCTGAAAACAATAGTGGAATCGAATCTTAAATTGGTCAAACCTCCCGGAAATAAGTGAACGGAAGAGTTGTTCCCATAAACAGCGAGTTTATATGTAAGACTGCTTTATTACTGGGTGGCGGTTTATGACTCTGTCACCCGAATTAACTGTATTTGACTATAACAGTGTATACGCCAATCATAATCCAGCAACCTCAGTTGAAGAACTGCTGCAAAGTATACAAAACCTCTTCAATCGCTCCTGACTCTATCTCTCTGAACCACAGAGCACGCTATGCATCTTTATGTAAGCAATTCAATTTGAACATGAAATTTAATCTATACATTGGAAAAATGACTTATTTTCAATCTTTTTGCCACACTTTTATCATTTTTGGACTAATTTAAAATCCGATTGCACCATTGTTTTCAGGGTAAAAATATTTTAAAATATCGTTACAGGTTGTATAGGGTCCTATTTGAAATTTTGAAGTTGAACTGGGCGCGAAGTGCCTTGTACATTTTTTCTCGAAAAAAAGTAAAAATTTCAAACTAGACTAAAAATATATAAGTCAGTTTTTTCTTTTTTGGTTGGTACAAGAGAATTTCAGCCGGGCCAAGTACAAAGGACGCCCGGTATATTTTGCCTACATTACATGTTATTGTTTTTTTCTTACCAGTTGATTTATATTTGTTTAAACGGGTAACATCAAGGATTGAGAGTACTATAAAACAAAACAATTGATTTACGTTAAAATGTGTAAATAATCTATCTTTTGAGGCAATAGAATATTTTCTTTTGTGCACATAGACTAAAAATTGTGCCAATTGGAATATACTCCTTGCCGAATTTGATAGTTTTAATTTCAGATAAAAATAGTTAAACATTCCGATCATTGTACTGGTCATATAAAGAAAACGTGTAAGTTTATATGGACGAATCGCAATTGTGCGCGCAAAAAAATAACCCTTTCCCTCATAATTTTCTCATTCTTATTTTGGCCCTGGAGGTCATTTGTTTTATAAAGTAATTTCTTTTAAAATTGTTTTTCATGGGCGAGGATGTAATCGCCGGAGATTAATCTCTAAGCAAAGACAACAAAAAAAAAAGAGAGCCAAGGCCTGTATCCGTTTCGGGAACGAGTCACAGCACAAGGATATGAAATTAGGCAGAAATGTAGTAGGGTTGGGGCAAGAGACCACCTCGGCATTACATTTCAATGTATTGCAAAGAAAACGGTTCTAAAAAGTTTTGATTTTTTTATGAATCTTCTGAACTCGAAAGTTCAATTTAACCGATCTATTATCTAAAAATACGATACACACACAACATTTTTTCAAATTTTAAAGAAGACGCTAAAAACGGTATTAAACGAGTTAATAAAACTCCGAAGTGTAAAAAATCCACAGACAAAACAATAACAGCTAGTATTAACAAATGGCCATTTAGAGACACTGATCCTTCACGCTTGAATGAATCAAGCTCTTCCTTTCACCGAGTATAGTTTCTCCCGTCCTAGGCCATTGTTGTAATATTAACAGCGTACAATAAAACAGGGATAGGACCGGGTTAAGCCGTTAGACCGCCTCGCTACAATTGTTTTATCCAAGAACAATTGGGTAACTGAAGGGTGCTCAACGCTATCCTGTTGTCATTAGCATGTTTCAGTGCCCTAGTGAATTATAAATGTTGTCCGGTCAAAGGCTAAGACATTTATCATGGCATTTCCATTTCCAAGAGCATTCTATACCACATTTTGTATTAAGACAATATTTTCATATATTTCATATATATATATATATATATATATATATATATATATATATATATGTGTGTGTGTGTGTGTTTAGCAAAAAATTTTAGGTCAATCATTACCTTTATTAAATATAATTAGCTGTTAGATGTTATGATAATTTTGCTTGACTGTTTTTTTTAATAAAGGTGTTCATTTTTGTTGTTTAATACGAGAGTTTTTATTTTATTTTAATTTTTTTATTGAAAACAAAACCAACCCTCCGAGTGGCCTCCAGGGGATACAGGGTAAGATTTGGATTTGCTTTCCTCTCTACTCGGGCGTTTTATTATTTATTTTATTTTATTTTTTTATTTTCCATCTCTGTTTTTTCTTTATTTTTAACAAATAGAAGGGTTGGCTCCAACTTTTTCTATATACGTTTAAACGGGGAGTTGTATTTGAAATGTATATAATTTTTTCACCAAAAAAAAATAAAAAAGTTGAAACTAGGCTAAATTTTTAAAATTTTGACTAACGTTTTTAATAGCCTGATTCGTTCTATCTATCTCGTCGATCTACAAAGGACGCCCGGTATAGTTAAGTGGAAAATAATTGAATTTACTTTACTACTTATGTAGGCTAACATATTTGTACATATTAATTTAAATGTTTTTATCATATTAGTTTAAATTTAAATAATTTTCGGTAAATAATGTTCAATTTTGACACAAAACAAGATAGGAAAAAGCTATGAGCAATTGTTGACGCAAGTATCAGAATTGCATTAAAAAATTTTAGTTTGTTTTGTCACAAAACATGTAACTATTTATAAAAATGGCATAATAATATTTAATAATGAGAAATAATATATAATAATTCTTTTGTTGTTTTTTGTGTTAGATTTGTAATTCTGTGTATTGCAAAAAAATGTGGGTTATTTTATTCATATGTATAATGGTAATGCAAAAAAGTATGTATTTGTTCTATTTTCAAAAAAAAGCAGTCTCTGTGGAGAAATGCAACGATTTTTTTAATTAACTTCTTTATCTACTTCATGTGTGTGTTAATATTATTATGACGTCATTTATAATTTTAATAGTTTTAATGAATATTTAAATCGTTATTCTGTATATATTTCTAAGGCAAGCTATAAAACACTTCGGCAGTTATCAATATTATTACATCAGTATATCGTGAAATCTATTTTTTGTTTTGTTTTGTTAATATGTTTAATAAAAATTCAATTACAGTAGGTTTTATATGACATAAAGCTTGTGCAAGTTAGGATTTAAAGAAGTATTGTTAATAAGTTATTTGTTGAATAGAGAAATATATAATTTAATAACCGACTTCCCTTCTCAACCTACCTTACGAATTAGCCATCCTTTTTGCCGTGTATTTTCCGAAATCCGTGGATGGAAGTCACGATAGCTCAAGTGTGATTAATAAAGTGATAGACAAATATACAGATGAAATACTTAGAGAGAGAAAAATATGTTAATAAAAATAGATAGATTGATAGAAAATGAGAGAGAATGTGTGAGAAAGATATCAAGAACTAACGGAAAGAAGAAAGGTAGAAATAGAAAAGGTAAAAAGAAAAGAGTGAGTGCGGAAAGGACAAAGAAGACTTTAACGCAAATTAGATAAAGAGTGAGAAAGATCGAAAAAGAGAGAGATAGAGGGAGAGGAGTGAGTGTGTGTGTGTGTGTGTGTATGTGTATGAAAGAGAGAGAATGCGAAAGAGAAGAGAGAATAATATTAAGGGGCTACTAGAGAGATAGAGAGAAGAAAAAGGAGGGAAATGATTTTGTGTGTGTTGTGGTTTTTTTTATGTAGTAGATTTGTAAATTATGCAGACTGAATCATGTCCGACGCTATGTTAACATTTTTTTTAAAAGCAATAACTAATTTTTCTGCAGATTCTGAAACTAGATATTATTTAGTAAACCTGTTTCATTGCGCCAGTTCAATGAAAAAATTGCAAAATTTTATCCTCAATATATCTGAAACCGGTTATTAAAGTTATTACTGTCTTTTTTACAATACTCCCAGTAGGGTTTTTTGAATTAAAATATAAATTAAGGTTTTTACCAAGTTGAGAATGGTAACGTGGAGGGTGGCTGAACACTTTTTATCTGCAGCCGACCGTAAATTTTATATTTCCCTACAATCGAAGCATGGGCAATAAATAATTTTACAAGTATATCGCTATCTACTTCACCATTCGTTTCTTCTTTCGGCACAGTTTTGTCTGATTTATTTCATTCGCGGACGCCGTCGAATGAAAATACATACTCGTCGGATCAGATAAGTGAAAAATTGAAAAAGGTGATTTGCACGACACTCGAAACCCTCCGAACCGTGAGTGAAATATTTTTTTAGAGAAAAAAATAAACATTTGAGAAAAAACAAAAGTTCGACCGTGACAGGACTCGAACCTGCAATCTTCGGATCCGAAGTCCGACGCCTTATCCGTTAGGCCACACGGTCTGCTATGAATTCACCCTCTACCACCCCTTCACATAGATGGGGTGGAACAACCCTTACAAACGATACAACTAAAATCCATTTAAAAAAATTAATGAGTAATATAAAAATGTAAAATTACGTAAAAAATTAATATAATAAATAAGTTTTTGGTAATAAATATTATCATTTTTCCGGCCAGGATTCAAGGAAATCAAAAAGATAAATTCTAAGCATGTTTCAGATCCAATTCATGTGTGGCCATACTTATAGTCCATTATTCATCATTTCAACTAACAGTATGTTATTCATTTTTATATTAATAAATTATATAATTCATTTCTGACTGAAAATTTATACTGGTTTAAATACCAATATTGATATGGTGGATTCAATAAATAAAAAGTAGTTCAGTGCCAGCAGAAGAAGGTTGTATAGTATTCTATATATTAACATTTTTCTGATAGTAATCTAAAATCAGATTTTTGTACATAAAATTGTAATTCCTCAACTTTAGCGTCATTAAATGCTAATCTGACCATTATTTCGAAAATTACATTATAATTTCTACAGGGAAACAGCCTTTCCGTTGAAAAGTTTGCGCTTTCAAATACAGAGTAGCTCTTCAAAGAATAACAAAGGGGAAAATCTATGTTTCTGGAAATATTTGTTGCTCGTGCAAGGACTTTTCCTTCAAAATTTTCCGGGATTTCAGCGGTATTGCCTTTTTTTTATAAGTATTCCAAGAAATGTTTATAGAAGTTTTGATATCGAACCCATCGACAGCAGCAAATCAAGAAAAGCGTAATTAAATCATTATTTTATTAATAAACATTTTATTCGTTAATAACAAAAACCAGATGTTTTTGTGGCATGACCAGCGAGGAGCCCTGATTTGACGCCTATTAGTTTTTTCAACGGAAATGTTGTTTTCTTGTAGAAAATTTCAAGTAGTTCGCGAAATAAACGTCAAATTTGTATAATTTAATGGTAAAATTGAGAAATTACTATTTTATGTAAGAAATTCTGATTTTAGATTAAAAACACAAAACTGTTAATATCTCAGGAAAGAGTCAAGATAGAAATCTCGTTCTGGTGGCACTGAACTATTTTCTATTTAATAGGTCCAGCCTAGCAGTATTGATATTTAACCCTGCAACACCCTATACATTAAGAAGGTAATAAAAGTCAAAGAAAAACCACAAAGGTAAGAAGCCAATCATTATCTGTGCTAAACTTACTCGACCAATTTTTGTCATTAAAAACTTTTTAAATTTTATGAGTTGAAATATAAACAAGGAATACTTTTTATTTTCGTTAGGATATGTTACTCGGTACTCGGATTTGCAACATACAGGGAGTAATCTCGCATGACCCAATATATGGGGTTCCAAACTATGCATCCATGTATGTATGTGTCTGGTAAACCAAGTATGGACTGTTATCGGTCAACTATCGTCAAGTGTACCTGCGTTTTGTTTCAAATCAGTAAAGATATTTTCGGCTATTGCTCTGTAAGCCATAATCATAGATACTATCCTTCTAGTATTCGTCCTACCTCAGTATACAAAAATACTTGATGTCATACCGGCCGATACGGAGTACCTTTGGTACTGGAGAAGTGAGAGGATTTTTGTTTCAAATTGGCGTTGACATGTGCGCTATTACATTACCGTTAAATTTATTATTATGTGATTAAGCCATTCCTGCAATTAAGGTTTTATAAAATGTATTATCATGACATATGAAAATTGGCAAAAAGAGTGAAAATTCGAAAGGTTGTAGTAAACGGTGTCCGAGTGGATCGAAGTCACGACAGCTCAAGTGGTAGAGCAGCGGCTATTTAGTCGAAGGTCGTGGGTTCGAATGCCGCTCGTGACGCTAGTCTTTTTCATTTGAACCAAAACCTTAAATAAAAAGATTAATTAATTATAGCTTAACTGAAGGTGGTAGTGAATTTTAAACTTTTCCCACGGGTTGCTCAAGTGTGAAAACGAATCACGCCGATATTAATTGAACTGGGTTTATTACTTTAACCAATATTGAAAACGGCTCAAGGTTTTATTGAATTCGAGATTTCCGTCGAGCCAGTTCATGCCAGTCACCCCAGCATCCCTAGCTACCAAATACCTATAACTCAACGTACCATTCCCTTTATTATCTGATACTCCCAAAGGCCATGGAAAAAAGGAATCACTGCTGCTTGTACGATATTAAATCAATAAACACAAGCTGCCCAACCGCCCCCCAACCTCCCAGGTCCCAAAGTTTTTTCCTTTACTATATTCTGAGAAATCATATGCTTGATCCATGAAAAATACGGCTGCCTTAGGCATAATGTAAATCTTATGTTAACCACTGAAGTGTGGAGATTCAAAAGGAGTGAGAGATAAAAGTGACCAGCAGTAAAGCTAAAAAGAAAAGCAGCTATAAACCATCAGCTAGAATCCTTCCTTTCTTGGAAAACAAGCAAATAATTCCAACAATATTGTTATGCCGTCCCCACCGTGTGATGACTGTTGCCAAAATTAAATTTAATTAACTCATCATCAAATTAATTAATATTGGGCACTTTACACCAACAAGATCAAAATAAACTGAAGCTAGATAATTCAATTTCTACCGTTTGTTCGTTGCATGTATATCACAACAAAATCCATACATAAATTAGATCGAACGGTATAAAACATATTTTCCAAATTTCCTCATGCAAGTTTCATTACCATTTGATAATGTGTACCAATAAATGAAAATTCACAATTTGATAATTAGACGGGTAAATCGATTTTTCCTTAATCTGTGTCTGATTGTAGTTGATTGCATGTGATATTATACGCACTGAGAGTCTTTATTCGAAATATATGTTGTTGTTTCTTTTAAGTTTGTTGTAAACTTTTGAAACTTTTCATCAGTAATGCATGATTTTTAGCATTATTCCAGGCATATTATTGTTTTAGGCTAATTGATTTTTATTTTGTCTGATATAAACAGTTTACGCCTTAGGACATGCGTGAGTCAGGTCAAGTGAACATCAATTGTCGTCAAACTCTTAAATTGTCATTACGCTCATTCGGCCCATAATTACTTGTCCTGAGCTTCGTCATCGTTGATTCTCGAAAATTCTCAGTAAGCCGCACTACAAGGCAAGGGTTTCTTTCAGTAATTTCTACCCGTCCCTGTTCCGCCATGGATTCCTCTTGGATGAAGGAAGGGGACGAGCGGAAGGTGAGTTAATTTTCAATGATTTCTTTTTTTTTTCGTCGTATATTATACAGTTCAATGCATTGCCAGACCAATAATATGCAACATATTTACATAAAAATATCTAGACCAAGTATCTCCTGCATTTCTCTACCTTCAGTCAAGGGAATTCTATTATCGGTTTGTTTAAGCTTTGTTCCTGGAATGCTAATTGAAATCCGAATCAAATTTTAGATTCTTAACGTTTTTCTTTCCAGTTATCAACTGTTTAGTTTATTTTTATTTTTATAAGTCATCACGTAAGCATATTGCAAATTTGCCCTCAGTGGTGATTATTCAGTTCAGTACATCCATGACTTGCATGAATAACAAAAACACAAATATTTATGATTAGCAAATTATAACTAGATGATTAAAAATATATTATATTACAGTAATTATAAATAGATCCCGGATTTGGAATAAATTGCATATTCTGTTTACAAACACCTCTTTGATAGGGTGATTCAAATTGTATTCTTCTTATTTTTTAATATTTGACGGATACAATTTTGAACTATTTTTTTCTAACTTAAAAACTAAAAATCAACAAGGCAACTACGAAAGGAAAAGGGGCGTCGGTGGCCGCAACGGTTTAGGTGTTGACACGGTGCTCATCATTTAAGGTAAAGGTGCAGTCGAATCCTGCAACCCTGCATTCGAACCCAACATATTTACAAAAAGGCTTTTTTTTCAAAAACACCGTCACCTTGAGGGATGACTTATGAACATTGCTGTTACGAACCCTCGTTTAAAAAATATGAAAATAATAATAAAAGAACGAAAGGAAAAAGACAAGATTCTAAAATTTGATTCGGATTCCGACTAATAATCCAGGAACAAAAACTTAAACAAATCGACACAATATATTCTTATAAAATGGTCGGTATATATATGGGCCTTCCCTTTCAAAACATCTATAAGGAGTTTTTTCTTTCCTGAAAAATCACTTTTTCTGACCTACTCAAGATTTGGAAATAGAAGCCACATTTATAACACAAAATAGTCCTTCTTTTGCCCGGTTATATATTTTTACACAGTAAACCTAAAATGTAGTAACTTCAATTTCTTCTGCATTAGCTTCCATATAATAATAATATTTATTTGTATCCTGTGCTTGAGTTATTCACCTTACAAATTGTTCTAATAGCTATAGAAATCCCAGACAAAACACTAAAGCTACTGACAGCGTGCTCCCAGACAAAACGTGTTGTGGGAAGCCAATCAATACAGGCACTCAGTTTGTTATCGGGTTCAGGCGAGGAGGTCAAGGTGCTATCATCGTTTGAAGACATGGAGGGTTCTTGGATTGTGAAGAAGTGGAGAAGGCTAGAGGGTTAGAATGAGTTGAAAATTGGAGTGAAACTTGACGAAGGTAGAAAGGATTCTTTGGTAAAAAGAATGTTAAGCTCTTCGTGGACAGTGAAATTGTTGTAAAAACATAGCAAAGAGTTTAGAGAATTCTTCTGAAAACGTTTGATAGGAAAGCTTTGATCCTTTGGATGTCCGATGGGTAGGTGGTACACCATAGGTCCATTCGTACGTCCAAATAGGTTGAAGTACTCTAAAATAGCAGGCTGGATTTTTCCTTTCAACGCAAAACAGCAATTAAGTTAAATCCCTGCAGGGATCCTGAAAGTATATTCAAAGGAAATTAATGAAGTTGCTACAAGTATGCTCCCATCGCCGCTGTTGATAAAAAGTTTGAGACTTTAGTTATACAGATACTAATTTTGAAATTAATCTCATTTACTTGAATTTAAACATGAACTTAATTACGCTTAATTGTTATTCTTAGTATTTAATGACCGTTAATTACTGATAATTTAGAGTTCGTGAGATGAGGTCTGGTGTATTGTAGGTTCAAGTATTAAAGTTCCCACACGAGTAAAAATAAGTGTGATGTAATTCACAAAATCAATTGTATAAAACAACAAATCAATGATTGCAAAAAAACAAACAAAATTCTGTAACACTCGCTACCCACGATTTTGTACACCAACGCAATTTCATTTTCAACAAAAAAAAATGCCGGTACCACAAATCATCGCCCTTTTTCCGATTGTCCTTTCACCACAAAGAAGCCGACTCTTCATAGAAAAATGAACTTTCATCACATCCTTCCTCACTCCTTCAAATTGGTACATAAAAAAACATCATGCCTCACTAACTCTTTCAACACGACCGTCTTTCATTGAGTCTAAAATGTCTAGCATTGTATAAATTAATTTTTATTTACATCCCATAAGTATTTGTGTAATTTAAACAATGTTTGTAAATCCCAGGTCCTGCAGATGATCTCCATAATGATAGAAAAGTTGGCACGATAAAGAAAAATGTTCCTATATCACACCTCACTCTCTCACTCTCTCTCTCTCTCTCTCTCTCTCTCTCTCTCTCTCTCTCTCTC
>CM077106.1:22290194-22306848 GCA_039619505.1 Cimex hemipterus | reverse complement strand
CTCTCTCACTCTCTCTCTCTCTCTCTCTCTCTCTCTCTCTCTCTCTCTCTCTCTCTCTCTCTCTCTCTCTCTCTCTCTCAAAAATAATATGACTTTTGACTACAGAATATTTTGTGTTCCGTTTCCTGTCAAAATGACTATGTACTTCAAAAAACAATTTCTCTAGGCTAAAAAATAGTTAAATTATTAGTGGGGAGATGCTCCAACATTCATCCCGCGAATATATCAATATTTTGTAGGGCAAATTATGTGGCATGTTTGAGGATTTTTATTACTTACAACTCGTAAACGTTAATACAGTTAAAGTAAAAAAAAAAGGCCTAACTTTTTCTGTTTAAATTTAATGCCTCCTGTCCCAAATTACTCGTGGGTGTTGTTTAAGGAAAATAACGCTCGAGATAAGAGACTTGATTGGACAGATTTTCCCCCGGGCCATTGTGATTCACATCGTGTACAAAGTTTGAATTATGTCCCGCCCCTTTCAAAGCCGAGATAAAAATTACGGTTAGAAATATGGCGAAATAAGGGAAACTGAAAATTCATGAAGTGCTATAGGGCAGGCCGAAGAAACCCATTTTCAAGATAAAAGAGTAATTTAAGTAACACACTCGACTAGAGGGCAAGCGAGAAAGAACGATTATTCAAGATTTTCCATTGCATTACACCCGGGGCCTTGGATTTAATAAAACTTTGACGCTGGCACCACCGGAGCCACTACCGCCGAAACCACCTCGCCACTTGATTCTACATTTCATTAAATGCAACTGTTTTACGACTGAGGAATAAATTTTAAAAAATTATTATTTATAAATATAAATAATATAAGTACTTGTAGTACCATCTAATTAGTCTTAAACAAATATATCATTTTCAATTAAAAACGGCTAATATGAGAAAAAGTAATTTTACCTGAATCTTCTTCCAATTAAAATGAAACTGCGTAACACAGCTTAATAAAGAGACAATCAAAGAAAAAGTTTTTACTCGAAAATATCGTTTATGATTATTTTTAATTAACGTCGTTGTAAGGATCAGTTCACCGTTTATTCCTTTTGTACAAAAAAAATTATAATATTAAAAAAGGTGAATTTATTTAATACTTCTGCAATTTATTTGATTCTGGATTAACATTAATCTTAAATTACAGACTAAGATCCTCAGAGATAATCGTTTCTTTATTTATTAATTAAGGATCGTTCCCATTATTCAATCCGATTAGACTTCAAAAGCAATCTTCCTGACCCTCAAAACGGCCTATTTACATCATAACAAGCTGCATAGTGCTGAATATTAATTATTGGGTTGGGTGTTATTTCTAATGCCGGATGTAATTTTAGCTGATGAAATTAATCAGCCCGTGAACCCATTGATGAGTTTAGTTATTGTTTCAAATAAATTGCCACGTCTTCAAACCAGCTTGATCGTCCTGGACTGTATGTTCATTCCAATTAACCGTTTCGTCGTGTTATTTTGTCGGAAATGTGAACTTTCTACAAGTTTGTACTAAAAATGATCTAAGCTTATGTAAAGTAACATTACAAAGAGAGAAAGTTACTTTTGTGTAACTTGTAATCTCGAAATCTACTGGGCTGATTTTGGAGAAATTTTTGAGACGTTAAAATTAACTTATCTGCCAACAGCTAGATCCTGATCAAACGATAGGTTTTTCTTTCTATTTGTCTAGTCTCTCTATCCTACAACCAAAATTTGTTTCTGGTGTTTTAAAAAAAGAAGTATAAATTCGATATGAAAATGGTTCCTCCAGCTGGCAATTTTTATTTATTTTAATTTTACATTATAATAATATTATGAAAGTACAATTTTAGAAATAATAATCAAAATAACAATAATATACCATAAAAACAACACGTCTCTGTTTGTTTCGTTTTTTATTTCCAGGCCTATTAAAACAAGAGTATTGACTGTAATGAGAGCCGGATGTTCGGAATTGTTCGAAAATATTTTAATATCGACTTTACCGTGAGTATCAATTTACCACCCTTAAATAATTAAAAAGAGCTTCGATAATTATTTCCCAGGAATTAAATATTAACACACAAAAAATTTAAAAATATTCCACGGCCCGGCCGTAATTAAAAGGAAGCATTGTTCACTCCGAAAGAAGCGGAAGGTGCTTAAAATTGGGGGGGGGGGGATCAAAAGACAGAGCCACCGCCTGGGGTCATTGTAATTACTCAAAAGGGTAGATTTTGAAAAACTTCAGGCAGTTTAGTGAGAGGAAAACGTTTAACATCAATTATAATTTAGAAATTGCAAGATACGGTCTGGCGTGATGTAGGTTTATAAAAACCATTTTCTTTATCATGTCAACGTTTCGATCTTTATTAAGATCATCATCAGGGCCTTGGATTTTTAAACATTGATTAACTGGCACTAAACACCACCCATTTTTAAAATGAAAGTTTTAAAAAACCCATTTATATTTTATAAAATATAAAGTAAATGCCTTGTAATATGAAGTACGCACCCAAATTTAGATTTAACTTGTTCACAGGATTTTCAAAATCTAAGGTAATAAAAAATAATGAAGACTAATAATATACTCAAGGACACGAATATAGAGCTTAAAATTGATTAAAATCTGTAAGCAGAAATATTTTCTTTATTCCTTTTTAAGTAAGTAAAATTTGCAAAAATAATTTTTATACAATTCGCTTATTTAACTAAAATTGCTTTTGAATAAAATATACAATTTAAATATAATTCCGTAAGTATCAGAACAGTTGTATATAATCGTTTTACTTACATTTCAACCAATGACTGGAGTTCAGTTATAAAATTTTGTAAAAGCTTACACACATGAAGTCATTTTAGACCATCATCAATGAAAGCCATTAGAACGGATGGTTTGAAGAAGAAGTTAAACTTAATGCTACCATCCTGTAAGACCAAATATAAAAACTTTTAATCTTCTCTTGAGGAAGTTCAAAACCGAAGGAACTTTTAATTAGGTTCTAAACTAAGGATATTAAACTCAAGTTAAACAATGAAAACTTAGCAAGACAAGGACCAGTAAAAAAGAAGACAATTCTGTCAAAGTACGTCTCCTGTTACATTCCTTTTTCTGAGTTATTAACAGCTTTGTTAGATCGTTTCAAGGACTTTTAAGAGCAATTACCTCGTTTTATGATTAAATTTAAAAGATTCAACTATTAAAATAGATTATTATGCCTTATAAGGGAAATATTACTAGGTTCTTACCAAATTATGCTAAAATTTAAGCGTGTCGTATTTATTGAACATTAATTAATGATTATTTGGAGATCGTCTGATATGATCTGGTATGACGTGGGTTCAGAAAAACATTTTCTTTACCGTCCAAAGTTTCGATCTTTATTCAGATAATCTTCAGTGCCTGGGAATTATGACGGCACAAAAAAGAAAATGGTTTTCTGAACTCATTTCACGATCTCCAAATAATCAGTACCTAACGGACACTGAATAAACACATTGAGTCCTGAAGATGTTCTCACTAAAGATCGAAACGTTGGCACGATAAAAAAATGGTTTCCTGAACCCACGTCACACCAGACCGCATCTCACGATCTCCAAATAATCAGTAATTAACGGACACTAAATAAACACATTGAGTCCTGAAGATGTTCTCACTAAAGATCGAAACGTTGGCACGACGAAGAAAATATTTTTATAAACTTAAGTCACACTAGACCGCATCCCACGATATCCAAATAATCTAAAATTTAAAGTTTAGACTATTACTAACTAAATTGTCAGTTAAATGTATGAATATGCTACGAAATCCATTTAAAAGGTTTTTACTTTTTTAAATCCATCTGTAATATTTTCTTATCTATATGTTCTTAAGGCATTTGAGCCACATTAAATTGAACATGCATGTTCCCTCATGCAAATTTTGACAAAGTGAATCACCATTCATCATCAAAAGGGGAAAAGACAGGTGTAGGGAAGTTTAAAAGCGTCTCATTTACGTCGATGTAGACATGCCGGCAATAAAAGACGAGAAGCGCATTGTCCTCTGAAGGCAACCCTTTCTCTTGAAAGCAAACATGAGCCGGTTCTCAACATTTCGTTCATTCCTCCTAACGAACTTCCTTCACTATGTTTACGCTTACGTTTCCACATTGTTGAAGCAATTACCTTAACGAACCCTTTAATGAAAACAATTTTTGTACAGTATTTCATGTAGGCCGGCCGTTGACAGATCAGCTTGAACTTTGGAAGTTTGTTTTATAGGTGAAAAGAGAAACGAGCCTTTTAATGGTAGATATTGATCGAAGCTGAGTTTACATTAACAAGATAAGATTTCGGTAACATTAATAGCTTCCTCTCTGGTGCATTAAAACGCTTTCTTACCTTTTCAAACATGTTCCCATTTAAAAACGTTCCAATCGATAAACCTACCAAACGTCTTCTTACAAAAAATGTTGTAGTTAAGTAATTAATCTTTATGTAAGGTATCGGTTGAAATGAAAAAACTGTAGTCACGAGCGGGATTCGAACCCACGGCCTTCGGCTAAATACGCCGCTGCTCTAATCACTTGAGATATCGTCACTTCGATCCTTCGGACAACTTCCTGCCTCAACCCCACCTTTCGAATTTTCCCTTCTTTTTGCTCATTTTCAAATGTCGTGTAATTTATTCCATTCTCAGCAACAAATGAAATGCCCAGGGAGAGCTTTAGTGAAGATATACTTCGTTTTACTTGTTAAAACTACTATATTTCGTGGTCCGATTGACCTTGATTTCATTTCAACTAATGCCTTATATAACGATAAATTAATTTAAAAAAGTTATTTGGTTAATCGGACCAGGAAATGTAATAATAATATAACTTAAGTATAGAAAATTTCTCAAATTACACAAATAAATATTTTTTAAAATCATTTTCATATAGTCATAAAAAGTTGATTTTTTACTTTCTGTTCCTTTTTTTGTAATAATTTATTAACTCGATTGATATTTCTATTTTAGCATAAGTACTACGACAACACTTTATTGCTGGGTACGCTCGCATCCCGACTTCTTCTGATGTGAAATTTATTATTGGCGTCCAGGAGCATCGAAATCTGTTTATAAAGTTATAAAACAAAGTCAAACGTGTGATGTTTAGCCTAAGCCATGAATCATTTCACCGCAAGAACATTAAGATGTACAAACCTCCATAACAAACCAAAGGAATAATCAACAACTACAACTCAACACAACACCATCCACTATTTCTAATTTGAAACCTACTTTTTCAACTAATTTTTCCTTTGAACACCAACACAACTTTGACATCAACAATCCAAAAATATTACACACAGAACAAAACAAGCATAAACGTAACTTTTTAGGAATGGTTTACTTCAACATAACATAGACATAAACGTAGCATCAATTACAGAAGACACTTTTAAAATCAGTCATACGATATCATTAATCAAATTCAATATCGATCACATACATACATCATCATCACATCACACAAAACATATTCCACACTTCAAACATTTCTACATAGTCTAATTCTTCGACGATTTGATTTTCCCTAATTATCCCCGTCTATATAATCCTGAAAAAATAACCGAACGATTACCCACTTTTCCCCAATATCGGCTATTTTTCCTCAAAGAAGCCGGCTCATAGAAAAATGACTTTCTATCACTTCTTCCTTCCCTTCTCCTTCAAAATCCAACGTACATAAACATAAAACAGCAATACTCCACTGGCATCTTTCGGCACGATACACAATCATGGCACATCTATACCGAAAACAAACACCTTCAGTGAGCACAAATACTTTGATTGAATCTAGTAATACTTGCATTATATAAAGTCATTTTTTCACATCCTACTTGTATTTGTAAAATTTGAACTTTGTTTATAAATTCCAGGTACTGAAGATGATCTCAATAAAGATCGAAACGTTGGCACGATAAAGAAAGTTTTTTCTAAAACCTACGTCACACCAGACCCCATCTCACGATCTCCAAATAACCTAAAGTAAAATATTGTTTATAAGGTTTTCGTAGGAAATAACGAAATGCTACATTCCTGCCTTAATATGAGGAAGTTAGAATGTGCTTAGCAGTTGTATCGTAACGTTATTATTTCCCCTGGATTAAGCGGATTCTTTACAAATTAAAACGAAATATTGCAAAATGATAAGAAAAATAATGTAATAAATGTTTTTTATTTACATTTATAATGAACTTTCAATCTTAATCATCAATGATTTATAATTGTGTCCTTTGATTGGTCCGCCTCTCCTTTCTGGGTTGGCTTTCAGTGCGCCGGAAGAGCACGAAGAACAGACACACTGACAATGACGAGAAGCCAAACGTGCCTGAAAGCCCATCCAACCCTCCGAGAAAAGGAGGAATAAGATGAGCGATAATGGCCAAAGGAGAAAATCACGGGGTTTAGGGCACTTGGTCCTATGCAAAGAGAGCCATTGTTTGTAAAATCGAATTCTTGCAGGTAATACTTTGTGCCTATTCTTTTATCTTATTACATGCATTTTCAAATATTTTGATGGACTGGTTTATAGTCGGTCCTACTGATATGATTGTCGTGTCATCTGCAAGCGTTGCAATTTTTAGTCCATCTATTTTCGGAAAACCACTGGCGTATAACAAGTAAAGACGTGGGCTTAATATGCTACCTTGTAATACTCATGCATTTATTGTTTTTAATAATGATATTGATCTTCTTGTTAAACTCTAAAAAGTCTGTCAGTTGAGTAGGAACTGATAATAATCGGCTGTAGCATCCCTTTTAGTTGATTGATGAAACCTTCGTGCCAGACCTTGTCAAAAGCTCGTGAGACATCATGGAAGATAGCAGAACAAATTTGTTTTTCCTTAAGAAATTTTTGTATTACAGCCGTTACCCCGTGAATTTGGTGTATTGTTGACTGTCTTGCTCGGAATCCAAATTGTCGGTATAAAAGATATAGGATAACTAAAAAATATATTTGGTAAACATAGAACTTTAACGACTAAAAAACTCATAGGTAAAATTGACGACGAATTATTAATAAAACTAGCACGAGAAATTGAGTAAATATATAATAGCCTGTCAGTGTGGAGAATAAAAACAAGTTTGGCACAAAAATAATATACACAAGGAACAAATATAACGGAACAATCAAATATACATCAAAACTTGTAAATCGAGCAAATTGAAGGCAAACCAGGATGACGGAAACTAAACTAAACCACTACGTTGGACTAGTAAATGAATAAATTAAATTGAACAAAACATGAATGATTTCTCATCTGACCATCTTCGTCATTATCTTTTCAAATTGATCATTAATTTGTTGGTTTAAACAGTCCAGCTTTCGAAATTGAGTTTCAGCTTCGATTGTTCCGATGCAAGACATGATTAATTAGGCACACATGTTGCTTGCGCATTGCTAATGCACTATTGTCTACCACTATCATATATGTATTATTTTGTTTTCATATTTTTTATGTTTTATCAGATTACAAATTAAATTTTAAAATGTTGGTTTTTCGTAAAAACTAAATAAAACGAAAAAATAGGATTTTACTTCTTTTTTTCCCCGTGAAGGATTTTCCTTTTATCCTGTTGAATTATTGTTTAAATAAGACGGGCTTATTTCAAACGATTAAACAGATGAGCGCATCACTGTTGACATAGTCCCGATGACGTAATTCCATCCTTGCCCCACCGGCGGGGAGGGGTCCGCGCCGTACTCACAATAGCTCTCCGGGTCGATAGACCGCTGACGTCAGCCCCGGCAACCCCCGTCCTCAGAGCCATCCCTTACTTTGAAATTTAATTCTACGCAGGCGGCGAATGCAACAAATGCCTGGCTGATAGAACACGCGGATATTCCTGATAATGTTGACCGGTGACAAACGGCTATATGATGTTTTGTACGGCACGGCTAGACTCTCATAGTCGGTACAACAAAGCCTTTTACTAGTTTATTAACAGTATTTATAACTTGGGATGATGGGATTTTATGTGTATATACAACTGGTCACGCAGGCCGACCTATGAAAATGGCCGCGTAAGGTAGACAAAGTCAAATGACAACAGACAATGATCACCAAGCTACAGATCCTCCCTCAGACCTTACTTCTACGTTCCATAGAAGAGTATTGTAATTATTAGATATAGTGAACAAACTTAATCAATTTTTGGTGCGCAATAAGATTTATGGATTCAATATAAGCCAACACTTATATGACTCACAGTAAGAAAAATAATTCTAACTAATATCAAAAGGAACGCTATTAGCGTTTTATTTTACTGTTTATGAGTACATTATTTGGATTGATGAAGTACGAATTACTAAAAGGTTTTATACATTCGGTGAGTTTTGATAAAACTTTTGCCAGTTGTATATTCAAAGCTGGCGGTCGTTCGTCTTTAAGTCATCATCAGATAGCGTATCTGCTCGATGTTTTCAAGATGCCGAGAATAAATGGACTCAGATATCATCTGTAAAGATGAAAACGTAGATTCAACGAGAGAAGGGGTTTTGTGAATCAAAGACCCATTGAAACTAGGTGACTATGAATACATTTGAAAACATCTTGTTTCATTTCTGGAAAATATTGTTTTCGCCACTATTTCGAGCGTAAAGGTCCGTGGCCGTTTCCAAACGAAGTTCCGATTTAGAAAGAGATCGAGTTTATTGAAAAACCGAGGGTAAAACAATATGTTTCAGGTCGTTAGTAACAATCAAATGTTTACTGGGTTTGTTTGGGGCTGTTTAGCCCGAGGGGCTTGTGAAGCTAACAAGTAGCCACCGCCCCCGGGGCAAGGAACTAAAGAAATACATTTAGAGAAAATGGGAAAAGTCCGTCTTTGGGCGGTATTAGAGGGAAATTGTTAGATCTAAAAACTAAGAGTAATGGAATGGATCCTGGAGAAAATTTTATTTATCTTATATATATTTTGGCGTTTAATCCGGCTAAGTATTGATTGTGACCAATGAAAAAGTTAAATTAATGTCATCGGTAATTTTTTTTATTGTTGAGTTTTAATCTGTAGAACATTACAAAAGTAAAAAGGTTCTAACGTGACGTGAAAAACATGTGAAAAGAACTCAACCAAATAATGACCACTTTTCTTCGTTGAAAATTGAATTACTTCGTAGAGTATGATGTGGCCATCGGGGACAGTACTGGAACTGAGCTAGCGGACCAAAGTATTGGGGTGTGGAAAGGGAATGATGAATAGTATTTTGCTAATTCTGGAACAAAAAGAATATTAAGGGCTCTGAGTGGGGTGAGGTTAGATACATAATAAGGTTGGCTGACAATTTTTCTTATGAGTATTGATTGGAATTTTTAATGCAATAGGAGTTGGAATGAAGAGATGATCATAACAATTGGAACAAGTATAAATTCCTATATTACATTTTATCTCGAAGCATATATCTTTTTTACAAGGACCGTAAACAGCATGTCCTAAAAGATGCAACTCATTTGGCTTTATGAAGGTGAAATGAACGATATATTAAAATATATCCATAGTGACATATGAAAAAACTAATTAAAAACTAAATATAAGAGAAGAATTACAATTTATATTAGCTTTACTATAAAATAACTGCAATCATGAAACTACTGCCCATTGCTAAATGAATAATTCAAAAACATTTTTCAACTGTGATTAGTGCCGTATCCATAAAACAACACATTAAAAAATGAATATTAAACATTTCAATTAATTATTCTATTCATCTAAGGTCTGTGGTTGAGACGAAAAATTAATGCTACGAGCGGGATTCGATCCTAGGACCTTTTCATCTCATCCAACAACCTTAGATAAAAAGAATAATCCATTGGAATAATTAATAAGGTCAAATAAGACAACTGATCAAAAAAAGATTAATTTACTAAGTATTAAAGTATATTAAATTTTTTTTTTCAATTCAACATTTTTAATTAATCTAAAATTTTTTAGCATTGTATAAATTCATTTTTTCATTTCAAAAATTTTTGGGGGGGCGTCGGTGGCCGCGAGGTTTCGTCTTTGACACGGCGCTCATCACTGTAAGGTCAAGGTCCCGGGTTCGAATCCAGCGGCCCTGCATTCGAACCCGACATACTTATAAATGGGCTTTTTTTCAAAACCACCGGCACCCTGAGGGTTTATATGACCTCTGCTGTTGCGAACCCTCGTAAAAAAAATTTTAAAAAATAGATTCATTTTTTTTGTTAATCTAAAATTTTCTAGCATTGTATAAATTCATTTTTTCCACATCCAACATGTATTTGGAAAATGCAAACAATGTTTATAAACCCCAAGCCCGGAAGATGATCTCAATAAAGATCGAAACTTTTGCACGATAAAGAAATTGTGTTACTATAACCTACGTCACACCTGACCGCATCTCACGACCTCCAAATAATCATTTATAATTAACATGAAAATAAAGGCTATATTACTTAAGTAAACGCTAAATACTTTTTGATTACACAAATAATCGAGCTGTAGCCCTAAAACGTCACTAAACCTATCAAAGCGTTATAAATAGAAAATCATTTAAGGATATCAACGTCATTACTGCTCACTGCTTGTTCAGAAAAACTTTGTCTTGACACAACAGAGCATAATTTGATTGCAAGAAAAATTTTCAGAATACAGACCCAAGAAATACAACCATAATAGTTAGGGGTTGAGAAAGGCGTCATGTTTAATAGCTCTTTTCTAGAACCAAAATTTTAGTAAATTGGCTTGGTCCGCCTGTATAAGATTTCCCGAAGTGTGAGCGGATAGGAAAAAAAGGCTTAATTAATAATAAATTAAACATCAATTGATACATATGTTATAGATGTGCAGCCATTCATACAGGAACACAGGGTAATTTGCAAGTGTATATACATAAACATCGTAACCCAAAGATTGAATGAGAATATTGAAACATAGAACGCATTAAGAGATGATGTTCGGAAAAAATGCTTACACATTATTCTAATCTTGGCGATAAAAGGCCTAATTGATTTTAAAAAGTATACTTAGCAACGGAATCTCATCAGCTCGGACTGAAATGCTTATATTGCTTAAAATGTATAGCAAACAGACAGAAAATGAACAGACTTAAAAACGAGAAAAAACGTGCAAACTGAACCAAGAAAAAGCTTAGGTAAAAATTCAAAGAAAATTATTACTATTATTGCAAAAACATGGAAGCCATTAGAGATAAAAGTTACTTTAGAATTGTTTAGAATTGTGTGGTGATTAGTGACCGTTAATCGATAATTATTTAGAAATCATGAGATGCGCTCTGGTGTGATGTAGGTATCAGAAAAAGATTTACTTTTTTGTGCCAAAGTTTTGATCTTTATTGAGATCATCTCTGGGGCCTGGGATTTAAAAACATTGCTTACATTTATTTTTATTTATACAATGAAAAATATATTTTTTATATATTCAATCAAAGTATTTCTACTCAGTCAAAGTGTACAAATACCTAAAAGTAGAAAAAATACACCAGGAAAACGCACATATTCAAACTCGGCAAAAAAAAAGATCAATGCAATAAAATTAAGCAACAAAACTATGTAAAATTGAGCTTTTAAAACAAATCAACTGCTTCAAAAAGAAACCAATTATAAATAGAAATAGTAATAAATTCCAAATTGTTAAAATATGATACTATATTATATATTCACCAGTTGTAACTTACGATTAATTGTCACCATATTTGATAGTATTGGGTTAACATGACTTGGTAAAATTTGAATTCATATTTTTGAAAACAACTATGCTCCTGAACCAAATTATGTAATTGTTAAAATAGTATAATTTATAAGTTATTAAGCCAATTCAGCAGAGGTAAACAGCCGATGCTGTTCTGCTAGTGTTTAACTTATTTTTCATCGTGCTCTTAACTTTTTTGGTAACATGTGTTATACTTAATAACCTTTATGTAATGAATATTTAGAGATTATGAGATGGAGTCTGGCATGGTGTAAGTAAAAAAATGTTTTTCTAAATCTACATCACACCAGGCCGCATCTCACGATCTCTAAATTATCATATTTGGTAAAGATATTAAAAAAACAGGGATATCCTTGGGTTTTTTTCTTTACTGTTATTTTTATTTTTTGAACTTCTGGCTATTGGCTCTTCAACAGTCTGAACAGCTTTTTTTGTAAGAAAATGTTTCTTTCTGAATGCGATCATAACAAATCCTTCTATTCTTAAGTGAAGGATATTTAATTAGAATCAAGGACTTTAGCTAAACTTTTATTAATTTATTTATCGAAACTAGATTAAAAATATTAGAATGTATGACTAAGATTTCAAAAAGCTCTAGGAGCTGAAAAGAATTTTTAAGCAATTTTAATTTTTTTAATATTGGTTTCTCTCTTTTTGGTGTAGGTATTTTAATGTTGGTATAAATCAGTTGATTTTTTTATTTTAGACACGATAAGAAAATAATGTCATATCGTACTAAATGACAGTAGGTATAATAAAAACTGCAAAACCCAAAAAACAGTTAAAATAAAGTAGGCTAATAATATTTTTTCTTTCTTTTTATTTGAAAAAACGATGCATAAAAATTTGTATGCTGGATTTTTACAGGCGCAGAAAAAGGAATATCTACTTTGTTTCTGCTAACTTTTGACTACAAATGTTTCTGAAAATACTAAAAAATTCACAAATTTTCGCCTCTCAAATTCCTTAAGTTAGCAAATTTGTTAGGAAGATACTAAGTTATTATTCTTTTACTGCTCCTCAAAAAGCGGCTGGACACAAACGTTTCGTCAAATGAAAACATATTATTATGCTTTAAATTTTTTCACATACCAAATCCTTTTGATTTTGTTTTTTTGAAAATTATGCAAATTGTGATAATTTTAACAGACTTTACCGATCCACAGGAAACTTTACAGAGGTTTCAAACCCTATAACCTACATGTAATAGAACACTGAGGATATAAAGTCAATGTTCTTGATTTCACCTCTACTTTTGTCATTTGTACTCACATAAAAACCAAAGGTTGTTGATACAATTTAAAAAAAGAAAAATGCAGCTTTCCACTGGTTGAAACACTGTTGACTATATAAAATCCAGAGGAGCAATGAAGTTTATAACTGAAACACTGGGCATCGGAAAAAAGTTCTATTGTATTAAAGGGCTTTAAAGAGGGCTGGTATCTCAAAAAATGTTCTACTGAAATCGACAATCCCACGTTCGGAGCTTTCCCTTGTGAGAAAAATTCAAACTAGTCAAAATGTTTTTCCAGGAAATCAAGAAATGCATTTTTGACAAGAACGCAGTAATGAACTATTTAGAAGGCTGTGAACCTTTTTAAACCAATTCGTTGAGCGAATAAATAATATTGCTATAATTTACTACAAGGACAAACTTACTGGATACACAAAATCACCTTATATAAAAGTCAACTTTTAAGTCTTGCTAAGGTTAAAAAATAATTTGAAAGGATATCAATAATTACATTTATGAGAAAGCAAAGTAATGATTTATTTAAAAGATGATGAAGTTATGCATTTATGCAGCAAAGGTGATCGCGGATGACACCATGATCACTATGTTGATAAATTTCTACAATTGATTATAATCTACTTTGGATGCTGATAAGAAACTATTGTACTATCATAGATTATGATGCTACCATCCAATTGAATTATTTAAGTAAGTTATGAGAGTTAAAAAGCAAAATGATTTATGTCCTTTTTGCAGCTTAATTCCCTAATTAAATAAAACTCTTAAGTTTCAATAGTGGAACTTGTGTACTATTCGCCTACGTAATTCTAGTTAGGGCATAAAATTCTTATTAAATCACGACACTGGCGTTTGAATAATTGGTGCTTAAAGTTAGGAAATGGTTCATAAATTGTTTTATATAACCCGTAAAAAGTAATATGCATCCTTTTATTTTTTACTTTACTCTAGAAATATCATCATCTTTCCTTTCAGGTAAAAATAGTTAAAACTAAAGTGCTAATGAAAATCCTAGAAAAATAAAAATAATCGTCTTACCTTTAGTATGTATAGTTGAGTAGAGAACTTTTGACATTTTATAAATACAAAAAATATTAACTGTTATAAAAATGTAAACTTTGACAAAGTAAATACTGAAATAGTAATAGAACAATTATTCTTCTTCAACTTACTCAATCTTACTTTGCGTTTACAGAACTTGTAATATTATTCATGGGATTTTAAATGTGCTTTAGACAAATTTGAAAATAATGAAAATACTGCAGTACCGTAATATTTCTGATGTCATGGACGTTAAAAATTATAATATCTAGGTTAATACTGGTGTTTACTTCAAAATGTAAACATTCTTTCAAAATTAATGTTATAAAGTAGTGGGTTTTTTTATGTGTAATCGTAAAGTGGAACATGAAATGTGTAATCGTTATTTCTTTTTCACGTTAAAAACCCCCGACGGTCGGTGTTTTCAAGCGTAAGAGCGTTCTAAAAAGTAAACACCAATTGAATTACACACAACAGCCGCCGTCCTTCCGATTTCCCTGCGCAGTGCACTGCGTTTTCAAACTAAAAGTGACAAATATTTCCAGTACGGTGATGTAGAGACAGGATCCGATGTGCACCACTTAACGCCTACAAGCCCGCAAGCTCGTCATTTCCCACGCCTACTTACACGGTTCGAGTGGCATAATAAATAAAGTTGTATTTCCGTTTCTGACACCCCGTTTGCACAATAGCCGGGTGTATTTCACTAGCCGATCCTGAAATATGTCTTAGTCACGTTCAGACAATTGTAACGGCAAAAGAAACGGTCTAGGCTTTTATAAATTGGTTGGAAAGTTTCATTGAACTGAGTCACATTGATACTGAATAATTCTGTAAATAAAATTTTCACTATTAAATATTCTATTTTTATTTCTGCTTACAATAATCCAATTTAAAATCATGCATTTGGTCGATCATACCACCTAGGAGAGGAGAATCTACAACTACAGGGTATCACCCATCAAACCATAATCTGTTTAATGTTGAGAATGAGAGAGAAAGAAATAAAGTTGTTAAAGTGTGTGTGTGTGTGTGTGTGTGTGTGTGTGTGTGTGTGTGTATGTGTGTGTGTGTGTGTGTGTGTGTGTGTGTGTGTGTGTGTGTGTGTGTGTGTGTGTGTGTGTGTGATAGAGAGAGAGAGAGAGAGAGAGAGAGAGAGAGAAATTGAGAAAGAAAGTGTGACAGAGAGAAATAAAACTGATCTAGGAACAAATTTCATTAATAGAAATTATGAATGGTGGAGTGGGTGCTGTGTTGTTTAATGTTTTATAAATTTTCCCACTAACAATATTTTTTTCCAGGAGTATTCAAGTTTCTTTATAGAGAGCAACATAATTTAACAGAAAAACCAGCAAAATTGAATATATATTTTTTTAATGGCCTCATTAACTAAGCATATCCAGCTAGACTACTGAATATCTGCGTTATTCGTTTTTTTTGGGGGGAGGGTATCTTGAAAAAAGAGCCCGAGGCGGGAATCGAACGTCTACTACAATAGTTATAAAAATGTTCATTACGATAGTTTCTGAAAGCGCTCAGTATAAAAACTTGCTGAGGATGAGATAGGTGAGGTCTGAAAGACGTTTTAAATAAATAGTTTTCAAAAAGTTGGCTTTTAAAACGTTCAAGGGATCTACTTCCTCAACAATTTTTTTTATAACACACAGATAAACAACCAAATGAAAAAAAAAGTACACTGTATTTTTATATGAGTGGATCAGTTTTTCTTGTTAGTAGGCTGGCAATTCCTTAATTTTTATCTAATTTTTTGTACAAGGATTCGAAATAGCAAAGGTTATGTCAACTCTCGGGATGTAGGTGTTTTTAAAAAATAATTGCAAGTATGTCGGTTTCGAATGCAGGGCCGATAGATTCGAACTTGGGATCTTTACGTTACAGTGATAAGCGCAGCCAACCCATTAATATAAAACACAGATTAGTGCTTAATCCTTATTTCTATTCAAGAACAGTACAAATATTGTAGAAACTTATCGACTTATGTTGGAACGACAAAAAAAACATTATCTATTATTTTCAGTATTGATCTCAATCTGTGGTAATAGATCGTAACATGTTCATCATATTTCACGACGTAAATATTTCCGACTGAGGAGTACATTAATCTCTGTAGTTTTATATTTATTTAACTATCTTACCGTATCAAGAAAGACAAGAGATCAATAATTTCTTGGGGCGCGAATTGTATCGGGATATCCCTTCCTTATAAGGACTTAACAGACCTTTCATTTTAAAATTATATCCGTTTTACATTAACAACATTCTTTAAATTGTCTACAGTTTGTTGCATTAATTAAAAATGACTTAATGCTAGTGAGGGGGAAAAAGTCATTTCAATGCTTTATACTTTTCGGTGCACGTTCTATTTTGAAATTAATTTCAACGGTTCATTCGGATCACGTATATGGAAGGAAGGAAGTAATTTTGTTTCCAGCTAAATTACGTACTGGTACAATCTGGACGACAAAACAGACTTTCGGCTCGTCATTCGATATGGAGGAAATAAATGATTAAATTCGGAAAATTTAAAATGCGTGTTTATTTGCGGACGTAGTGGGGTTTGTAAATCAGGATTAATAGAGATGATTTAAATTGAGTTTGTTACCCTTTTTTTAACAAACAGAAAAAAAGGCTAAAATAGTCGG
>CM077106.1:22255491-22290184 GCA_039619505.1 Cimex hemipterus | reverse complement strand
AGCTGCTGGCCACCTAGCCCCCCTAGGTAAAATTAACGAGCGTAACAAGTTTTAGTTTTTCCATTGGCCCAATCAATGGCTTTTTCCTTATTGGGCGGTACTGTATTTTTTTCTTTTATGTATTTATTCACACCTGCGTAAATTGTTGCACTTAAGTAAATTTAAATAGTCCTTTACAGCGTCTAACAAAATAAACACAAAAATATATATAAAACAGAAAAAAGAAGAACGAGTTTTTATTCACTCGTATACATTAGCTAACAAATTCACTGTAATTTACTGTCACTTTGGAGGTCACGCGGCCATTGACGTTAGCCGTCGGGGAGGATTATTTGGAAGGGTGCGGGTAGGAAGGTGTCTGACAGGAGGTTATGTGTGAGTGGATAATTGTTTGTGAAACATTTTGAAGCGGTTTTCCACTATTTCAAAAACATAATGGATGTTAAGGTCGATGTGAATGGTAAGATTGGATACATAGGTTGGTACATTTTGTTGAACCTCAAAGTTCGATGCCGTATGTCTAAATGAGTCTCAAGATAGTTATATAAATAAGACGTTTATTTTGCAAAGTCAGTTTTGAGTGTTTATCCAGCAGTCTTTTGAGATGTCTGAATCGTCTGTTCAGCTCTTGTCTTTGTAGCTCCAGTTCCATGTAATTCGTACATTAACTGTTGGTAGAGGGATACGAATGTCATAGATGAAAGAGTAGCCCGAAGAGTGAAAGTGACATATTCACATTTTTGTATGTTCATGCATATGTATGTATCTTCCGATGCTTGATCCACTCAAGAGATTTGGCATGACTTTGTAGGTCTGTGGTTGAAATGACAGAGCCTTTGTGGAAGAGAAGGATGGCAGTATCATCCGCATAAGTAGTAAGGATCGTTTGTGGAAGAATAAGAATATCTGCGGTATATAGTGTTGAGGATTGGTCCTAACATACATCCCTGTGGAACCCCTGCATCAGTGCGATACTCGGCTGGTAGAGGGTGGCCACAGATGACTGGAAAATATCTGTCGTATAGGTAGGATTTTATGATCAGGTAGTAGGTAAAATGGAGGACTTTCTTAAGCTTCCAGAGGAGCTCTGGTATAACATATAAGATAAATAAAATAAAAAATTTATCCATGACTTTTCTTGTTTCACCTAGTTTATAGATATGGCAATTTACCGACTTCGGCCATATTCTCTCAACGTGTTTGTTTACTACGTTGGTATAGAAGCATGTGCCAGTTTTCCTGCATCTTTTCATATTTACGTTGTTATTTTTTACTGTAAATATGACTCAAGAAATATGTAGTGTTTAGTGACCCTTAGCCCATGATTATTTAGAGATAATGAGATGCGGTCTGGTGAGACGTAGGTTTCAGAAAATCATTTTCTCTTCGTGCCAACGTTTCGATCTTTACTGAGATCATCTTCAGAGCCCGGGATTCATAAACATTGTTTGAATTTTAAATATGCATCTGGGATGTGGGAAAATGTAACTCAAGCGTAAACTTTAATTAGTGAATTTGAATTGAATGTTTTTAATCCGTTTTAGATTGCTTAAGAGAATTCTGTTTCTATTGCGTTTTTCCAATATCCCAGCCGAGTTTAACGACGATCGCAGACGGCACAGGACATCAATGAAGATTGATTCAGGAAAGAGAGTGCTAATGTTAAGATTGAAAGGAAGCAAGAGCTGACGAATAGTACTGTTAGGGCCTGGGATGGATTTGAACGCTCGCAAAGTTTGAACGATTCCGACAGTTATTGGGTAGTTAGGAGGTGTAAGTGGTGCCTCCCCTAACTTAGCCCTCAAATCCCATCAGGTCGCGTTGGATCCCCGCGCCTCTAGTGATAGGCACAATCTAATAAATTCGGCCATCTTGTACACAACTTCACCCTGACCTTGTAATATTCTTAGGGAAAGTTTCCGGCTTAACTTTAAAGAAACTAGTTGGGGAAAATTAGGTCTTGCGCTCGGAAAGTTTTAATGCTCTTGAAGGTCTCGATTAATTCATATAAAAATTTGTAATATTTTTAATTATATAATCACCCGGGAACCACTAGTTTATTGCAACACAAAAGGTAATAATTTTATCCCGTACACATGTTCTACAAGCAAAGTTGTAAAGTAACATCACGAAGTAGTATAAACAAACACGAAACTTAATGTAAACTTTCTGTTACTATTTCATTAGCAACAAAGTTCAAGTAAATAAATATAAATTTTCCAACATAACTTGTAATTAAGTAACCACCAATGAGCCGTTAGTAAGTTATATATTAAAACAATTAATTAAAGACAAAAATATGTCAGTCAAACGGACACGGACAAATATAAGCCTGGCAACGTTCACGAAATTGCAATAAGCACTCGACAAAACGGAAATTCCAAGACTCACCACTGAAGAACGTAAGATGCGGAAATGCCGATAATGAGCGTATCAGATCGAAAACTACCTAACTGCAGATCCAAAAGGAAATCAATCCGGCAATGTTATCTATTTAGAAGATAAATTTGATAGAAGACTAACTTGAAATCCAAACACACGGGTAAAAAAAACAGACGCTGAACAAACGATTTAAAATGCTTTATTACGTACACAACCATAACCAAAATTACCATTATTTAATTATTCTTTCTAAGGTCTTGGTTGAGATAAAAATGTCTGTCATGAGGGAGATTCGAACTCACGACCTTCGGCTATATACGCCGCTGCTCTACCACTTGAGCTTTCGTGACCTCGATCCACTCGGACGCCAACTTACCTTCCCAACCCACCTTTTGAATTTTTCCCTCTTTTTGCCATTTTCAAATGTCATGTAATCTGATTGGATTCTCAGCGATTTATGAAGTGGCCACGGGGAACTGTTTGGTGAAGTGACACTTCTTTTAATTTTTAAATCCATTGTTGGTTGCATAGTATTAATTGTCATTATTAATTTCTTACAGTCGTTTGGAAATACACTATTTTATTCTTAATCTATTTAAAAAAATTTAATTTTTTTCTTAATTGATAACCAGTTTTTATTAGAGAAAGATAATTATGTTTCATGCTAAACCACGTTTTTTTCCTTCGTGAATAGACTTTTGAGTTAAAAATCGTACCTATATCCTTTCTAATTGGACATCCTGCTTTTAATCAGTTCATATGTCACTTTACCAGCTAAATCTACTAATATATTGTCAGCTGTGGTAGTCTGTTCATAAAGCCGGACGAATATGTTCTTCTTCTTTTCGCAACTAGACTGGGAAAGATACTTACACATAAAAACTACTAAATACGGCTTTATGCTTGCAGATCCAACAGGAGATTGAAGGTTTATACTGTGCAAGCAGTAGTGTACTATAATTTCTTGAGTGCGAGTAAAATAGTTTTTTATATTCGCAGCTGATTTCCAGACTTACCTTATTCATTTATGTAGCTGTTTACTATTTTTAAATTTAATTTAAACGATTAGATCACCCATTATTTAGTAATCCTTCCATCGTGAAGTGAGGACATAGAAGGGTGGACGGAAGTAGTTAACTATTTCAGTGTTTGAAGGGCCAGAGGATGAGGCACCTCAGGCATTTGAATTGAAAGTCCTCCCCCTTTCCCACCAAAAAGACCAAACCCGCTCCAAAGTGTGACCTCAAATTAGTGGCCGAGCATAGTTCATCCCAACGGAATTTGAATCTGATAAAGCAAAACCGTTTTAAACTATCTCAAATTTTGGCCTTTTCCATTGGTTTAGCTATTTTCTACCATTTGCTTGACCAATTTTGTAATTCCTTTGTTTTGAAACAATACCATTTTTAGTAATTCTTTTAAAATTTAATAAATAGACGAAAGAAAATTAATTAACATAAACGAAATACATATAAATTGAAATGTGCTGTTTTTATTTACGGTTATGCCAGCACAAAATACAATTTAAACAAAGTTCTTTAATTTCCGAGTTATTAGTTCACGATCGTTTTATTTTTTTAATGGTTTCTAAAGGGGACAAATTACAGAAGTTTGAAATTACTTTTCGGAGAATAATTAAGCTTTACGGTTAGGGTTTATCGATAGGAAAAACTAATGACACCAACGTAAATCTGCACTTTAATAAACAACCGTTGTACTCTGTAGAAATGTCGATAATAACAAATAAAGCAAATTTCTTTGAAACATAGTGATCCCTTATCTGCAAAGTCTCATTGTCACAATATGGATTTCCAATAACATGGAATGAAAACTCAAATAAAATTAAAAAAAACAAGAAGCTACGATTCCTAAGATGTACTGGTACAATAAACTTAATTTTTATCTTGACCCATTCTATTCCACAAACGAAGGCAACCAAAAACACACTCTTCTTTAAAAGTAGTCTAGTTTTTAAAACAATATCAATTTTTTGGTGCTGCCCCATCCTTCTGTAATGAACGCCCAGTTTCATTAATCCTTCAATAAATATTTTAATTCAATTAACGCGGACAACCTCCTCGCAACATTCACAAACGTATAATACTCGACCGAATGGAAATCACACTACTCAGCAATGAAAATGGAAAAATGCTGAAACGCCAAGAATAAACAGATTTAGAAATTACTAACCTACAAACGCTAAAACGGAATCTGTCAGTTCAGTTCAAACTTTTCCACGCTACCAAAATTCCAGTCGTGTTTAGTGCATGTACCGTCCTTTGCCAGACAGCTGATCTACCCAGGTCCTTTCCTTAAAAACCATAAACAAAAAACCCTTTACATAACCTCGCGTACTCCTTGTGAAGAGTTGGGAGAACAATGGTAACTCCATTCAGGGATTTGTAACATGTGTCCCTCCACCCATGGGACAAGACAAGCTGCCAACAAAGCGACGGAGCATCGAGCTCCCTTTTTCATTTAATTTTTGCCTTTGGATATCATATCGATATGCAGATAAAAACCATTTACAAAAGACTTATTTGTAAAAGTCATCATCCCCCAAAACCTCGGTGTCAAACTTGCCTAAGAACACAGGGCGTAACCACTTTTATTTACAATTTTTTTTAAACATCGTATCCGAGTTAATATTCCGACTACATTAAGGATAAATGTAGGGTGGGGCAAGGCTCGGATCTACTCAAGCGAGCTGTTGAGGGGAAATTTTCATTGCACCTGCATTTTGAAACGTCTTCAGATTTTTTGCAGTATGGCATCTAGTGTCCAGGGTAGAACTTTCAGCTTTATTTATTATATGTACCGCTCACGTTGTTGTAGTACTAATGGCCCTCCTTTGCTTCTTTTGACAAAGACGGCTGACAGCTTTTTATGAAAATCCCGCAATTGTTTCGGAAGAGTCCCCGAGTTTAATTTGTTTGACACCGTTACTAAAGACGAAAATTACGGAAGTTTGAAATTAATCTGCTCAGAATAATTAAGCTTTTCGATTAGGGTTTATTGATAAAAAATAGCTATAAATATGTTGTTTTATAAACAACCGTTATTAGATTAGAAAACCGAAATTAGAAATTAGAATTGGAAATTAGAAAACCACTGTAAAAAAATAGATAATAACAAAATTTCCATACAAAGTTATAGACGATACTCCGAAAGACTGCCGTCTATTGAAAGATTCTAAGTCCCTACGATATACACTGCCCATTAAAAAAATGACCACCTTGTTTTTGCACGAAAAAAAATGGTCAACTTCGAAATAGAATATTTTCTCAGTCTTTTAAGTCACAGACCTATTTGTTAATAATAAGTTCAAGATCAGGGATACGGTCATCAGAAACAAGTAAGTTATTCTCTGCAAGTACTAACAACGTTAATAATTAATAAATGATAAGTAACAATAATTCTCAGATAACAATGGTGAGATCACTTTTTTAAGTTATCTAATTTTTCACTTTTTAAAGCGATGGGGACAGGAAATTGTCCTGGCCGATTTTTTCATGAGTACGTAAAATACGACGTTTTTTGCCCAAAAAGAGAGAATAACTAGAAAACGATCGAGAAATCGGACAAAGTGGCAGATGTCCAATTGAAAGCTTATTAAAATGTCCTATCAATTGCCATACGGCGCCACCCCAGGGCGATTTTCTGGCTCGACAGGTCTATTTGAAGGTTTCGTAAAAAGTACAAAAATTTACATGCTGTCGAATTTTGGAATTTACAGATGAATGACTGAAGCTAGGAAAACATACAAAAAGCCATATTGTTCGGGGTAAAACATTCTAAAAAATGAGACCTAGCGCAGGTCTGTGACTTAAAAGCCTGATAAAATATGCATTTACGAAGTTGGCCATTTTTTCGTGCAAAAACCAGGTGGTCTTCAAAAACAAGGGCATTATACGAACTCTTGGATTGTGGATATTTTTGAAGAAAAAAAATTGTTCGTTGCATTTAACTTCCAGTAATGAGCGCAATGACATGCCTAAATCGTTGCCCTTACCCGTATCAACTTTAACTTTGAACTATAAACAGGTATTTCAAGAGTTTTGCTCGGTTTCGGATTGCGAGCAAATTTTTCGTCATTGCCTTAAATCCACTTTTCCAAATTGTCTTGAGAAAAATTTGTAATATAACTAAAAACAAAGTTGCAGCTTTTTTCTGCTTAGATGTTGTCTAAAATTTAAAAGCCTTTGTTTTACTAACCAAGCCAGACCTACGTTGACGTTATTACGTTCAATTAACTTGATAATGATTGTTTTTTATTTTAGAAGTAAGAGACTATTTGAGAACCAGACACCAATTTAAATTAAAATTTGTTAAATAAATAGATAAAACATGATGGTTTTCAAGCAAAACTCAGAGGGCCTAAGACGAATGTACTTGAAATTAAACTGCTGCACCATCGCCTATCTCACAGTGGCAGGAGGTAAAAGGGGGTAAAAGGATGAAACGTTTATGCCGTACTTTACGAACGAGATATGAAGAAGAAAGCAGGTAATGTATTCTGAATGGTGTCTCCAGAACGTTTTACGATTTTCTTTAACTGCCGGACCTGCTTTGTTTAACTCGAGTGTATCGAAATAGTTGTAAAATAAAATTACGGAACGTGAGAACATTTAAAAGATTCACTCCTCGCGAGATTCGTAGAGAAATGGTCGGATTGCGGGAAGTGAAAAAATTTTCATTTTCCCTTTTTTGTCAATTCCCAACACGAGCTGCTCCAACCTATGTGCTATGGAAGAGAGGGTCTGGCAAACGTTCAGGAATATCAAAAACTTGGTTTGTTTTTCAGACAGCTTAATTAAGGTTACCAGGTTAAATGAGGGCATCTTAAACAAAAGCGAAATTATCTGTTGACTTGACAAAAAAACGCTTACGATTAAAACGTCAACACTTAATATACTAGGTCTTGAATTTATAATAATAAAATCATGTCTCAACAAGATCTATCAAGCAATTAGAAGATTCAATTACATTTATTAACATTATGCACAATGTTCAATCTCCATTTAGCATACCACACATAAATGTTTTGTTTATCCGTGACTGTTATCACTGCAAGACAAATGAAGTTGGTAAAAAAGAAATCTATGATGTCCTATGTAAACATGGATTGATTTTTATAGTGTCTGCATTGGCCTTGATGATTGATTTGTCGTCCCTTTGAAAGGAGTGTCAGCCCGATTCAATACCCTTCCACCCTCGACGAATAACAGACTACTGCCACCTAAGGCTACAACACATCTCGTTCTACGCCTCTTTGTTGTGGAAATGAAGCCGTCCTCTGGCTGCGGCATGATTTCACATCCTGGCTCTGTTTGAGAGAAAATAATGTTTGCTTTCCCAATCGGGTAACCTTTACATGAATCTAATTTGGGCTAAATACGAATTCGCTTACATTAAAATTTTGTTTAAAATGTGTTAACCTCTTTTGGAAAATAATTCAAACAATTAAAATATATGGTAAATTAAAAAAGCATAGTTCCTTTATTAAGCTTTTCAAAGAATACATGGTTTTCCTCATTTAACATTAATTTATTTTACGTAAGGGCAGAGCCCAATAAATAAGAAAAATAAAACTATAATAATAATAGATTGAAATTAAAATTTTCATAAGTTTTCTTAATAATATCAACATATTAGACTAAAATTATTGAAAAAACTAAACGAATTACATTTGCAAATATATTATTAATGATAATGAGAACAGGTTAAACTTAGCATTATTGAATACAAAATGAAATATAATTTAGTAGGTAACAGAAATACCTAAAACATGGAAAACAATATGTATACTAAAAAATAATTGTAAAAGATTAATTTTGAAAATATTTCTCGTAAATTGTGTTCTAATATCGAAGATTGAGCAGTTGAAAAATCTATTTTGGAATTAGTGGTATCTTTCGATATTCTGTTAAATCCAGTGAATTTATGAAAATCGGCTTTTAGAAAAGAAATGTGGACGGTTCGACAGGATCTAGTGGTATAATTTGGGACAATGAAGAAAATGTAATGAAGGATGTCTGGTCAGTCAACGGTACTGTGGACGATTTTATGAAGGCAAATTAGATTTATTTGTTCTCTGAGGGATGAAAGTTCGTAATTTGAAAAAGTCGCCTAAGATGAGAAGAAGATGAAGTAGGGATTTTGAATTCTGCGGTTTCAACAACGATAAAATTAAGATCGTACAACACTAGATCAGACGTGACCAATGCATTCTATATCAAAAATATCACGTATTATACATAATATACTTACAAGTATAAATATGATGAAGGTGAATTGAATTAATGATCAAATTATATCGGAAATAATTTCTAATGTGCTGGCTAATTACAATTGTAATAAAAACAGGATAGCACTTAGTGTAAGATTTCCAGGCGCAAACTAACCAATGAAAAAGATCAATTTTATTTTTTAAATGTTATGCTTGTTACCTTGAGCAAGTTGAGCTTTTTTGCTTGCTTTCACCTGGCAAAATATACCAGCCAACTGGATACAATAACATTAATCCTGCTGCTGATATTTTTAAGGGATTTTTAGGCTATCTAAAGATGCCAGACTTTCCTCGGGTAATCATCATCATGAACAGCCAATAATGTGCTACAAAAGCAGCACCTCGAAACTCTACACCAGTTTGAGTGTTGTGTGATTGCTTGCCGGTTTGTATGAGTAAGAGTGTGTATATTCATTTCTATTCTACTACAACCTGAGCCACTTTCTGGATCCCTCAGTATAGAGCAGATCGAATAGAAGTAAGAACCATGTCTATCGATGCCGCCTATACCGACATTGTTAAGTGAGGTTCACTGCATACCTGTTGTGGACTGTCATTACTCGAAAAAATTGGCGGTTATCAGTATTGTTCTCTAGTGTTCTACGGCTGTGTGTTGTGATTAGAGACGTATACCTAACTATATTTTGCATGCTCTATGCATCAATACCATCCAAAACTAAAAGCACAACACACCTTCATAAAAAACCTCAAATAAGACAAAATGAAATAACATTCCTTTTTTAATTAATCAAAACCCAAAATTTTTACAAAATCTACAACTCCAAGCAATTGACTATCGCTAGCTAGCAGAAGGTTTTAGGCTATCTTTTACCGGTTAAGACCACTCATGAGCCAGTTTTTGGTTCTTTCAAGTTTTCTTAGGCTATCTTCAGTTCTGACCATCTCCTTTTGATTTAATGTCTACTCTTGATGTCCTCTACATGGAAAGTGTAGCCATTGTTTATGTCGAAATGTGATGGAAGTTTTAGCAGGACTGTCATAACTTAAGACGATTTATCGGTTTGTATGTAAAAGTAAGATGATGCTGATGTAAGGGAAAAGTCTTTCGTGTGTTCTTCTGCGTGTGTGAACCTGACGTCCTCTTTTACCGGTCAAAGCCAATCTATTTCTGAGCACGTTTCTGGATCATTGTGAAAATTTGTCGGGGTCTGTCCATCTTTTGTGATTCCATGAACAAACATCCAGTATGAACCATGTTTAAGCCGTAACGAGGTACACTGCATTTCTACAATAGACTGTGTTAGTGTATATACATATATTGAAAATTAATAGAACTGAATACTTAATCGTTTGTTTGATATTTGTTAGGTTTATATTTGTAACATCAAAGCTATAACGTTGATAGTATTACTACGCTTCAGCTGCAAAGCTTCAAGAGTTCAAGATTCACAATCCGTGTCTGTTTTGTTGGGGCTTTTTTGCCGTTTTTTTCTTCCAAAGGAAGTTGTTTGAATTAGGCCCCCGTTGCGACTTTCATTTGCCAAACAGCCCGGTGGTGTCTGTTTTTGCGGTTTGTACTTGAAGCGGTCCCCATTCCCTGTCCCTTGCCGGGACTAAAGAGATCACCGCCGGCCCGGCAAAGCCATGCTAGGATTACCGGCCCCCTTTCCAGCATGATATTGCGTCTTGATCCTAAATTCTTCCTCCGCCCGCCTGGCAAAAAAAAACTCTATCCCGTGTCAGTGTAAAATCCCGGTAATAACAACCTGCCGCCGGGATAACGAGAATAAATAAACCGGAATTCGTTTATGTATTATATTAAAATCACTGGGCATTCTACTAACAATAAGATGCTCAGTAAAACATACCTCTGACAAGGGATGTTTCATCCAATAATAATAGTAACAATGAAAAAAGTCCCGTAAAATATACTTTTTGTAAGTTTATTCGTAAATCCATCCATCGAGGTAAAACATTAATAACCCATTAAAATTGAATAACGTTACAAGATAAAAATATGTCTCAAATTTTACGACGGAAGTAATTTTATTATTATATATTTATTACTTCAGCGGAAATTAAGAAATTGCAAAAACCCTCTCTACCCGGAACTACTAAACGTTAAAAGGGCTCCAAGTGAGGGCTGAGCTTCAATGTTTACGACCCTTTGTAATTTTTTAACGAGATTTTTTTGGAACATAGCATGCTGTTTATGTCATCCTAGTAAAGGTTTATTTGCTGTAGTCTGCAGTAGAAAAGCATACTTCTTCTTATTAACTTTTTTTAAACGAAATAATACAGTTTATGCATGTCGAATATTCAGAAGCCCAAAAATACTTTTAATTCTTGACTTTTCCTTAATCTGATTAACTTTCGTATAACGTAAGCTCGTTTAGCTATTAATATTTGCTCGCACAGACCTTTTATTCTTGTTCAATCGGACATTTTTTTGTATACACATTAGTCCGAATATAACTGGCACAATAGCGAAGTTTAATAATGTACCATTGTAACTCGATAACAATGTTAGGAGTTTGTGTAAAACCTGTACAAAAGGGGGCTCCACTGTTTTAAATATCAGAACAAATAGACCGGCATCGTTGAGAGAGGACCCATTATTAACAATTACGTATTCATACGTCTGATGTTACAATGGATTTTTGGGGTGAAGTCGGCTAAGATAAAGCCCGCACATTTATAATTAACGCGCTTTAATCCCTTCATTGACTCACTATGATATAAGACAAAAATACAATCAAAATAAGTTACCCAGAACAATACCAAAAAAAAGAAAATGTTCATTAATATCGAAAATATGGGTAAAAAGTTTGCCACATTAGCCAAATTAATTAGAAAAAGATCCTCAAAGAGTCAGTAAATACTCCAATTTCAATTATGGTTTTCCGCTTTTACTTTTTTCATCGATTTAAATGAAATTCCAAAATCAAATAAATAAATATTAAAGGAAAAACCATGAAATTTTCCCTATAACCGACGAAAAAATTGAATGACCAGAGAAACCTTTTATTATTAAAAAAAGGAAATGATAAAAATCATTGGTCTTTACGTAAGGTATTGGTTGAAATAAAAAAGCTAGCGTCATGGGCGGGATTCGAACCCACGACGCCAACTAGAGCTAGCGTGAATTTGATCCTAACGGGTACCAACTCTCCATCCCAACCTGCAACCGTTCGAATTATCCCTCTTATTTTTTTTCTAATATTTTTTTTTTAGTTACAACTTTATAAACCGTTGTAGTCCTTATGCTACAATAGAAATATCGATCGAGAATTTTCCCCCCTTTTTTTGCCCTTTTTTCAAAGAATCGAAGTCACGTGGTAGAGCAGTGGCGTATTTATTAACGGAAGGTCGTAGGTTCGAATCCCGCTCGTGACGCTAGCAGCTTTATTTCGACCGATAACTTACATAAAGACTTATTAATTGAAAGAAGTTATTTGGTGAATCGGACCACGAAATCTAATGGATTTATTGTCATTAGTGTTATATTCAAAATTTTGAGCGGATAGTTAGCAAGCAGTTATCGAAAAGAAAGAATAAAAAATGGGTTGTAAAACAAGTTTCCCACCTTTGATTTAGAATAGTTTAGAAAAATTTTCAGAACACAAACGACTCCATGATAAGAATAAACCGGCTAGAGTAGGTTATCCAGATAATAAATTCATAAAATTTTCATTTGTTTTAAAAGTACCATTGTATATTATGATTTTAAATCTATATTAGAACCAAGAAATAAGAAATGCAAAACTTCTAATTCTGTTTCAAATTTTTTACAATCGACATGTTTCCATGCGATTTGGTGTCCTGGTATGATGTCGTGAACACACCCGAATTTGCTCCTTGCTTAAATCGCGGTAAAAACAAAGCCCGTCGCTGCATAGAATATCTGAAACGAATTACTGAATTGGTTGGCACTCTTTACCCGAAAAAAAAAAACACCCACGAATCACCTTTGACAGATATAGAAACGCAGGAATATAGGAGAAGCCGAAATTAGTTTTATTCGCCATCAACCTTTAAGCCCAGGTGAAATAAAGGTCAAGGATCATAACTATTTAACAGGAGAGTGCAGAGGTGCCGCCCATAATCAATGTAACATCCGTGTCGGAAACCCGTCATTCCTTCCAGTTTTTATACATAATTTAAACGGTTAAGATAGTCATTTTCTAATTGAAGAATTAGATTATAATGATTGAAAATAACCGTTATACTCAACGTAGAAGACAAATTCATTTCATTCTTTAAACAGATAAATAACGTTTCGTTTTCTGTCCATCCGTATCAAAAATCTTACACCAAATTAATTAACTTTTCCTCATTGTAAAAAAATTGACTACAATGATAACTTAAACCTTATGATTAAAAAAGGAATATGTTCTTATGAATACATAAGATTTTGAGATGAACTGAAAGAAACTGAACAGACGAAAAGTACAAATGAGCCTACAAGATTTGGCAAGAATTTAATTGCCGTTTCAAATCAGATGCTGTTAAGTGATATATTTGCAAGATTTATGACTTGGATTTTTCCAGTCACACGGATTTCATTCTGCACAGCATTATACATGGCCGGAGCTATCGTGGGAAGTTCCGATTTCCAAAAATTAGATATGGGTTAATTAAAATTAAGTTATGATATGATTCTAATGATACGCCAAATATTAATACACCGAAATATATAGAAATTTAAGATAAATTTCTTGGATGAAAGAATAACGTTCTCTTGGATATCACAACAGGGGGAAATGGAAGCGATATGGAAGATGGAAGTGACATTTTGATCCCACTGTGACCACGATATGGCTAGAAATATCCCATCCTCCCCTGCGTTAGTCAGAGACAAATGAAAATTACCAAATTCATCGATTAAAACCGGAAATTAGCTATACAGGGCAGTAATAAGACTCAACGTAACCTATGGATTAGTAATTCAATAGACCAATACTCAACGAAAAGCATCTACTCAAACATTAGGCAGCCTACAAAGGCTAGCAAGCCTATTTATCATAGTGGCAATGAGAACAATCCCTTCAAGTGCAATAGAAACTCTGCTAAACCTACCTCCATTGGAAATATTCATACAAGGAGAGGCTATGAAAAGCTCATTTAGGCCCAGAAATAATCAAATTGGATAGAAACTAAACAATCCGGGAAACCAAAATTACCAAAATCAGACATCATTCTTAGAAATTGGGACTGACTATATTGTCTCGAAAACGTTCTTTACAACAGCGTTTGGCAAAAAATAGTCATGTCTAATGATTAATGATTGATCATTCAGACCGTTAGTCATGATTGGTAGTAAGTGACTAATTTAGTCATTGGTCACGATATGTGATTGATGGCTAGTCATGACTAGTAATTAAATACGAGACATGACTAGTTTAGTCATAATATAGTTAGTCATGATTAAATTCCGATGTATATATTCAAATATATTCATATTCAACTGGGATGCTCCAAAGATGAAAAATACACAATATCGTCACTTTTAAAAAAAATTTAACATTTATCAAAACGAAAATTCTTCAACACCTTATTTAACAAAAATCAATCTTCCAATTATAAGTAAAACTATGCCGTTATGAAAAGCCAAAAAATAATAATAATAATGAAATAAATAATCTTAAAACAAGCTACGCTTTGAAAAGTAAATCTGCTTACATAATCGACTAATGAAAAAAATATTTCTTTGAATTAGTCATGAATAAATTAATCATTGTATGATTTAGTGATACCTCGTGATTGAATTAATCATACTAAATCATATAATGATGATTCATTCATAATTAAACTTCAATCAAAATTCTTAATTAGTTTAGATTTAATTAGTTATATTTTGCCCAACTCTGTTTTACAAAATCCTATAAATTCTCAATAGACTATAAAGAAGAGGAAGGACACAGGAAAGAATCATAAACAATGATATGGTATACAGATGGCTCCAAACCAAACAAATCAAGGAACCGGGTCGGACGTTCTCTGTACAAGCTAAAAACATGAGCGGTCAAAACTCATAAGGGAAGTTCACTTCAGTCTTTCAAGCAGAAATACATGCCATCAATGCTTATGCTCTGGAAAATCTAAAATAAGAAGTTACACTGGCAATAAATCTTCTTAAGATCTGATAGCCAAGCAGCCATTAGCATTAGCATGTAAAAGAATCACATCCAAGTTAGTCAGTGAATGCATCTATAATATCCAAAACCTGAGGAAACACAACAACCTGATGATCGCTTGGGTGCCAGGGTCAAGAGGAGTAACGAGAAAGCAGGCTGACTGGCCAGAAAAGGATTTGCAAGACCACACAAAGGCCCAAAACCTACACTTGGGATAACAAAATTCTCACCCCCCTTGGCAAAATGGATTAAAAAAACGAAGAAGGGACGTTAGATACAGTAAACTTATGATAAAACAACCTTCACCAAGCCTGTCGAACACACTGATGCGACTGGAGTGGGTTAGACTCGGAGGATTGATAGGACTACTAACCGATCCCTGGCATCTGATAAAACATCTAAACAACTTGGCTATATACAACGAAAATCCAATCTGCAGATGATATAATGAGGAGGAGGAAACATCCACCTATGTCATCTTCGACGACGAAGCAACAGCTCAATGGAAATTCAACCTAACAAAAAACTTAGGGAATGAAATTGTAGCAGCGACAGTCAATGACATGAAAGAGAGTCAACTGCACTGAGTTAAGGAACAAGGAAGGTACAATAAGCCAGAAGGCTGTAGTACCTTGGGAATACTAACACCTATTCCTAGTGCCCTTATCATCATACCATACCATACAAAATTCATCAATTAGCAAATCATTATATATTAGTTTAGGCACGTTGGTTTAAAAAATATTGATTTATCTAAGAAAATATAAAATCAAGTTTAATCTTTTACTTTTTCAGCAGTGCGGTTGCATAGTAATGTTCAACTTAGAAAACATTATTTCTGCTTTACTATTTAAAATATTTCTTTTCGTATTTACTATGTATTTTACTGTATTTGTTTAAAGATTTGTGACAGACAACATGCTTTGGTTATAAGGAAATAAAAAATGATTGTTAATTTTTTCACAAGTGTAAAAATTTAAATTGAGTATATTTTTTGTTCGTAACATGTCATTTTTCATATCATTCTTAATTTATAAATATATTCACTGTCTCGTGTAAATCTTCATCTTTTGTCACGTGAAAAGCGCCATTTGGGATGTAAGTAGGTTACAGGCTGCATACGTCTCCACTTAATATCCCACATGTGTTCTATGACATTCTATGAATGTCAAACTGGACGATCGTGCTGGATGGTTAATTGTGCTAATCCCCTGCATGCTCTTAGCGACTAGTTTCTACGTTTACGGCATTACAATGAAAATGAATCAAATTGAACAATCAACATAGCGGCATTTTCAAAACTAGGCGAGAGACAAATTTTTTTGTTGAAGATGTAATATTAAAAGAGATAAGTTTTAATCGTTAGTCATGGTCAATTTTGCAAAACGTTTCTGAGAAAACTATTGTAACACTCGACATCTGGTCCAGGCTTTCGATTTATGATATCAACCAAGATCCAGAGAACAGTGTAAACAGAAGGTTTTTAATTAAAACCCTACTACAAAAGCGTTTCCAGTTTTTAGATAATTGAAATGGGAGAGCGGTTGACAGAGGAGAACATGACTGAGGGTAGATGAGAATGAAGCGAGAATTAACTGGCTCGAAGGGTATCAAGGAAAGCCGCAACTTAATATTTACTGCCGCTGAATAAACGTTCTTAACATTTCGTCAGCATGAAGAGGCGGTATAATTTCAAGGATTTGACCTGGGTGAGAAACGGTGGAGGAACGATATATTCCAAATATCTAAATAATGTCGTTTTACGTTCGGCAGAGCTCCTTCGGTGGAAGGGCAATTACCCCTATATCGGCCCACTTCGCGACATTTCCTATCTTAAAGACACAAATTTTCTCACATGAGTATGCAGTTTCCTCTTTTGAATCTTTATTTCAATCCTATTTTTTTAACTATTTCAAATATTCATGTTTGTTAACGATATTACATTCAGACAATAATTATGTACTTAAGAACGTGGCACTATTGTTAGGGTTCATATTCAATGGCGTTCATTATTAATTAATGCAATAAATATTTGACTTTAGTATAACAATGCAACAATGTAAACAGAACAAATGAGTACAAGTACATAAATATCATTCAATTCATAAAACGAAAGTAGCCAGCCATTGGTGACATTCCCCAAACTGCACATAAACACATGTACTCACTGAAACATATCCCAAGCCGATTGCCTCTTCAGTCGACGTGAACGATTATCAGTTTGGGAGAGTGAGGAAATAGTAGTAGTTGTAGATGAGGGTGTTTTGAAGTGTGAAAATTATATTATGTAAATGCGTTCATTTTTACTCTCACAAGTTCGAGAACGAATGGAATATAAGAGTAAGTATGGATGGTTTTTTGGATACGTAGAACATTAAGGACTTTTCTCAGGATTTCAAATTTGAAAGACTGGGTGGGGAAGAAATTTGGATATTCGGTTAAGTCTAAAAATTTAAGGTTCAAAATTTAATTTAAGTTGTATTCTCTTACACATGTACAGTCCCAGGTATTGTACTATACCTGCAGCGAGTAGCAATATGGCCGTCCACGATCTACTCAAATGAACCTGATTAGTGAACCGAGTTTCTAACCAGTCCGCAATTTGTAATGAAGTTCTGCAGTTCCAGGTAACTCGGCTGCCAAGACACTGCCCATTTTGGGTGTTTCTCAAGATGAACAATCAACAGTTGGACACCAATGTTATACATCTTTACGCTGCCTAGATTCTCGAAGAAAGGCGAAAGTGAAAATTCATGCAATGAAATTGGAAAAATTCAGAAACGGCAAATTTTCTTCATATTATTTCTATATCGTAAAGATGATAAAACAATAAAACAAACAAAGGGGGATGATGTTTCTTTCGTGATTTAACTAAAGAAACTAAATATTTCAATATTTTTAGTAGCTTCGTGTGTGGATCCGCGTCACTAATGAGTTAGTAGCTGACTAATGATTCCACTACAAACAGGTTACGTTTATTTTGTGTAAACAGCCTATGCCAGTAGTCATAATGGTGGTCTCAGAGGCTATCTAAGCATAAAATTAACTAGAAGTTATTTTCTGTAATTTGTGGTTCTGTCTTTGGAGGTTAGAGCAAAAAATGGCTTGAGTGAGAATAGAGAATAATAGTGTCGTTGACAAAGGTGCCTATGATTTTATAACAGTAGGAATATCGACAGTGTATATTGTAACAAAAAAAGGGTCAGGCTAAAGAATTTCCTTGTGGAAACTCCAGAATAGTATTTCAAAATAGTATTCCAGTTCCAGTAAGTACTAAGTATTAGTGACCGTTAATCGATAATTAGGAGCACTCTCAACGTGGCACAATTACGCAGAAGACAAGACGCCCTGAAGATGATCTCAATAAAGATCGAACGTTGGCACGATACAGAAAATGTTTTTATGAAACCTACTTCACACCAGACCGCATCTCAGGAGTGCTAAGTTGTTGTTTTTTGTCGGGTTCGAATACAGGGCCGCTGGATTCGAACCGGGACCTTTACATTACAGTGATGAGCGTCGTGTCAAAGGCTAAACCTTGCGGCCACCGACGCCCAACGAGTACTAAGTATTCTTAAGTTTTTGCTTAAGTTGTTTAAACCGGCCGAAAGCCAGGGCTACGTCTAAAAAGATACCTTAGAAATGCTGTTTTCCCTTAAGAGGTGGTGGTAGAATATTTAATGAAATCTTGATGTAATTGATGTAAAATAAGTATTGATTAGAGCAAAGTTAGCAGGTTTAGACATTGACCAAATCGTATTATTATTTATTTCATTGCGCATAACAAACTAAAAATTTTAGGTGAAGCTTTGAAGTGGAACCAGGGACGTGGCCCAAAATGAATAGCGATTGAAGAATATGAAATATAATTGGCGTTTCAGTTTTCAAAAATGACCAACAACTTTGACTACAAAACCGTTTTTTTTTATTTCGGGCATTGCTCGATAGTTCGGCAAAATATACAGAAAGGAACTGAGAACACGTCTCCTGAGAAATTCTAGTTTTTACTTTTACATTGTATAATATTTATATATATATATTGTAAACATTGGAATATTATAAATGATTTATTGTCTTTTTACCTAACGAATTAGGCAAATAATTGACTGCACCTTTTTTAATACTGATTAATTTTTAGAATGATATTTTGAGACAAAAATGAATAGGACATTTCGGTTAAAAAAATATACAACCTGATCAAACCTCCCTAAGCCTTTCAACATTTATTAACATTTATACCTTATTGTTCACACGAATAATGCTTTACAAACTGCACCTGTTTTGTTAATTCAACCAATGCGAAAGTGGTTAAATTGTCAGATACTCGGACATAAACCCATTAGGTCGGTGAACACAGCATGGTGGAAGGGCCGGACCACACGTCCCCCGAGGAATTCTTGCCTTAATTGTAATATTAATTGATGTTAATTAACTGAAAAAAGAGTTAAACAACAGACTGAGCCTGTTTTTATAATTAACTAATTTTAAAGAATATAGTATAGACCTGAAATGAATAGGACGTGTCGGTGAAAATTATATACAGGACTGACCTCACCACATTTCACTGAGGCATTTGCCTTTTATTTCACTATTATTTGTAAAGTGTTGTACAATTATTTATTGTTTCTTGTCTAAATAAGACAAAATAAGGTGAAAAAGCAAAGTATATTTTTTGGTTATGTTTTATTTGTGGAGATAGTTTGGGATGAATTGGAAAAGGTTGGTGAATACAACATTTTTCTTCTTTCATTCATGGCATTCTTGCTTTCATTGTAATATTGTATAATGCTGTATTATATAAATTACTTATCATCTCTTACCTAAAGAATAAGGTAAATAATGGACTACACTTGATTTTAAAATTGATCAGTTTTTAAAATGCTAGTTTGAGAAAGAAATGAATATGACATGTCGGTATACATAAAATTAATACACATGCCTGAGGCATTGTTATATTTATGTAATGTTATTTATTCTCATTACCAAAGTAACAGACTAAATCGGTTTTAAAAATCAATTAACTTTAAGTAAATATTTTGGGACAAAAATAAATAGGCAATTTCTGTGATCTTGACGATAGTATTCTAAAGCTTTCTTGCGTTTATGTCGTACTAATATTTATAATATATATTTATGTCATTTAAATAATATTAACTGCCAAGAGCACGGCGTAAATAACAGGATATATATGCAAGTGCTTGTGCTTCCTAAGAAACCTGCAAATTTGTTTTTCTGTGTTAATGAATATTGGACATTTTATTCTAATAATTTTGCAGTTCACTTCACTTTAACCACTTTAATATTACTAAGTTGGTAGCCGGAGAACATAGGATCAAAGGACCGCAGCTTCCGTGAGGAATTTTTGATTTTATCTTCCAGCAGAATATAACGTCTTTTCTTTGAATTGCGATATAAATCAGAATGGGCTATTTTAATTTACGGAAAATATCTTAACACTTGATTTTATCTTGGGCTTTCTTACTAATAAAACTGCCCTGTGTTTTTATAATTATTAAAGAAAGGTTTGCATGTACTGTTGATTTATTTATATAAGCTCCAGCCTGAAAGTACATAAGGACGCAAAATTGAGTTGGAATTTCGCCTTTCGCTTCACTGGAGGTGCATGGATACAGGTTTTAAATCTACACGGTTGGGTTCGAATCCCTGAAAAACCTACGGCTTTTCAATCAAAAATAATACAAAAGAAGTAATGCAAAGTGGTTTGCGACACTCATCGGGTAGTTACAAATTAACCCCCCCCCCCCTTATAACAAGAATTACTTCTGCTTTTTTTTAACTTTTACACTTTAGCAGTGTTAATTTCTCGATATTGATCGATCACCGATTGCACATATTACATATTATATAACTAGTCTAAGTGAAGGACGAGGAGGAACACAATATTTCATCATCGGCCTTATCACATTGCACATTCAAACTTATAAATACATTCGCCCTTAATAAACACCAAAGCGAACACAAAACGATATATCTATCAAGTATCCTATACTTTCTTCCGAAAAAAGGAACAGAGGCTCGATGTGCCTCACATAATGGAAGCGTGACATCCTTGGCTCCATACAGAGAGCGTGTGGCATGTAGGATTTAAGAATGATTCTCGGACACGGTAGCAAGTCTCACGGTCCCCTGTTTAAATTTTTGGGGGAAATGGGAATTTTTTATTGTATGAATACAATCTTCGTAATATGTGTTTTGTGTTTCTGTGGTTTGTATGAGTGAGTGTATTTATTAGAATGAAAGAGGTTGGGCTGATGGTAGAATTCTCCATCACTCCTCGAGCATTACGTGACTTGGGTCGATGGCGGAATATTTTTACCCCATCGACCATAATTAGATTAATTTGTTTTTGTGAGCAGATCGATGAAGGAATAATGATTACTCAATCTACCAAGTAGAATGGATGCAATAGTAGGTATGAATGCGTATTGAATGTATGTTGTAATATTTCGCATGCGATCGGGTCTGAAAGGACTCTTAAAAAAAGAATAGAGGGCGCAAAAACCAGATGGTGTGCTCAAGAACAATTCTAATATCGGGTTGCACTCAACTTGTTCTCTATATGAAGCCAAATGATGACATCCTTCAGATCGTGGTGTATGAGCTTGTAATAGTGTCAGTGAGACACATCGTTCAGTGCATGAAAAAAAAATCCAATAATTATGGAAGATATCTTCAAACGAGTTTTAACAAATATATTTGTGACTATAGTTTATCGTTTGTTACTTAGGAATTACAAAAAAAAACATGATCCACGGTTATTATTTATGTGTCAAAAGGAATAAGTTATCATAATAAAGATTTCTTTTACTGTTCTAAGTTGTATTTTACTGCTTCAAATCAAAATTTTTATTTACTGTATGAGTTGTTCTAATGACTCATCTACTATGTTTTAAAACTGTAAAGTTTATTTGATTATCCAAGCTTTAATAGCTAAGGGCAAATAATAACTTTTTTGTTACTTGATACCACAGGCAGTTAATTATTATTAATAGAGTAAAACCTCACATAAGGGACACCTCCGTTTAAGACAATTACAGATGCAACGTCATGAAAGTTTCATTTTATATGTACTTAACACTTCTTGTAAGTACATTTTAGATAAAGGACAAGGAGATTTTTGTATTTAACAACAGTCAATTGTTCTACAGTCCACAACAGTTTAGAACGCCTGAGTAAGAGAAATTTCCGATTAGATTTCTTTCATAAAAGCAATAAAAATGTTCGTTTTTGTAATAAGTTGTAACTATTTATACGTTGCCGAATAAATACACTTCCATGATCGACCTATGAGTCTAACTTTACTTAAACCTTTAGGTTTTCCTATTGTTCCTGTTTATTCGAGCTTCTGGGTTCGTTGATTAAAAAAACAGCAAGCACACTTTTTCTATAATTCAGGGCTAGCTTTAAATTTCATTCGACGTTCGGAGATGGGCGGAGGGCGGAAAAAAAACACTCGACTGATGGAATAATCAAAGTGGTTCTGAACAATTGAATACCGAACTCCAGTATACTCTTTCATCGGAGGAAAGCCGATGTAAACTATTCAAAACGTTAACCGACCGCTGATGGAAGGCTACCTGGTCCCGTCGAAAAATGGAAAATACACAACACGGTAACAAAGACGTCCTGTAATAGTTTCGATATCCGACCCAGTTGCTCCCCGAAGCGGAAAATGTTTGAAAATAAACTCCGACCTCTGAGGATATTCGATGCGGAAGAGTTGTTGAGTTTTAGTACTCCCGAGCCTGCACTTGATTCAGAACGACAGTTTTGACATACTACCAAAGAGGGAATCAAAAAGCTAATCCAAAAGAAAAAGTTTCGCGGGCTAAGGTAGGCTAAGGTTATTTTTTTTTAATTTTATTAATTAACTTATTTATTTTGGAATATAAAATACACGCTTCAGCGCTTTATAAACCAATGTTAAAAGTTGCGACATAACTTGCATTATTAACATACTGATATCCTTCTTTTTATAAGAAAATTGCCAAAGAAATCAACTTAAGTTAAATCCTGCTGTTGAAGTTTTTATTTCTTTTCAGTACATAAAATAAGAAAGCAATTATTAAACTTAATTCTTCAAGGTAAATCCTTTTTCAAGCCAGATAAAAAGTGGTTAGATGTCGTTTCTATTTTATCGTATAGATGAAAAGATCTAATTCAGCTAAGTAAACAACCAATTGCACAAAATCCGGCAAATTACAAAAATAAACGTCATTAATTGAAACGAATAGCACACTACTTTCAATTTGAAAATCGCTAAGGCAAACCATTCTGTTTAAACTAATATAAACTTTTCTATTTGGGTCAAGTCAGATTAAGCTTAACCCATTTTTAGAGCCGTAATTCTTCATAATGTTTTATCTTTCTATTTTTGCATATAAGCCGTGACACAATCTTAAAGAGTGACTTGTTATATTTTCCATAGCAACTTTCTTTTTATCTTCTTTTATCAACGGAGTGAAATATTTTACGTTGCAGCTTTTTCAATGTCCTAATGTCACAACTTAAAAACTTGGTCCTTCGTCAAAACACAAGAGAAAGCATACTTGTAACGCCATATTTTCAAATATTTACATTGGTTGATCAATAAATGTATTCGTTTATAATATATCATCATAAAAAGTTGGTTATTAATATTGTTTCTGTTGAACATGACAAATACATACTATCGATTAATAAGTAATACATTTCCTTCTTTCACTGCACGTAATAATCTGTCCTTTATTGTTTAAACAATCAGAGTGGAAATTAAACCGAGAAAATCAACGCTTTTTATAAAAAAATATAAACAATTTTTATTGACACTCTTTATCGGGTGATAAAGACTGCATTTCCTTGTTCGATTTTAAAACATTTTGTATAAATAAGCGTCTCTTCAAGAAAGCGGTTTATGGTAAAGGGTTTTCTTCCAAATCCAACCAAACCTTAATCTTCTTTCAATGAAGTCCGCTCAAAGAACGAACATTTGACAAGCTCGCATTATTATATTTTATATTTTTCAACGGTAAGGATGAATATATATTGATTAAAATTAATACAAACAGGTTTTTTAAACAAAAACAATTGATAGGAAAATAATAATTAATGAACAAGGTAGGTTTTGGTTTTACGCGTTAAGTTTCAAAAACACCCAACTTTTTTAATCAATTCTTTCAAACTAAATTAAATGAAAGGTCTTTAAGTAAAGACAGCTTTACCTAAGCCAAACTCGTTGCGGAATTTTTCTTGCTATCTTCAGCAGTTGGTCCATGTTATATTTTAAAACGTCTTCATTCAAGTTTGTAAAATATAAAAGTTGGAAAACGTCTAGACGACAAAACCATTCCGGCTAATCTGTCCCCATTTTACCAAATGAAAAAGTACACGGCCTAATAACACAAGAAAAAACCAGCGAGACTTGGCGGCCAAAGATGCTTGAACGCGGTTGGTTCATCCTCTTCAGATCCCAGCAAAAGGCTTCATTTCTGACTTAAATGCATTTTATTAAATTTATCTTTGTACTAAAATCCTAAGTTGTCAACTTTATTCACTTTCGATTTGACATATATGTGTTCTGGCTTACTCAAATTAAATTATTTTATTAGTGTTTAATTACCTTACATTCATTTTATTTCAGTATGTATTTGTTTATAGAATTTTCCATTCGATACGAATTAGGACATTTTATTTCATTCAATTAATTAACCGTTATGTAAGATATTGGTTGAAATAAAAAAGTGAGGGTCACGAGCTGGATTCGAACCCACGACGTTTGGCTAAATACGCTACTGCCCAACCCCTTGAGCTATTGATTCCCTTTCAACTAATACCTTACATAAAGATTAATTAATTGAAAGAAGTTTGGTCAATCGGACCAAGAAAATATAATGGATTTAACAAGTAAAACAAAATATAGCTTCACTAAAGCTCTCCCTGGCCATGTCATTTTTCGCCGAGATCGAATCCTGATTACTTGACATTTGGAAAATGGCAAAGGAGAGGAAAAATTTGAAAGATAGGTTAAAATTGGAAGTTGCTGTCCGATTGGATCGAAGTCGAGATAGCTCAAGTGGTAGAGCAGCGGCATATTTAGTCGAAGATCGTGGGTTCCAAATCCCGCTCGTGATGCCAGCTTTTTCATTTCAACCAAACCTTGCGTAAAGATTAATTAATTGAAAGAAATTATTTACTACATCGGACCCCGAAAGTATAATGGATTTTGTTTAATGTGTAATATGTTGAACGTTTAATTTATATATAAATTGGCTTAATGTAATTTTAAATTACTTTATTTAATAATGTTGTAATAATGTCTGTGTTCCATAGACTGCTACCTTTCCTCTCTCTGTGTACGTGGTAGGCATTTATTTAACAGACACTATAAAGACACAGAATTTGTCAAAAGAGGAAGTGAAATTATGAGCAAGTTTAATTATAGTAAATAGAAGGAAATACCCTGCTTACGGAATGCACCCCCTTTTAGCTCTGTTAATTTTAATTACCTGAGCACAGCAAAGCTACTTTGCTGCGTATACATTATTGAAAATTGGCTCGGTTTCGCGTTACACCGCCGTCTTAATAACTGTTGAATAATGTCGTGTAGTGCACTGTCGTCCTTTTATTGTCTTGTATTCCAGGCCGATTGCATAATGGCACTTGGGTGCGAAAGGCAAAGAAGGAACGGATCGATAATTCCTCTTTTCGTTGTGATCTATCCCGAAATTTACGCTAAAGAAGGTTTATCGCTTCGTTATTGTTCCCAAGTGTCGTTTCATACCGGATACTAATTTGGTCTCATTACAATTAGCAAATGTTTATCGCTCAACAGCTAGTACAATATCTATACAATAAACCGTGGGATGAAACTTTTTCTCCCCTGAGCCGTTATGATTAAATAGACCGGCGAGTATTTAAGCTAAGCCAAGGGTGGCTGAACCTGTTCGTGCGAAAGTACGGTTGATTAGTACTTTTAAACTTTTAGAGTTCAGGAGATTGGAGACGAAATGCATCATTAAACAGTGCCCCGGCTATAGGCTCCTGCTCTCGTTCTACTGCAAAAGTATTTTAACAAAAATTAAATATCATACAAAGGACATTTTATAAATAATCAGTGTTAAAATTTAACCATATGATTATTATTAGGCATTACAGCGGCTGAGACAAAAATATAAGTGGCAAGGACTTCTTCTATCGTCCTATTCTTGCGAGTTTATAATAGTTTTATCAGTCAGATCATTTACCATTTTACAATATTTGGTTTTTGATATGTGTCATACTATAAGCGTGTTTTTTACTTTAAAAAATAAATGTTTCATATTAAGTCTGAAACCTTTTAATGGAAAAAGTTGCCTAGATGAAATGACATTCCGCTTTTATCATTTTCCGAACATATAAAAAGACCCGAATTAAAATATAACGTACAGACGAACAACTAAAACTGACAAAATGTTTAAATGTGTCCGACAAACAAAACCAAAATAATTCGTTGTTCACGACAAGGTGGATAGACATCAACAAAAATAAATGTCGTTTCCCTTCCAATCCTGCACATTTGCCAAATTTCTAGAAAAATACTACTGGCAATACAGCACTTTTAAAAAACCGAAAATGTCAAAAAATGATGCATGATAGAAAATCAGCGAGACTATACATATTAGAATGTTCGGAAAAAGCAAAGTGCAAAGAATATGCCAACAACCAACTGTTTCCTCCTAACCCTTCAATTTCTACAAACCTTTATAAAAATAGTTCGGAAATAGAACACATTTGTGCAGATGAATTTAGCAAAGTGCAAAGCTAGATATATAATTTCCTTCACTCTCCCTACTTCCCAGCCTTCCGTCACAAATTTCTTTTCCCTTCCACCACTTTACAAACAACTTTAAAAATATTTTTGTCAATAATTTCCTAAAAATGGCAAAATGCGTAAATGAATTTGACAGACAAAACCAGGGAGACAAGACAGACTAGAATGATCGAAGATGGAAGGGGCAAAGACGATTCCTATAACAGTTTTTATTCCCTTTTTACTTTTTAGAAAAGTAGGTTCTCCTAGGCTGTTTTAAGCAACTGTATGGATTTAGAATATTAAATAATCATCGTGAGGCTCATGATACCAATGAGATAACAGTTCTAATTGCCTTTCAACTTCTCGAACTTTCCAGCCTTTTGAAAAACTGGAATTCTAAAAGACATACCAAACATTAAAAAGGACAAAAACTCAAAAATATCTGACAGATGCAACCAGCGAGACTCCACGGACCAGGGTGATGAGAGAAGGCAAGATCCAAAGGCAATTCCGACAACATGTCTAAATTTTACAATTTCCAAACTTCTAGAAAATTACCATGTGTTATACAGCATAAAGGGAAACAATTGAAATTGCCAAACTGTTCGACGAGTCTACGGAACTAGACGGACCAGGATGATCAAAGAAGACAAGAAGATTCTGATACTTCTACTACTTTACACTTCTTACTTCTACTTCCCTTTAACTTCTCACGCTTTTCAAATTTCTGAAAAAATTGAATTCTTATGTATTCTAAAAGGCATACAATCATAAAAAATTACAAAATGCTTAAAAAAATCTGACACACAAAACCAGCAAGACAAGACCAGGAGAAGGCGAAGTGCAGCTCTCTTATAATTTTTCACGCTTTCAAGCCACATAAAAAAATACAATTTTTATTTTAGCACACACTCTAACCAATAATACAAACAAAAAAGTTAAAATCAGAGTACAAAAGATGAAAAGAAAATTGCTACAACATATTTAATTTTTTGTACACCTTTCATATTTTCCAGCCTTCTAAAAAGAGAGAATTTACATTATAATGCGCACATCAAAAATGGCATGCTTGTAGTTGTACGACGGGCAAAACGACCGAGGCTGGAAAAGCCGGAGTAATCGGATACGACAAAGTGTAATGAAGACAATTCAAACAACAAATCTAATTCCATAACAATGTTATTCATTTTGTGAGATTTTTTGAAAAGTGATAATATAAATCAATCCCAAAAAATAAAAATGCTTAAAAATATCGAGAGAAATGAGAGAGAGAAGAACGATGACGATGTTCGAGGGACATGGAAAGTCTATTGCAACAAATTTCGTTCCGCATTAAACCCTAAACATTAATGTAAAACTAATAATATATAATTTCTAGTACAATTTCTACTATTGTATCCAATATAGGTAAACCCCGAATTTTTTCTTTCCTCTTGAAAATTTTTTAAATTGTTTTAAAATATATATTATTTATGATTCCCTAATAAATAAAATAATGATACCTGTCTATAAAACAGATTATCTACGAAACTGGTTACGTTGGTTTGTTTGTCTTACGCGTTTCTCCTTTCTGGAATGATGAAACTTGTGATCTTCATAGTGCGAAGGAGAAAGTTAGCTAATAAACTGCGAATGTCTTCCGGAGGCGTTTCTCAGGGAAGGGGTAATGGTTATTTTTGTAGTTAGGACCCGGATCGTGAGGAAGAGGCCGGTAATAGGGTCATAACTATGATATAAATAATGAATATTTAGAGATGATTAAGGGAAAACCTTAACTGCTCTCGGGACAAGGTTCAGTGTAAAAATTCTTGTAAATTGCTGAAAGAAAGGGATTATACATAGGAATTCCTCGACCCGGATTTCACGTCCTTTTGTAAAACTTTTATTAGAATTTGTATTTATTTTTGGATTTTGTTTTAAAAAGCAATAAGGTGAATTTTAAAAAGGGCTGTCCTACAAATACATTTATTTTCTGTACCCTTAGTATACTATTGTCTAAATGGAATCCAGTAAGTCCTTCCACATTAGCACACTAATAAATAGTAAATATCTCTCTGACTAAAAAATACAACAAATTGTAAATATTATTAAATGTCCCTCAGATCAAAAATAAAAAAGAGATAAAATTGATATTGCCATAAACATTTTATTGTTCCTGCAGGATTGAAAATTTTAATTTTATTTTTTCTTAAACCAATCATTTCCGCAAGAAATTCCAGACATAGTTATTTGTTTTTATTTTGTCTTAAGTATTGTTGTGATTTGTTTTAATCGAGATTACGAACGTTTTTTAATTTTTTGATGTAAAATTTTTAATTCAGTTCTAATCGAACCTTGAATTTGATTTTAGTTGCTGTTTTGAATAAGCATACTTTATTTTGAATTGTAGTGATATATTTCGGACCTTTTTCAAATATACTTTTAATCGAGCGGAAAATTATCAGTCCGTCTTAATTTTGAAATCTTAAACGATAGTTTTTACTATTTATTTTATAACTTCTATAACTATTATAAAAACATATATGTCGTAAGGAACGCCACTTGGGCAACCACGGGGGTCTAGCATACCTTGTTTGGAGGATGAAAATTTAATGTGGCCAAACTGGGTAATCATTTTTTCTCGACGGGCGAGCACGGTTGTTGGAATGATCCGGGCTGGAAAATAAGGGCGCATATGACAGAACACGAACGGATCTGGAAAGATCGGAGGTGCCAGAGAGCACCCTAGATCCTTTCATGCCCTACAACGAAAATTTGCCGACTATTTTATTTCTAAAAAAAGCTTTCTTCTATTTCCTTAATAGTTAGTTATAACAGTAAACATTCAGGTTTACGTTCTTGTCTCCGAATATATTTGTCTACTAAATTCGGTAAATATATATAAACGGTAAAACTGGGAAATACAAAAATTAATTAATTGGTCAAGAGGACTACGAAAAACAGTGAATTTAATATAATTAAAGACATCCATGAAGATGATTATTGAAGCAACAGGGTACACCTTGAAGATTGTACAACCACATTTTATAATACTATAAGAGATTCTCAACATATTATCGTGGTGTAACAATCTATTTTGATTCAACTAATGTGAATCAAACTGGCTTAATTGCATTATCTTACAAATAAGGTATTGAGTGGATTGAGTTAGTACGCTCAAATCAAAAATATAAATTGAGTCCCACGTGTGACACAGAGTTTTCATTACGAAAAAATTATGTATAATTAATTGAGCAAACATTTAAAGTTCTCGCGTAATCAATGTATTGTACTACATACGGTGTACCACGTGAGTCTTATTAATGACAAGACTATGTTTAGAAAACTACAGTTGATTTTAGGCGCTAACTATGGTCATTTCGGATATTTTTGCCGTATTAGTTTTTTTTCTTTCTTAACTCTGGAGAACCATTCTTAAATCCGGAGCAAGCCTACGTGCTCTCTGTATGGAGCCAAGATCCGCCTCTATTATAAGGGATATGTCGAGTAACTTTTCTGTGAATAAGAGGCACCTGCGCAAACCTTTGTTCACAAGTAGGTAGTCGTGTCAACCGTGTATGGCTAATTCTCAATCGGGTGAGGACGTTCCCTTTCCAGCTCAGGTTCCCTGAAGGCCAACTAACGGGCGTGATTTTGCCTCGCAAGAGCCTCTGCGACGACCGTGCTTATTGCTGCTGCCGTCTTTCTTTTCTTGCGTTTTTTATTGTAAGCTTAGGATCAGAAGGCGTGATCGCTATGGTCGGGTATGGAGGGGTGGGACCTCGTCCTCACGTTTATTACCCTCCAGGCTACATGTTAGGGAACCCAGACCACCGTTTTTCCGAGGCGCATTTCTGTAGAGTACAACAAAGGTTCAACAGAACCTTCCTATAACCCAGACAGCGCATCCGAGATTCAATACATAGAAGGAAGGTTGAGCCCTCTCAGTCCGGACCATCTCAAGAGCATGCCAAATCGCATACAGCTCCGCATTGTATATGCTGCAACAGAGGAGGTAACGACCAGAACAACCTCGGTATACATGGCACACGCCAAACCATCGCCACTGTAAAAACCAGAAGAAAACCGGCCTATCTATTTCTAAGGTCAAGGAACTTAGCCTTGTAGAGATAAGGCTGAGTACACGATCGTCGCGGAGAGCCAGACTGAGCCGGAGAGGTCCATAAGGATGTCCATCGGTTGCACAATCGTAGCAAGGTCGCCAGTGCCAGTCCGGGTATTGGAACTTTATTAGAACCAGGTTAAGCATTAGATAATTAACTGTTTTATAAAAATAAAAAACACGGTATCTGTGACATCAAGGTGTAGTGTTAATAAAGTGAGGATTGTTATAAGTTCCAAAACGGAATGTTATCTTTTAGGTAAGTTTTGTAGTAAAAAGTATGACTGTTGATTTCAAAGTGTGAAAGTGATTGTAACCCTTTTACATTTTGCGTGACAAAAAAAACAATTAATTGATTGAAGTAGTTTAATTAAACCACCAACACAACTATACGTATAGAGATGTATATTGTTTCTTTCCTTTCCTCTAGAAATCTTCTCACCCTCTAAATATTTTTAATATTCAACAGTTAGTTAGTAAAACACCTGAACATAATTCATTTAACCGAATGAAAAACAACAATTTGGGTTAAAATATCTACCAGCACGTGGTAAATTGCCTCTGAGAATAGTTTCCCACCGAGGTAGAGGAACGGGGTTCGGCTTAGACGTTTCTAAGATAATGTTCGGCAGTTATCCTAGCATCTTGGGCTAATGCCTGACTCGAAGCCTCCACTAACTGCTCCATTCCATCCGTAAACCCGCCCGCCTTCGACCCAAATATAATTTTACTTCCGTTTTGCGAACCCGGCAGCAAGGATAAAAGATGATTTCTCTGTTCCTTTCAAACACAGAGGGGAAAAGAAAAATTTGACCATCTTTTTTATTGTTTTATTGAGTTGTTATAGTTAGATTATTGTTAAGTATAGCTAAAACTCTGGCAATCTGAACGGGGGGAAACCAAGTCGAAAAACATTCCCAAAACGTATAATAGTGGGAGAAAGCGTAAATTATTACATAGCAATGTTTTGCAGGCCAATAAAAACTGATGATAGCAGTTTTATTGAAATTTATAACTTTTGGTCCGAAACCACTGACGGTCTGTAGCCGTTGTTTGTATAATTGTGAAATAAATATCGAAGGAAATAAACTTTACCAATCTGCTAGCAATAGATGTTTAAATGGCAACCGAACTTGATATTTCTGAGGCTGTGAATAGTTAAAATTGTCCGACAAATAAACAAATTTTACGATGTTGGCAGATAATTAACCTTGTTAGATTTCATAATTATACAAAAATTTCGAAGGGGTTGATACTTCATTTAAGAGTTTTCGAATTAATTGTATCTACTTATTTTCACAGTTATGGGTTTGATCCACCATTGAATATGGCAAGAAGCCGAACAGATTCTGATACATTTAAACCCATGTCAACAGATTTTGTTCTTTCAAATCTTTATACTACACAAAAATTGCAAACGTGTTTCATTAATAACTTTTAGAATCGCCTCGGGCATGTCGAAAATTAACAGAGATATCTGTATAGAAATTTATTAACAACGCGTAGCCACCGTTTTTCTACCTATTCTATTTATTTAATCTGAAATTTTCTACCTTAGTATCATTTCATTTGTGTTCGTAATTATGTTTATAAATAAAAATATAAATATAGTAAAATGTTTATAATTCCCAGGCCCTGAAGATGGCCTCAATAAAGGATAAAGGTCGTAATGTTGGCATGCTAAAGAAAATTTAAAAAAACTACTATTACCTACGTCACCCCAGATCCCATCTCACAATCTCCGAAGAAATATAAGTCAACTTTCTTAATATAACATTAATTTAATTAATATTAATTGATTCCTTTTTGGGTTTTCTGGTAGTATTTAAGTCAATTTTTTGTATCCAATTACATAATTGTATTAAAAATAGGCCAAAAGTTAAAATAATTATATTGATTTGTACAAAAATATTATTTAAGTTAAGATAGTACGTATAGCACAAAGGTTTTTATACCATTTAAAGAATTGAAAAAAACCAGTACTTTTTGAAATTTTGATAAAACTTTTTTATTTGAACAAAAATGTCATCGGAAAGTTTCTAGTGACAGTACAAAAATTAAAAGTAAAATCATCTTAGAATGTAAAAAGAATTGAGACAGTTTAAATGTGAAAGATGTTAAATGATTTAAAGTTATTATTTATTACTAATTATCAGTCAATGAAACACAATAAATTCATACATAGTTAGTTCGTCCCTTTGAGATTTGTGCAATGAGAACGCTTTGGATTTCCAATGAGTTAGAGAACGAAGGTATAAGTGTGTATCGTGATTTGGTTGTCTATTTATCAGGTGGCACACCTAGACATAATACCTCAGCGCGTTGGCGGAAAGTGCGACTGCAGAAAGCCTCCGTATCGGTTAAAAGTGAACAGTTTGCATAATTGCTCAAGGCCCTTTTATTATATTCAAATATCCATTGATTCCAAAAGTCAAACGCTTATTTATGTTTTATTCAATTAAACTAGAAAATTTCATAGAATAAAGATTATCTAATTATACGGCTTAACAATACTTACAATATATATATATATATATATATATATATATATATTACAACAATATTATATGGACATATTATACAGAATATTATACAGTATATGGAATTCAATAAGATCTGCCCCTAAAAAGGATTTAGCAGTGATTATATGTATAAAAAAGCTTAGCCCGTGTTGCATCGTGTTTCTAAATAAAATATTCCATAAGTCTACATTACACTGAGGCGTTTGCCGAAAATCGTTTTCGAGCCACTGGAGATAAATAGAAGTGGGCCGTAGGGGTTGAGCCCGGCCCGAGATTAGATATCAACATGGATATTGGGCCAACCTTTGGATGTTAAACTGTTCTTTACGACTTTACTTTATCCCCAGCGTATATTTTATACACATTTTTCCCCGGTGGATCCCTTCCAACCTTGAGCGTCTTTGACCCACCATCCACACAAAGAAACACCAAAATCGGTGCAATGTCCCGGCTTTTCAATTTTTATCGAGCTTTGAACAATTTCTTTTTTTTTTCTTAATTATTCAATTTCTTTTCTCCGGGCGATATATCACCAGGCTAAAAGGTTGCCCTTCGGAGACAGGCACGGGCAATATATCATTCTATAATAAGCAGAACAATATAAGCTACGCCTTGGGTCACCTACAGCCTAAATCAACTATACATGTTTTTAATATAGTAAATTAAATATAAATGGAATATTCTTCGAGAAGAATTTTTAGATCAAAAATAAACACATTATTTTACGTAAAATCATAATAGAATAAACCATTTATGTAAAATGTCTTAAATTTGTAACTTTACTGAAACGGAACACGTTCTTTAGCATCTAAAATGCAACATAATACATTAACTAACTAAAACTAAATTAAACACAGGCATGTTGCACAATTATTCAACAATAATAACAACAATTGTTTAAAGAGGAATTTACATCACAGTTTTAGTAAATTCTCTTTACTATATGATGCAGATTTCAGGCACTGATTATTTTATAAATTCGTATTGTCTTTTACGACCCCAAAGCTACACAAATGTATAATCACAAGCTTACGAGATTAAATTAAAATAACTGACAACAATAAACAAGGAATGAATTCAAATCGGGTTCGTTCTTAAAAGCATTAATAAACCGCTATACCAATGCAAGGGCTGACGTTTGATTAAGTCGGACTTGTTTGAATTTCAAACGGTGCTCACGTCATCAGAGTATTGAGCGAGTTGACTGAGGATGCTATTAGAATATTGATAGATAGTTTATCATCCTTTCCGTCCAACAAAGAAGCAAACATGTCCTTCCGTGTGGATAACGTTTACGGAAGGAGCCGTTTTGTGTTAAATTATTTATACGTATAATACAGTTCGACTCGTATCGTGCGAAAACTGTCTCGTGAAGTAAAAAGGACTAATTTCCTTAAAATTCAATTTTATTTTTTTAAAGTCAAGAGAGTGTACTGTATGCTATCAATCTTTCCCACAACTTCTCTCTCTCTCTCTCTCTCTCTCTCTCTCTCTCTCTCTCTCTCTCTC
>CM077106.1:22244742-22255091 GCA_039619505.1 Cimex hemipterus | reverse complement strand
CTCTCTCTCTCTCTCTCTCTCTCTCCCTCTCCCTCTCTCTTCTCGCTCATACATTTTATCATACTTCAATAGACACTCACCTTTTTAACTGGCAAAATTGTTAAAGTGTCTTCATATTGCTTTTAAAATAAAAACAGTAATTATATTAAAATAAATAAAATAATTTAAATTAATGAATAAAATGTTAATTTAATTAATAATAATTGTATACTTTAAAAGATATAAAATTGTTATTTAAAGGAGTTTGATTTCCTATTTGGGTTTTTCGGAGTGAACGGCGGTTTGGTAGTATTGTAGTATACTCTCTGTACTTATCTTTTTCTTCTCTCAATCTGCATAACTAACTACAACCTTTTTTATCGAGGGTTCGCAACGGCAGAGGTCATATAAATCCTCAGGGTGAGGTATTTTTGAAAAAAATGCCCATTTGTAAGTATGTCGGGTTGGATGAAAGGCCGCTGGATTCTAGCACGGTACCTTTACGCCTAAACTTTTTTTCTTTTATTATTTATCCTAGCTGATCTGCTCTCTTATGCTATATGACTCTTTTCAAAAGGAATGTTTTGTTTTTTATTCTTATTCCCTTTCTCTCTCTCATTCTCTCTCACTCCCTCCCTCTCTCCCTCTCTCTTTAATCTCTCTAAATCTCTAAATTCTATGCGTTAAAATATTTAAAGCTTCAACGACCAACATAACACTAGTCAAACCGAAAAGAGGGCATTAATAAAACGATTGGTAAATTATAAATTATTTAACTATAAATTAATTTAAGCCTTCATCCAACCCTTTTATGCTTTGGAGCGTACTAAGGGCTTAAATTAAGCCCTTCTATCTCCGGACTAAATGCGAGCCTAAAAGCTAAATTTATAACTGCAAGTGAGAAAACAGAAGGTATATATTTCAGAGGTAATTTCTGATGAGAAGAGAATCCTCCACGCCTGCAAATATTAACAGTAGTATCAAAGAAAGCTGCTAATGCAGATAAAATGAAATTTTCTATTAGCCGACCATTAGGCTGAAACTGAAGAACATTATGACAATTATGAATTATTTGGATATATAAACAAGAGCAAACGGTCATTTTGTAGTTTGATACTCCTGTGGAACTTGAATAATCAGTCCTAATGTAAAATCCTATCATGTCTTGGCAAATGCACGGAGAGTGTGTTTTTCCTTGAACAAACAATGCTGGATGTTATTTTTCTTTTTCTCTGGATCTTTTTCAACCCCTCCAGTAAAAAGCGAACCGGGGTATGATTTTCCACCGAGACTAAAATGTTTCTCCTTCTAGATACTTTCCACATTCTTTCTTTCTTATTGTTTATAAGAAAACGTGTCGGGGTTAAATTTCGTGACCGACTGATATAAAAGGCCGTTGTGAATGGTATTAGACGACACTCAGGATCACATGGGGCACGCCCTATTAAGGAATCACAGCCGCCCGACCATCCCTATAAAAAGGAAGGGTGCACGAATGTCCCTTCAGCAAGATGGCCTTTCGCAATCATCAGATATAGCTAGAAACGAATTATACTTCTTACAAACAAAACGTATATGTGGCTGCGTTGCTTGATTTGCCAAGTGAAAATATATTTTAACTCAAATAAATGTCCTATTTTGGTTCAAAGTTTTTAATAAATAATCATGATCATTAAACTACTTTTGGCTATTTTAAAAGAAACGTGCAAGCATTTATTTATTTTCAAGTTAAAGAAAGTATTATGCACAGTATTTCTTGACTCATTAATTCATTTTTCGAACAAGTTCATTAGTTTAGTCGTCTTCTTTGTACAATTGCAGGTTTTTCATATGAAGAAATGTTCGAGAAAATTAATTTTACAACTTTTCCCCACGATTAACTGCAAAAATGTCTCAAGCGGAAGGAATGGGCGGCAAAACGAATAGCAACGTTAATAAAAGGAGTGGGTTTACGTGGAAGGCAGCCTTGCATATTTAATAGGACACTTACACCAAGAGGGTGTCGGGAGATATTAAAGGAATGCCAATATCTGGCCAGAGTGATATACGACAGAGTAACTGACCTTGACTACCCTCTAGAATTAATAAAACCCCTTCGTGTCGACAACCACCCTATAATTTCTCCCTTGCCGTATGTGAAAGAGCCCTCTGTCGGGTATTATCTTTCATATATATAAAAGCCAGCCTTTTCCACTAATTGATCAACCCTGTATGTTCCATTGTATGCGAAATGGTTTTTCCCCGTAATATATACTGCAGTATCAGTTAAGATTTCCCGTACTCAACCTTTTATTTAATAACATTATGAAAAATATTAAGTTATATCTTACTCATTAAAACTATAAGTAATAATGACCCTTTCAACTTGAACAAATATTCTCGAGCTAACCTGCAAATTAATTAATTAATTTTTTGTCTTTTTTTTGACTCCAGGAACGTTAAGTTTAAAAATAAAGTTTAATTTTTGAGCAATAAGACGTCTGTAAGAAGTTTCTGTCGATACAGTTCAGCAAGACCGGCAAGTTATGCGGGTTTAGCCTAACTACACAAATATCCTGACAAGGAAAAAATTTCACCCACTTAATATAACTTGATTTGTTTATATTTTTATATATTAATCAACGTTTCACGTTTTAGTAACGTTTGATAATTCCGTCTTTGTCTAAAAAAGTAAAAAATGTAAATTGTTAAGGAAAACGAGAAAAATATTAAAAAAGTTAAATTTAAGAAAAGACGATTTATTTCAATTTTCTTTTAGATTTTTAATTAACATTTTAATATCTCTTATTTTCTTCTCTTGCCTTAATTACATCTTGAAGACACCTCGGCATACTTTCTACTAGTCTGGAAACGTCTCTTTACTGGAGGTTAGCCCATTCTTCACGAAGAATCCTTTCAAGATCGTAGAGTGTATCACGATGAGATGGACGTCCTCTTATTCGTCTTTTATCCCATAAATTGTCAATGTTGTTCAAACCTGGAGAGCGGCTGGCAAGGTTAAGACCCTGATGTTATGCTGTTGAAGATACGTCTGTACTTCGCGAGTGACATGTGGGCGGGAATTATCGCGCATGAGAATAAGATTGTCGTTGATTTCCTCGAGGATAGGCAACGCATGATGTTACAAAATTTCATCAAAATAGTGAGCGGCCGTCACAGACCCTCCACGAACATCAACCAACTCTGTGCGATTCTCCATTGAAATTCCCGCTCACACCATCATTGAGCTACGTTGAAAAGTTCGGCTCTGGGAAAAATTACATGCTTTGTACCTTTCATTTCGCCTTCTCCACCCTCTTTCAGGCCCATTCAATCCAAACGGACTCATATATAAAAACTACAGCAGTCTTATCGTTCAAAGACAAATGGCTGTGTGCTCGAGCAAATGCGAGCCGTTAACTTTGTGTATTCTGGTCAATTTTGGTCCTCTTACGAGAAGAAAAGCCACGGATTTAATCTTTCTTGAGCAGTGCGTTCAGAAATTTGGACAACTCAAATTTCCTGGAGTTGATAAATCACTTGAACAACTGTAAAGTGCCGGTTTCGCAAAATTCTCAGAGTCAAAAAAGAGTTGTTCCTGTTGTTCTTTTATACAAGGGCTCCCAGAATCTGTGATATTTATGTCTAATTGATATTCCCAATTTAAAACAGCATAATCATATATATATTGATAAAAAAATGAGAAAAATTAATAACAGAATTTTCTGTTATCGAAAAGATGAAAACAAATCAATTGGGTGGAATTTTTTACTTGTCAGTGTATATGTAAATTTTTCCTTTATTTCTTCTGTGCATTGTATTATTTACTGACACTTCCAAGAAGAGGACAAGCCTCCAGAACAAATTGTATGTCTCTATGAAGGTCGATGTAGGTGCAGGTTCTTGCAACTAGAACAGGAAAATGGTAAGATCTTACACGAAGGAGCCGCTGGCAAAGCCATTGAGGCTGACTAACAACCTGAAGCTGGCCAGTGAGTTATAAAAAACAGACGAGCCCAATAGATTTATTCAGGTTGAGATGGAGAAGACTTTGTGGCCGCCTCTTTTATCCCTATTCCCCTATTGTATATTTTGTATTAACTTTTGTTTAAATTTGCTTACAAAATGAACTCAGACATACGCCCTAAACATTACTTTACGTTGTAGGTTTGTATCTATTTTCTATGGATTATTATTATTATCGATGCGCGAAAGAAAAGAAAAAGATGGAAAACACGCAGAGGGCCGGTGATGACCTCAGCTGTTTGTCGACCCATAAACTTTCCCCACTTATATATATTATTATCAGCAGACGTTTTGTGCCTCTAAACAGGAATTACTTTACTGTTACTTTTTTGTTACTGTTACTTACTGAGAAATGAAAGCTACGGATAAATAAACAAATCAGGTTACAACTTACACCACCAAAGGAAGTTAAATGTTCCTAATTACAATAGTTTTTTGAAACGGGCCCAAACGGCAAAAATTATATAAGTTTCATTCAGATTTAGACTAACCATATTTACATCAAATTTGATGTATTGTAGAACAGAATTCGTTTTAATAAGTCAGCTATGAAAGCTTAAATATTGCTTAAATCGTTTTTCTAAAGCACCCACATAACAAAATGAATATACAAAATTCTAAAAACCTGTAAATCTTAGGGAAATTATAATATCATGTGAATGGTTTATAGTATTTGTTTAATAAAGCATAAAGAAAAACCACGTCAGCTTTAACTTCGTTGAAAGTTTGGAAGGACGGGCAGGACCGGTTTAGCATAACCATATTTATGTTACAATGTCAGACATCAGTGTGATTTCTTGTAGAACGCCGCTCTTACAATCTACATATAATCTTTGTGAGTCTGATTTTATTTATGAAAAATCGAACCTAATGAAAAAACCAAAAAGCCAGCTTGTAACTTCGTTCAGCGTGCTACAGTTCAGCAGAGGTACCAGAGACAGTATAGCTTATCTATTTTCTAGAGGCGATTACCACCGAGCTCCGTTTGTACTGGAAATTACCTTTTAATCACATCAGATTAAACTTAAATTGTAGTACGATACGTTGTACAGAACAAAGATAATCACAGTTGAATAATAGTATCAATCCTTCAACATACAACGCCTCCTTTTTCAAAAACTAAATTTAAATTCTATAATTAATATTATTATTATTAATTTTTAAGGGCGTTTTAACGGCTAAGGTTATTTCACGCTCTAACATCCAAACATTCTATTTTATTTCATTTTTTGGTAAAACAATGTTAATTTGATTTACAACGTCGATTACAAATCACCTCTGTCGGAAATACACATTGCTGATATTATTGACAATAACCACACTGATTAATGGATATCTGATGTGAAAATAACTTGTAGGGAATTCAAAATATAAGTGTTTAAGTCAAATTGAGTATATTTTTAATTATTCAGATATCGTTTTATTTCATTTATCAAATACATTTAGGATGTGGAGAAGTATAAACAATGTTTGTAAATCCCAGGCCCTGAAGATGATCCCAATAAAAGATAGAAACGTTGGCACGACAAAGAAAATGCTTTTCTGAAACCTGATCACACCAGACCGCATCTCACGATATCAGAATAATTATCGATTAACGGTCACTAATCTGTACATATATTTTTAATATCAATTGCAAAATGAAAAATATATTTAGAATTTATCTTCATTTTACGTCATTAAAACGATATGAAATCGTTATTCATTGATTTTTCAAAATGTTATAACGTGTATGGTATAGTATGGTACGGTGGAAGGGATACTAGGAGGCGGGGTTTGTATAGCCCAGGCACTACAGCCTTCTGGCTTATTGTACTAGTTTCTTCGTTTAGTCAATAGACCCAATCCTTCTTCTCAGAGGTATCAGGTCATTGACTGTCATTGCTGCGATTGGTTCCCTGAGTCTTTTCCATACGTTAGGTTGAACCTCCATTGAGCTGTTGCTTCACATTCGAAGATGATACGAGTGGCTGTTTCTTCCTCCTCATTGCATAATTTGCAAGTGGGATCTTCACTGTATATACCCATTTTGTGCAGATGTTTGCTTAGATGCCAGTGGCCGGTTAGTAGTCCCACCACTTCTCCGAGTTTTGCCCTCTCCAATAGTAGTAGTGTTTTTGCTAGTTTTGGTGAGGGTTGTTTCATCATAAGTTTACTAGTGTTTATCCACTTCTCTTTTTGTTTTGTTTGGACACTTTCGGCGATGGTGGATTTTATATTTCTTTCTGCTATCCGAAGCATAGGTTCGTGGCCTATAGATAGTTTTGCAAAACCTCCTTTGGCCAGTCTGTCTGCTTTATATATTACGGGTATACTTTATATTTTCTTTATTATTTGTAGTGCTACAGAAATTCGGTTCAGTCGTATTGAACAATCTTTTAATAAATAGTTTTTATATTTCAAAGACTTGTTGGATCGAATTCTTCTTTACAAACTTATTCTGTTAACTAGTGTATTAGGTATATAAAATCTACGAAAAGTAAGGAACATATCCTTGGTACTTAAGAACGAAAGACTAATAAAGAGAGGCTACCTACTTTGATTAAACATTTTATTTTTTTTAAACATACTAGATCAAAAATATTGAAGAGTTTTTGTCAATGAGCCTTAGAAGCTGCGAAAAAAATTAAGTAATTTTATTTAAATGTGTTTTTCTGTCTTTGTAATGCATACACTCTAAGATTATTATTTATATCAGTACGTTGGATTGAATTAAATGAAATGTAGATATTTAAGTAGCAAATCGAAAAGTAAAGCAGGCCCAAAAAATTGTTTTCAGAAAATAATTTGGATTTGTTTTAAGATTCGTTAAAATCTTCAACATGGAGGTTTTATAGCAAATAGACGTTTTTAGGTTAGATTAGCTGGGCTATTTTTTTATTCAATATCCAAAATTCACAACCCGTCTGGATTTTGTCTAGCTATGTATAATAACCTTAATACTCCATCTTACCATGTATTCAATTATAAATAACATTTGATGTTTTTAGTATTAGACCGTATACCTATACCTACCTATACTAGTATACCGACCATTTTTCACTCATGATTAAGTCTTAAAAAGAAGGCAAATTCAGTGCTTACTGCCAAGCTTTCGAATGTTTCATGTTCATCATCAGGCCATAGTACTCTTAAATGTGTCTACAGATTGACATATATAAGTTTTTACAGTCGATCTGGAATTTCCTTGAAAACTGATTTAGACCCAATATTACCAAAAGCTGTAACAGTATAGGTGACAGCGAGCTGTTACAGTCTTTGGTAATGTTGGGACTGAGTCGGTCTTCAAGGAAATTCAGATCGGGATTCTTTTCTTAGAATTTCGCATATCGTCTTGTCAATATGTTCAATTATCTTGAAAAAAAATTGTAATAATTTAATGTATGATTTATAGTAACGTATAAAACTGGGGAGAAAGGTGGCACTCTCTGTGATTACATCAGAACTCTACTAATTATAATTAACATAATTAATTTACTTAAGTAACAAGATATTCATTTTTCTGGCACTAGCCTTCGTTTTGGAGATAATCAAAAACTTTTAGATGTATTTGCGATTAGTACGAAATGATAAATACTTATTAATTAAAGTTTGTTAAGTCCCGATGATGGTGATATAATCACTTAAGGCTCCTCGGTAAAGCGATTTGCTAGTTAGACTATGCTTTCATCTTGTTTTTTAACTATTAATAATTAAAACTTCAACATAGATTGAATTTTAAACTTGTGGGTGAATTGGAAAATAATCTTGTTTTGTAAGTAAGTATGCAAATTTTTTACATTGGCTTCTATTATTTTTGGTTTATCGGCGCATTTTAAATTCGATGTAGGTTTCCTTTCTTTTACTATAAATGCTCATTGTGGTTGACAACTTTCTAGGACCGCCAATTGTACTTAATAATAGGTTTTCAATAATAGGTGTATATTCAATCATCCTGACTAGAACAATTGTAATTGTTTTTATTTTTTCTTATTGTAATAAAACTGTTTGGTCATCATTTATTCATCAAAAGTTAGTTTTAGATGTTAATTATCTTGTATTGTAAAAATCTGATTAAATTTTGGCAATTTATGATTATCCTAAGAAATTAAGATTGCAAAATCTTCTAAATTTAAAATTATGTATGTTCATCTTAAAAAACTGAAATCAAAAAAATGGCATTATCTAAAATAAGGTATATGAATGCTATAAGTGCTTGTTATTCCGGTCATTTTTTATTTTTCAATATATATATATATATATTGTGTAATATATATGATATTATATGTAATATGTTTATACAGGTACAATACACATATTCAACTAGGCGTTTTAAAGAAAGTTACTTTGCTAATATATAATTACACATATGAATGTGTACGATTGTTTTTCGATAACTAAAAAAATCCCCAACTTGTTGAATCTTTCTTCCTTGCGAACGTCACATGTCCAATACAATCCTAGACCTGATGGAAGAAGGGTTAAGTGATTCGCCTCAGTCCAATCGCATCCCAAGCTTCCCAGTCAAGGTAATATAGTGTGCACGGTAGGGGTGGATATCGCGGATTTTCGTCACGTCTGTACAGTATAACACTTGGCCACTAGCGAGCATTACCCCTCCATAGGAGATTCGCGCCCTTTCATAACACCACGGCGCAGACTTTAAACAACAATATACAATTGGCCAAGAAGAAATAAGCACTTAGGAGCTCATTCCTGGCCACTTCGGCTGAATTTACTTCTACCGGTGGCCATTCTTGTATCCATTTTTTATTCCCTTATTTTCCCCATTCGGAAAGTAAGTAGTGAATAAATGGATTCTATCTGGGCAATTTAAACTTGATGCCTTTTTTTATACGCTGTATAAAGTAATGCAGTCAGTGTTTGTCAAAACATAAATAACATTCGTATTTTACCCGCCTTTATCATAATTATATAAAAACCAATAGATTAAAAAATAACTTTAAATGTATAGTAGCAAATAAGAGAAGTTTATTTATGTATTAACGGCGTGACACATTAAGAGCAATTTTTTTTATAGAACGTCTTTTAAAGTAGTACGCCGCTGCTCTACCACTTGAGCTATCGTGACATCTTGAGGTCGTGGGTTTGAATCAAAAGGAGCGGCATATTTAGCTGAAGGTTGTGGGTTCGAACCAAGACCTTCCATAAAAAGAATAATTAATTAAAAGAAGTATCTTGTCAATTGACCACTAAAACATAAATAGGTTAAGAAAAAAGCAATTAAAATGTAGTGTAACAGAAAATGTCAATTGTTTAAATGATACAGAGGTGAAACCTTTTGTTGTTCTATATATTGGAAGTTGATTTTGCGGATTTTTTTTCTCTAGGGCTTTTTTTTGTGTAAAACCATATCTAACTGTCAATTCTTCTGATTAATATAAGTTTCAAAAGGGCGAAAAAGTTTTCAGACCTAACTTTTCTTTCCCCTCCCTCGCTTTTCAAAGACTTTACTGCCTGAAAAGTATACAACAAATTTAGAAAACTATAACAAAGTATAAGAAAAAGGTTTTTGAGGGTGGATAAAAAACCTCGATGTCTTCCTTCTTTTCAAGCAAGTTGAAAAAGTATTCCCCTTATTGACAGTTAATTTTGGGCGATACAGCGCGGCAAAACCTATCGGAGATGCGGGATTAGTCTAATCAAATTTTGCCGTTGCATGGACTCTCCTCTAACAACCAATGTTAGTAATGAGGAAGAAATCACACTTTAAAACTTAAAAACGAAAGACAAAGAAAGATGGAGAGAGATTAAAGACGAGAAAAATAGGGAAGTACAGAAAGAAATAATGAAAATATATACTTATATATCAAAAACGACTGATGAGATAAGCACACTAGAGAACTGTCAAAACTAAGTATTTGAATGTATATATAGAAAGTATGAGTGACCTAAGTAAGACAAAAAATGGTAGAAACCAAGTTTGATCCACATCGATATAAAGTGTGATAAAAAGAGATAGAGAAAGGGAAAATAAATAATAAAAGGGAGAAGATATAGAGAAAGAGGAAATGAAAGATATAGAGAAAGATAGAATATAAAACGTACACATATATATGTCAAAAACTGTTGTTGAACATAGGAGAAGCAACTGGAGAACAGATATTCAAAAACTATGTTTCACAGTACATAACAAGACGTAGAATAACTAGTAACATAAAAAAAAGCTTGAGTTCAGGAAAAAAGTACGTATAGTAATAAATTGTATAGACCTATATATATAGAAATAGATTGAGAAAGAGTAATACATGAATGGATACGTTTTACTTAAAAATCTTACAAATTTAGATTCGACCACTTCTCATACGATTAACGAGAGAGAGAGAGAGAGAGAGAGAGAGAGAGAGAGAGAGAGAGAGAGAGAG
>CM077106.1:22194899-22244342 GCA_039619505.1 Cimex hemipterus | reverse complement strand
AAGAGACAGTAGTAATACAACTATAAAGTTAACGAATAATATATACTGTATATAAATATAGTATAAATATTAGTATAAAATTTTATATCTTATTTATAGTAAATAATTTTATGTCTTATTAATTTATTTATCTTATCTCATTTCATCTTATTTCATAAAACTTTGGACATTTAGGTAAAAAGTCAAATTTATCCTCTTTAAAATAATTCTTGCAGACTAGTTACTTGGTATGGGGAGTTCATCAGGTGGTTTTACAAGGTGAATGGTTAAGCAGTAGTATTTTTAGTATAAGAAAATCTCATCGCATCATCATGGCATAACATATAGTAATCTAATGACATATTAAAAAATGAGTTTTGACGTCCAATATGACTATACTGAATTATTCATTCACTCGTTTGTATTGGTTTAAAAATAAACTTACCACTATCCTGACCTTCGTTATTTAAGTAATAGTTCAACCTTTATTCATTTATTAATGAACTTACTTCTTTGACCCACCTAACCTTTGATATGATGTTTCAATTTACGATTATTTTGACATGTTTGCGGCTCATTTTTTATATTTTCAAAATGTAAATAGAGTACCACTTAAAAGTGTAAATAAATATAAAAGTATCACCAATTTCTTGGCGAAAGAAGGCTAGAAGCAACCAATTTGATAATTTCAATACTCTCTCAATAAGAAAATCTTATAAAAAATTTCCTAGTTTTCTATTTACGACACCTCCCTATATTTGAGCCTCGTAATGTAAGGGATCGACTGGTATATCTAAAACTTATAATTTATATTTCTAGGGTTTGTTTTTCCATAAATGGTAATTTCACAGTACAATCTGTGCAAAAGTTTATATATTGTTTTTTAATATATAGTATATATATAGAACATTTCTTCGTTCTTTACATTCGCCTATGTTATTATTTTTATTTCTTCTTAGCAACTACAAGGGTTGCATGAAGTAAATCTTTTCTAATGATGTTTGTGCCGTTTGCTTGTTGGAGAAGTTGCCCAATGACAACACTCCTTCACCCTGAAACTTCGTCATTAAGTTTCACTGAGGCTTTAGGGCCACATTCGCGTCATTCGTCTTGGAAAACGTTCTGGTAGTTTTTGGAATTGATAGATGTTGTATAGTATATATTATTGTGGATGCTTAATGATTGAAATGAAATCTTTTAATGCGGGTTTTGACGAAGCAGTGCAAACGGGATGTGAAGATTGCTTGAACAATATAATTTGAAACATAAAAAAAAGCATTTGATGGAGAATTTTCGAACACATTTGAAATTAGAATAATTGACAACGCATCACAACCCTGCGCCCATAAGTCTTACCATTATAAATAACCTAATAAAATCTTATCTTAAAAATTAAAAATTTATTTTAAATATCTAATTACGATGGTGAACCAAGCAGTCTGTTCAGTAATTTGTAACGTCAGTTGTTTCTTGCCTTTTCCCTCTTGTGCGGAGATTCCAAGACAGTCGATTATCCATGAAAAGTGCGAAATAAAGTACAAGATCGATGGTGGACAAAGGGGTTCTATTAATACTCACTGGGCGACAGATGCTATTACGCAAGATAAAATTTATCTACGCTTTTAGTTAGGTTAATTTACATTCGTCATTTTCTGGCAACAAGCTGTCAAACTGCAATTGTTTCTATGTTGTTCGGTTCGTTTTTAGAAAACCGGTAAGTCACAAACACAGTCTGTGATAAAGTGGGAATGTCCGCTATCTTTGAATTGGTGATTACAGTAGATTATCTAACTGAGTGTGATTTGTCCTCTAGGGAAAAATTTCCTCCGCTAAACTTGTCAAATCAGTTTTCAAACATCATTTTCACCTACAGATAATTTTTCTTATATTCTTGTCTACTAAACCCTCATTGCTAAAGAACTTCGACATATTGTCATGTCATCAAACATTTTTTTCAGTTTTTTTATAACTTGTTCTCACTATCGATAACTTACTAAGTCAGTAAGGCAAACTTTTGAGAAAGATTTATAATCACAATATGTTTAGTGGAAAATTGGACTACCAAAATTAGAAGTTTTGTTTTTAAAGAATCTCCATAATAGGAAAAATATTAAAAATTTAGTTTGTATAATTATATAAAAGAAATTTCCCTTGTTTTTATTAATTCCACAATTTCTTTACCACAAAAGCCTTATTGTTATGCCAACCCATTATTTGTATCTTTCAGTCTATAGATCGCTTCTTAACACTTAAGCCGGAGGCTCTATTATTCTCGATTCAGCTATCTACTTACTGCTGGATCCTTTCAGCTATTGAATGTCCCTAATAAACTTTAGTATCTTGCGAAGAGAGAGAGAGAGAGAGAGAGAGAGAGAGAGAGAGAGTTTGATGAGTTCATGCCTCAAAAAGGGTGACTTGATGTACTAAAAGCCTTCACGCCACCAATTCAGTTTCGCAATATTTTCCCTTGCAGTTAAATCAAAACATTTGAATAGTTGTCTTAATTTCACTAATTTCGTGGTCCGCTTGACCAATTAATATATTTCAATTAATTAAGGGTTTTTTTAGTTGAGCTAAAAAAGTCAATGGGGCGAGCGGGATTTGAACGCACTATCTTTGGCTAGACACGCCGCTGCTCTGCCACTTGAGCTATCGTGACCTCGATCCACTTGGACACCAACTTCCCATTTCAACCCCACATTTTGAGTTTCCGAGTGGATCGAGGTCACGATAGCTCAAGTGGTAGAGCAGCGGGGTATCTAGCCGAAGATCGTGGGTTCGAATCTCCCTCGCCCCATTGACTTTTTTAGCTCAACTAAAAAAAAACCTTAATTAATTGTAATATATTAATTGGTCAAGCGGACCACGAAATTAGTGAACTTAATGATTTAAAATGAAGTATAATTCAATAAAGCTCTTCGTGGTCATTTCACTTGTCGCCGAGAATCAAACAGATTACACGACACTTGAAAAATGGCGAAAAGGAGGGAAAACTCATAAGGTGGGGTTGAGATGGGAAGTTGGTGTCCAAGCCATTGACTTTTTTATCTCAACTAAAAACCTTAATTGGTTATTTTAATTTAATTTCTAGCGCCACGGGTTTAATTTGGTATAAATTTGGTTAATAAATCTGACGGTTTAACTAATTGGTTAATAAAAATTATTTCTAGTTTCAACACCAATTTCAATAAAACTTATAAAATGTATAAACTGAATCTGATCGCGTGTGAAAGTATCTTCATATTAAAAACCGATCAGGGATGAGGCCGAGCAGAAAGAAAACACAGTTTCTTCGTTGAGCATTCGAGGAATAAATCGTCTTCGTCAGGACTCTGAAACTTGAATTTATAATTTAAACAATTTACGAATCTGGATAAGAATATGAAAGTGTAATCACAATTTTAATTCATTCAATTCACTTTGAAATAAGAAAAAATAAAATGTTAGATTATCAGCACTAGATCGAATATGACGAATCTAATTATTTTTAAAATTGAATGTAAGTTAAATTACGTAACGTTTGATGTTAATTTTTAACATATTATTGTGATGGATACACATTTTTTTCGTGACCATTCTCATGTCGTCGATCGAGGAGATTAAGTTGGGTAAGGGTGGTAAGTTTTGATACGGTTAAAGTTAAGGTTAGGGTTAGGTTAGGGTCGAGTTAGGTTAGGATAGGCCGGGTTAGAATGAGTTTTAAGGTAGGGTGCCCACCAATCGGGGAATTAGAGAGATGCTTAGGTAATCACTAGAAAACGCCAACGTTAAATGCTCGTACCCCTTGTAAAACGCACACGTTGGATTTATGTTTTACTTAAACGAACCGTGAATCGCAAAATTATCAAATATCAAACGATGAAATCCTGCCAGTCCGTTTCAGCTTGCTCAAAGTTGAATTTTGATGTTTTATACCATTTAGTGTAATTGACACTTCGCAAAATCAAATCACTCGGATTGGTTATTTGCTACAGGTGGAAATCAATGGCGGTAAATTTAACGGATCTTTGATATCCAGTACTTTTTATTTACGAAATACTACACAATAATTCCAAGCCTTTTATAATCTTTATTTAATCTTTTTTTCGGAACTGAACCTAGATCTGGGGAACAGTGGTCCTTAAGTGCCCAAAAGCCAATCTTACCTTCAAATCAAGTCATTCAATGTTTTCTAATGTTTATAACGTAGCCATATAGTATAGATGGATATCGGTGTTTCCCAATGTGAGGCCTATGCCTCACGAGAATTTATAAGGCATTGCAAACTAAGCAGACGTTTAAAGTAGATTGGCATAACCCAAGTCGGCACGTGCAGATTCAGCAAAGAAGCAGCAGAGACACCAACAACCAGTTACCAAACTGTGGTGCTACACTTGCCGGCAGGAGGAAGTGCTTTGGGGTCGTCGTACAATGTGACCATCAAATTCCTTGCTCTTCAAGAACAAATTTCCTTCACTAAATCAAACAAACCATAGTTGAACTTTTCGAACGAATCAATACCAAACACGGAACACATATTTTCAGTTGCAAAAGTTGCATTGATGTCCTTTTGGTATTCATGACGTAAATAATGCCTTAAATGCGTTTCACCCAAAGACATGATTTTCTATTAAATTTTTCGAAACAATTAAACAAGTGGAAAACATAAATTGAGAAAGCATTTTAATTTAGAAATTAAACAGTACTTTGGAAAAAGAAAATCTGTCTAAAAAGAAGTTTTTTTTTGCCGTCTACCAACCACTGTGCGACGGAGCGAGAAAAGGCGGATCCATAACGTAGAAAAAGGACGTCGAGTTGAGTGGGACAGTCAAGATGCCCTCTTGAAATGAAAAGCGATACTTGAAGTGGCAGTAATGCATTTTTACGGCCTAGAGCCTATCACAGGAGTCGGAATTTAAACGCATTCATTTATACAACTGTTACCATCGAAGGTCATGAATTTCCAAATGCACTCATTGACCTTTTTATAAGTCATAGTAAACCTCTGGATTGAACATTCATCGCCGAAAACTTCCTCTTTTTATTTCCCATCCTGAACTGGTTTTGTTTTTATTCCAGTTTTCATTGCACAACTTCTTGATGACTCAAAAACTTCTTTTCGTTGCAAAATTCCCTTCTTTCAAATCTAGTCGGTGAAATTTTTCTCTCATTTGCTTTTTTATTTCTTAATTTTCTTTCAACTGTAAAAGAAGTTTCATGGTTATAACCAAATTTATAAATGATAATCGAATTTTAAACTGAGTGATTTTTTTAAGTAAAATTCCAGTATATGGGCAAAAAGTCATCAAAGGATTAGCATATACTAAAGACAGAACTATCAAGCCTAGTCCGAAATATAATGTTAGCAGGACTACTGACTGGGCACTGTAGAATCCAGAGGCATATGTATAGATTCAAAGGAGCAGAATCAAACCTGTTCAAATAATACCAGGAAGATGAAGTATTACAGACACATGTCCTCTTGCCAGATCAAGGCTTCTGCAGATTGAGATTCCTGCTTCTAGGAGAGAAAAGCCAAGGCCTGAAGGATATACACGGAGGTTTTTTAAAAAGCGATAGAATCTGATAAAAAGCATTAAGCTTAAAAACTCCAAACAATGTGTGGTGTTTAGTGATCGTCAGCCAATGATTATTAGGAGATCGTAAGATGAGGTCTGGTGTGACGTAAGTTTTTGTAAAAACCTTTTCTTTATCGCACCAACGTTTCGATCTTTATTAAGATCATCTTCAGGGCCTGCGATTTATAAACATTGTTTAACTTAAACAAATACATGAAGGATGTGGGCAAAATAAATTTATAGAATGCTAGAAATTGTAGATTCAACCAAAGTATTTGTACCTCTCAAAATGTCTGTTTTCTATGTAGATGTGTAATTCCTGTGTGTCGTGTTGAGAGTGCCAGTAAGATATTAATGTTTTATGTTTATAAAGGTGGAATATGAATGGATAGGGAAAGAAGTCGGAATAAAAAGACATTTTTATGTGAGGAGTTCTTTGAGGTGAAAGGAGCCGACTATGGGAAAAAATGGGTAATGGTTCGGCCTGACTATCTTTTTAGAATTATATAGATGGTGATAATTAGGGGAAAGATAGCCAAATTGTAGAAGAATTAGATTACGTAGAAACATTTGATGTGTGGAATATGATTTTTGTGATGTGATGATTATGTATGTTATGTGATCGATATGGAATCTGATTAATGATATTAGAGTAGCTGCTACTGAATTTGCATGTGTCTGTTATGTAATTGATAGGGATAAACCCAGCAGCTAACTTGACTTCCTTCTTGTTCAATTGGTTTTAAAAAGATTCCTATTCACAGTAACTTTGCTTTGCAACGTCCGGATTTCGAACTTTTACCCCATCATCAGGTTGAAGGAGTTCTACAACCACGTCTCTCGACATGAATTGCAAAAGTGAACTCGCCGACGCCCCCGCCAACGCGACATTCTAATGAGAAGCTGGTTTTTAATCTATTACTAGAAGTCATGGCCAGCCATGTACACATGCCCATCTTTCCGAGGCTCATCTCGTTTTCGTTAGCGGCATCATGGCGGTAGCAATGAGGACACACCTTGCATGAGCCTACATGAGACTGATGATGCTTCGATAAAGATATTTAGTTGTGGTAATTCAGGCACATCCCCGAGATACTCAAAAAAGCAATCCTTTGGTACCACATGAGAAATATTTACATATGAAAAATAATAATCTCTGGAACTCACCTCAACATTGATGAGCATTGTACATGATCCTGGTCTAAAAGCAAATTTTACGTTAAGAACATCGTAAAGACGTCGTCCCACTTAACTGAACGATTCGAGAATAAAATGGATTTTGAAAACGGGACAGTTATTTTCCGCATCAATGAATCCACATCGACTTTTACCTTGATCTGTACTGGACTCTCAGAGCATCTGATATTTCCGCTTAATATAACAACAGGGTGAGAGACGTCGCTTTGATTGAATTTGAAACGAGATTACGCCCGTGTTGTCTGGGAGGAGATTGCTTACTTGGAAAACGCGGCTCGGATCCGTGGCCAATTTCGGCCTGAAACTGTTCCACCATTGAAAATAAACAAAGAATTGTTTATTCAAGGGAAAACGATAACAGCCCCGTTTCACTTTTCAATTAATGCTCGCACTTCAAATCAAATTTGCTTATTTATTAATTAAAATCTCAAAGGTAGCTAACATCAGTAATAGAGAACCTTTAAAAATGTATTTCCTTATTTCATGTTTATTTATCTCTAGTGATGTAATGATAAAGGCCTACAAAACAAAAACTTCAAAATTGTACAGCAAATGCAAAAAATACATGACTATCCAAACTGAAATGGTTTTGAACAAGTTTTTCTTATTTGTTACAAGCGAAAGAATTATAAACAGTGCAATTAATAACACAAACAAGCGGACAATTTTACTATAAAAACAATATTACAGAGAGAAAACAAGTGCAACACTTATTTTACAAAACATGAAACATGGCGAGGTACCAACTGTTCATTTGTACTCGTATCACTCCAACCAATATAACGACATTAATAATTCAAGATTTTTCATAATATAAATTTAACTATTAAATAAGTTTGTGTCTTAAGTTTGTCTCCACGGCCAGCCTTAAAATGTACATGATTTTTTTGTATGTTTCTGTTGATTGTTTTTGTTGTTCTGTTGATTGTGGTATTACGATTATTACGGTATTGCTGTCCAGCAAGCTCTGGATCTTAAGCGAAAGATTATTTGGCCCTGTACTCACATCCTATGCTCACTATGATCCCGCCTTGGGTGAGATCAGAGCATAGTTATTTGAATAAATGACCCCATTCTCGCCTTCTGGCTTAGCAAATTAATATTAACAATAGTAATAAGCCCAATATCTGACATTCCTGTCTGAAAATATTAACAAATTTTTCTAAAGTAGTTAGTTATAGCTGAGATTCAAGGACTTTAATACTGCTCAGAGACTAGATTGCTTGAGGACACTAGAAGTCCATTTGACTTCGAGAGACTCCTTCCATACTCATAGTTCCCAGGGTTCGATGTAGAGGCATTTGAATTTAATACATACTGCACAAACAAACCTAAGCACCAAAAAAGAAAAAGTGAAAGGGAAAACTTCAGTCAAGGAACATACAATCCTTTGGTTTACTGATCGACCCAGGACGCAAGAAGGTTCACCAGTCAGGAATATTTGCCCTAAAAAATGATTATTTGGAGTCATAGTGTCTTTCAAGCCAATAACCAGATATGAACATGATTTAATTTAAACAAAGTGTTTATAAATTAATACATAACCATCATGTCAGATGAAGGTAGCTTCCAGAGCGTTAAACTTATTAACTTAGGCGCGCAAAACACTCTCAACTTTCACGACATGCAGAAGTAAAGGGAAATGAAATAGATGTGGAAGTAACGGATCCATTTTCACACCGAGGATTTTACAAAAAAAAAGACAGGGTAAACAGACAGAAAACAATGAGAAACAATAACCCTAATGTTAAAAACACTCAATGTTAAATAGGTCTATGTTACATTTCTAATTAATTAACATCCAATTCAATTATAAAGGTCAAGTCGCTTATCTGTACATGGCACAAGAGTAGGATGACGAGAGATAATCGGTAATGGACAAACTGCTGACAACTTTCAAAGTTATCAGGTAAGGATACAGTCTGCTCGTCGAGGCTATCTTTCTCTTCGAATTCACGGGCGAAACCCTTGGCTTACGCAGCTTTAAACTTTCCTTCCAATAATGATTTTGTATTTCATCATTAGTTACCGTCAAACTGGGTGTTTACACCAGATTTAAGTTTGCGAAACGTCTACTCTTCTGGGATTGATTCAATTCATTATTTATTAAATTCATTACATTTCGGGATCCGATTGACCAAAGAACTTCTTTCAATTAATCAATCTTGATGTAAGTATCAAGATCAAATAGATCAAAGATACCTTGTATTGGTCGAAATGAAAAAGCGAGTGTCATAAGCGGGATTCGAACCCACGACCTTCGGCTAAATACGAATAAAAAGTATTTCATGTATGCCTTATTAGCCAAATTAATTAAAAAAAGATTCTTTTCACACCTCTTGAAAAATTCCAAAATTTGTATACATATTCTTATTTCACCACTTTCGTGGTCCGCTTGACCAATTAATACATGACAATTAATTAAGGTTTTTAGTTAAGATAAAAAAAAGTTAAAAGGCACGAGAGGGTTCGAACGATTTCCGTGAGGTCACGATAACTCAGATGGTAGAGCAGCGGCGTATCTATGAAAAAACTAATCATTGTTGAGGTGGAAAAAAGTTTTGTAAAAATGAAAATTGATATTGGTTGAAATGAAAAAGCGTATTAAGCGTAAAAAAGTATTACGAGCGGGATTCGAACCCATGACCTTCTGCTAAATACGCCGCTACTCTACCATTGGAGCTATCGTGGCTTCGAATCCCTCTCGTGCCATTAAATATTTTTCATCTCAACTAAAAACCTTAATTAATATTCTTAATGGAAAAACCATGAAATTTTCCCTATAACGGTTATGAACGAAAAAACTGAATGACCAGAGTAACCTTTTATTGTTAAGAGAAGGAAATGATAAGTATCATTGGTCTTTATGTAAAGTATTGGTTGAAATAAAATAGCAGGGTTACGAGTGGGATTCGAAGCCACGATAGCTCCAGTGGTAGAGTAGCGGCGTATTTAGCAGAAGGTCATGGGTTCGAATCCCGCTCGTAACACTAGCTCTTTCATTTCGGCCAATATCAATTTTTTTACAAAATATTTTTTCCTCTTCAACAATGATTTATTTTCCCCTGTGCGTTTTATGTTTCCATCTTCATTTCTAAACATCAAAAATAAACACAGAAATAAATAATAAAAATAGACGGAAAAGGAGAGTCGAAACGTATTCTAATTCAAAGAGGTGGCAGGGGAAGTACTTTCACTCACAAGAATAGATTTTACTCTGGGTTTTCTTGCTTTATAACGAGATTTAAGAGACACGAGGGAACCGAACTCCTTGTTAGCCTTGTCTGTTTGTTATAATGTACGCTTTCTGAATAAAAACCGGACGTCATAAAGGAACATTCATCCAGGCGTTAGCTCAATCCGATTTCCTAGATATTCGTCATTATCCGTTCGAATGTTTCTCCCTTTCTTCCTTGTGTGTATGTGTGTCTGTCAAGTTAAAAGCGCATTTCAAACAACCCGGACACTTTTATAAATTTACATTATTATTAATCATGCTGCTTCCTTTTAATGCATTCTCGGTCTGTTATAAACAATAGAGCCTATTATTGAGATTTGGTTATGCCAGACGACGCCGATCAAAGCTTTTTCCCCCTTCAATTTCTTCTTGTAATTGAGTCTTTTCCTTCACGTTTTAACGAAATTCTTCCCTTTCTTAATTCAAATAATGGCTGAAAACCTTTGAACCCTCGAACCTAAAAATCTTTAAAATGTCAAGATGAATTAGTTCATTGTTTGAAGCAAAAAAAGTAAAGAACATTTTTACTTCCTTACCCTAGAGAAAAATCATTATTTTAAAAACTCCTTTAGATATTTCATTTTAAAAAAAAGATTCAAACAGAATAAAACGAATGCGAAATCTCAAAATATATCGGTAAAACGGGACAAACAAAAAACGGTTAGAGACAATGACGGAAAATTATAATAAATCATTTCATAGAAAAACTTCCACAATTCAGGCATCTGGCTAGTATCTGCTACGCTAGGGGTTCTGGGTTCGAAACCCGGCAGAGCCCAAGGTTTTTTAATTGATCACAGTATGAAAAAGTATTGTTAAGTGATTTGGCTTCTCGACTGCGTCTCAACGTGTATTTCGATGTTAAGCCCTCCCGTGAAACAGAAATTAATTTAAACACTTGACATGCACATGTGGCTAAATTTCATTCGGCTTTTATTTGAGCCTCATCAGTATAAATTAAATCCCCATGAACTTTTCGTTCTTTATGAGGATGTCAAATTTTTCAGTCCAACACCAAGTAATATGCCAGGTCATAAGTTTTCACGGCCAGCTTTAAATTTTATTCCAAAATGATGAAAATTTCTTATAAAACCATCATTTTTTAAAATTATTATTCGAAGTAATGACCTTTACGATGAGGTAAACTAGATATTTCTTATGTGCATTTTGTATAAAGGTAAAAAGTAGTTAAGAATTGGACTAAGAATTATGAACTTATATAGTATATATATTTTTTATACTATACATTTTTAATTTTGATATTTCCGTACTGATATGATAATCTATGTTTTAAAGGGTTTTATGGTAGGCCAAGGGCTACCTTTATCAAAAGGAAGCTATTACTTTAAGTTTATGTTCTACCATAGTCAATCAGTTAATTTTTTTGTCTCACCCAGGTTGAAAAAATTGGCAATGAACTCTTATATTTATGCGCCGATGTTTCATCGTGACATTCATCACGATGATTAATCATTGTATGACAAGAATCACTTTACTTTTACAGACAAGAAACTACTGTGTGACGTATAAAAAGAAAATTGTATATGCTTGAAAACGTAGAAATATACAAACATGAACCACTTAAGACTCCAAAAACTCATGAAAACACAAAGTTACAACAGTTCAACAACAAAGAACAGTTCAAATACATAATTTCCACCATTCCGCTGTAAAAATTAAAATGAAAGAGATAAGACGATCACAAAAACAGACCGGAACAATCGAAAAACATGAACCCTCACGAGCTTATAAAATGGATTTGACAAATCCCACAGATTTAACACTAAAGATGACGAAATATTGAAACGAATTTGATTAGGGAAGGCGACAGATGTATATCGGTCTATCAATTTTATACATATTTGTTCCAGGTATATCATTCTTTATTCACAAGAGTACAAAGATATATATATATACATATTTTTTAATCTTACTGCCATTGCAACATTACACAAATATGTTCGCAATGTCTTAAAACAGTTGGATGGATGATAGAGAAGCCCAGTTCAAGTTCTCAGCCAGATCCCAGGGAATCTTTTGGATATATGGGCCCACCGAAAATCCATTGGTCGTACATAAAAAAAGGATTTTTCAAAGAGCTAGCTCAGTCAAGATCCCCTCATGATCTAGCAAGGGATGAAACGTTTATACCTAAATCTGTACAAACTTTCAGAAAGACGCGCAATAATTCCGTCAACTCCATTTCCAAGGGAAAAACTTTTTCAAAGACTGGACCTTCAGCATCCTTTTCAAGAAATCAATTCCGTTCAAAAATGCTTCAAAACTTTTATTTTTGTAATCAGTACCTAGCAATATGTTTTGAAATATTAAAATAGTCTTACTGCAGGTCTTCTACTACTGCATTTATTATGAAATTGTATTTTTTATACATTTATTTTTATGTTATTTTTTTTAAAACACCTTTTATATATACCAGATTTGATATTATCCTTCCCTCCCTTTTCTTTTATTAGACAATTTTTTTAAATTGTGCATTCATCGAAGAAACGAGATAACTTTTGGACTAGAAGTTTTAGAGCTGTTTTAGTCTATCAGTCACGTCACGCTTTCTCGCCTTCTTCAGTAAACGGTCAGACCGAGGTTAGACAGAATTTTATGAAACAATCAAACTACACATTTTCAAAGTGTAAAACAGTAAATATTAAAAGCAAAGAATCATTCGATTATGTATAAAAGGAGAAATTCTGATAAAGTTTAATTCCGGAAAAACTTTCCTCCTTTATTTTGTAAAACCTTTAAGTAAAAGTTGGAAACATTTTTTATTTAAAAAAAAAAATCTCCAGAATCGCCTCAGGTATGTCTCAAGTTGACAGAAGGCGTATCTGTATAGGATTTTATTAACAACGGGTTTTCACCATTTTCTTACCCCCTTCTCCACATTTTCTTTGCTTCCTGAAAATAAAACGATTACTTTTGTGGAGCTTTAATTTAATCAAACAGCCACTCGGCTATTTAGTGAAAAAAAATGAAAAAGAAAAAGAAAGAGAGAGGCCACTTTGAAACGAAGTAGATAATGTTTCTAAAATTTCATAATTCGGTTTAAAACTATTACGTTACACTTATTTAAACTGTTAAGTACAAAATAATTAAATTTATTTTTAAAAACTAGTATCACATGGAGATATTATTAGACGAATTTTGAAATAAATAAATAACAAAAAATAAAGATCAATTTTATAAAACTGCCAACAATAGAAAAACATGTTTAAATAAAAACCGAATATTATATTATTCTTTATACTATATCATTCTGGTTTAACATATTAAACGATTCTGTGTATATGAATCATATTTTTTATCATGCTGACGTATTGTGAGATTTACGCTTGGGGTCTGCGGCTTGATGAACTTGTATTTTGTTCATTTCCTCGGTGTTTTAGTCTGATCCACCACAAAAGACGACTAGGAGGCGAAACGCCTCTCACAGGCCGGAGTGATCGGAAACGACCAACTACAGCCCAAAGCTAGTTGAACAAGTTTAATTTTATAAATCTTTCAATAAATACTTGACAATTATAGTTTTAACATTTCATTTTATTATATGGCATTCGCTTGCACAGTGTATTTTTCATTAGTTTATTATATGTTTGTTTTATACGTAATTTTTTTGAACTTTGGTGACTTGTACAAACCGCAATTTGATTAATGACTATGCTCCCTTATTACATTCTCTTGATTTTTTTTATATTTCCCTTGATAAACAAAAAACTCATTATAATGATTTATTTCGTGGCAAGAAGCTGTCGATCAAAGCTGTTTCCCCGGACCGACCCGCCTCTCGCCTTTCCGATTTAATAAAATTCATTACATTATAATTAGATATTATGAAGTTTGCATAAATTAAACGTATTATTCCCTGGTCCTGATGTGATTAAGGGACGGGCCGAGTAATTCCTTATTCACAAGGGAAAAGGACAATTAATCAGGCTAAGTTTTGAATAACTTAATTATCTTGTTTTTTCCCCCATACCCCAGAGGGTATGAGACAATTGCCTCTTGTTGTCATCTCCGAGTTATTTTGACAAAACAATTATAAAACACGTGATCACCTGGGCAGTGTTGAAATATCTGCCTAAACGAGCAACAGAAGATTATTTTTAGACGAATTCAAAAGTTATTGGTTAACTTTCGTAAGTAAAGTTCATTCCAAGTACAGTATGCATTTTTTCACTTCACCTTTCAACGAATGATTATTTACAGTATAGGAAATTGAAAAAAGAAAATAGGAAAAGTTTCATAGTTAATGTTACTTGGTTGCAGTTTTCCTGTACTGTAAGTAAGCGTACGTACCGCTCCAAACTCTCGTGGAAACTGCACACAAAGTCTAGTCAAAATGCAGATAAGATAGAGTCCATGCTTAAAACTTTACATCAAGATATGAGCCAGGATTTGGAAATTTTATAAAGAAATTGTGAAAATTTCTCAATTGCCGAACAACCGTCGTCCTCTCCTTAGCATCGTTCATTAAACATAAGGTGATTAACTATAGGTCAATGGACTACACTTTTTGATCCAGTTGAAATTGATTATAAGATATACAATTCATATACACTGACAGGGAAAAAATTCCTCCCACTTGTAAAATAACTTGATTTGTATGTATTTTTATATATTAATTTTAAAAGTTTCACGTTTAATAATTGTGTCAAAAAATGTTTTAAAAAATATAAATCGCTAAGGAAAATTTAAAAAAATGATAAAAACAATTTTAAAAAAATGGGACGAGTATCTACACTGCATGCAGATACATCTGTACATGGATGTGTCTTATGATGGTTATTTAAACACACTCGCAGATTATCAGGGAACGCGTATTTATTAATTTGAGGATTGTTTTTATTTGGAAGCTCATTACAACCCCGTCGCGTCAAAAGCGTCAATCGCGTCGCGTCATAAGCGTTGAATCACGTCGCGTGATAAGAATCAATCGCGTCGCGTCATATGCGTCAGTCGCGTCGCGTCATAGGTGTCATGAGCGTCGCGTCAATCACTTCGCATCATACGCGTCAAAAGCGTCAATCGCGTCGCGTCACAGGCGTCGCGTCATAAGCGTCAACCGCGTCGCGTCATAACACCTGCCCACCCGTTCGTTCTCGTGTATGCTTGGTAAACAGTGCACCGACGCACGGTCGTTGTAACAATTTCCGTGTTAAACTTTCGGACTGACCCCCAGCCACATATCCATGTCAAAAAAGGCGGAAAAATAAAATTTGTTTTAATTTTGTTTTAGATTTTTATTAAATACATTTCAATATCGCGTAATTTCTCATATTCCTCTAATTACATATCAAAGGCGCTTCTGCATAATTTCTTTATATTAACATTTTATTTTATTGTAAGATTCTTAAGGTAAGATTTCCTGTACTCAACCTTTTATTCAATAACATTATAAAAAAATTTTAAGTTACGACTTACTCATTATAAGTAATAATGCCGTTTAAATTGTAGAGCTAAACTGCGAATTAATTTTTTTAATTTTTTTAATGAGCAATGAAGTTATGGTGAAATAAGAAGTCTGTAAGAAGTTTTTGTCGATACAGTTCAGCAAGACCGGCAAGTAATGCGGGTTTAGCCTAACTACATAAATATCCTGACAGGAAAAAATTTCATCCACTTAATATAACTTGATTTGTTTATATTTTTATATATTAATCAACGTTTCACGTTTTTGTAACGTTTGATAATTCCGTCTTTGTCTGAAAACGTAAAAAATGTAAATTGTTAAGGAAAACGAGAAAAATATAAAACAAGTTAAATTTAAAAAAAGACGATTTATTTCAATTTTCTTTTAGATTTTTAATTAACACTTTCATATCTCTTATTTTCTTTTCTTGCCTTAATTACATCTCGAAGACACCTCGGCATACTTTCTACTAGTCTGGAAATGTCTCTCTGCTGGAGAATTCACGAGAATCCTTTCAAGATCGAAGAGTGTATCACGAAGAGATGGACGTCCTCTTATTCGTCTTTTGAGGTTATCCAATAAATTTTCAATGGTGTTCAAGCCTGGAGAGCGGCTGGCCAGGGTCTTAAGACCCTGATGTTATGCTGTTGAAGGTACGTCTGTACTATACGAGTGACATGTGGGCGGGAATTATCGCGCATGAGAATAAGATTGTCGTTGATTTCCTCGAGGATAGGCAACGCATGATGTTACAAAATTTCAGCAAAATAGTGAGCGGCCGTCAGAGACCCTCCACGAACATCAACCAACTCTGTGCGATTCTCCATTGAAATTCCCGCTCACACCATCATTGAGCTACGTTGAAAAGTTTGGCTCTGGGAAAAATTACAAGCTTTGTACCTTTCATTTCGCCTTCTCCACCCTCTTTCATTCAGGCCCATTCAATCCAAAAGGACTCATATATAAAAACTACAGCAGACTTATCGTTCAAAGACAAATGGCTGTGTGCTCGAGCAAATGCGAGCCGTTAACTTTGTGTATTCTGGTCAATTTTGGTCCTCTTACGAGAAGAAAAGCCACGGATTTAATCTTTCTTGAGCAGTGCGTTTAGAAATTTGGACAACTCGGATTTCCTGGAGTTGATAAATCACTTGAAGAACTGTAAAGTGCCGGTTTCGCAAAATTCTCAAAGTCAAAAAACAGTTGTTCCTGTTGTTCTTTTACCCAAGGTCTTCCAGAATCTATGGTACACACATATGTAGGCACAGTCCAATCTACATATTTTTTTTTAATTTAATTTCCAAGAAATGAATTCTTGCACTAAAAGATGCCTGCTTCCTGTTTTATCTATACATCGAACATGATCACTGGATTCCACTGCTCACGCTGGTTTTCGTTTCATTCAAGCGTTTTGTTTTTGTTTGTTTTTTTGTTTTTTTTGTTGTTTTTTTTTTGGGGGGGGGGGTATTTTTGTTTGTTTGTTTGTTTTTGTTGTTGTTTTTTTGCCGCAGGCCATTTTCAGTGAGGAAGAAAGTTGCTAAGGTGATCAAGTGAGTTAAACATGTGCATCGACTTGCAGACCAACAATTTTTGTTTCAAGAAACAATTGTTGCAATTATCACATTCATTCTTGCGTTTAAAAAAATCAAAGGTTATTCTGAATTGCATCCTTAAAGTTGTAGATGGGACATTTAATAAATAATATAATTATATGCATCTGTTTTTAAATGTCAAAAAGTTAAGTTTAAAACAATTTGACGTTAATGACACCATGTAAAATTGGTCCAAATGCATAAAACGCAGACGGCGGGTACTTTAATGCAGCTCAGGCTTTAACAATAGTTAATGCCTGTTCGAAAAAGAGTCCCTATAATATTGTACAACAATTCCGGAGGCCTAAGTTAATCAGCGAACTGTCGACTCAACTGGAAACAAAGTTAAATGTTAGATTGCCCCGGCGATGGGGGTCTAACTAGACACTGCCGGCGAGCTGTCTTTAGCCCCTTGTAAAATACCATTACCGAAATCAGTTTTTCCACTTCTGGAACAATTTGTCGGCTGTGTTTAAGGCTTAGTCAAAAACTAAGCTTGACCAAAAGGAAATTAAGCCGGAAATAAGGTGGTATCTACCAGAAGGTAATATAGAACTGAAAGGTTGTTACTCCTTTAGTAGTGAGTGAATAAAAATCAATAATAATTTTAAAAACTGATACTATTCTTCGATGTTGAAAAATTAAATGTTTGGTTTTATTAAAGTGATGAGATTTTTTTTTTAATTTATAGAGTTTAGGAAATATATACTACACAGATGGAGTGAGCTCTGTTAACACAAAAATTAAATAAACAGCTGTCATATCACCAGCCCTTTGCTGCTCCATCATTTTCTGGTTTATCACTCTTATTTTGTTTCAACCAGCCATTTGAGCGTCTCCATCTCTTCATTGACACTGCTTTTAAATATCCTAAAATCCTCTCGTTTGTGCCTCACGACGTCAACTATAGAATAAACACAAAACATACGTTAAAATATAAAAACATGACTACCCGATTTAAACATAGAAATTTGTAAAGATGAAAATAAATTATCCACCTGCTGGATACAAGAAGTTTTTTTCACAGGATCTTCGGAAGAGGTGGATGGATGGATACCAGGGGACTGAGCACTGCAGCTGTACAACTTATTGTACTATACCCTGGCTCCATTTTTGGGAGAGGGCTTACAACACAAAGTGAACTTGAGCCCCCGTTGTACAGTGTTCTTCCATCGAAGAAACTCATTTTTGAAGGGGGTTGGGACCAGGTTCAGGATCACTGAGATCCGGTCCCGCCCCTTCCATTGATGAGTGCCGTGTCAATTTCTTTTAATTGCGGCCACCGGTGGTCCCCTTAGGTGTCAGAAAACTTCCAGAGGCGACGGTGGGGATCGAACCCACGACCGCGGGATCTACTAGCCGAGAGTCTGACGCCTTAACCACTCGGCTACCGCGGCCCCCTTTCGGAAGAGGTAAACACAGAGAAAATTTCCTTTCGGTTTTCGCCGAGCTTTCGACAGTTTTATACTGTCACTTCAGCTCAAAACACCATGTTATTCAAATTCCTGTTAAGGTTTTAAAGTAAGATATTCAATTATTATTGTAATTATTGGTTTTTTCATGTTATAATTGTTTTGTTTATTTATGTTATAAAACAGGCCCTGAAGATGACAGTATACAACTGTCGAAAGCTCGGCGAAAACCGAAAGGAAGTTTTCTCTGTTTTCACCTCTTCCGAAGATCCTCTGAAAAGGACTTCATAGATGTTTGGTCACATTCACTCCCCCCAGAATACTCCATAATCGTCGGGGCGTGGTCGAATCCACTCCATTCTCGCTAATAATTTACTTTTACTCTCCACTCTCCAGGCGTCACACAGTCACTCCAGAGTACTCGATATTCGTCGGGGCGGAGTTAGACAACCCCTCCCTTTCACGCTAATAAATTACATTCATTTCAATCAATGACCATAAATCCAGTCGCAACATAAACACATATACGTTTAAAAATCCACGATTTGTTACCGCCGCCGTGCTCCAAGACTATAGGTCCGTCTATTGCCTATAAACGTCAAGCCTTCTACAATAGAAAATGTGCTCGTACGTTATTTCATTCTTACAACCTCTACACTATGGGCCATGACAAATTAATGCACTAGGCACACCATGCCACGTGGTGTACATAAAGCAAATGTAAAACTAGTAATAAGCAATACCATTTATGTTACAGCTTCAGGTATTGCATTTACAGCTGGAAAACAATAGCATTCATTGTTCATATATTTTTTTACATTAAGTATTTAAATTAGTATGACTTAGACAACAAATAAACGTATTCAATTGTTAAAAATGCACTTTTTATTCTATATAGCATAGTTGATTTATCGATTTGAAGCATTACATTGATCATCACAGCAGTTACCTCAGAACAATAATACAACTTATAAGAGAATATATGAAGAACAACAATATCAAAAATGTATAATGAATCTAAAATTTCGACAAAACAATGAATATTCAATAAAAAGTTAATAGTGTTATTATTCTGTTTTATGTTTAGCTTCAAGCATTATAATTGTTTTTTTAATAAACATTCAATTACAAACTGTAAAAGAATCGATTTACATTTGACTACAATTTAATATAAAAACATTGTACTTTTTTCATTGCTAAGACAATTCTGTGGATAATAACATACATATCACATCGCCTTCCATATTTATCTTTTTTTACACTGTTTTTAAAGGTACTTGCAATAATAACAATTATGACAATTTTTAATTATTTGAAACCCTGAAATGTTAACCCGTATAATTTTTTTTTTTTTTTTAATAAAATGCGTTTTTGGCTCAAAAATAGATGGTTCACCTTGCAATTTATTTTACACTGAACAAGAAAAAAAACTTTGTCAGCATAAAGATATAATAAAACTAGTCAAAATAAAAAGTGTATTAAAATCTTGGAATATATTAAAGATAAAAAACACTACTGTGAATTCTTAATCATAAGCTTAATTTAATAAAGAAGATAAAACTCTTTTGTTTTTAAGTATGAAACTTCATAAATCCAGGTCCCGATGTTTTGTTAATTTTTTTTTTTTTATTTAATTAATTTTGTTAGTAACATTTGCAAGGTGAAAATGTCTGAACTTTACTGTGTCTGATCCAGTTGTAACAACTCACTTTTATCATGACTACAATTTTCATCAATAATAAAAAAAAAACCAATAATTACTTGAGTTGGTCCTTTAAATGAATATTAAAACATAAATGAATTCATAAAATAATTCTACTCCATTTCTACACTAAAAGGAAAAATAAAAATACTGCTAAAATATAAATGATTAATTCTCTTTCATCAATTTTTATTAATAAACATACTACAGCACCAATGAATTTTTTACCTATTTAATTATTTTGATACATTTAAAATATACTGAAATATTAAGATGCACAGTTGCAAACATCACAGATTATTGAATGTCAGAATTCATCAAAGGCAAATTGGATTTGTTCTTTACATTTTAAATAAGCAAAAATATGAAAATCAAATTATAATTTAAGTAAAATTAAGATTGCATAATGAATAAATAACAATAAAATTTATTATTTTTGCTTATTTACAACATTTGAAAATTAATACTGTCGTGATTAAATTAAAGGGTTAGCGTTTAATACTTCTGATAATACCATGTGAGTAAATTAATACTTATTTTAAATGCTCGGCAGGTAAATTGTTGAAGAACAATATTTTGAATTTATCCTTAATACCACTGGAAATTGCGTTAATGTTAAGGTGTTTCGATTTAACGAATTTATACAATAACAAACATAACACAAAACAAAATTTAAAAAGCTAAGGTCAACTGCCTAGGAGAGATGTGCGCCATTCAGAGTGCAAATACCTTTCCAGTGAATACTAAGCTCGAATTCGCAAAGATCGCAAAGATGAATGGATGATTACATATAAAATCCAGGTTAATTTGAAGCATACGGCAGCGTATGATGACACCTACAAAAAAAAATTGATTACAAATCTTTTTTTATCACACACAAAAAAACAGAAGCATTATTATAACAAACAGAATATTGTAATCTTTTTTGTTTTCATTTAAAGAACTGCAGTACCATTAATAAAATGGTAAAAAAATAATTAAAACAATATCAAGATAGAATTTTGATAGCGTATTAAAAAGGTTATCTAAAATAAATTTAGATAAATAATAAATTGTTTTTTTCAGTGTTTTGTAAGTGGGTGGTGAACATATGTAATTCCGTTGTTAGAAATTATAGCAATCTAAATTCAAATGGTGAATGTTTGTTCAGAGGTGATGAACCATGGCTTGATCATCTTCAAACATCCTGTTCTGCTTATTTCAATGCAAATTGTCTACGGGTAAAAAAGCTAGTGTCGGCAAAGACTTTGCTCTTTCAACGCCCTTGATTTATTTCGGAATAAATCTAGGTCACATTAGACTAACTTTAAAAGGATACAATTGACCAAATAACCCACAGATCATCTAGTGAAGAAGGGAAGTGCGCACAATATGCAGACTGAGATGATCCATTGTCAATTCCAATTCTCAGTTGTTTTTTTCACATATACTACACTGCTCTTCTACATTCTAGCAATAATAATCCCCCTTTGAGCAAGATGTATTTTTCTATTGTATTTAATCAATTACTCACATTTAATATTTGAAATCAGAAGTTACTGCAGACAAAAAAACACTAGTTTTTGAACTTCCAGTTTCCATGTAGATTATTCCGATAAAAGGGTGGTTTACATTAAACACAACATTGTTTATGAATGACATAGAACAATAGGTCACCATGATTGCTGAAATAAGAAAAATATTATTTGTTGTCCTTTAGTAAGAAGGACAAATGGAAATCACAAATAAATAGAATATTACATTCAAAATTGTAAACAACAATATGTAAGGGCGTCAATGGCCACAACGGTAAAGGCGTCGATTGCGGCGCTCATCGCAGCAATGTACAAATCCAGCAGCCCTGCATTCGAACCTGATATACTTACAAATAGGCTCTTTTCAAAGACAATGTCTCCCCAAAATCATATTTTATAATTTCCAAAAACAAAAAATTCCTGGTTCGAAGCAAGAGCCACTTCATTCACCTTTGGAGATTTTTAATAGAAGTTACTTGAAATACTATTTTAAGTTCCATAAGTTTTGAGTCCCATTATAAAATATATGATGAGTGCTACCCAACCCATTTAACAACAAACACTATTCTCTCAACTCCCTTACAACAGAGCATAATCAACAAAAGTGGCAGGTATCCTCTGAGACAAGTTCAAGTCTCAACTCACACACTCACAAGAATCAACAAGTGAACACCCTACCACATTTTTGGCAATTAAATTCAAGCAGTTCCCCTCTCACTCGACATATTAAAGATAAGTGAACTATTGTAAATTATTTTTCCCCTGGCCTAATTCCAATTTCTCATATAGCGTGTGGAATTTGCTTAGCCTGGCTCTAGAAGGCATTTAATTTTCAATTTTATTTATTAAATTTTTTGTATGGAATGTTTTCAGGGCTTTTTTTTTAAATTTCCATATGGACCTGATTGCCTATTCGTCCGAAATGTTTTTCAAACCAGCATACCTTTTTCTAGAATATTAACAACAGAGAATTTTTAATAATTAATAGAATTATAATTTTTAATTGCTACATTATTTAGTGATTGTAGTGATTAATAATTACTATTAATTATACATAATAATTAGTTGTTTTTGTAAACATTATATCATTCAAAATTTTAAGACTAACAAACTTCTATCCTCTATTTTTCCAAATTTTGCATCGCCTTGCCGTAATCGTATGTCTAATACACATTTATATTTTAAAGCAAAAGCATATCATGGAATTCAGATAATGGGTTAAAAATAAGTTCTCCATTTAATGGAAATGTTGCACAGTCAGCATGTGAAAAGTTCATCAAAGGACCATTGCAGAAACTAATGGTAGAACTACTAATCCAAGGGCATTTTACGACTGGAATAATAGTTCGACTGCTAACTGGACACTCTAGCGGTATATATACTCAGAGGAGCAGAAACAATCTTACTGATATTGCTGAGAAGAAGAAGAAACGGCAGTGCAAAGGGCTATGTAGGCTGAGATGCCTTATTGTAGGAGAGAAAAAGCCTCGGCCTGAAGGATTACACACAGGTGTGCTTGAAAAAGCTTTGGGATCTGGAGCGCTAGATTACAACGGAGATTCTCAATAACCGCGATGAGCAGGTCATAAAGAAGTTGATTCCTACTCTGTTCTAATCTAATCCCTTTTCATGAGGTTTGCATTCAAAAAAGGAAATGACTAAGTTTGCAGTCTTGGCATTTGACTAGAAAGTGTATTACTCATTGATTTTAAATTTACACTTGATTTTATTTACAAAAACTGAGGGGGGTTTCACTTGTCTAATCTTTCCATTTTCTGGCCTAAATCTTTCGATATACGGGCCTGAATGCGGAATTTAAAACTTTTTCAATATCTAAAGAAAGACGATGGTTTTCAAAATTCTCAAACGTCCCCTTTTTATTGTATATATTAAACAACAAAAAGATGGCATATCGTGCCTGGTCTTTGCATAATATTCCTAAATATTTTAAGCCCAGTTAAAATGTAAAGATTTGAAATCCAATAATTCAGTTAGACTCTGCAAAATATCGGTAAGGGAGAGTGAGCAATTTGCCCCAAAATTTCATTGTTCTGCAGAAACTCACTGCTATTATGTAATTTCTAGTCTGTTGTAAGGCACAAGAATGTTGATTGTTAAATGAAACAGCCTTGTAAAATACTTTCGTTAGATTATTTTAAAATAATTGGCAAATCACCAAGTTTTAAATTTAACAGAGACAAAGAGATATTTTTTTCTCTACTTACTGCAAGGAAACATGTGTTAAATGTTATATGGTTGGTATATGAGAGTAAGATATTAGCAAACGTCCTAACTCAAATTGATATTTTTCTACAGAGATTTGAATACTTTAAAAAAGTTAATCGATTAGGTAACAAAAAAATTAAACCTCACCCCTAAAGTTAAGAAACCTCCATGAATTTTCACATTTTAGGTTAAACAAAAATGAAAATGTTAATAAAGATGATTATTGGTAGAAGTTAACACTAAATATAAATGAAAAATAATAAGAAATTAGGAGAAAGAAAAGAAATCATGCATAATGTTCGTTTAATAAAACTACAAAAAATAATAAAAATTTCTAATTGCTAATCAGGAACATAAAAAACTTAAAAAACACAAAACCTAATTAATATGAGTTGATAAAATGTACCTCCTCATTTTTGTTTTTATCTTTTTTTTAAAAACCATAATTTAGAGAGCATAACAGGATAGGAAATATTATTTCCACGAAAGATTTTAACGAAATGAATGAGTTTTACATAAGTTTCACAGGGAGGAAATTTGAATGAGTATTTTCAATTTCAAACCCAAATCAATTTGAAATTCAAGTGGAAATATTAAACTCTGATATTTGTGTTTTTAATGTTAATGAAAGCTGAAACTCTTTCATGAATGAAAAAAATTCACAGAATTTATACATAGAAGTGATCATTTGGGTGACACAACTTTTGACATAAATAAAACGTTGTGCATATTTTCCATTGTTTGACAGAGCACCGCAAGAAACGGGTGATTGATATTTAATGGAAGCGCTTCTTGATAAGAAAATCCCACAAACATTACACCTAAAAAAAAAGAAAGAAATCATAGATAATATTCAGCTTAAAGTTCCAAATTATGCCTTATAAATTATGCAAGTTGCACTTCCCAATTGTTTCATAATTCATAATTCAATTCATAAAATCACAACAAATCATGCAATGGAAGAATAATAAAAATTTCCCACTGAACAAGTACAAAAGGTGTTTAAATTTAAATTTTGATCAATACTATGGTTTATCTTAATAATAATTTCAATCTAAAAAAAAATTATAATTTCCCAGAATTTCATAACATTTAAAAAAAAGTTATTCCCACAAGGCTAGAGGATTATGTTCTCATAAAATAAAATTTATTTTTTTTTTGTTTTTAACATGCAGAACTGTAATGAGCGGTGAGTAAAAAAAAAGAAACACTGAGCTAAATATATATTTTTCTTGGTGTTTCAATTTGTCATAATATTTAATACAATAATTATGGAATGTTAAATCAAGATCAGCAAGTTGTAACAAAAAATAATTTATAAGTAAACAAAAAACAATATTACTTAAAGTTTTCCAAAGTATTAAAATTTAAACATATAACATATTCTATCATACAATTGTACACTATTCTTGAGTATAACTTACAAATCTTAAAAAGTTTGAACACTTTTTTTTTTTTTTTTAATTAAATTGATAATCACAACAATCCTATTGATTTTTTTCCCTACCCGAATAAAAGTTTCTTAAAAATCTAAACGCCATAACAAAAATGTTGGCTAAGAATGTAAATTTTGTCTTCGCAATTGACACCTCGTCCTACACACTTTTGGCTTCCTTTTTTTAAATCTTCCTGTAAAAATGTCTAGTCCCAATTGTGTATGGCGTATAGTGAAAAAAAATGGATGGTTCATTACAAGTCTTATTCCAAAGTAGAAGGATCTAGTAAGGATCGTAATCTCTGCCAAAATAAAATTTTCAAAATAATTTGCAATTCATTTGTAAACAATCCTTATTTTCTTAACACACAAAAAAACAAGACAAAATATAATGTAAATAGTTAAAGACGGAGCTCAAAATAGCATAGGAAACATCTTCAGTTTTTTACACTTGGAAAATAACTCATTCAAGTTATTCATATTCACCAAATCAATAAATAAAAAATTGTAAAGTTAAATACTAATTGATACAACTATGAGAAGAGTCTATCCCGCTAGTGCCTCACATTCAGAAAGAATATGTATCAATTTCGGGTTTCTCTTGACAAAGTCTGCATATTTCTGTGTCTGCTTTTCCCATCTTAGATGATAATAAAGAAAGCAGTAATATTAGAGATCTATAATTTTCATAAAATCTCGCTTGCTGAGAGAGAAAGGTTCTTTTGCTTTCCTTTTTGAGAGATATTTTAATCTCTTGTTTTGTTATAACTGGAGCTTTCACCCAGTGCTCAAGTGTGTTTTTCTCAAGTCATTTTTGCTGATGATGTGATGCCAATCCATTCATAATTTTTGTCACAGAACCCAGCTTACGGTAGCCTTGCTGTGTTCTCATAAGGCAAGAGACAATTTAGTCACTTCCAGACAAATTTGAATCTAAATCACACACATCTGGTACATTTATAGCTGACTGACTCTCTCAAAGTATGTAAATCCGTGCATTTTTCATTTTCTCCTTTACCAACTGCTGTGCACACAGTTGGATTTATGGACCTCAGCTTGGAATTTAGTTGGAACCAGAGCAAGTGGTTTTGTTAAGGCATAATTCATCCCCTTTAACATCATATTTATTTTAAAAAATTAAAAAAATTTACAAAATTAATTCACTCTTTAAGCAGGTCTTGACATTTGTCATTAACTGTATCCTCTAATCTATTATGCAACTTATCTATTTTTATGATCATCTTTGAATAGCATGAATTAACTATCAATTGCATGATTATCAAGATCATTTTCATTTGCAGATGTCTGTTTCAAGATTTAAAAATTGAAATATTCGTAATGAGCGTAGTTGAGGGCACAGATTTTACACCTGGCCGAGATTTGAACTAATGTATTATTTGATTATTTACAGCTGAGGTATATCAAAATATTGTTGAAAAAATTTACAGTTATTTATTTAGTACAGTAATTTTATCATTTAAAAAATTGGAAAATGTTAAGAAAATGTTGTTTGTGACTTAATTTTATTTGATGAAGGGCCTAGTGGTAACTTTTACAATAATTGCCTATACCATTTTGAACTGTATATTATACAAATAAACATGTTTGTAAATAATTAATCTTGAGATAAAATGAAAAATATGACGAACAATACAAGCAAACTTGAAAGCCTCTTTTTAGTACATATTATCGGATGAAGAAAAAAAACACTTTCTGATTTACCATTTTAAAAACCATCATTAAACTATGCTAAAAATTCATACAAACAACATAAATAACCATTTTTTAAATTGGATGCTGTACCATTGCAATCTACCCACTGTATGCATGCAAACAGTTCAAAACAGGCAGATGAAATACCCGAGAGCATGATTATCCTTTTATTAGCTAATTATCTTAAGTATATATATTATTATTATTGATAACTGATTTGTTAATTAAACCGAACAAGACTCAGTACTATAGAAAGCCTAAAATTAACACACGGAAAAAACAGAACTTAACACACTAGTTTTAGTGACTTATTTAGAGCATTTCAGATCATTTTGGGGTTTCGGTTCCTCAAAAACAGCAAGTATAGGAAGACCAAAATGATTTTAAACAACAAACCAAAAGTTCATCACCACGCAAACTCCATGAAGAAATCTAACGATTTATGTCTGTCGTATTGCCATGGTACTTCTTAAAATTGACAGAAAAACAAGAAATATAGACAGAGAAATTATCACACACAGAGAACAGTAATGATCCATTTGAATAATTGGACAAAATTGAATTTTATTTATGGAATAAATGTTTTGTTAATTGTAACTTGAACTCCAAATTCAAACAATTAACCAAGCTTGTTCTGTACTGTTCATACATTCATTTCTTTCATATGATCTTGTTTAGTGACAAATTCGATGTTTTATAAAGACTAAAATTTTTAGAAAATAATTATTCTACCTGTTATTTTTGTAAATTAATATTCCAATTGCTTATAATTAATTTAGATTTGTTTTCACTAAACAGAAAGTTCAACCAAATTTACCTAATCTAGGTTTATCCATGAGATGTTTTTGTATTTGCAAAATTATTAAACCCACCGCACTCTACAGAATTTTAGTCCGTAAAAAGTTTAGCTGGGTGCTTATTCACGAATAAGTCTTGTCGGTGTTCACACTCAAGCGATTCTAGTCAGTCATTACTTGCCCAATTAACCAGTTTGATAAGCTGGCTGATTCCTTTCAAACTGAAAAGTCGGCCAACCACCAGCAGATTATTTAATGTTACTTGTCAACTAATCAATCAGTTTAAATATGTTTTTTCTTTCCAAAGGTAAATTTGGGATGAGGCCAGGAAGACAGAAACACATTTAGTTTCTTGTCGAGCTTTCGGCAGAATATATCGCCTTCATCAGGACTTCGAAAAAATCATTATACCAAATGAATAGATACATGTGTGGATCCTAGGGTTCTACCGGCTATCCACTATCCACACATGTATCTATTCATTTAGTGTAACAATTTTTTCCAAGTTCTGATGAAGGCGATATATTCTGCCGAAAGCTCAACAAGAAAATAAATGTGTTTCTATCTTCCTTCTTATTTTATAACAACTATTGAAGATTGATAATAGAGTTAAGTGAAAATAAAGTAAAACGTAATGCAATAAAGAGATTATATTTGGCAGAAAATCATTACTCAAACATCATAATTTTTGATAGTATATGAATCACTGGTGTGTTTTCTTGAAGTGAATAGAGTACCATAATAAATGGATGGTTTACATTAAATATTATTTGCTTTAGATCAATAATCAAGGAAACTGGGTAAACCAATAAAACTCCTAAAAACAAAAAAAAATTAATGGTTGGTTAATAATAATGGTCCAATTGTCAATTGTCATGTTAATTATCATCCATGGTTTAATGTACAGCAAATCATGCGTTCGAAAAAATCATTATACTAAATGAATAGATACATGTGTGGATCCTAGGGTTCTACCGGCTTCCACTATCGACACATGTATCTATTCATTTAGTATAACGATTTTTTTCCAAGTTCTGATGAAGGCAATATATTCTTCCGAAAGCTCGACAAGAAAATAAATGTGTTTCTATCTTCCTGGCCTCATCCCCAATCTACCTTTGGAAAGAAAAAAACATATTTAAACTGAGAAGACTGATCAACAACTAAAGAAAATATTAATCAATCAGTGATCAATATGATAAATAAAACCTGTTTGAGTCAAAAATAATAGATTTCGGTAACAAAAGCTGACTAATGACAGCAACTACACTGCGAAATTGGTCAATATTGAACATTCTGCACACCACCAGCCAACCAAACTGTAGACATTTTCAATTTAAAGAAATTACCTTTTGTCATTTAGGCCCAATACTTAGCTAATAAATAAACATCAATTAAAATTAAACCATGAATTATAATGAAAATATAATTGAAATAAAATTAACCTGAAAACAGCACAATTTTTACTGTGTGCCATGATTAAAGTTAACTATAACTACAGTCACAAATTTTAAATATAAAAAAAAAACTGGATGAATTTAAAATTTAAATTTGATTAATTATTTCTACATGTGTGCAGCAAAAAACAACAATAAAACAATTCCATAATCGTTAAAGCTAAATCAGTACTACGAACAGAATAATTCAATAGAAAAATGAAAAAAAAATTACAATAATGTTAATGGGAAGGAGAACCTTTTGTTACAGCTTCTTAAGTTTTTCACCATTCGCTGAAACACCCTGATCAATTTTGTTTGACTGACATTTTGAATAGAATATGCATAGATTTACCAGTTATTATTATTGAAAAATTGTTCACATGGTATTTTTTTTAATTTACTATTTGAAATATAAAGACAAATCTAAAAGCTAGTTGCAAAAAGAAAATATGTCTGAGACAAAATTTTCATTTAAAACATGACACATTTTGATAGAAAAATAACCGCTGTAGAACTGTCCTGTTGTGAATAGACCACCGTTATAAATGGGTGGTTGATGTTAAATTCACGTACAAATTCGAGCATGCAAAGTTCAACTTCAATCCCTATTAAAAACAAAAGAAAAATCATTGATAGTATCTGTTCAATGAAATTACAAAAAAAATTACTTTACTTCATACTTTCTTAGTTTTATTTATGCTACTTTAATATTTTATAACAACTATTGAAGATTGATAATAGAGTTAAGTAAAAACAAATTAAAACGTCATGCATAAAAAGAGATTATATTTCGCAGAAAATTATTACTCAAACATCATAATTTTTGATAGTATATGAATCACTGGTGTGTTTTCTTGAAGTGAATAGAGTACCATAATAAATGGATGGTTTACATTAAATATTATTTGCTTTAGATCAATAATCATGGAAAGTGGGAAAGCCAATAAAACTCCTAAAAACAAAAAAATTAATGGTTGGTTAATAATGGTCCAATTGTCAATTGTCATTTTAATTATCATCCATGGTTTAATGTACAGCAAATCATGCGTTGGCATAGAACTATTTTCATTTCTTAAAACTCAAAAGTTACGCTTGTGAAATGTTGAAATTAATGAAAGCAGCAGTTAATTCTTTAACTACACGGAAAATAATTTATTTACATATACATCAAAATTTTACAGCATTATGATGAAAATAAAATATAGTGTGACTTAGCACTCGACTCGGTATCAAAATAAAACCAAAAAAGTAACATTAGAGCAAAAGGAAATCTTGTTTAATAATTAATAGCAACATGCTGTTACTGTGTTTTTATCGCTACAAAATTAACTGATATTTTTATTTATACAGAGCATTAATGAAAACATTAATTAAACCATTATCATTATTTTAAAAACTAAGCCAAAAGGAAAACAAAGCAGTACCAGTATGAAAGGCTCTATTTGTAGGAATGTATTTATTTGTATGAGGGGTTAAGTGTGATCTGTGGTGGAACATAGAGTACGGCAGAATTTTCAAACTAGTTAGGTTGCGTATAAAATAGTTTTCTTTCTTCCTCTGTGTGTGTTTTCTTGTAATATTGAATTACATGGAAGAAGTTACATGTATGTTTCCCAAGAAGTAAGAAAAAATCCAGAAAGGAAAAATGCAGAGTACTACTGGCTATGACCATATCTGATTGCTGGTGAGAGAAAAAATGCAGATTGCACTAATGATACAATAGTTGTGGTACTAAATGAAAGTTCAAATGGCTTCTTACAAAAGGTTTCAAAACAAACATAAAAGACTTAAATTCCAATTTTTAGCAGAAACAGGATTATTATATAGTACTGATATATGTATTGTTTTAGATCCACTAGTGTGTATTGGGTGTGAATGTATTTATTAGTGTGATTGTGTTGTGTGAGAGGTCTAAAAAACTAACAATAAAAGTTTTTAAAGATCCCTATATTTTATATACCAACCTATGTTTCTTTTTAAATAATTGGCCAAGATATCACATCTTCAACATAAAAAATACAACCTCACCGATTAAACATTTAACTAGTGTCTATTGGTAATTGTGTAAATGACTATTTGAAAATAAACTGAATGAAGTCAGAAATGTAATGAAAAATATATTTGTGTTAAAAATGTTATCATCTAAAAGATCACAATTTTTGATAAGAAAAGAACCCCTGGAGTATATCCCTGCTGTGAACAGATCATCACAATAAACGGATGGTCTGCAATAAATTCCACGGAGAAAACATAACCAAATGCGTGACCAATGCCTCCTATAAAAACATAAAGTGACAATATTGACTTATATGTGTTTTCATTAAAAACAAAACGGTATAGAATAGGCAGTAATTCCCTTATTAAATCTGCCAAAAATAAATAAATAAATAACTGGCATCCTTGTTTTGTACAAAGCATCATAACAAATACATCACGTTTGTTAAAGTTTCTTAAGAAAAAGCAACTAAATGCAATCCATAATTCCTAATAAAAATAATCTTTAGCATCATTGATTATATTGACAGTAATTAGTATGAAATAAGTTGAAAACCCGTATAAGCAAAGAATACATATTTGAAGCAAAAAAAGCATCAGTTAAACATTATAATTTTTTATAGAAAATAACCCACAGGGTTTTCTTGCAACAAACAGAGTATTATAATAAATGGATGGTCTACATTAAATATTTTCAGAAATACAATAGAAAGTAAAACAAGTATATTTTTAAAAAAACTAAGCAATTTATTAGAAATTGTTACATGCTGCTTAATAATATTAATTATTGCACGGGATAACTATTATTGTCATATTAATACGAATTAAACACAATTTTATGTACATTTTAACTAAAATAAAACGAAAAAAAAAGTCATTCGTGGGTAAAGAATAATAAATATTATTCGTCAATAAACTATTGAAAGCATCTGTTAATACGTTGCAATATGAAAGTTTATTCAAATATTTTTATCCAGATCTCGAGCAGTAATCTTTTACTATTAGTGAACGACATCCACACGAGTGTAATGTTCATAAAGATTCAATGGAAATTTCTTGAAGTCAAGTATAAGTGAATCTGTGCAGCAAATTTTGGTTCACATTAACTAAATACACGAAAAAGTCGTATAAATAAATATGCATTGTTCTTTGATTATATTTGTATAGCATCATAAAAATGAAGTGTAATAATAATTACATTATAACAATTATTATAGGTAACACATTGAAATCTAGATATATAAAGAAGATAATTAACCATAAAATTTATTGTCTAACATTGTTTAAGTTATGTAAAATCTAATGTAAAAGAGAGAAAAAATGAGTACTACTAAATCAATCATTTCCTCTGGTTTTAATTAAAAACAAATTGGAAAAATTATTAATCTATTGACAACAGCTTACCTAGAAATGGCATAAATTGTTATTTATTTACTTTTAAATTTAATTTTTTCAATCATATTTGAAATAAATACAACTAAATATAATATATGTAGACATCTGTGCTTAAGAAAATAGTCAGTAAAGAGGATGTATTTTAAACATCAACATTTAAAACTAAAACTTTTGTCAGAAAAAGAACCACTGGTGAGTTATCCCTTTGTGAACAGAGCACGGTAAGGAAAGGGCGGTCAACTTTAAATGTTGTTGGCAATTCATAAATAAAAAGATCAACAGCAATACCTATAAACAAAAAACCACTGATAGTATTTGTTTAATGAAATTAATTGAATAAAGAATAAAATTAATCAATCAATTAGAAAACAGTTAAACTTAAAAATTAAGTAAAAATCTTGATCAATCAGCTACTATTTTTAAATTAACTAGTTGAATATGTGTAGCAATTAATTGAAGGAACATAGCGATTTCTCATATTAACCACACTAATGGTTCTTGGTTCGAATCCCAGCAATGACCCTTAGAATTTTCTTGGAAATTATTGAAAAAAATATTGTAAATCTGACCTGTCATCCACAACATACAGTGGATAATTATAAATTAAACATACCTATATATCAGGATTTAATTATCTTACTTTACAATTGATTAAACAACAGTGAATGCAGAGAAAATATATTTGTTACAAAATAAAGTTAAACATTTTCTATACAATTCGCTTATCCAGAAAAGAGCATAAATTGTCCATTACAAACATCAGCAATTGCGGAGAAAGAAAAAAAAATTTCACAAGGTCTTTCTTAATATGGCTGGTTAATTTTTAATAGAAAAACAACCCCAGGCTGTTTTTCCTGTCTTGTACAGAGCAACATAATAAACGGATGGTTAACTTTTAAAACTTTTCGTAAAAATAAAGCGATTCGGTGAAACACAAGAACTCCTAAAAAGGCAAAATATTTTATAAACCCATTTAAATATAAGCACAATTTACATGTAAATAAATCTGGAAAGAAATTGAAAAGCCAGATATGCAAAGAAAAATAGATATATTTTTAAATTATCACTTAAACCTCAACTTTTTTATTTTAAAAAAATGAACCACTCGTGTATTTTCTTGTAGTAAACAGAGTGCCATAATAAATGAATGGTCTACATAAAATATTTTTGGAATTCATAAGAAGCTAGCTCAAATATGATTGTTTTTAATTAATTATAATTGATACAGATCGCTTAACAATCTTGGTTCAATTGCATGATATTATTAATGAAATTGTCATGTCAATATTCATTATTTACAAAATAATTTGTATACAATTTAAAGTATGCTCTTAACTTTAACAATGCAACAAATCATTCATAGGCATAGAATAATAGACATTTCTTAAAGGCCAACAACTAAAAAAGGAAGTAATGTTAACATTGGGAAATATTTCACCTGAATAAAATAGCATTAATTGGGCTTAAAATAACAGTTGGTTCAAACATAAAAATTGTCATCTCAAGAATTCTGAATCAATGAAAAAACAAATGATCCATTAAATAGTTATCCCTTTACAATTTATCATACAGAGTATCTAAACAAATAGATTAACATTTAATCGAGTGCATAATTATAAAGTAACACTATGAAAAACAATAATTATAATTTTCCAGTGCAACATAAAATTGATTGGAACATCACAATTGTTATCCTGATCTTAAGCATTATTGTAACTTATTTTCCATTACAATTATGTTAAATCACGTGTTGTTCACTTACATAAAAAATAAATTGAAAAGCCAGTTATGCAAAGAAATTATATTTGACTGAAATTTATCTCTAAAACATCCTAATTTTTGAGAAAAAATAAACCACAGGTGTGTTTTCTTCTAGTGAACAGAGTACCATAATAGACGGATGGTCTACTCTAAATAGTTTTGGAAAAACATACAATCCAGGAGCTGCTGATGGAAATAAAATTGCTAAAAAATTAAATGAACATTGATTCAAACTCCTTCATACTCATAATTTATACCCAAATTAAAAAATAAGATTTTAACAACACAAAAACCATGCACGGGAGAAGAATAATAAACATTTCTTAAAAATCAGCAACAACAAGGAAATCATGTTTGCACTGGGAAATATTGAAGTTGATGAAAGTAACCAGCCCAACATTTACAAAAAAAATAGTCCAAACATTTAAATTTTTATCCTGATCTCAAGCATTATTTTAACATATATGTTCCATTACAATTATGCTGAACCACAAGTTGTTCAATTGCATAAAAAATATATTGAAAAGTCCGTTAGACAAAGGCATTATATATGTCAGAAAGTTATTACTAAAATATAATAATTTTTGATAAAAAATAAACCACGGGTGTGTTTCCATCTAGTGAACAGAGTACGATAATAGATGGATGGTCTACTCTAAATAGTTTTGGAAAAACATACAATCCAGGAATTGGTGGCCGAAGTATAATTGCTATAAAAAAAATTAATTGAACATTGATTCAAGCTCCTTCATACTCATAATTTGAACCCAAATTAAAAAACAAGATTTTAACTACACAAAAAATCATGTTCAAGAGTGGAATTTTTCTTAAAAATTAGCAATAAGAAGGAAATCAAATTTGTGTTGGGAAATGTTGAAGTTTCACAGAAAACATTAAAAATCCAGAGTTTTAAAGATAGTATTTTTGGACTACTATTACAACTTAAACACCATCATTTTTTTTTATAGAAAATAGACTAGTGGTGTGGTTTCTTCTGAAGAACAGAGTATCATGGTAAATGGATGGTTTATGTTAAATATTCGGAAAATGTGTACTGCCTGGGATGTAATTCCCACTTTGTAATTCTTATTTTTAAAAAATAAAAAAATAAATATTTTTTTAATTTAAAAAAATATAAAAAATAGATAAATATTGATTCAGGCCATTTCTTAATCAAAATTTATACCCAAATTAACAATACAACAAATCATGCGTCATAAAATGATAAACTTTTCTTATAAAAAAAAAAAAAAAATACTGAAAAAAAATTGCATAAAGGAAATCAAGTTCGCATTGGGAAATATTGAAGTGGAATAAACCATCGTTTAATTACAATGAAAATAAAAATGGTTCAAACATAAAAAATGTTATCCTGGTCTGTAAGCCTTGTTTCTATTTTATTAAAACATTTTCAAAAAAAACTGCAATAATCATTTGAATTATTATGAATCCTCTTTACAAATTAATATGTAGAGGATCTAAACAAGTAGATAAACATTTAAAAAAGTGCATAAATATTCAAGAAACTCATTCATACAATAAACACTTTTTTCTAAATATTTTTAGCATTCATTCTGCGCCTGTGTGTTTCGATCCCTGTTTTGATTATTGAAGGAAACAGGGTTGTTTGATTGTATATTTATTGTTTTGAGTCCCCTAGTGAGTGTAGAGAGTGAATGTATTTATGAGTGTGACAGGCGAAATATTGAGTACACAACAAGCATCATTTATGTTAGTTATACAATAGGTGTAAAGGATGATGGAGGAATATCGAATGCCCCATCACCCTTACTGAGTGAATGGTATGTATAAAAATGTGTTTTGGCACGTATAATATTTTAAGAGTGTGAATGGGTTTGAATCTGGAGATTGCATTGATGTCCTAACTTTTGATAGCCCCTGCAGCCCAACCTCAGTGGCCTGACAGATAAGATCGAGATCTGACCTTGAAATGCTGGGTGATTCCTTGCATGCGAGAAATAATACGACTCAACTCTGTACACGCGTACATTTGTACGCTTGGTACAGAGTTGAGCTTAATACTGATTCAACAATTGCATGGAAAATAAATTAAAAGACTAATTATGCAAAGGAATTATATTTGTTGGAAATTTATCTCTACAACATTATAATTTTCGATAGAAAGTAAATCACTGGTGTGTTTCCTTGTAGAGAACACAATACCATAATAAAAGGGTGGTCTATATTAAATCTTGTCGGAAATTCATAAGAAATTGTCATAAACCAAATTCCTATAAGAAACAAACAAAATAATAATTGAAGATTGAGATGGATGTTTAATAATAATTGTATTAAGGACACAATTTAATAGGCAACACAATTTAAGCATAGATAAATATATGAATATTTTTTTTTAAAAACATCAAAAAAGCGATACTATTGCATGTTTCCAAATATTAATAAAACAAAAGTTAATAAAAGCAAAATAATTGGTTTGCATGTCAACCATCCCATATTTTTATCAAAATATTCGCATTACATGTAATTAATATAAATGTCATTTTGTAGAGGAATTTTTTAATTTTTTTTTTCTTTATATCATTCTGTGTATTAATTTACTATTATTATTTCAAGCCAAACCTCGCTAGGAAATGATACGAACAATGTAAAAACATCACAAGTAACATTGGATGCCAAATAATCAAAGCTGCTTATGTACACAAAGACAAATAGGACAAATATAAATCACAACAAAAATAAATTCTTATAAAAATAGTGAACAAACATTGTATAAATACTCTTAAATAAAATTAAACAGTTCAAAATTCAGAGTTCAAGAGGTACTGTTCGAAACAGTCATCGTTAAAACTTACACAAAAAAAAAAACTGATATGTTTGTCGACAATAAAATATATACTGTATACTGCAATAATAAAATAATACCTCTAGTATAAACCAAAACAACAATAAAATATTATGAAATATATAGTTTAAAGGAGCATGAATAAAAATGCTGCTGGTAAAATAATACTTTATAATCAGGACCATAATTGTTATACTGGAAAGGGTTTAATACTATGGCTCAAACATCAATAAACTAAAATGAAGATAAGAAATTTGAAAAATTATAATTAATTTAACCTAATCGGGTTATGTGTTATCAATAAAAATGAGTATGAGCTAAAATTGTTAATAGGACAATAAATGTTTTGATAAATATATTAATTATATCACAACAATCTTTAAGGTTTTAATCTTTAAATATCGCGGAGCTTATCTTTGTTGAGTGTATGTTCTAAAAAACACCATCCCTGGTTAAAAATAACTTATGTTTTGTTAAATAATTATCTAATTTAATTTGTAATTCTTCCCTTTGTGTATTTCTTTCTTCCTTTCTTTCTTTTTTTCTTAATTTATAAGCTTAAATAAACTAGTGATTCTCTTGGTGTAATTTTGCGCACTCGGGATTGGAATAAAATTTTAAAAATATCTGAATTATAAATAAAATTGTGATGGTGAAACATTCATTAGTTTTCAAATAAAATTCCAGGAATCGCTTCTGTTAGAAATACTGTTTGAAAAATTATTAAGCGCAAGGTTTAAACTTAAACCTATACAATCTAAGGTTCAAATAATTTAATATATTTTTATCCAGAGTATTTCAAATATTCCAGTAAGATTTTTTTCTATGCTAGAAGACAAGACTCTGTTAAGGCACAACATTCTTGACGTTATCTAGGTCAATTATCATTAATTCAATTTTGTAATCATTAATTAATGAATTGACTGGATTAAATATCGTCAGATCACAATAGTAGGAAAAACTTTTAAGACAAATTGTATAACATTTCAAACTAAGTCATAAAATTGTTACGTTAAAGCTAGAAGTTTTTTTGTTTTTTTTAACTATGCTAATTTTATGTTAAATTATCAATCAAATTAATAACCAAAAAATTATTATGTTAAAAAATATCTAATAATACTTCTTTAAAGTAATTTGTGTTTCTTTTAAAAATAATGCTGATACTATGAATGTTGAGAAAGAAATTCTGTAAGACAATTAATTTAAACAGTAAATGCTTTAGAATACAAACTGTCACTTTATCTCAATGAAATGTGACATTTTTTAATAATGAATATGAACGTTGATGAATAAATGACCCAACCGTGCTAAAGTATAAAATCAGCCTAAATAATAGTACAACAAATTCTATAGAATGCATGTCATTCACCTTTTTGTAATGGAATATAATGACTTGTTTTAACAATGAATTTTTGAAATTTGAATTTTTGCCCTGGCAGAAAGATGAGTGTCTATTACAGAATATTGTCTAAGGACAACATAATAACCTTCATCTATCAGAATTCTAGACGAATCTTCCCAATTTATAAAGTATTTGAGATAATACAAAAAAGACAAGTGATACCAATATTAAAACATGAATCAGTATTATCAACTGGTAAAAAAAATTATATCATCGCAATGTTCTACTATTTCTCCTCGTCACTACTGTCTTTGCTGCAAAAATGAAGCGTTGCAGCAAACACTGTCCAGCCTGCAGAATGGCAGAGGATCAGCCCGAAGGGATGACAGACGTTAAATTCTAAACAGATCTCCATAGATCGTTTCATCCTTGTCACAGCTGGAACAGTTGTAGAACATCGGATAAAAACCACGTGGGCAATTGGAAAATACTGTGCAGTTAAAAACTGAGTCATTTCAAAAGATATGAAATCAAAGAGCAAATTTCTGTCCAAAAGAAGATTTGTAGTGTAAAAGAAAATTAAAACAATGTGCTAGAGTGGTTTTAATAATTAAATATAAGGCTCGCTCTAAAGATCCAGTTTCCAGCCAAACTAATCAATTATTATAGAATGTTCTGTTTAATAAAGCATCTTGAATAATATCACAGTAGTTTTTGACAGATTAATGAACATATATTTAAGATTTAAGCTTTTTTTTATTTTAAGAATGGATAACTAAACTTCTATTCCATAACCAAGGGTGAATAATAAAGTAATTAAACCATACAATTAGTGAAACACAGTATGTTGAACCAACTTGCAAACCAACACCCACTATAGAATGAAATACACTAAAGCAGTGATAAAGGCAAACAAGGTGGTAAGGTCGAGACATCCCAATTCCAGATTTAACCACCATGACCCATAATTTAAAAAAGTGGCAGCATCGATGGGCCGAGAAGCTCTCATGTATCAAGAGACCTGTAGATAGGTGTGTCTCAGAGGATCTGACTCACAGAAGAGGGGTCACCCTCAGGTTAACACAGACACTTGCTTTTCGGTTAAACCCTCCTTTTGTCTCTGGTATGTATAGAAAAACTGCTCGATCTATCCAATTAATTGAAGAGTACCATTCCTTGGATCTATATAGAGAGGGGGTAGGAATGCCACCCAATTTGAGAATTGTGATTTGGGTCCCCCTGTTCATATTTTTGTAGGAAACAGGTTTGTTGTACTGTACATAGTACTGATATATTAAGTTTTTTGTGTCCACTACTGTGGGAAAGAATATTAAGTACTCCACCACCCTAACTGCTCCAGGCCAAACGGATGAGGTCTGACCCCAGGAACACACGGGATGGGTCTCAGGGCCTGCTGGTAACTAATTGTCAATTATAAAAGTAGGTATAGCCAGTGGACTGCGAGAAGTGACATGCTCAACTAAAGCAGTGAGTTCAATAATTGCACTGTCACACAAGAAGAGGAGTAAACCTAAAATTTTAAAGCACTTGCCTAAACCTATACCAAAAATATAATGATAATGTGGTAATAATTGTTATCATGTAATGACAGTTATATAATTATAATAATTTAAAATTCAATTTTAGTCATTTATTCCAGATTTATATCAAAAATTACTTTTTTGAATAGGTGAATTTAAAAGAATTATGCATTATTCATAAAACAGTTTCTGTAGTGGCGATGATGGATTTTGAATTTCTCTGTAATGTTTTCATTGCTTTCACACTTTTTGTTTTATTATCATCATAAACTTTTATTGTTTTAATCGAAGAATTTAATAGATAACAATTTCCCACAGATCTGTTATTGCACATAGAAATTATTGCAGTTTTTCAAAATTAAATATTTTTTGTGTTTTACCTCTCATCTGTGCTTTCTTCATTAAATACTTAAGAAGAAAGAAATCTATTCTCTTAAATTCACTCCCTATCTTTCAAAATATAGCAATTGTACAATATTTAGTTCCAAATTAGTTAAGAAAGCTATTTTAAAAATTATTGTTCTAGGTTAAGAAATTTGTTTTCTTTACAAAATATTCAAATAAAATATGTAAATAATTTTACAATAACAAAAAACTACCTAACAAAAATGTTGTGGCTCAATGACCCATGACTCAAAAATCTCTGATACTTTTGAAACTTTTTTTTTTATAGCAAAATCCCTTTTGTTATTTAAAAAAAGCAAACATGCAAACAATGGCATTCATAATTTAATACAAGGCATTAAAATTAATTTTGTAATAACTAATTAGTAAGCAGGCCTTGTACTCACCAGTTGCAGCAGCTGCTTCGGTACCTTCTTCATTGACATCAATAAAGGCTTTTTGTATAACCTTTGATACACGCAAGTCTTCATCGGACATATTTGTTAAGTTTGCTCTGGTTGAAAACAAATCTTTCATCCCCATCTAGAAATTATGTTCAATAATTATTTATAATAAATGTAATGCACATAAAATTTTGTATGCGTAAAGCATTGAGAAGGGTTAATTTTTCGTTTTATGATTTACTTAAAGTTATTCATTTATGATGGGGATGGCTGTGTTTATTATTATACGTTGATTATTTTTGCAAAATCTTTTTAAAATAACAAAAAACAAGTTATTTGATTAAATATTTAAATAGTTAATAGACATAAATAAAAAAGTTTTCATTACCTTCTCTAGAGTGTTTGTTAGATCCAAGGTCTTCTCTATTTTGAACCTTGGAAGATAGAGGTCAAGTTTGGTACGTGATAGTTTTGAAAATATGTCTGTAAGTGTGGTCGCTTTAAGTCTTTCTTCGACATCTTTCAGTCCATCAATCTCATTGGGAAGGATTACCATCATGCGGAATTTATCGCCCTGAAGTAATTACAATTAAATAAAAATTTGACTCAAGTTAAAGTAATGAAACAAACTTACTTCATAAGGCAATTCGACTACAGACGCCTTCAACTCATCAATGTTAGCATAGTTGAAGTGCCCGGATTGGTACATCATTTTAACGGTGACCTTCTTTTCTTTGGTTACATAAAAGTCAGCATCTTTTGTGAATTTCTCGCTAAATGCATCTTTCCATTTGGCTTTGAAGTGAACAGCATTCACAAGAACCAATTTAGTCAATGGAGTTACGCTGGCTATAAAAACAAAAAATTATTTGAACACCAAATAAATATTTAATAAACAATATACGTGAGATTGTTTATTTATTACATATTTAAATATATTGGAAAATATTTTAATTGTTCACCTGGAGTAAGTAAATTGGTTATTTTTTTGTTTGTTTTCTCCTCGACCCATTGGTTAATTGTGGCCACACTTTTTGTTGTATCAGTTCCAAATGGTACATTTTCAACTTCTGAATTGAAATATTTAACAACATTGTCTTGATACTCTTGTTTTACTTGAAATTTATCATCCAAATAAACTTTTGATGCAACTTTCAAAACTGGATCCTGCAAGGATTACAAATAATATTATCATTTAAGAATATTTTCAGTGAAATTTGAATTTAAAAAATGAAGTGAAAACTAATTTTTTAGTTAAAAGCAAAACTCAATTTAAAAAAAAAATAAATAATGAGATCTGCTAGATTTAACAGACAATTTCATAAATTTCCCAACACTAGTTCATGCAAGGTTTGCTTAAATATTTTATTATACATACATATGATGAAGAAAATATAAAAAGAACATAAACTCCATAGGCATGTACATAAACATTTAAATTTTTTCCCCACTAAATAGTTTTATGAGCCAATGTGGCCTGTGGATGATGGGCATGATGGCTCACAGATCATCAACAAAATGAATGGAAACAACCCAACTTTTGAAAATACTAATCGATATAAAAAATAAAACGCCACCAAATGAGACAATGTAAGAGGCTTCCATATTGGGAGGTCAAATTGCACGCAAGATGCCCCATCAAACACAAATTTTGGATGCCAGAATCAGAAGTATATTTATGACTTTTTGAACATACACGTTAAAACCATGATACATCTTTATAAGTATTTACACATTTATTTGCCTTCTAATGCAGGAAATTCTACTTGGTATTGAATGCTTAACAAATCGTGGACTTAAAAGTTCTTTTTTGTGTGGGTTCTTGGACAATGCGAGATATCAGGAAATAAAAGGGCAGATGTTCAAACACAATAGGCAATTTCAGATGGGAAAAGTAGTAAAAACGACAAATTCAGATGTGATAGCTTCTTTCAAGTAAAAATCCTAACATTTGTTACACAATGGATGACTGCAAATGTCAAACTTGTAAGTATGCATGTAACATTGTCAGAGAATTTGAGTTTTTTGGCACCCATCAAAAAGAATTGAATGTAAAACATTTATTTACAAATCACAAACAATATTAAAATGCCAGGAAATGCTCTCTGACCAGAGTGACAATAGCACAGGTGTCTCTATGCAGGTAGATATGCTGTTGAATTTTCTGAAAGCTACAATTATATACAGAATATAAAATGAAATAGGAAAGGTGGGAACTGAAATCGTATTTCTAAAGTTACAAGGTATTCTCAATTAAATTTTCTGTTTGGCCGACAATAACCCAAAATGTTTAAGTGCCTTTATAAAAAGAAAAAACATTTATTGCAAACATTATGTGTGATGATAGAAATTTTATAATATAGATATTTGATGACATACTAAATTTATAGTACTAATAAGATTAAGGTTTTTTCATTCTCTTTCCTCAAAGTGAATAATTTCATAAACGCGACTATTGTCTTTAAGTTAAAATGACTATCGAAGTCGGTTTTAAAGGCAAAAACTGTAAAAATAGAAATATTTATGTAACCATGTTATAACATTTTAATTGCGGTATAAAAAAAATTTTTTGTATTATTTAATCAAAATTCAAAAATATTCAACCCAGAGTTCATTCAATGAGCATACGTTCAAAAAAAAATTTTTTGGCAGAATTAAATACATTCTTAAACTAAAATATTTTCTTTTCGAATGTGCGAAAATCTACCGCACGTGCTGTTACTGTTTTCTTTTGTAAGTTTTCAAAACGAGTAGTTACAAACGAAGGCCTTAGATCAAATAAGTTTTGCAATTAATAAAAACGAAAACTTGGGCGTGTCGATTGTCTTTAAAGTCGTCAACATGACGTACTTCCGGTCTTTTATGCTGCCTATTGATTTCGGCTAGAAAAAGCCCCATTTTCCAGGCACGACCTGGATCGATCCTGAGGTCAACAGCCAACGAATAATCAGGTCTATCTGGGTTGCCCAATGTTTCTCCAAATTGTATATTATCTTTAAGAATATGTTAATTGTCGTTCTAATCTCCTATTTGCTATCTGGTTGAAAATAATCTTTTCGTGTTTCTTCGTGACCTGTGACCAGTGGTCGTTAGCGTAACGAGCCATTTTTTCGCTCTTAGGGCGAGGTATTTTGTTGAAATGACCTGCCGCTCAATCCTACCCAAATTACTCACAAGAATGTACTAGGTTCGCATATGGGGTACGGTCCAACCCAGGCTTTTAACCCCTCGAGTCCTGGTCGCCCGCCCTGCGTAATATATATACTAGGTTCGCATTGCTTAACAAAAATAATGGCTACATCTCTGATGTTCTTCAGCACCAAAACGTTTGGAGATAGTCTATCGCAACTGACAAGCCTGAGGAATGTACTGCACAACCTTTAATCTCGTGACATTAGTCCTGCATGTGAGATGGGCATGCAAACTGCAAACATCGGCTTGGACACCACCTTTAGGCTTGTACTGGGTTTTATTAGCAGACCACAGACTAAATTGATCGATAGAACATAGGGGAAAGTACGAGTATAGCCGCTTTGGCCATATTCACTATATCGTTAACACGGGGAGTAAAATTGAGTTTATTGTACACCACTCCAAGATATCATTTCACACCTCGATTCAGTTGCATCTTCAATTTTGATCTTTTGATCAACTATTGCCTTTGTTTTATTAAAGTTAATTTGAATTTTCCAAAGCTTTCGGTGGTTTCTATGCACTGTGATGTGTAACCAGGTCGATATTGCATCTATTTTCCAGGTCAACGTAAAGAGCCATTTTTACGGTCTGAGAGCGAGGTATTTTGTTGAAATGTATAAGGAACAGGATGGGACCAAGGATAGAGCCTTGAGGAACACCAGCAACAATGCCTCGCGGTTAGGAAAGGGAGGATCGAATGGAAACTCCGAATTGTCTGCATAAGAGATAGGAATAGACTATTTTTATTATTTAGGGAAGGAAGCTATATTCTATTATCCTGCTAACTACACCACAGTGCCAAAGACGTTTTGGATAATAAATGTTTCAACGAAATTCAGCATTAATGCATAAACACAATGTTTTTGTCCAACTTTTCACGTCTAAATTTCTGTGTTTTACCCCTTTTACAATTTAGTCGTAAATTTCTTGCGTAAATTCCTTAATATTTTTATTTCGTGTTTTTTTTGTTTTTTTTTTTTCATTTTAATCTAGAGCAAATGTTATCGAAGAATATCGCTGTCACGCAACAGTTACTTTCTGTTCTGCTTGTTCTTTCGCGCTTTAATAAACTTTTTATACCGATTCATTTGAATGTCAGAACGACTTTAAAAAAATGTTTAATTTTAAACTTTAAAAATTAGGTATTTCAATTATGAAATAATTAAGGAAAAATCATTGAACTCATTGCCTAGCGAAAGGGCAGAGGTTAAAAATTCATAGTGCGTTTGTGTTCAAACCCAAACTCGAGTTAGTATTAATAAACGCATGGACTTTGAAACAAAAATCAAAGTATGTAATAGATTCAAGAAAATCCGGAAATCACTTTATTTCCTTCTATATTTTTATTACAAAGAAATCTGAACAAACGAAGATCTCAATTACATTAAATGAAAGTATTTTATTGTGAGATAAATTTTTCTTTGTGTTTGTTATTTCGAAGTTCTTTAGTAAAGTAATTTAAACAGAAAATCTCTAATAAGAAGCCATGAAAATGAACATGATCATACTGACAATTCCACTGTTTCCAGTGCGTCCAATTCGAAAAATAATATGTTCCGTAGGTGTTGTAGGTGATTTTATGACATCTCTACGCCTTTCTTTTTTTAATAGAAATGATATTTAGGTCAGTTGTCTCTCGTCAACGAGTGTCGAAAATAAGACTAAGACCTATCTAAATAGCCTTGAAAAACACAATGATCGCCGTATTATCTTTATTCTGAACTATTTTTCGAGTTAGTCGACTTCGACAATTACACGGTTCGAGGGTATCGTAGATGTTTCTTGGACCATGTTCGCTCTCATTATTATTGTAAATGTTAATGAGGTCAGAGTTGTTGGGTCGACGTACTCCCATTTTAACAAATAAATTTTTGTTTTAATAATGCACACCAAAAAAGGACTGTAGGGAAAACGAATTTCGTCATGCTGCAATGAAAAATCAGATCATGGGACAATATTACACAATTTCATATCTACGACTTTTCAATCATAATTTGCAAATTTTGATCGTTCAGTTTCGGCACAGATGCCGGGAAAACTATGAAATCTAGCAGATTAACTCTGAATGGTTAAAAAATCCTTGTATTATACTAAAAGAACAAGTCAGATCACGAGAAATAGTTTTTTTTTTCTCGTTCCAACTTCCGACTCTTCATTTTGGATCAAACCGCTGGCAATAGAAACGCCGCAGGCCCAAGTCAGATCGGTAAAAAACTACATATTTACAAATTTCTACTATTGAAAGGCATGTATTAAGAAATTATTACAAAATTCCATCACAATTTTTGTCTATCGTCATATGCAATTTTCAACTTTCTAGATACGTTCAAGCCCTTTGAAAATACGACCTGTAAAAACCTGCAGACCTAATTTTGAAGGTAAAGAGATTATTAATATCTTCTACTATGCCGAAATGAAATCAAATCATGAGACATTTTGATAGAATTGTTTTTATACTGTCAATGATTTTCCAATCACAATTTGCGAGTTTTGACTTTTCGCCTGTTTAGAAAATCGTATGAACCTGTACATGCAGATTAAGTCTAAATGGTTAAATCGTCTGTAATAAAAAGTAAAATCATGAACAATAGAGTTTCGTGATTTTCCTTTGGTTTTTACAACTGCCAACTTTTTGTTTTGGGTGCAGCCGGTGAAAATACGACCATGAACATGTCCGAATGATAAAAATTATAATGTGTTATGAGTTAAAATTATAAGTCATATAAGACATGACTCCATCTCATGATAACTTTTTTCTATAATTTCCTACAACTTTCGACCTTTTATTTTCGGTACAGATGTAGAAAAACGACTGTATGATGAAAAGCTGCAGGCCCAAGTCTGAACGATAAAAAAATAAAATAAAAATGTCTTAAATATATTCAAAAAGTAAAAGTCATATCGTAAGACATTATTACTCAATTACATGATAACTTTTATCTATCGTTATTTGCAATTTTCGACCTTTTATTTTAGAAAAAAAGCTGCAGGACCAAATCTCAATGTTAAAAAATTGTAAATCATGTCCTTGATTTTTCTTATAATTGGCTTTTCATTTTTGATATAGCTGCTCAAAATATGACTGTATGAAAACATACAGGTTCAAGTCAGGACAGTAAAGTACAAAACCGCCTTCTTTTATGCTGAAATGAAAAGTCATTATACTTTCTTGCATTATTTCATTGCAACTAATTTTTATTATTATTTACAACTTTCGGTTTGATAGTTCATTTAGAGCAGTTAACGGTTTAAAAGCTTCAATTAAGTTCAAATAAAAAGTCATATCATGAGACTTAATCGCACAATTCCTTGTTGCCTATCATTCATTATTTTCATATTATTCAGCTTCGAGTTCAACGATAAAGAAAATGTTGCGATATTTCAAAAAAAAAATCTCAAATATTTTTACGCTTACCTGAAGCGAGTCGATTAGGGCTTTGTGACCTTCGAGGGTCGTCTTCAGTGAGTCTGGGAGGTGCATCACGTCCCTCATCTCTTTGGCTGTGTTTCCGGCCGCACCGGCGTAGGTCATGGCCAAAGCGATTTGCAAGCTGATCGGCGAACAGACCAAGTTCGAATTGTCATCTTTTACACTCTGAAAAAAAAAATTATATATAAAATTACACATTATATATATATATATATATAAAAGTAGTAAAATCTATTGATATAAAATTAATATAATATACCTTGTAGAAATCCACGGCGAACTTATTGCTCCCTTCGTAAAGAGCTTTATCAGCCATACCGAAAGCGGCGAGTAATACCACACCGAGAACTGGAACGAAGTGTCAATGGATTCAGTCAAGTTTTTTATCGGGGAAATGTCAAGCAGTTAGTCATCAGTAGTTATGTACGCCTCGCGTGAAGGCGTTGCCTCGACTGGTATTTTTGTGTGATGACTGCGTGTCCGAAGTAGACTCTAACGACTTACACAGCCACGGGGAGTCAAGCTCTTTTATTTGTCCACCAAAAAGCCCCTTCCATTCGTCCATGAAAATCCGGCAAACTTCAAACTATCCTTTTGCTTCGAACAACGGACAAAATACCTCGAAACAGCCCTGGGATTAATAATTAAGCAATCTATTTACGAATTTTCCACCTTGGCTCTCCATTCTAACTTCCTAAACTATTCCGACCTAAGATTTGATCATAAAAGATTTTAACTTTCTAAATAAATCCGTTTAAATAGGAATGTAAATGCGCATGATTAAAAATAATTTCATGTTGTACTGGAGGAAAATAAGGATTTGTATTTCAAAAACACTATTACAAAAACTGCTGACCTCGTAACAATATTTTTAAACAAATGATTTGTTTTTGAAAAGGATTTTATTTTTTTAACTGCACCCTTATCGTTTAAAATCGATACTATATATTGCAGTGATTAAAGAGAAATATCTTTTTAATTATGTGCAATCCCTGCACAATGAAATATTGTTTGCTGGAAATGTAAATTGGAATGGTATTTTCTCACGTGCAATTTCCGATAAACATTATATTTAATTCAACTTCAACTTAAAACCTTAATTAATTATATTTAAGTATTAAAATTTCATACCAACAAATTTAATTGCGTATGACGAGATATTTCATTTTATTGTTGCGAGAATCCTTCTCTCTCATCCTTTGATTTGTCATTTATATTTATATATAACCACGGGTGTGTTGAAATGTTGAACTTTTAAAAACACACTCACTAACAATCAGCCTTGCCATTTATTTATTAATTCAAGCCCTGGAAAGGATCCCTGTGGAAAGGCCTAAATACATAGGCAAAAATAAAGAAACAGGTGTAAATAGGTGGCCGAAACGGTTTAGGCGTTTATACGGTGCTCATTGTAAGGTAAAGGTCCCGGGTTCGAAACCAGTCGAATTCTGCGACCCTGTATTCTAACCCGACATACTTACAAATGGGCTTTTTTTTCAAAACATCAGCGCCCCGATAGGTGATATGACCTCTGCTATTGCGGAAAAAAAAATCGCAATACTGATCTTCGGAAAGATTTTTAAGAACACCAACACTTTTTATAATTATTATATTAATTTAATTATTATATTAAATATTAAATTATTTATTATATTAAATTAATTCTTAACTTTTAGGAAAGAAGTTCGATTGAGCGCACTGATTGTTACCTAAAGGCAACTTAATATTAAGCCGTAAAGAAATAGAAGATAGAACATAAAAAGACAAAATGAATTTTTAAAAGAGAGGGAAAGAGAGACAGTGTTAAAGAGAAAGAGTTGTGTGTGTGTGTGTGTGTGTGTGTGTGTGCGCGCGCGCGTGTGTGTGTGTGTGCGTGTGTGTGTCGAAAGGAGAGAGATAGAGAGAGAGAGAGAGAGAGAGAGAGAGAGAGAGAGAGAGAGAGAGA
>CM077106.1:22123541-22194889 GCA_039619505.1 Cimex hemipterus | reverse complement strand
AGAGAGAGAGAGAGAGAGAGAGAGAGAGAGAGAGAGAGAGAGAGAGAGAAAGGGACAGAGACAAAAAACTGAGAAAGAGAATCACGTAAGTGTACATGAGAACACGATAGATATGGAAAAAAGAGTTAGCCCGAAACAGCAAAAAAGAGTTGAGAGAGAGGAATAGAAAGAGAAAGACCAAACACAGAAAAATAGAGAAACAAAAATCCCGTAAGTTTACATGAAAGCATAATAGAGATACGGGAAAAAAGAGACAATAAAAAAGAAAGAGAGTAAGTAATAATTCTTAACCCCACATTACATATTAATATTTACAATAATACACATTTAAGTTTTACTGAAGTCCTTATATTTCCGGAATTCAATTAACCTTTTCATATGGGAAATTCGTAAAGTAAAACAGTGTCTTGGAAGAAGTGTAAAACGGCTGTTTTAAAAATTTTGGATTTTTGTTTGTTAACAAAGAAAAATGAAAAATATTATTCAGAGATAAAAACAATACAGAATTAATCGTGTTCGTGACCCCATCGGAAAAACCGGTGCTCAATCGTGTTTTGCGATAATTCAGACGACCAGGTCAGCAGGTCGAATATGATTATTATGATTTATATAAGTTTAATTAATAACAAGAATTTGTACAAAAGAAGATAAATAAGTTAAGAAATATACATAAATGAATTCGGATTAGAGGCAATGTATCATCTCTGATGTAGTCAATTAAATACTGACACAAGTATTTTTTGGAAAAAATATTATAAACGGAAAATTTATATAAAAACTAATTTTAACGCATTAGTTAATTTAAACGCCATATCAGTTTAGAACTTTATGAACTTAGAACAGCTAAAGGTTGCGTAAATTCATACGAAAATAATCAATTTAAATCATCTAGAAGACTGCCAAAAATATATAAATAATGTAGATTTTGAAAAATAAATAAACCGCTTTTTTGCTTTTTTAGATGATTAAATATTTTCCTTATTCATAGTTAAAACTTAAGTTTATTCTACGATCTCGCCAAGACTTCCATATTCGTCATAAAAATATGTCCACATCCGAAAAAAAAAACATATGTTAAATTTCACGTTGTCTAGTTTTCTGTCAAATGTCTTCATGAAGTTTTTAAGCAATTTCAAGCTACTTTAAAAATAAAAATATGTATTTAAACTTATTTTAAAAAAAAATACTCACGTCTGATCATGATGGTGGTGTGTCGCACAAATGGTCGAGACTAATGTTGATAAATCAGCCCTCGCCTAATATTTATACCGATGAACTATGCGATAGGCTTCCCAATAAAACACTAGTACCAACAAAACATTTGGTTTATCACATAAGATACGAGTACAATTTTGCATCCACACCAATATTTTATTGTATCTGAAAATAACTATTTATGGGGGTTTACATCTTTCTGAAAAGAAATTTGAATTTTTTTTCTGGAAGGATTGCAAAAATTTTGGCTTGAGTTTCATTTTTTCTTAGCTTTTGTACTTCACTTTATTTAATAACCATAACTTGATTGTTAAGTTCTGATTGTTTTGTTTTTTATATAAATATATTGAATGCAAACAAAATTAACTCACCACCCTTGAATTTTAATAGGTTTAGGTTTATTAACTTTTGCATACCAAAAACAGGTTTGTTTGTAAAAATAAATCATTTAAAAAGAAAATATTCTTTCATTACCTAATTCAAAAAAACAATTATTGAAAAGAGAACAAATAATACTAATAAAAATGAAAATTTTAAAAAATTGTCCCCTTTAATGCCGTGTATGAGGGGCGTCAGTAGCCGCAACGGTTTAGGCGTTGACACGGCGCTCACACTGTAAGGTAAAGGTCCTGGGTTCGAATCCCGACATGCTTACAAATGAGCTTTGAAAAAAAAATGCCGAGTATTTTTGGTCAAAATAATGAGGAATTCATCAAGAACAGCCGTTTCAAACTCATCTAGGGTGTTAGGACCTGAATTTCGCTGTTGTTGGGCGAATATGTTCAATATATAATAAAAATATGTTCAATTGGGTTCAAATCTGAACTTTGAGCTGGTCATACCAAACTCTTAATCCTAACCTCATTCAGGTAGTCATCCACAAATCTCAATACGTGCTCCTTGGGGTCTAGCGATATCCTGCATTTGGAGGATCTCTCACCGATGTGGGGGCAAATGGCACTACATAGTATTTGTTCAGGTCGAAGTTAGAGATCTTCTTCGCACAATTGGTCGATGCGGGCGTCCAAATGCCACCAAGCAATACCCCCTGAAGCATGGGGCTAGCAAACCATACAGCATGGAGCGAACTTTTCCATATGAAATGACGCCCATCTGAAGATTTGTGGCCAATTCTCACCCAATCTGTAACGAGAACTAGTCTCCAATTTTCCAATGTCCGATTCACATGAACCTGTGTGAATTGGAACCTGGCCATTTTCTGAATTGTAGAAAAAAAGAGGTCGAGCCGGGAGCCGGGCCCTGAGGTTATTTATTCATCCTTCTTCTTACAGTCCTGGAAATTGAAACATTTGGACTTATCTTATCAGATTTCTTCATTCCCGGGCATTCCTTCAGACCGCGGTTTTGTAGAGCCTGATAACGGAGGAATTTGTCATGTCTCTGGTCTGTACACCTATGTCAACCCTGTCCTGGCTTTTGGTGATGGTTAGTGCGTTTAGTGTGAAGCCCTGTTTTTCTAAAGCGCCGAAGAACTCATCCACTATAGATTTCCGCTCAGTTTCCTGGCAACTTCGCGCTGTGGCGTATCCTTCCTGTAATAATGTTATGACCCTGACACTCGTATACACTCAAATGCCTGACTGGCTCCATTGAAAAAGGATTAAGAATGACATCAACAATTAATTAACTACTATTAAATGAAATCGACCTTTAGTCATAGAAGAATGTAAGGGCATAATTCTAATTTTTGTGCAAATTTGATTAATCAATACAAAAGTGAACAACGCATTATTTGTTTATTTTTAATACGATCACACCTAGTTACGTGTAGCTAATGTAGAAAGATAATGGATTTAATTTTAAACTATATAAATTGAGTGGTACGTTAAATTTGTCCATTAGTGTAAATTTTCACAAATCCTGTCAAATCGGGTAATTCAAGAATAAGAATAGAGTACTAAGTTTACCAAAAAAAAATTCTTAAAAAATCGCCCAAAATAGTAATATCACACAAATACAAAAGAACAAAAATCAGAAAACAACCAGTCATTAACAGAGTGTGAATCATCAATCGTCAATTTAGTAACATAATAATTCTAGTAGTTTACTATAATTTATAATAAATTTAAATATATCCATATTCAGCAGATTACAATTTAAATATAGTTTTATCTTTTATGACTCAATGGCCGAATTTGAACAATCTTTTTGTTTCGTTAATTTTAGTAAGTCTTAGATAAAAATTTAACAGCTAATGTATTAAATAATCATTCAATGAGTCAATAAATTATAATAAATGCAATATTCGTCTAACAGCTAAAGTCTTCGGCTTTTGACGGTCGTTTCAAATCTTCTTTGTTTTGAGAAGAAGGCAGTAAAAATAGGACAAAGAAAGAAAAAAATTAATCTTTCGAATTTATATTTTTGTAGCGCGAAAATAAATTAACAGAACAGCCTTTGTCAAACCGGATCCGTCATAAAAGATGACGTCAAATTCGTCAGAATCCGAGTCAGAATTGTAAAAACACAATTTTCTGAAAGAAAAAAAAAACAGTTCATGAAACAGATTAAATTTTATAGTTTCCTTTCAATCACTTAGTATTGGTTTCAGGCTGGGCATTTTCAGGGTGTAATATGTCAAAATTTCGTACAAGGTATCTATATAAATTGCATGCAGAATTATACAGCTCATGATATAGAGTTTCTCAGTGTTTATTACACTTTTTTTAAGTAATTTAATTTTTCACTCGTTCACTTTTTATGTCTGTAAAAATAAAAGGAGTGAGATAGAGGTAGATAGAGAGATACATAGATACATAAGTAGAGAGATAGAGAGAGATAGAGAGAGAGAGAGAGAGAGAGAGAGAGAGAGAGAGAGAGAGACAGAGACAGACAGACAGACAGACAGACAGAGAGGGAAAGCGAGAGACAGAGAGAGCAAGAGAGAACCTGTAGAACCTATGGATCATAGGTGACCTATGGTTCATCTGATGGAAGTAGCTGACAAAAAGTAGCTACCCAAACATTAGGCAGCATTGAAAGACTAGCAAACCTATGTATCACAGGCCCAAGGAGAATAACCCCTACAAATGCATTAGAAACTCTGCTAAGCCTACCTCTATTGAAAATATTCATACAAGGAGAGGCGAGGAAAAGCTCATTTAGGCTCCAGAAGGAATCAAATTGGATAGGAACTAAACAATTCGGGCATACAACCAAAATTACCAAATTACCAAAATCAGACACCCATTATTATATGGGAAGTATAAATTTTAACTTTTACGTATAAGTAGTATAAGTATATAAGAAGTATAAGTTAACTTTGTATAAGTTTAGGGAAGTACATTTTTGTCTTTCAAGCAGAAATACATGCCATCAATGCTTGTACCCTGGAAAATCTTAAAAGAGGTTAAACGCAAAAAACCTAATAAGATCTGATAGCCAAGCAGCCATTAAAGCATTAGCATATAAATGAATTACAACAAAATTGGACGGTGAATGCATCCAAAAATTTCCACAACTTGGGGAAACACTACGATCTGATTATATCTTGGGTGCCAGGGAGGACTAAGGAATTGTGAGTAATGAGAAAGCACACTGGCCAGAGGAGGATCTGCAAGACCATGCGTAGGCCCCAAACCTATACTTTGGATAACAAAAACAAACATAGAATCCTCCATCGTAGAATGGATCCAAACAAAACAAAAGGAGAAGTGGATAAACACTAGTAAACTTATGATGAAACAACTCCGTAGAGAACACCGTATGGAAAGTAATTGCATAAATTGAAGTTATTCAAGAAAGGAAAAAAGAAAGGCACTTGATCTCCCATAATATATTGCTCAATAGAAAGTTTAGATTGATTTAAAATGGTCACTTACCAAGGAATAACATGAAATGCGTAGCTTAATTAAACTATTAAAAGTTTCAATAAGAAGGGGTATGATTAGGCCAATTAAATTACAGGTCATCTTGCAGACCATTTTTTTTTTTTGTTGTTGTTCATTTGTTTTCCAATATTTTATTAGAATCTGCAATTTCTGATACAACATTCAATTTTATAATACATACCTACTTAGTTTTTTACATTGAGGGGAGCAAATAATCATTGTTCCCAAACTTCACTACCAAGTCCTCAGAAAGGTCACAGGGTCATTTCCTCTTAAAACATCTGGGACTGAAGGGATAGGTCTTTTGGACAAGACTATTGGGGTGATGGTAGAGATTATTGTAGAATGTGGTAAATTTTTGGGGATTTAAAATTTGTATAAATGGGACTTTAAGGTTCTTGAGGAAGGTAGTATGAACTAAACTACTAAATGAATTGAAGACATTGGATATAGGAAGATTTAGTGATTCCCATAGTTCCATACCGTACATCTAAAATTGGTTGTAGTAACATTTTGTAGATTGTAAGTGTTCATCGTCAGCTTGGATTCCTGTCAGAGTGTAGCTTCTGTTTAGGTCTTGTCATTTCAATGTTGTATTCCATGTTAAGCACGAGGCTAGGTGGAACCCAAGGTAATGAACACAGTCGGATTTGGAATGGAACATTGTTGTAGAAGATTGTTAGAAATTTTCTTTAGAGTGTCAGCAAAGGATACGAGGAGGGTTTAGTGGGAACATCTACAGTATAAAGGATATAGAGTATCCAGTAGTAGAGCAGTATTCTGAATATAGACAACACTACTTTTCTCAATTTCACTAATTATAGTTTTAATTATTTTTAAAATATTTGGGATAGGAATTAATACACAATTTATATATATATATACCATGTATTAAAAGAAAGTGTGAAAATTTTTAATATATACAATATTGAAAACAATAATTGAATTGAACTAATCTAAAAGTTGAAGCGCATCAAGTTTCTCATGAGGATAGAATCCTGCCTGGACTTGCCTTCCACCAAAGAACCTTCCATTGAGATCAACAACTGCTTTGATTGCAGATTCGATTCTCTTGAACTCCACAAAAATCCTAACGGCTTGTTCCGCTACGACATCTGGCCTTTCATAAATTATAACTCGTATGACATCTCCATATTTCTGATTACACTCGTCCTTGACTTCGGGCTCGAGGTCATCGTCGACTTCACCTGGGCCGACCATATTCCTCAAAAGGACAACTTTGGAAGGTGTCTTCATTATTTCAGTTATCGAAGATATCTGCGGAGTCGATTGTGCAGGAGGTGGAGATGGTGGTTTGGGAGGTGGAGATAAACTCGGCACAACCGGGGGCGGAGGCATCATGTCTTTTTCATGTACAATTCTTCCTCCACGTTTAGACGTTTTTTCCACCTGCAAGGCCATAGCTATTCCTTGTTCTTTTTTACCCAAACCTTGGCCTTCTTTGAACCCGTATTTTGCCATGATTTTGGCAGCGACTGATGCACCGCTTGTTTTCGGTATGACATGTTCTACAAGAGAAGGTGGGGGCGCTATCGCAGCACCTAGGTTACGAGGTTTCTCTTCCTCTTCTTCCGGTTTGTCTTCGACTGGCTCAAACCGGCTTTCTCGACTCTTCATCTTGTCCTCTCTCTTCTTCATCCTCTCCTCGTCCTGCTTCTCCTTCTCCCTTTCCCTCATCTCTCTGAGGTCTTTCACCACTTTCTCGTAATCGTTGGGCCAGAGAGGGTCGTACTCTTCACCTGTGAAGTCCCAATCAAGCTCTTCGCTGTAATTTGTACGGAGGTAGTTCTCTTTCGTTTCCTCTTCGTCCTCGTCCTTCTTGGAGTTCAGATCGAAGACCGGGGCCAAAACGCTGGTCGTTTTCTTCAGGTTGTCTCTTTTAGTCGAATTGGTCGCTTTCTTCAATTGGAGGTGAGACTGGAAGAGCTTTATCCCGGATGACCAACCGGCCACTTCATCCGACTTCTGCCTCAGGGTATCTAAGTCGTCGTAGAGAGACATTTTCGAAGAAAAAAAAATTAAATACTGTCAAGTTTAAATTTTCAAACAAACGACAAAATCGTTAATAATGAGAGGTTACATTATAATTGAATCGACAGCATGTCATTATGTGAACATCGAGCATCGATCTTCATTAGTCGATATCACAGATCACTGTCAGGGTAGATCCTAGTGTTGGAAGGACGTCACCATCATTAGTTCAGTTAGTTTCAGTACAATTATGGTGTACCCTGTATATAAGTACCCTATTTTTTGGTTTTGACTTTTATAAAAAACTAAAACCTTGTTGATAGACCTTAAAAATTTGCTGAAAGTAAAGATTAAGTTATTGAAGAGAAGGTATCAACTACTTGAAGTTTAATTTCATGTATGATCAGTATTACGGTCAAGGGGTAGAATAAAACCCCAATATAGTAAATAGTTACCTGCGCCAAAAATCGGTAATTGTTTGTTTTTATAAAATAATTGTCAATTGTCATTAATTTGTTTGAAAATATAGTCTCCAATGATGACCTTAAAGCCCTGATCAAAAGCTTGGCAAAGTTGGAGTGTTTATTCTACCCCTTGGCCATAATACTGATCATACATCAAATTAGAACTTAGAAACCAGAATAAATATTTCTGTGGTGTTTTTGTGGCTGTTAATTAAACTTTACATCATCTATAATAGTTTTATTTTTTTGAAAGGTACAAATAATACTTTAAGCCCCCCCCCCTTCTACATGTTTTATAAACATAACAAAATAATAGTAATGGCCTTTTTAAAATTTAAACCCCAATCAAAGAGTCATCCGTCTTAGAATTACAAATGTCCACATCATCGTATTCTTTTTCCAGATCAAATAAGACAGCTAATGCAGATTATTATCATTATTATTTGGACAATGTGTCAATGGTGGTTTGAAAAGTCCTTCCTACATTTTGGAATTTTTTTTCCAGACAAGTAAAAACAAAGATCATTGACTTATTACATGTTCATCTACATTATTGACACTTAGGACTGAACCCTGCGGTACCCCATTTTCTTGAATTAATATACTGAATAAGGCAGTACTTAATCTCATTCACAATCTTTTTAAAAAACGAAGCCCAAAACATAGAGTTTCTTAAGAATTTCAAATCTCCAGGTCATATCAGATCAGGTACATTATCAGCCAAAACATTTACCACAATAGCAAATAAAGTAACACTCCGAACCAAACCCTGATGAATCCCGTTTTCTTGAATTAACATACTGGATAAGGCGGTATGTAATCTTATCTGGAATTTCCTCATTTCGAGGAAGCTTTTTAAAACTTCAACTCCAATCATACAGTTTCTTAAGAATTCCAAATCTCCAGGTCATATCGTATGCTTTTTCCAGGTCAAAGAAGACAGCTAAGTGCATTATTATTATTATGACCTTGTTGTTAATCTCTTTTTCTTCTATCTTTTGTACTTTTCCTTCATACCTAATTCTCCCCTTCATTCATATTCAGCTATGTCAATATCATACAATTTTTGTTTATTATTATATTTCTTGCGTTATATTTGTTAACCTTTCTATTATTTAATTATTTTGCTTTTCTATTCACATAAAAGGGCCAATCTCTATAGTTAAAATGTGTTTGATAAATATACTTCTATTTCTATATATAATTGTTTGAACATTCATGTGTACAGCGGGGTAAACGTAACCGACCAATCTAGATAGCGGGCTTGGCTTGCGCTTGTCAGGTGCATCTACTGTGTAGCACACTAGCACTGTTACAGTGTAGAGACTGTCAAACAAAAAGCTTGAGATGACAGGTCGCCAGGGATCTCGTGTTGTGAAATCCTAAACCGCTGACATAAGTGTTAACAAATTTGCCGTTCAACAAATTCCGTGGTGGTCAACGTTGTCATGCCCAGATGCCGATTTAAAAAGGCTCGCATCTTCGGAATATCGGATAGGAAGAGCTAACCTTTTTTCCTCTCACTTCCGTCGTATTCTTCGTCCTCCCTGTTTGGAATTCGAGGAAAGAAAATGAACCGGAGGAGAAACCCGAGCAATTTCACCTACATTAGCCCTTGCGTCAAGTATATGATCTTCATGCTTAATTTCCTCTTCTGGGTGAGTCAGAGTTCCTTTATTAAAGACAACTAATTACATGACAATTTACATGGGCTGGTCCCACAAGAGGAGAATTTTTTTAAATAGTCAATTATTTTTCTAGCTGTTTGGAGGATTGCTAATTGGCATTGGGACATATGCTTTTGTCGATAAATGGCGAGGTACAGGGGGCCTATATAAAGTCAATACAATTTATGATATATTACTTGACATATCTCTAGTCCTTATTATATTCGGGGGAGTTGTTTTTGTCGTAAGCTTCGCCGGATGCGTCGGAGCCCTAAGAGAAAACACGTGTCTCCTCAAATTTGTAAGTTTATTCATAAATATTTAAATAAATCTTTTAAATTTTTCTTCTACTGCTACCAATTTCATCTCCTCTCCTAGTTTCAAATTCTCTCCTTTCTCAATTTCAACTACAAGGCTCTATTCTTGGGCCTTTACTCTTTTCCATGTTTATAAATGATGTTCCATTAATTCTTAATTTCTCCCAATTTCATCTATTCTGACGACCCTCAAGTCTACATTCAGTGTTTTGTAAACAACATCTGCTCAACCATGATCTTCGTTCCCCAATCAATGATCAAGAAATAATGGCATTCTTTTAAACCCTAACAAGTCCCAGATCTTATTAATTTCCAATAAACCCATTAATAAATATTACCTATCCCTCCGCGTATCAACAGTTCCCTTATTAATTTTTATCCTAAAGTTAAAAGTCTCAGCGTTATTTTTATCTTCAAGTTTACATGGCATGACTGTGAAAGCTCTATTATTAAACAGATCTACTCAAGCCTCCATTCTCTTCGACCTTAGCTTTTTCACTCGAAAGAAAACTAGTACTACTTATTTAATCCCTAATAATTCCTTTAATCTCTTACTGTAGCGCTATTTTTTTCATTTTCCTTAGACTTATTTGTTTCAAATGAAAACCAGTTGTTCAATATTAAAATTGAAGTGGTGAGGAATGAAGCATTTCAGAAAAACACCTTTGCATTTATTTTTATTTTTTTTACCATTTTAACTTTTTTCGTGTCATCTTAAGGTCTGGGTGATTTACAAAACACATGTTTATCGGAAAAATACATATATAAAAATATAAAAAAACTATATTGTCATATTTTGATAATATTATTTTATTCGGTAGATTGTTATTAATTTTTTAAAAATATTGATCCACTCTTTTCCATAGACAGACAACCACACAACACACTTTCATAAAATCTCTTAACTATTTAATTTTCAATGGGCATTCATAGCAGCTGATGAAGAGAGGGAATGGGCAGCATTCTGAAATTGATACTTTTTAAAAATAAAGACTACTTTATGGAATTGTGTTTTCTGTTGTAGAACGGTTTAAGATGAAAAATAACCATTAAACTTTATTTTTATATTTCCCTTTCTTTCATTATCATCCAATCCAGAAAATTCCCATTCTCGACTTGCTTTGAGTCAAATAAAACCGCCAATGATCAAAGAAAATGTCACAGATTTATTGCGTTCCCCAACCTGTCACAATCATATAAAAACAGAATACAGATTCAAGTTCTACAATTTCATATGAAACACATAAGACAACACAAGAATAGCACTGCACTTTATGTGAATATGAAATACTTGGTTCAATATTTACATCTGTATTATTTTTTCCAACACATGCTTTGTAATACACCCAAGCCCTGAATGACTCGGATAAAGATCAAAACATAAGCAAAAAATGAAAAAGGTGTTTTTCTAAAGTACTTCATCCCTGATCATTCCTCACCACTTCAACAAATTATTTCCTAAGAATCTCAATCTGCTCATCAGTTTTATCGCTTATGATTTTAAACCAAGAAATATTTCTTCCTATATTAACTTCTTTAATAACGTCTGGTAATTAGTGACTATTAATCGATAATTATTTAAAAATCGTGAGATGCGGTTTGGTGTGATGTAGGTTTCAGAAAAACATTTTCTTTCTCATGCCAACGTTTCGATCTTTATTGAGATCATCTTCTTTAGTAACCTTAACATACTAAACAATTATAAACTTTTAATATACATATTTATATTAAAATAAAATAGATTTCTTTAATATCTATACACTCCCCCCCCACATTCCTTATCTAAATTTACCACTAATATCCCAAGCTTTCAACACTCCTGTAAAGCTTTAGCCTTATTGTTCAGAATTTCAGAGGTAAGACTATGGAATTTGCTTCCCCAGGAAGTATGTTCTGCTTCCTTGCTGGCTTGTTCCAGGTCCAAAGCATCTGAGTTTTTAAAAATGACATGAATCACTTACTTTTCTTCCCCCTTCCTTTTCTTTTTCCCTTTTACTTTTACCTTTTTCTCTTTCTGCTTTTCTTTCATAATATTGTTTCATCATTCAATTATAAATAATTAATATTTTTTAAAGTATTTGTATAATAATAAATAAATAACATTATTGTTCTGTATATTTTATTATTATTATTACACTATGTTTATAGAATTAAATTTACTTCTAAAATATGTATATGGAAGGAGATTTATTAGCCTTATTTGTGCCTTTAAAATAAATTAAATAAAAATTTGTAGGATAATCCCAATAATTCACTTGTCTGTTCCAGTATTCATTATGTTTGTTGATATTCTTCCTACTGGAAATGGCGATCGCTATAATCGGCTTCGTGTTCCCTCACACCATGCAGACTATAATTCAAGATTCTTTTACAGTTCAAATAATACACAAATACAGGGATAATGACGATTTGAGAAACTTCATAGACTTTGCGCAAAAGGAGGTCGGTAAAGAAATACAAGGATGCAAATTAAATAAGTCTTAATACAACTTGTTTACAGTTCCATTGCTGCGGCCTGAGTTCAGGAGGGTACATGGATTGGTCAAGCAATGAATATTTCAATTGTTCTTCCCCCAGTCGGGAACAGTGTGGAGTCCCTTATTCTTGCTGCATCAACGCTACAAACATTGCTGTAAATTACTTTTATATTTTCATAAAAATACAGTCTTTAAAAACTTGATTTTTTTTCTTATTTCAGGGCGGTTTAATTAACATAATGTGCGGATATGGAGCCCAAAATCTTTCAGTTAGTATCTCTCGTTTATACATCCAAAGATATTTTTTTTAAAAAAAGGACACTTGTAATTTTATTGTTTATTTCATACTATATGTATGTATTTTTACTATTATATTAATTACAACATACTTATTTTAATGTAATCGAAATTAAACGAGTTTTAATACAAACAATATTTAATTATGGTTTGAAAATTTGAAAAAAAGAAGAAAAAGAAAATCATTGAGTGATTGAATAAGTTGTTAAATTTTGACTTTTAAAGTTAAGTTTTCTGATTTTTTAAAAAATCAAAATCAAATGATTTTATTTGCCTCATGGATTTATAATTTTATTTGATTTGGTTTACATTAAAATAAGTATGTTTTAATTAATACAATTATAAGAATAGTTTGAAATAAACAACAAAATATGAATATCGAGTTTTGTTATTTCTTGTATATAATAAAAAATCTGAATAGTTTTTATTTATGCATATTTTAATTTTAGGCTGCTGAAGCGAGTAAAAAAGTGTGGACAAGTGGCTGTATCGAAGTTGTAAAAGCATATGCGGAGAGGAATCTGTACACAATCGCAGGTTTTGCATTGGGCGTAGCACTCAGTCAGGTAAATATAAATTTTATAATTTAAAAAAAAAAACTTTTTTTAAAATGATCTTTGGTTTCCAGCTGTTTGTAATATATCTCGGGAAGACGCTCGAAGGACAGATAGAGTTACAAAAGTCGCGATGGACGTCGTGAAATATAGTTGCCTACCGCTAAATCTTGACTGATTTTTTTTTTCTTTTTTGTTTCCATACCTTTCTTCACAAGTCTACGTATGAACAGAGTTGAAAAAAAAAAAAAAATGAAGATGCGGTAGGCACTCATAAATACAAAAACTAATACTTTTTTATTTTCAGAAAAATGGTAGGCTAATGAATTCTCTTTGTCATTCCCAAGTTTCCAGTGAACAGAAAATTTTTGTCCTCCGTCTTGTCTTTTCGAGCAACTATTTGTTATTGAATATTTATTATTAATAAGAAGTTTGAAGAATAAGACTTCAAAAAAGAAAAACCAGTGTTTTTCTCATATTGCAAAAATCTAGTTTTAAAGTAATTTTTAACAAAACGACTGCTAAATTTTTGATACCAGAAAATATAGTGTAATAATTAAATATAATGTTTAGTGTAAATGCCAATACAAAAATGACAAACGTAACAGCTTTTATTTTAATACTTAACAGGCGTGGGAGACCAAGTAGCTTTTGATTCAAATAAAATCATTTTCATTTTCATCTTAATAAATTAAAACCATGCATTTTAATATACTAAAAAAAATCTTAAAACACAACAATTTGGTTATAAATTTAAAAAAAAATTACTTTATTTTTACACCTATTTTTGTACGTAACAGTAGATGATTTTGATTTTTTAAAAACTCAAAATTCAAGGGATAACTAGCCAGATTAAAAACCTGGTTATCTGAGCTTCCAATTACCCACTTAGACTAATTTCCATTAACAAATAAATATTTTATTATTATTAGCTTTAGTTATCTAGTTCATTTTGATAATTAATAGTAAATGTACAAACTTGACATCTCTCAATTTACACTCCGTTTGAAGTCAAACTTTGCAAATCCTTTAATTTTTATATATGATATATTAAAATCTATTATTTTAATGTCGAGTCAACATAACAGAGGGATGAAAAACTTGGATTTACATCATTTAATAAATTTCTCATTTATGTTAAGACTTTTTGAATTTTTAAAGGTTCAAAGAGTCTGCCGTCCTTTTGCAGGATAACTTGAATTTAAAGGGGAATTTTTAGCAATACAGCCCAAAGAAAAATGTTGAATATAATTATTATTATTGATTAAGATTACAATTTTCAGTATATGTCTGTAAGTTTCTTATTTGTATTATTTATGAATATATGTAATGTACTTTAAGTTCTAGTAGGGAGAAATTAACATTAAAGGCAAAACAAAATTCTTTACAGCAGAAATAAAATTGTGCCAAGAGTTTTAAGGGAACATTTTAAATATTTGTACAAAAAGTGTATTTTTGGCTAAACTACATTAATGAAACGTCGAGAGTGTTTTATACGAGTATTAAAATTTTCTTCTACTTGCTCTTAACCAGTATTAGCCAACATTTGGTCTTTGAAGGTTAAAATAATTGATCAATAAATGGTAAAATAGATGAGCCCATTTAAGAGAGTAGTTTCAATGTTTATTATTATTATGTGTTATTTGTTTTTGTTTTTTGTTTCCATTTCAAAAAAGGCGTAAATGATTCTTCCGTCCAATCTATAATTTTTAGAAAGAAGAATAATGCAACTTGCCTTTAAAAGATGTTACTTGTTGAGATCAAATGTGCATGGATTATCGTTTTGTGTGTTTTTGGCGGAGTCAAGTTATTTCTAGATTGTATACCAGTAATTGATAATTATATATGCTATACCCTTATTTAGCAGTGAAAAGAAATTGTAAATATAATATTGCGTTTATACCTATTTGATTTAAAAAAGTTTTCTTCAGTCTTATATGTAATATACTATATTATTATGTTATGTTTATATACAATGTGTTATTAATTATTGTATGGAATTATATAATAAACTGTAATAGCCAGATGAATTTGTTTTAATTTTGTGTTAAACGTTAAATGTTCAATTAATATACTAAAATCGGGTCAGTTTCTCAAAATGCAATTATTTAATTGAAACGCTTTGATTTCCGGTCAAAGGATTTCGCAATTCAATCTCTGTTAGATAGATTAAATGAGTCAAATAAGAAGGCTCCCAAGGCCCAGTGTGATCATCAAAGATACAAATCAGTCGAATTAAAAGTACTCCTAACACCAGTCTCATTCTTTCATCCACACGGTCATGATGGCTCTCCCTGTCTAACTATGAATCCGTTACCGCTTTTATTGGCTCTAATATCCATTCTGGACTTTTCTGAAGCCAAGTTTCTCAAAAAGGGAGACTTGGTGAAGAAACTCATGAAGAAAAAGTATGTTAGGGAGGGAAGCCTGAGGCTCGTTGGAGGACGAGGGAAATATGAAGGTAAAATTTTCCTTCTTCAATTTATTTACTTACTTCTGTTATTTCAAATTGAAATTAATATTTTTATTATCAAAAGTATGGTACTACTTTTATTTAAACCTTTTTTATCTGAAATGAAAGTATAAGCGATAAACTTATATTGACAAGAACTTAATACGATAATTATTTAATTTTTTTGACATGCTTCTAGAGCTCTATTTATGCAGATGTGTCATCTGCTTCAATCTAAATCGAATGTGGGGCACTTGCCAGGGTTAAAAGTTGAGAGGTTCAACTAATTAATTGGTTCTTTAGTTTTGTTTGAATCACATTTCAATGAATAAAAAGAATGGTTGACATCGTTAAAGAAGAAATTTTCAAATAAAACCATTTCTCTAATAAAATCATAGCTTTTACAATCAACTTAATTTTTATGGTTTAAAACATTAAATTTGTACATAAACAAATTTCTAATGAAACAGTCATTTTGTTTTTTAAAAAAAATCTTTATGGCCTGCATCAGGAGCTCATTAATTTATGTCCAAGCTTTTTCAATTACTTCCGTGTGTATCCTTCAGGCTTGAACTTTTCCTCTAAGTAGGAATCTTAGCCTGCATAATCCTTCGCATCAACATAGGATATGCTTCTTCCTAGTTCCTCCTGGAAATATCTGCCGAAGCTTATTTCTACAGTTTATAGGAGTATGCGGTGTCCAGTCAGTTGTTCAACTGTTAAGTCCTACTACATTTTAATTCTAATAGTTCTGCCATCAACTTTTTAGTAGTTTGACTTAATGAACTTTTTTGCATGTCCTAGAATGCAATCCTGTTTTACCGAAGGCTTATTAATTATTATTAACCAATGTTTGATGGATCTGTGTTTTGGGCAGTTAGGTGTGCCGCAAAACGGTTCAAGGCTGATAGGTGTTTTGATGGCCTTTTCATTGCTCCTCTGCCCGGTCGTCATGGCCAAGAGCCTTAAACCTTTGAAACCATGGTACGGTCTAGGATGAGATGGACCAGTCACATATCGTCCGTAATCATCCAGTTCTGCTTATTTTCACTGGTTTTGTGAACAAACTGACAATATACCATAATAATCATTGATGATCAAATTGCAAACAAAACGACAAATCATTCGCTTTATCTTCCTAATATCCTGAGTAAAAACTTCACGAAAGATTTATTAATTCTGATAGTTATAATTTGCTCACTTAATAATTTTGTTATATTAAAAAATCAACAGTGAAGTTATATAATTAATGGATTCTGCATTTGTAATTTATTAAGATTTGAAGCTTTTAACAACTGAAGATTGTGAATTAGACAAATAAAACAAGCAAGAATAAGCAGAGGAGAATGATCAGAAAAAATTGAATAATCATAATTATTATTGTATTTGTTATTTATTTTATATAATCACTTGAAATCCAATCTGACTTTAATTTTAAAGGAAATGTTGAGATATTTCACAAAGGTAGATGGGGCAATATCTGCGATGACGAGTGGGATTTGAGAGAAGCGAGTATCGTCTGTTCAAGACTCGGATATAAGTTGTCCAGACCTACATACGCTTCTTATTTCGGCGAACCAAGAGGTAAGGCAGCTGGATCCGTATTTTAAATGTATTTATACACATTTTACTTTTTTAGGAAACTACTTAATGGATAATTTATACTGTGACGGATCTGAGAAGAATCTTTCCTCTTGCCGCTTCGACGGGTGGGGTAATCATGACTGTGAAAAGGATGAAGCCGCTGGTGTAGTTTGCATCAACAACGAAAAGTCAAAAAGCGTTATAATGTCAGACGCGGCAAATACAGTAAAAATTAAGAAAGACAAAGTCAAAACAAAATACGGAGATCTGCAATTGAGGCTGACAGATGGGCGGAACAAAAATGAAGGAAGAGTTGAAATGTTGTTAGATAGCAAAGGTATATTTAATTTATTATCTTCCAATCTTTTTTAATAGATTATTATTAATTGTTCTTTTACAAAAGGAAATTTTCATGAGTAGTGTATGTAACTAAAAATGGAATTTTTGAACACTAACTGCTTAGTAAGGTTTGTGGTCAATCAGCCATAAGCTTTGTAAAATATGAGCTTTTCTAGATTTAAAAATATAAACATGATCTTAAAGCGATCTCACCAATTATTTTACTTTTTTTTTCGCTTTATTATATTTCATGTAAGGTGAGCAAGGATGGTATGCAATTTGTGGAGACGGCTGGCGTCTAATCGAAGCCAACGTTGTGTGCAAACAGCTCGGCTTGGGATTTGCTCAGACTGCGACGCAGAACCATTTTTTTGGAAGTAAAAGGCGAAAATTGAAAAACAACGGCCGATATTTGACTTTTTAACTTTTTTCAGATGAAATTCTAAATATGACAATGAGCGGTGTGGAATGTGTCGGAAATGAGGTTTCCCTTTCTGAATGTACAATACCAAATAGTTTTTACTGTCCAGGAAATTTCTTCGCTGGAGTTATATGTACAGCAGGTCGATATATTTGTTCTTTATTTATGTACATATAGATATTTTTAAAAAAAAGTTAGTTAAGTTCTTAAAGTTAAGTCATTTTCGATCATCCTTATCTGTCTTACTCCCTGTTTTGGTGTCATATGCATCAGATCCAAAATGCATCTCAGATCAAAACAGCAAGGATAGAACATTGATTGCAATTTCAAATCTACAGGTTCATCAACATGCAAAAGAAATCATCACAATTTATTAAAAAAAAAAAAAAACCTATATTATATTTTAAAAGCTGTATTGACTACTTTATCATTGATTTATTGTTTACATTATGATTCTTTGTGTCCACTTTCCCATTCTATCCAAACTTTAACGATTGACCTTTGATGGATTAGGTCTGATACCTAAAAGTAAAATAAAGATTCACAATATTCTTTTCTTTCTTTCTTTTTTACTAATTTAAATGTTGTACATAACAGCAAAACTGTTTTATTATATTACTGCAGTTATAGCTAAATATCGACAAATTTTTTTCTTAATTATCTTTATTTTTATATTGAAGAAATGGCAGACTTGTCAATCGACAAAGATGAAATTGAAAAGAGCGCATATTTAGAAGACAGGCTCATGTATTTGTTACAATGTGCCATGGAAGAGAACTGCGTCGGGAGTTCAGCGTATATTAGGCAAAAAGATTCTGGATATTGGCACCTAGAGACGAGAAGGCTTTTGCGGTTCACTGCAAAGGTGACAAACATCGGTAACGAGGCTTTCAGACCTTTCTTGCCAAAGAACCTCTGGCAGTTCCATCAGTGCCACATGTAAGTGAAAAAACTTTATCAAAACAACGCCACCTAAGTCCAACTTTGTTTTAAAGGCATTTCCATAGTATGGAGGTTTTTGCGACTTTTGACATTATTGACCAAAATGGGTTCAAGATCGCCGAGGGGCACAAAGCCTCTTTCTGCCTAGAAGATAACGAATGCACCAATGGTGCAAGGCCTGAATTCGCTTGTGCAAACTATGGCGACCAGGGGATATCGCCCAACTGCTCAGATATATACAAGCACAATATAGACTGCCAATGGGTTGACATCTCTGACATGGAAACTGGGCAATATTATTTCAAAGTGCTGTCATATTTCAAATCTAAAAAACATTTTTTAATTTCATTTTTTTTTTTTTTTTTTCAGGTGAAAATCAACCCTGAGTATAAAATTCCAGAGATGCGATTCGATAACAACGAAGTCACATGCAATTTACTTTATACACCAAGCTACATAAGGATTTTTAATTGCGCTCATACAATGTGAAAAGAAAAAGTTTTAAATGAATAAAATTATTAAGCACAGAATAAAATGTCATTGAGAACCTTAAATAAGCCTAAATTATGAATTAAAAGTACGTTTTCTTACAAAAGAAGCAACAACATTGTATAATATTAAAAGAACACAAAGTTTGTTTACAAATCATTTATTGTTACTGTATTTATATAGATTTAAATAATAAACAAAATATTTTCAATATTTAAAAAAATATATACATCGACACACAAAAAATTGGTATATCACATCGTTTTTTTCTTCTTTTTCTGTTTTGTCGGCAAATGTGTTGGGTTTTTAAAAAGGGTGCTGTAAAAAAAGAAACCATTAATAAAAAAATAAAAAAAATTTAATAGATAAAACAAGTTCTTGACTTACTGGCACATCAGACAAATCGGTGAAAATTTACAAAACACTGTAACAATAATTGTAAATTGTAATTTGAACACACAAAAAAATCTTGAAAATAAAACAAAACCATTATAAAAATAAATTAAAATAAAAAGTCTTTAACATATCATGTTGACACCAGTCAAAAAAAAAAAAAAAAAAAAAATTAACATACATGTGTACATAAAAACTCCATATACCTGAAAGGCAAACTGAGCAGACAAAGCCCACATCAACAAGCATACGATGGCAGAAACAAGCTGCTCGGTAATCAACGTGAACTGGTGGTGGCAAAACAAGTTTTTTCCTAATCGGAGGTTCCGGCAGAAAAACCCACTTGAAAACAAAAAAATAATATTTCAAATTTGAACCAGAATTCAATAAAGTTTCACTTACCAGTAAATACTGCAATAGGCCTTGAGGTTGAGGTATCTTAAGATAGATTCCACCGGTGATATCACAGCCTTGTTGAAGGATGGCTAAATCGTGTTCAATGCTCAACACATCTAGAATGACATTCTTCAGAAGACGTTAAAATTAATGATTTGAGCATTTTTATTTGTTTTTTAAACTACCGGTTTAAAAAAAAATTACTTCTTTTTGTGCTGTAAAGAAAACATTCATGTAGTTCATGTATTGGGATGTACTTTCACCACTTCCAGTTATAACTAAGATTCTTGAATTCAGTTTATCGCCTATCGGCAATTCTCGTACTTTTCTATAAAATAAAGATGAATAAGCATATATTTAATTAATTATACTCAATTTTTTTTAAATTATTTTTTTTAATGTCAGGTGAGATTTGAACTAATAACCTTCAGTTCAATATGCCTTGAACTGCTCTAGCCACTTGAGCTACCATGGCACAACTTCTCATTTCGATTTTTATTCAAGTGGTTTGAGCAACAGTCATGAGGTCAAATCCCGCCTGTAACACTAACTTTTCATTCTGAAAAAAATCTAAAATTCCATAAGTTATGTATAAATCCATAGCCTGAGCATATTCCATAAATGTTGGATTTGATTAAAATCAGTAGATCTAGCTGATCTGTTAGGACTACTTTACTCTAGCAAAATTTGAGCAAAATATTTACAAATGATAGAACATGATGATGGCTAATTTTATGTATCATTGACAATACACATAATGTTTGCATCTCAAAGTTTCTCTTCTAAAGTTAAACCAAATTCTTTCTTGTAGATGAAGGTATAAATTCAATTCATACCAGAAAATCATCCCGGATAATAATTTGTTCATTAAAATATCTCAAACTTCATGGGATTCAGTGGAGTGAATGTAGATTTACTCAATTACTGTGTATGTAAATTTATGTTTCCTTTTAAGCATTCTTGTTTTTATAACGTACCTTTGTGTGTAACAAAGTGCCATTGAACATGCACCGGCTAGAAGTGAGTCTCCAAGAGATGGTTCAAGCCTGGCGATGATTTCTTTCACTTTCAGCCTTATTCTACGCTCAACGTGCGCAAACATTTCATACTGCCCATCGTTCTGTCCTGTCGGCTCTACTTTACTGTCTTTATCTGAATAGATGTATTCGCTACGATGCAAAAGTTAATCGATTAAACATAACAGGCTGTAACGAAATGTCGTACCTCATTTGTGCATGACAGGCGATAATCGCCAGTTGGTTGCTCTGACGGAACATAAGATGACAGTTAGCGAAGGCAACTATAGCTTCGAGAAGCTGATGGAACCCACGTGGAGTGGCGCTTATCACCCTTTGAACTGGATTAAAATCCAAGATCATAATAAGGAGACTCTTCTCCTCCTTCAGGCCTATAAAATTCAAAATATGAGCTGTGGTGTTAAACTAATATAACATAAAGTGATGTACAGCCACTTACGTTCCATTTTTCTTTGTTGACTAGTGCTTTGCCCTTAGATTGTGCTTAATGTTTATATTTTATAATATAAAAAATAAAAACACCGGATAACTATCCATAGAAGGAAATGTAAACAACTTAAAATTACCTCCAACCCAACTTTTGGTTATCACCATACCAAGTATCCCTCTTAGGCATATTTCCCTTTTACAGATCTATATTAGTTCAAGCTGCCAAATTAAAAAATATTGTCTTAGAAAATATTTTATAATGACTTTTTTCCAGAATGAATCTATTAAGGTTGTTTGGTATTTGACACCAATATTTGAGTTTTAGGTAAAGTGTATTTGATGATATTATTAAGATACAATTTTTGTGGATTCAATTTTGAAATAAATATCAGTTTATTTATTTATTATTTTGAAAGAAATAGTTACAGTATTTTAAAGAAATAATGTACAGTCTGAAATGGAAAAAAGGTAAATTCATGGAAAACTTGACATGTTGACTGCAGACTGCAGAGTGCAGAACTGCATATCTCCGAGGGAGGCACGTGGGTCTGCGAGGTACCAGTGACTGTAATCTGTATGTACCTTGACAGCAACGGACTGGCAACAATCGACAGTGTCAAATAATTCTGATATTTATTTTAGTTTTGTAAATCAAGATTCGAAATGGGAAAGATGAAGGGTAGAAGTCTTTCCGACGCGAAATTAGCCGGAAAGACTGGACGCAAAGCTAAAAACCCTTTTGAAGTGCATGTCAACAGGCAGAAATTCAATGTTCTCGGTAGGAAAATGAAAACCGACTTTGGCCTGCCAGGGGTTTCCAGGGCGAAAGCGTTAAAAAAGGTAAATTGTACAAACATAATTAAATTGTATCATTAAAAATACATGAATGTTTTTAATGTGGAGTCCAAATCTTCATTGAGGTCCTTGTTAAAAATGGATATTTTTGTTAAGTTGTTCAGGCCAGGAGTTCTCAACTCCATATTTGGATGAAAAACCGGTTGGATTATGAGGATTTTTCTTAACCGTTGTGTGTAGTGAAATATGTAAACTAAGGCAGAAATGCCTTAAAATCCATATTTACACCTGACTTTACATACTGTAAACTATTACGTTCTGTTAAAGTTCCTCGCTGGACCGTTAGCAATTCACCCAGCCGCTGGGTACCTGGGTCTGGTCAGCCCAGTGCAAAAAAAAAAAATTGTTTCCCCTCTCATGTTCGCTTGCAACCCTTGAGAGATTTCTTATGGAAAAGATGTGATTGTTAGTCTCGTTAGTTCTGACCATTTTGATATATTAAATTCGCTTCGGTTTTTCGCCTTATTCAGTAGTGTGTTTGTGCAGTACGTTTTTTATTTAAATGTGGTGCATTTTTTGCAGATTTGCAGTGCATTTCTAGTTGGTTAGATATGGTTCTGCAACAACCCACTACTGAAGATGGTGAAAAGTGTACAATCTGACAGTACAAGAAAAGCGATGATAGGTAGACCGAAATGATAAGAAATAAAAAAAGCTACTCCATTATCTGCCTATTCACATCTCAGATAAAAATCTACAATCATGGAAAAACGTATTTCTAAATTTTTGACACAGACTGAAGCATGGGTAGATTACTAATCTCCACACATTACAAGCTAGATTGGCTTTTTTAGAATAATTAAGTGAAAAATTATCTACGTTAACACATACGTATATTAATATAATATAAATATAAATTAATAATCAGCTTTTTTTTTTCTTTTTTTGTAGAGAAAAGAAACACTTTTACAAGAGTATAAAATTAAAAATAAATCAAACCGGTTTCTTGATAGAAGAATTGGTGAAAAGAATTCAGCCATGACAAAAGATGACAAAATTATGGCTCGTTTTACAGCAGAAAGGATGAAAACTTTTAACAAGGTAATGTCAATATTCAGATATGTTTGTGCATTAATTTGTTTAACGTTACTGTTCTCCTTTAAAGAAAACCATGTATAATCTCATAGATGATGAGGTTTTAACACATAGGGGTAGAACTTTAGCAGAAATTGAAAATGATGATCCAAGGAGCGATGATGACAGTGAATATGGCCCAAAAGGCCTTGATGGTATCAGATTTTTTAAACTGTTATTTATTTTTTTTTTTTTAACTTTATGTTGTATAATAAGTCAAAGTGATTTTCAGCACAATTTGTGGAGGAAGCGCATTTTGGTGGTGGCTTATTGAAGAAAGTGGAAGGTGGTAGGGCGACAGTTATTGAACAGTTGATAGCCGAGTCGAAAATGAGAAAAGCTGAAAAGGCGCAAGAAAAAGAAAGAAATATTGAGGCGACTGACAAGCTCGACAAAGAGTGGAGAGACTTGATGCCGTTTTTGGCTTCACAATCGAAAGCTGCTGAAGGGGCAGAAGAACAGCCGGCGAAAAAATTCAAAAAAGACGATTTCGACATTTTGCTCAATGAGCTCAGATTTGAAGCTCGAGGAACTGTAAGTTTGCGATTAATCTATAAATGGACATATATTGTATTGCAACTTATTCCATTTTAGCCCCAAAATCGGTTAAAAACTGAAGAGGAAATTGCTAAACAAGAAGCAAAAAAACTAGCAGAGTTAGAAGAAGAACGTATAAGAAGGATGAAAGGTGATGATACAAAGGAAATCCTTCCTACTAGCAAACACAGAAGTGCTGATGATTTAGATGATGGGTACAGTTACTATTTTAACCTTTCAACTTTTAAAAATAATACAGTTATTTAATTTTAATTTAATTGTTTTAGATTGGATATAGAAGAGGAAGAAACTTATGTTTTGACTTATGATAAAGATGGAAAACCAGTTGGCTTAAACGATGATGGTATAATTTATAACATTATTATTTATCTGAATTATATTAAGTTAATTTAATATTCTTTAATTATAGATAATAAGTTTAAGAAGAGAACATTAGACTCATTTGCAAATGGAGATGTTGAGTCTGAATATGATGAAGACGACGACGAGGAAGAAGAAAGCGAAGATGATGAAGAAAATGGGCCGGAAGACTTATCTGATCTTAAAGTCGGTCTGTACGATGAAGAAAACAAAGAAGATAAAGAAAACGAGAGCAGTGGAGGAGAAGAAGAAGAAGAAGAAGAAGAAAAAACAAAGGAAAGTAAAAATACAGAAGAAGAAAACTTAAAAACTGATACAACAAAGAGTGTGAAAAAAAGTGAAACAGACAACACAATAAACAAAGAAGAGAAAAGTTTGGAAAGCGAGGCGGCTAAAACGGATGATGAACAGAAAAAGAAAAAAGTCACATTCAGCAACGAACTTAAAGTTAAAAGCTACATAAAAGATTCCGAACTGTTGAAAAGACCAGATAACATGAAATCAAAAAAGGATGAAGAGGTTATGGAAAAAGCAAGACAGGAACTCCCATATACTTTCAGCGGTTGGTATTAATATTACATATATTTTCTCAATTATTATAATTACACTTGAAGGAAAAATGTAAAATTTTACTACTGGTTTGTATTAAAATAAATAATTTTAAGTTAAGCCCGTGCGTTCTACTTCTAGTTCCTGATGAGTATGACGGGTTTTTAACATTGATGAAGCCTAAAACGCCTACAGAACAAACAGTAGTGATTGAAAGGATGATAAAGTGCAATCACCCAAGCCTCCTTAAAGAAAATCTACAAAAAATGGAACTACTTTTCAAATATTTAATCTGTTATTTTGACGAAGAACACTCGGTAAGTTCTCCCTCACACTTTTATATCTATAAATTTAACTATTGTACTTTATCAGGAAGTTTGGACGTTACTCGACTACCTTAGTGAACATTTGTACACGCTAGTTCATTTTGCTCCGGCAAATACGGCCAAGACTGTCATTGACGCATTAACAAAGAAACACTCTTCTTATAAACAAAAAAAAGGCAAATACCCAAATTTAAGTACGGTAAGTTTATTTATTTATTTTTTTTTTAATTTTAAAATGCTAATTTAAGAAATTGTTATTAATAATTTATATAATTTCAGCTTGTTCTTTTTAAATTGATAACTAGACTTTATCCAACGTCTGATAAATGGCATTTAGTTGCGACTCCTTGCATAATTTTCATAGCAGAATTACTTAGAGAATGTCATGTGACAAACAAACGTTCCGTATCTTCTGGTATGTTCTTAGTTTCTCTTCTATCCCAGGTAAGAAAATGTGCGGCTGTAATATATCAATTTGTAATCTAATATTGTTTAATTGTTTTAGTTTGTGAGATTGTCTAAAAGGCTGTTGCCTGAGGGGATGAATTTTCTGTCTGGGATCATCCACATGTGTTGTCCACCTAGTTCATCGACGTTCGTCACGATGCCGTTCAAAAAGGAGAATAAAATCCTCTTTTTACAACAGCCATTGACAGAATTGTAAGTTGGTGTGATTTAATGTTAAGATTTTTTTTTTTAAATTTGAGCATTTAATTTAGCGATGGGGAATACAAAATGTATTCAAGTGATTTGAAAAACGCCACTAAAACTGATGACAACTTTCGTATAAGGTGTTTGTTCACTTGTCTTAGACTTGTGGACACTTTCGCAGATTTATATAAAGATTTAATTGGAGTTTCACTCTTTCTTCAACCAATTTTAAACAATGTTAAAAAAATTGAGGTATAATTATATTTTTTTAATTCTCTCTCAATAAAAAATGAAAAGGTAACAATGTATATTTTCATCCAGGTTGAAAAATACCCTTTAAAAATCCAAGAAATGATCAGTTCAGTAATAGAACGTTTGGAGCATTTTAAGGAAATTGGTTTCTCTCCGATTACTTTTGAAGAGAAAAAACCCAAAGCTCTAAGGCTCTACGAGCCCGACTTCCAGCCTGTGTAAGTATCCAAACTTAATTTTGTTTAAAAGTCGAAAACAGAAATTAAATCAAAAAATTTTCCCGCAGGTTTGACGGGAAGAAGAAACCGGGCAAAATGTCGGAGCACACAAAGCTGTTGAGCAAATATAAAAAGGAGATGAAGGGCGCCCTGAGGGAGATCAGAAAGGACAGATCGTTCCTCGCTTCTATCAAATTCAAAGAGCAGGCTGAAAGGTATTTTCATCGGGAATTTTTCAAGATTTTCAATTCGGTACTGACCAATTTTCTTTTTCCAGTGATGCCGAGAGGATCAGGAGGGTGAAACAGATATACAGCTGGGGTGCACAACAGCAAGGGGAGTTGAACAAGCTGGACAGGAAGAAGAAGAGTAAAAAATGAAAAAAATTGTCTTTCTCAAAAAAAAAATTATGTGTATAAAGTTGATATTTTTAAAAAAATCAAATATGTTGTAAAAATTGTGAATAGTAATCATACATTATTATATTAATTTTATCCAGTAGTATTCTTTTATGTGCACATGTACTTTCTTCTTTAGTTGCTCGTTCTGTTCACCTATTATATTATACCTCTGACTTTTTTGCCAGATAATTTAACCCTTTCAAGGTCTATCACACTACTCTCTTTACATTTAGATTCAAGTTCATAGAGGAGGGCACTGTTTAAGTTATTATTTTTAGTGCTAGTGAGAGCGAGAGATGTAGAACAAAAAATAATGCTGTTGTTTGTTTTAAGCAACACACTGTTTTTTTTTTTTTTTAAACTTCAGTTTAAAAGCGAAGAAACTAGGTAGTGATATCACGCTCACAGTACCTAGGCAGAGATAGAGTTGAGCATGAGAGCAGCATTCTTAGTACCTCCCTGAGGGAAGCAAAAGCGTGATATCACACCCACCCTGATGAAACGGGTTTCTGCCTTTACCAGTTGATCTGCGTGTCGTTTTGATATGTGAAAGGCTATGTCAGATGTTTTTTTCCTATCTTTCTATTGTGACATTTTATGTGGTTGATTATGTTTGTCACTTTGTTTTCTTTTGATTCTATGTAGAATATTTTTTCGAATTTTGAGATTTTTAAAAAAATATTTAATCAATTAAAATTACCACTTTTTTGTGTCCACGAAAAATCCAAACACCCCATATCAAAAAGTCCATTAAGCCCTCACATCTTCTGGGAGAAGAAATCTGAAAAGGGAAATTATGAATGGTGGAGTGAGTGTGGAGTTCAATCCTTTTTTTTTTTTTTTTTTTTTTTTTTTTTTTTTTTTTTTTTTTTTTGGTTCCTACTCACATTAAGTGGAGTTAGATTTAATTTCAAACATTGGGAATGTGAGTAGAAACCATTTAAAAAAAAAAAGTCTGAAAAGTGAATTCATTTGGAAACTGGTGGGTTATCCAAGCACATGAATAAGCCCTCGTCTTTTGTGCTTGTCTCTTTTTCTATTGCGTTTAGTTGCAAGAAGCAAACAAATCATGATGTAGGTTCAATTTTTATTGAACTTTTGAACATGTCCTCAACAAGAGGCATGGTAAAAAAATTCTCGTCCAGGAGAGAATATATTTATGGTGCCAATGGAAAAATTTCTAAGCAACGCAAACTTTTTTTTTTGAGAGAGAATAAATATATTTTAAAAAAATGTATAATATGTTGAGTACTATGTATGTATGTTTTGTAAAAGATCATGTGAATTTAAATGCAATTAAAATTATATTCTATATCGCTAGTATAAATTTAATAAATAGTGTGGCATTGGATGAGAAAAACACTCCATTAGTTGTGCATTTTGCTCATTAGAAACAAGCCATAGGTCAGCCGTTGAATGGAAAAAAATCTGTTTGCTGGTATTGAGTCACAGGTCAAACTAGACGTACATATTTGGGAAATTAAGTCTGCAGAGAGCCTTCTTATTGTTTGTAAACATCTACCAAGAATCTGCCTTTCCTTGATAAGGGGAAATGCATAAGCACTCAACATTTACAGTTTAATATTCCATCAATTATAACGGAATAAATAAAATCAACAAAGAACACTTGGAAATATATCTTTTATTGATTAAGTTATTGAAAGTGTACTTCACTTTAATTTTTAATAAATAAAACACCCATAATTTATTTTATTAATCATATTTAATACAAATAGTTGTCAGATTAATTATTATAGTCTGCTACTGTTACAATGAATATTGTACTGATTTAATAATTAGCATTAGTCAATCGGTTCATAATACTTCCACCATCTTCTCCATTTATCAGCCTCCCTTGGGTTGATTGTTTGGTTCTCGGCCTTTTTTGTTTCCCACCAGTCGTTCTTCGTGTCTTCCAGATAGTCGAGCTGGTCCTGTTTGGCCGGTTGGTTCCTCTGATTCCACTCTTTCCAAATGGACTGGCTTTTCTTATTTTTGTAAACGTGATCATAGATGACAAGCAATAAAGAGCCGACACTCACAAGAAACGCTTTCTTGGCGAAGAGTACGAGAGTAAAAAGGGCGAAAAGGGTCAGTTTCAATGTTGGGAGGAAGTGGCCCAGTTTGGAAATCACCGTTATCAACAAGGGCACGAGATATTTGTGCTTCCGCTTTCTTTTTTTCTTTTTGGGTTTTACAAATATGCCAGGTTGAGAGTAATAATTGGAAAATCTGTCCAAGGAAAGCCGATTATCATATCCAGGAATAATATTTTCTGGAAAATAAAAGGGTACAATTATAAGTTTATAATTTTTCAACAATAGTAGCTTGGTTGGTTTCAATCATCCAGGTCTGCATATTCTCATCAGATTGTAAATAACATTTTAGCCATTGCCATCGTCAGTGGTTGTGCCCAAGATTCTGTCACCAGACCCAAGATAATTTATAGATGCCAGAAGATCAGTGGGAAAGTTTGCCCTGGGTGATGATGATAAAAAAATAAATAATTCGGGTACAAAACTATTTTTTGGAAATAATGAACCTATGAATATTTACTTTGCAGAGGAAATAGTTGTGTGAAAAGGGTTGAATACAAATTAGAAATAATATTAAATAAATTATACAAATAAGTTTAAACAAGGTGAAAATATACACATTTAAAAAATTTAAGCCATCTCCTCCAGTCCATTAGATTTTTAAGTTCCCAGCATCTTCTTCGTTTGTTTTCTTGTTCCAGTCAGTCTGTGGTAATGTGCATTATTTTATCAAATGCATCCATAAATTAATAAAATATGAAAGATTAAAAAATTAAAAGGGAAAAACTTGGCATACAAAGTGGCCAAAAACACAATTGATAGGCAAAATGAAAAACATTGGCAGACTAAGATGATTAAATTATAAGCTTATTACCTCACAGACCTCAACACGATATTATGAAAGCATAATAAAACGCAACGCTAGAAAAAATTAGTTTTACTTAAACAGTCACATTGACATATTAATGTAAGATATAATTGTTTTGTTAATATAACTAAAAAGCTCAGAAAAAATTTGTTCAGAAAAAAATTAGCATCTTACCAGAAAATTTGTTTAAAAGTTGTGGATGCTGGCGTTCGAAATCGTAATTGACGAAGTGGTTTTCGCCGGGATTCATAAAATCTTTCATGTCATCACTATAACTGATCAAATTCGATATATCACTCCGGACCGAGCCGAATGTAGGGAAGAGGTTTAGAATTAAAAGGAATAGCATCCTCAGCAGGAAACGAATGAAAATCACAAAAAGTAAAGCATTCCGCATCTGCCCCTCCACAGTGCATTAGCTAAGAGTTACATCAGATAAGAAGTGAGGACGTCTTTCATGACAAACTGCTTGATAGCTTTTTTTTTCTTCACCCTCTAATTACTCTTAAGTTAATGCATGTAGTTTTAAGATCAAATAAGGATTGCACTTTTGATGGCCTGTTGAACATTAACTTTGATTTATTCAAGATAAACATGTTTTAGTCATTTTTATTATAAGGTAAAATTAAAATACCAATTTATTTTTAACATTTAATAGTTTTCATATTTAGATTTTTTTTTGTTAAAATATGGTGTAATATAAAATGGCAGTCAAATACAAAAGGAAAGACAGAAAATAAATCTTCAAATGTTAATTTATTAAACAAATATGTATTCCAACAATATATACATGTACACGATAAAATTAAAACTATATAAAAATGATCCGTATAAAAATTATCTGGCATAAGGATGCATCTGACTCGCAGCTTTGATATTGGTTTTAATTCCACTTGCAACTTTTCCCATAGGGCCCACTATAAAACAGAAATAACATATTAAAAATAATTAAAAACTAATATATAATAAATTTGTTTTAATACTTTGAGATGGTATTTGAGTGGCAGGAAGAGGAGCTCCTCCTACTGCTCTTCCAGGAGGTCCAATCATGTTCGGAGGTACAGGTCCTTGACCGATACCTTTAAGGCCTTTGCCCATGGCAATGGCAGCAACCAAGGTATGCGTATCGGCGAGCGACGATGTGATCGTTGGTCCTGCCCTGGAAGTACTGTCTGTCTCCCATTCCTCTCTCGCTTTTGACACCAACTCCCAAACGTGTCCGATCACTTTGCTGTAAGCGCCCATCTGCTTCTGTACTGTCTCAAAAGACAAGCTAGTTGCCTTGTGCTCGAGCTGGAGCATCTTTTGTTCGACCTCTGGCTCTGACTTCGTCCTGAGGTAATCGGGGACGAGGTCATGGGAAAACATGGGCACACGGTGTTCGGTTATCCTGAGAAGCTGTTCGTCTCTCTCGGGGCTCAAAAGAATTGGTAACACTGTCAAGTTTCTCAATGAAGGGCATTTATCATGTCCTAACATTTTTGATAAAGATACCAACTGGAAAATAAATAAATATTATGTTATATGTTACAGCATTATTTATTAGCTAAAATAACTTTAATCTATTCCTTCCTTACTCCACTCTTGTTTTGGATTGGATTTTGTTCCTTTAGTGACAAAAGTGCACATAAAAATAGGTAAGGCCCTCTAGGAAAATAAATATTCATTGTTTTGCATGTTTATCTAACAATGATCAGCAAGTTTAAAAACAAGCAATAGTACAAAAATCTTGAAACAGTTTTGCCCCAGGCGATTTTCAGTTTCCTGCAAGTGGAGTCACAATGTGGAACTCATCCATCCGTTGCAATTACACTACAGTTTAATTGAAATTTCCGAAGTTTTAATCAGGCTATTTTTTAATATAAAAGAGCTAATCTACTACAGATAGTAAGTCACCCTGATCATACCAAATTTATAAACAATTCATTAGGTGTGGAATAAGTTTTTTTTCCCCAGTTTTCAGAAAAAGGAGTCATGTAGTCAATTGTTAACAAAAACTGAGTTCATTAGTAAATTTTTTAAAATAGTACTTAAATATTTTTGCTGTTTACTCTACAATTCTACTGATTGTACGTACTGTAGGTTGTTCTACTGAACTACAGCATGGAATTTTCTTTATTAACATAATGTTTTCGACATCATGACATGAACCCTGTTTAGTGTTAATTACATTGTGTGATGTTTGGTGATAGAGACCACATCTCACGATCTCCAAATAATTATTAATTACATACAACTCTCACATTGTTGGAAAGTCTACTGGATATACAAATATAATTAACAGAGAAGTCTCATGTGATGATGTCAAAAACATTCTGTCAATAAAGAAAATTCCATGCTGCATTATATTAATTAGTACAGTTTGCTTAATCTAGTAGAGTCAAAACTATGGGGTGGGGGCTGCTACTCACCAAGAAAATCAGAGTTCCTTTTATTAAATTCGACCGTTGTCTTGACTAGACCATTAAACTCAAAATGAAAGTGTTCAGATTGGTCAAGTACTATATTATTCAACCAATAATTCATAATTCACCATTCAAATAAATTATTCAACAGGCTGGTTCGGATTATGCTAGTATTTTAATCTAATGGAGAGTAATTTAGCAGCTAAATATGTCTGAACAAAATATTAAATGAATAAATTTAATCATCATTTTGTTCTATTTTTCAAGCAAGTAGTGCTCCACACTGTGCTTCACTGCTCAGTAGTTCATGGACATGTGGGAACTCGTTGCTTTTAGTCCATTTCATTACCTGCTGTAAAAATACTGAGTTTCACTGAAGCAAAAAAATAAAAGGTGTTTCAAAATACGTAAAAAATGCTTGGGGAATATTACGTCCCCACATTTTAAAAAGAAACAAATGAAACATTTTTTGTATCCATAGCTTTTTCCTTATCACAAAAAAAAAATATCCTTCCAACTCTAATAAAACAGCCATTAGCAGCTTATTCACTTTATTGCATAGCAGCCTGTTTCATTTTACCAAACACCACTCACTTGTGTACCATACACGATTATTGAGCGAACAATTTAAGCAGAAGAAAGTATTTTAGTCACTAAAATATTAGCCACTTGACAAAATACAAAATAGTCTGAACCAGCCTTAACACGGCTTGCAAGTAAAAAAGGATTGCCTTTATAAGGGTGAAAGTTCAAATTTGGTTTTAAAAAAACCCACAGGGTAGGTAGGGGTAAGTTCCCACAGTTTCAATTTTTCCAGTATTGAGTGTACTGATATTTCGGAATTCCTCCAATGAAGCATGAAAACAGGAGATTAGAATCTTCACAATTACTAATCGCACCTTAGACTAACAATAAAGTTTTTCAAAAGCCCTATTTTTCAGATTGTTACCTCACTGACCAGGTCAAGTTCCAGCAGGAGTGTGTCTTTACTGAAATGTTTGTTTTACCCTGAACCTTTACAACGCCAATCCTATCCATTTCGCATCCTTGAGTCATTGCTAATGTCTCATTCATTGTTACTTTCCACTTTAAAAAACAAAATCTGAGCTGTTCTGAGAAAAAATGTCAGATTCTAAAGAGGTAAAAGATATCAATGTATTGTCTTTCTTTTTCATTTTGTTGGCTTAGGTTTAGGGAACAGTTGCTTATATTTTTTGCCCTCATTCACAGGTTTTCCTTTCAGCACCTGTCATTTTCCTTTTCTTTTGCAACTTCTTTTCTCAATCGCTCTTTGTGTGGTATGGAAGCAAAGAGGATGCTCTTAAGACCTATTCCTGAACATTTCCTTTTGATTTTAATTCTTGGCAGAGGTACAATTTTTTCAGAAGATCAAATCAAAACTGAAGATGAACCATGAGAAGGGCCTCTAGCAATCGGTCATAATTGCTCATAAAAAGTGATCTTGAAGGAGTGGGTCAGAGTTCCTCAGACATCTTTCTTGGGAGTATGATATTCACACTGATGTTTGCTGCTGGCCCCTGTCATTCATGCTGCCAAATGTTACTGATTCACTCTTTTCATTCACAGTAAAACATGTTCATTCATTCCTATCACAGAAAGTCTGTCCAAAAGCCGTCAGTTTTCATTCATCTAGTTCTATTTCCTCATCCGTTTCTGCCAGGTCTTGATCATTTATATAGGAAAGCAAACGAGGAAAGAGAGTGGCCTTTGGGGAGTGACAAGTGGCCCAAAAACCTATAGCATTTTTCAATGCCATGAAAAGCCATGCTGGAACTTACCCCTACCTACCCTACACGGTTTTGGTTGCTTTTGTATTTTTCTTCTCCAATAATGCAGTTATACTAATAGGCTTTCATACTTCAGCATTAAATTCATTTTAAGCACAAAAAGAATGATCCAATACAGTAAAGGATTGTCATGGAACATGAAGGCAAGTACAACAAACATTTAGGAAAGTTGAAAAATACGTCGGTATATGTTCACTCAACCCAACACTAACAGTGTGAAACTGTGAATTTTTAAAAAAATGATCTTTACCTGTCCAGACAGAAGGGCGAAATTGTCCAGAAACGTCGGCCAATTGAGATTTTCACTTTCGTTCTCCAACTTGAATATCATAGCACCTATTGAATTTTTCAAATCGTTTACTTTCATGGATATCGACTCTAGAGCCGTTTCCATTTGTTTTTCCTCCCTCTGCATCTTCAAACTTCAAACTGTGACAGCCTACGAATCTCTAGAACGCGGGCCTCTACCAAGACACAACCCAAGTAACCTGCCGTAAAGAAAGGAACTCGTCTGGAGGTTAAATTTAATTATAGTAACAATTTACAAAATGTGACGCATACGAATACAAAAATTACCAATTATAAAGAAAAAGATTAAATAAATTTGATCGAAAGTCGACGTACAGTCTGAAACCAAGCTTTCATAAAGTAATTAAAAAATATTTTTCACTGTTGGTTTAAATTTAGAAATTTCCTTGTTTTTAATTGAAACAGAACTGTGACGAAATAAAAATTACATCTTAGTTATTATATTTGAAGCTAAAAATCTTGCATTTATTTCAAAACTCGTTTTGACATTGCAGCGGTTAAGATTATAAGAAACAATGTACAAATATTTTCCTGAAGTAGAATTATAAATTTAAATGTTTATTATCGTTTAAAACTGTATAAAATTTAAACAAATCTTATTCTTCTATGTTTTTTTAGAGAAACAACCCTAAAAGTTTTTGATTGTTCGTTAAAATCGCCCATAGTCATTGCAGACTTGGGAATTTTAAAAAATGTATTTTTCGTAAAAAATTGTAAAAAATTTTTTTAGTAAATACACTATGGCTAAGAATTTTAACTTTGATAAATATTCTAAATTCAACATCAAGTTAGACGTCAGTTGACACTTTCAAGGTCGGTAGGTGATAACCATTGCAGAAGTTTGAAGGCACAACAACGAAAGTTTTATGTCAGGACAGTTTTATGATGCAATTTTATCAAATTGACTTGATCCGCTAGTTAACGTGCGGCGGTGAGAAGAAAAATTAACATAAAATGAATTCGGAAGAGAGCAGGCTCAGGACTTTCTTGAACTGGCCGGAAAATGCTCCGGTCGACAGCAAGAGGATAGCTAGAGCTGGCTTTTATTACATGGGCCAGGGTTTGGAAGTACAGTGTTTCCGCTGCGGAAGCAGGATCTCCGATTGGAATTACGGCGATAAAGTTATGGCCAAGCATAAAGCCCTCGACCCCCGATGCCCGTTCGTCCAGAACCCTACCAACTCTGGGAACATCCCTTTGGTCATCGCGAGGCTCTCTCTTACCTCGCCGACAGAGCAGACCGAGGTGAAGAAGAAGCAGGAAGACAGGCTCTTCTTCTACGACGAGAAAGCTCGACTTGAGTCCTTTGCTACCTGGCCATTCCTCCATGTACCTCCTGCCCGGTTGGCCAAGTCTGGCTTCTTCTACCTCCAAGATAACACCAAGGTATTTTTCTTTTTAGCTCTTTGATACAACATATTGATAACTAATAGATATGTAGTATCAATTCATAATTCCATCATCAAATTGATTGCACGTAAAAAAGTTTTGCACATTTGGATTTTTGTTGAACGACACTGATTGACTACTTCAAAAACAGTAAATTGAAGAGCTGTATTTATTGTGCAACAGTCAGTACTTGTCAACTTGTAGGAAAGTCTTGTTTAATATGACTAAAACATTTCTATGTCCATCAAATAGGACATACTCTATGGCAGAGTTTGATGGTTGATGAATTCTAGCTATTCACCCATTGTACCTACATCCACTTGACCTGTACTATCAAATGGTCTTGCCTAAGGTCATTCAACCCAAACCTCTGTTTTCTTTTCATTTTGAATTTTAGATTGATAATATCATACATGTTCGATTGTTGAGCTATTCATGGCCCAAATAGAGTGTGGTTTTGCCTTTTTCCCTGAGGACATATGTGGAAACATCGCTCACCCACGAGAAAAACTCCAATTCTAAAAATGTGTTATTTAGTTTTTGTAAATATTCGGGTGCATGATGCAACAAGAAAAATGACACAGATGCAGGTGAAATCGTATCTGCTGTGCAGTACCACGTGTCACCTTGAAATTGGTGGGAGCGCACTGTCTCCATTCACAAAAAGTGGCATATCTTAATTCTGTGTAAAGCTTTATAACATTGGTGTGAATATTCAACAAGAAAATACTTCGGGACAAACATTTAGATTGATGTTGAACACAGGGTCTGATGATTGAGGAATTCTACCAGTTCACTAATTCACCTACATCCACTTGTGCTGAACTAGCAAAAGGTCAGGGCCAAGGTTGTTCACCAAAACCTTGGTTTTCTTTTCATTTTGCTTTTCTTTTTTTTCATTATATTCATTTTTTTTAGTTATTCATGTCCCAAATAAAGTCAGCGTTGCCTGGTAGCATTTTTTTCTTTATGAAACATATTGCACACCCACAAGAAAAGGACCTAAGTACAGTTCTAAAAACTGTCATTTTGTTTTTAAGAATTCGGGTTTGTGTGATGCTACAGGAAATATGATGCAACTATTATCTACTATGCAGCAACATGTGTCATTTTTGAATTGGTGGGAACACACTGGCTCCATTCACAAAAATTGGAAATGTTCCATGTTGAGATTTGTCGCATCAGTGTGAGTTATTCAACAAGAAAATGCTAGTGCACAAGCATTTGGAAGTTGAATACAGAGTGTTATGGTTGAGTTCACCAATTGCACCTGCATCCACTTGAGCTGTACTACCAAGGTCGTTTATCAAAACCTTGGTTTTCTTTTTATTTTGGATTTTTTCATTTCTGTCAAAGCCCTTTGATAATACCATATATATGTTCAATTTTTTAGCTATTCATGTTCCAAGTAGAGTGAGTGTTGTATGGTAGCCTTTTTTCCCTAAGCACATATGCAGAAACTTCGCACACCCAACAAGAAAAGGACACAAGACCAATTCTAAAATTGATGTTATTTAGTTTTTTTTAAAGTATTCTGGTGTGTGATATTACAAGAAAAATTACACAGCTATAAGTGGAGGTTTCACTAACAAGAAAAATTCTCACAAGAACAGACAGCTCAACAATTTTAATAGCATTAGCTTGTAAAAAGATCATATTCAAAATAATTAGTGAATGCATCTAAAATCTCTCAAACTTGAGAAAATATAACTTTGCAATGACATTTTGTGTACCAGGGCACAAAGGAGTTTTGGGTAATGAACAATCAGGCTCCTCACTTCCGTAATCCATCTCCAACTAAACCACCATAGTCCACCTGACCACCTTTAAAAAAGTAAAATCCTTACTGCTCCTGCAACAACTTACTAGGGGCCAATGCCATCCATATCCTTCTTGAGTGCCCTCTTCGCCTCAGGCAGAGAAACATTTTACAGGTCGCTGATTATGGCTGGCATACCTCTTCTCATCATAGTGTCCAATCTCCTATGTTACTCCTGCAGAACAGATGTAATCGAACCCCTAATTAAATACATTTACCAGAACAAAATCATTGTTCAACATCACACTTAAAGAAAAGTTAAATAAAAAATAAAAAACAATCAGGCAAACTAACCAGAGGAGGATCTGTAAGACCATATACTTGGGATAAATTTGAACATAGACACCATCTCAGAATGGGTTAAAAAGAAACCCTCAGTTATAGGATTGACTGGCATCTGAGAAAACACCTACACAACTTGGGTACATTTAATGATCTCATTTGTATACAATGAGGAGAAGAAACTGCCACTTATCATATTATCTTTGAATGTGACATAATGTAAGGTACAAAGAAGACTTTCTGAAGAGATACACAGAGACAATTGGAGAGAACTTAGGAACTGGGAAAGGCTTAGTGGTGTAGAGCTTGGGGAATTCAAAAAGATGGTTTTAGAAATATCTACCCACAGATCATTAATATGTGTATGTAATCAGTCTGCTAGGGTGGCCGTTTGAGGCCTATGACCTACCTGGGAACTGATTTATCAGGGTGTATATGGCCTCACCACCTGACACATTTTTCTTTCCTCTTGAGATATAAGTCAGTCAGAAACTGAGGATAAAGAAAGCTCACACCTGTCTTTATAAGAGAACTTTACAAGTACATACACAAATACTTAAGGAGGTCAGTGCTAACGTTCATTTTAAGCTTGATAAAGGTCTACCAACATCTCTAGCCACTATGGTTGGGCTGCAGTTATTGTAGTTATAAATTACTATAATGTTGTTATAAAGTATAATATTAACACTTGAACTTAATTTTAGGTTCGGTGTGCGTACTGCGGTGGTGTGATTGAGGATTGGAGAGAAGGCGATGAACCAGATTTAGTTCATATAGAACGTTTCCCAAACTGCTCTTACGTTAAAGAAATAATAGATAAGGGTGTTTTGGTGAAATCTGGTTCATTGACATTTCAAGATAGTTGCGATGGAGACAGTAAGATTTTTTTGAAAATAAAATCGTGTTTTACATATTTGAATTTTTGTATTTTGTTATAAAGGTGAAACATTCAGGGCGTTGGGAATACAGAGTCACAGGATACCCAAGACACCTCGATACTCGACATATGAATCTAGGATAAGAACGTTTTGCCAGTGGCCTGAAAGTTGTGCTCAAACACCCTCAGACCTCGCGCAAGCCGGTTTCTACTTCAAAGGTCCAGGGGACGAGGTACGATGTTTTCATTGTGATGGAGGGCTGCACCATTGGCAGAAAGTTGATGTGCCTTGGGTTGAGCATGCCAGGTGGTTCGGTGAATGTGGCTTTTTGGCACTTGTCAAGGGACCTGAGTACATCGAGGATGTCAGGAAATCATTCCCTGCAAGGCTTACAAAAGTAATTTTTTAATTAAATTATATTTTTTGTATTTAATCAAACAATGTTTTTTTTTCAGGAAGAGGAAAACGTTCTGTCAAAAATTCCAAAAAGTTCAATTAGGAATACAGTTACAGAAGAACAGCTGAGGGAGTTCATGAGTTCTCAAGTTGCAATAGTAAGATTAATTTAAGTTTCTCTTTCAACTAGCTATATTTTTTTTTCTGAATTTTTAGATGGCACTCCAAGTGGGTATTGAAGCATCACGTGTTAAATCAGCAATAAGGCACAAATTAGAGACAACTGGGCTTCCATTTGAAAATGCAGATAGTCTCATAGTCGCAGCCCTTGAAGTACAAAATGAAGAAAATCAGTCGATGGATGAAGAGTATTGGTATGAATTTTGTCATTATTTAAAATTTTGTTTTCATTGCATTTATAATTTTTTCATAGGTCGATACCGACTAATTCCCCTGTACCAAGGGTTCGAGCTATCATGCCAAGGCTGGAAATATACAACTCAACTGCATCTGATGAATCTGAAGACGAGGAAGAACAAATGTACAACACCTTGTTGTCTCCTTTTTTTAAAAATATTCTATTTAATTTCTATTCATTTTTTCAGCTGCAATGAAGAGAGGAGAAAAAATAATTCTCAAGTTATTCAAGAAGTGAAAATCGAAGAGGACATCAAGCCAAAAGAAAACCAAGGTAATTCATAATGGATTTTTAAAAATTGTAATACTGTTTTAAACAATTTTATCAATTTTCAGAGATATCTTTAGAAGAGGAAAACAGAAAATTGAGAGAGGCGAGGCTTTGTAAGATATGCATGGACATTGAAGTTGGCGTTGTTTTCCTTCCGTGCGGTCATCTTGTTACCTGTGCCAATTGTGCCCATTCCCTCAAAGACTGCCCACTCTGCCGACAACTGATCAAGGCCACCGTGAGAACATTTCTCTGTTAAATCCATTTTTATCAACGCCTTATTTAAACACAAAGAACAAACTATCAATTTTATGTTAAATCTGTGATCGTTTAATGTAGTTTTTTTTATGACAGTTTTCCATAATCGACTAACTGTCAGGAAATAATTAAGCTTGGGTGACTTAATGCTTTAATCTTTACCTCTACGGAGAATTATCCTTAGATCCTAACTATCAAACCTTACCAATCGACAAACACGAGGTTTTAATGTCTAAATTAATAAATTTAATTGATTATTAACTTTTTCTGTTTTTATTTCTTTGCCCCTTAATTCCAAAATTGTACTATGGCCTAAAGGTAATGACATATGGAGCAGTTTTGACCAAAGCATTATCAAGAGAATAGCCAAGTCAGTGAGTTGTAGCATTGTGTTGTTACCTAGCATGCATACCGCTCACTACCACCTGTTGGTTTTGAAATTAAGTGGTCAATATGACCCAAATAGTCTGATTTGAAAATACCTGGCATGTTCAGCCAGCCATGGGGTGTCTTTGTGCAGTTCATACCACTATTTGTTTGCTTTTTAGTTTTTTATTTTATGGCGTTCCAAAACAAAAAATAATTACAAAAAAAAATTTATCAGTAAATTTTAAAAATCCTGCTTTGAGGGACATGAGAATGTGAGAATATATAATGAAAATTTAAAGTGTATTTATTTATCTAATAATAAAACGTTTTGAGAAACACTCGAAATTTAATAGAAAGAGCATAGTATCGATTAATCATTATTTAAAACATTTGGGAAATTGCAGATTGTTTTCTTGTAATTGCCATCTTTGGGAACTGTCCATAAAAACTTCTTGCAATCGGGAATTATTATCAGCCGATACGATAAACGTTTCATTGAACTGTTGCTGTCTCATAAACCTGGGAAATTCGACACGATTAAAGCTTCGGTCAAAACCTTTGTGTATGCCACTACCCTAAGTTGTGATTGTAAAGGTATAAAAGTTGAAAAAGTTATTTTGGCAAACGACTTTTCCAACCCAACACAGAATGTCAGTTAATATGGTGTATTTATTATTTCTTTATGTTTCTACTGGTATAATGAAGTAGCCAAGTTTAAAAAAGCACATTTGGAAAGATTGCATTTGGTGAAGCAGATCAATTAAGAATGAAATAAAAAGGAAATTTAAACAGTTTTTTTTTTCTATTTTTCCAGATTTGTTCAATGTCCTTATTCAAAATAGGTGCTGTTTATTAATAACATTATGAAAACAATTTATAAGTAATGCCTTGGCTAGTCGCTATCAGATTGTTAACTTAATAATAATAAAATAAAATGTTAAAAGACTGTGGTTATGTAATCACATTAACTATTCAATCCCGGCAATATAACAAAAAAATTAATTAATTAACATGAAATAAAATTGAAATTAATCTATAAAGTGATGGAAAATATAAATTGACAATCAGGCTCTTTGGTTCAACTCTAATAATTATTACAAAAGATATTTATTTAATTAATATATATGTTAAAAATAATTTACATCTTTGTATGTTCATATGTAATTTACAGTTATATAATTATTAAAATCAAATAGTTACTTTATGACTAACATCACATTGGGGAATGTTGTAAGGATAGAATTTTACTATAGGAAAAACAAAAAATAAAATCCTCATCACAATGCTCTTCCCCAGCTTTCGGTTTTCTCTTATAATCCTTTTTTTCACAATTCGGTATGAACGTAGGTCTTTGTCGCCCTCAAATCGTGTTCATGGAAGGCTCGACAATTTTGTGGGAATCGTATCTGCAAATAATTAAATTAATAAATGGTAGAATATAAGTTATAAAGTAAATTTTATACCTCGCAGTTATAACCAGAAAATGCGGCATCGTATAATTCGTTAAAAGGGGTTCCAGTCTTTCCTGACAAGAACCAAGCGGATATCACGCTAAAAACAAAAACGAAAAATTAGACATGAATCGCAACTTTGTGCGAATGTTTCCTTACCTGGTTATTTTCGTGATAACAGGTTTCACCATAAAATTTGTATGGTGCTCTTGCCTATTAAGCTCACACAGGAGGTACTTGTCACACATGTGGTGTTGAGATGAGTACTTGTGCGCCCTCCATGTCCTGAGGAAACTCTCGAAGAGCTCACTATTAAATAAATTCACGAGCCTCTCTTGTAACATTTTGTCGTTTGGATCATGCTGTCTGGCCAACGCTATCAATTCCTAATTTAAAACATTCATGTTAGATGAATGTGCATAATTTTTTTTTTTTAATCTATAATTACTCGAAGTTTTGAAAACAAGGGGCGGACAATAAGATCGGACTTTATCGGGAGTGATAATTCCTTTTGGGCGATGTTGTTTAAAACGTTGCTGAGTGAATCTTCGATATGCCTTCCTGGGTGGAACATCTCGTGCTCTTTGTAGCCGTTTTGCCTCAACAAATTGTTCACCATTATAGCTAGTTGCATTGTATAACTGAAAAACATGACAGTGAAAAATTATGAAATAAGTTTTATGAGACAATTCTAGCATTTGTTGAAATATATATTTTTATTTTATTTTTCTTCAAACATTTGTATAAATTAGCTTTAAGAAATATTCAGGTAAGAACACTAAAGCATGATGAAAAAATAAATAAACTGCGAACAATTGTATGTGATTTAATCTTATCTCATGAAAATTTATAGTTGGCATTAAAAGTTCACAAATAAAACTTCAAGTATCTGAATTGTAGAAAGCATCCGATTAAGAATAGGCCATGCTAGGTTGACATGCAGGCAATTACTTTTGGGTCCAGCAAGTAGTGTGTCCCATTTAATTGAATGGCAATCCTTGGCTCCATATAGAGAGCGTGTAGGATTGCCACCCAATATGAGCATTGAGCTTGAGTAAAACAAGTATCTGCATTTCAAGAAACGGCTGTTTTCTTGTATATAATACTTGATTTGATATCTCCTTATGTATTTTGCAAGTGATAAACATTCAGTGTCAACCAAAAGATGTATAAGTTGTATAGAAGATTCATAACGTAATTGTTAGGTAATAATGTAAAATAAAATAATTTTAATAAAATTTCATCACACCTACACATGAATTTTTTTTATAAAATATAAAATTATATTAATTTTTAGTTTACTTAGTTTTACATTAGTTTTTTGCCTTTCTTTTATGGGACAACTCAATTTTAATAAGGCTGATATTTTCCTTTTCCTTATAGAAGGGATTTTCCCTCGGCCACACTGTTGTTAAATAGGACCGTAGTTTTATGCATAACTTTGACAATAACCGTATTGATTGCCGGCTGTCAAATTGCAAAATTCTATGCTTGGAATGCTGAAGATGGGCTTCAGCCAAAACGGCCATCTTGAAATAAATTAAATCTACCTGTTTTTCCCCCATCTGAATAAAATTTTAGCATATACATGAAAAAACATAAATGTTGCCTATGTACATACTAAATAAATAAACTTTATTATTTATAATTTTTTAAATTTATTAGTTACATTATACTATATAATTAATGAAGGTTTGTTTTTGTTGGTGTACCCATCCCCCAGTGTTATTAGATTTAAATGCAAATAAATCGCTAGAATAGATAGTGTCAATAACAGGACATTTTCTAATGTGGGAGGATTACATTGTACTTTAAAATAATTACGTCCAGGCAAGAGTTCTTTATGTGACTCCTAATGACCTTTCATCCAGCGGCATGATCTACCTGACGTCTCGTCTTTGTTGTACAATTTGTTTAAAATATTAAATATTAATAAAAATATGAAGTTGAACGCAATGTTCGGCAAATATTTCGGGTGACTTATTTAGTCAAGAGAGCAAGGAAAGTGAGAGTAAACAATCCTAACGGTGCTCATTCTACAAAATGGTTGTTAGACCCGCCGAGGCGAGGGGGTCGATGATCTTGGACGCTCTCCTTCCTAAACTACACCTGTTCGCCTGCCTGTTACGCCGGTTATTTCCCTTGATACGAGTTCTTGTCCGAAACATCCTCAGGCCTACAATTACAATTAAAGGGGATTTAAAGAAAATTGTAGAAACGAGGAGTCAGGACGGAAATGGAGGGCCTTAGCTAATTGCCGACCCGCGGCGAAGAAAAGATATCTACACGCAGTAGATGGAATTCCATTGTTTTATTGGATTTTAAAGAAAATAATGAAATGGTTTTTTGCAAGGATTTGACCAAATTTGGCCGAAATCGCAACACGCACAAAATTCAATCAGCCGCAATCTGATGAAATGGATTAGGATCTCTTGTATACATCCACCCGCATTTTGTATACCAATACGAAAACAAACAGTATTAGGACTTACACTTTTTCGGCTTCTTCGTTTGGAAGGGCTTTGAGAAATTTTGTAAATTTGGAGACGAGCATCTTAAGCACTTCCTTCCTAGTCGTCGGATTTTCGACGATTTCCAAGTAATTGTCCAGCATCTCCAACGGGTTGCTTATCGATCCAACGTACTCTATGACACTCTTAAAAAAATAAAATAATAATTTAATATTGAATTCATGATAGTGCATTTAAAACAAGAAAAATTGCTTGGGTAAATACCATAATTTGGATGACTTTAACTAGTCCAAATCAGGCCTTGATTCCCCTCGTATAATATCAAAATTGGAACACAATTTTAGAAAAAACAATATTGTATCAATACTTCAGTAAGAAGCTGATAAGGATTTAATGTTCAGGACTGGTGATAAGAAATATAAAGCTTTGGAAAGAGACAATATGAGAATGTCCTTGTTAAAAATTTTTAATATGTACAGCAGGAAAACTTAGAATTTAAACAAATTCCTATTTCAGAACACCGCACAGATCCAATAAGCGTGTAAAATATCGCCGTACGTACGTACGGTCGAGATTCTGAAAAGAAATAAAAACCACGATGTCATCTGGTGAACGTTTCGGAAAGAAATTCAATCAAGATTAGTTTTTTTGTATAGCAATTACAATAGTAAAAAATGGGATTAGAGCAAAACAAGCTGATAAATGTGAGGTGAGCGTCCTATAGAATAAATAGTAGTGGAACTGACTTGACGCACCAAGGAAAGTGATTCATGGAATTTTTTGTAATAGGCTTCTGGAACAGCGGAATATATAGGTGTAGGGAGTTTGATGCAAAAGGGCTAGTAATTTTTCCGAAGGCTGTGGATTCGTTGGAGTTGGAAGGCTTGGCTGAACCCCAGAATTCGATACCACAACTGCAAGGGTTTGAGAAAGATGGTGTACATCAAGTTTTTCTAGTTTAGTGGAAGTGAGATCGTCGAGTGTAGTGGAGAGTAGTTTTAATCGTGCGTGCGAATTTCAAGTATCGTACATGTTCGAAAGGAGGTAGTGAAATTCCGTTAAGTGAACAGATGTAGTGTAATCAGACTGAGTGTGAAGTTAATCCGTTGGCTCTTCGACCATATATCACAGCAAATGGTTTTGATAGTTTCTAAATTCGGGAAGGGAAAGAATAACCGTATCGTCCGTAAACGTGGGGAAAAGTGTACTGGGAGGATAAGAATTAGGATGAAATAGTAATAGAATTCATGGTTGGCATTCTTGAAGGGCATCACAATCCTAAATAACTGGTAAAATATGCTAGTTTTCCTTTTAATTAAAGTTTAAACTTACTTGATTCAACATCAAAGGCTTATATTGAATTATGAAAAAATTAATTAATTAAATTTTTGAATTTTTGTTAGTAGTAATATCATCTTCCTCCCCTTGTGGTAAGTATTAGTGTCAAGCCATTATGATACGTTAATGCTCTTTACATTTTAATGTTAATGTAGGGAGGAACTCATAGTGAAGAGGGGCAGTTGGTGGTCTAGTGCAATTCACCGTCGGACAGCTAACAGCCAAAAATCGTTTCGATTCTTCCAATCACATACATAACTTCCAACACATGTCATTATCTACCAGACTTCATCGTTGATTGATTAAAGCAAATAGCATTGGAATACCTTGACAGCCGGGTGGTGTTGGACGCTCTTGACATAATCAGTCTCTTTGATCAGGTCCCAGATGAGGCCGAGGGCCCCGACGATTCTATCGGTCGCAGATTCGAACTCCTTATGGCCCGATGCGTCCTCGAGCATAGGGTCGTCGCTGTGTTTATGGCCCTGATTCTGGTTCAGTAACATCGGAAGGAAAGAGGCGAGAAGGTGCAACGGAGGTGCTTCTCCTTTGCCGTCTCCTGCCATGGCGCTCGCGAAAGCATTCAAAGCTCCGTTACCCCCGAGACCTGCAAAATGCGATCTATGGAAGTGAAATGTGGTGATATAAGGGAAATTCTCAGGAGAGAAGGTAGAAAAGTAGGAAAAAACACGTTACTACATTACATGCAATTCGTCCAGTTTGGTACTGTACCAAATAGACAAGCCTTAATATATAATTAGTTATCGGCAGACGGTTAACCATGCCGCATTCTCAATGCTTGTACTTTTGTTCTTTATTATTCTTTTAAGCATTATTATTAAAAAATATATTATTATTTGGATATCGTGAGATGGGGGTCTGGTGTGATGTAGGTTTTAGAAAAATATTTTCTTTATCGTGCCGACGTTTCGATCTTTATCGAGATCATCTTCAGGGCCTTGTGTGTCTGCAATTTAGCAAAAAAATTCTCTGATAGCCAACGCAAGTTTCTTCTCATTGTTGGCGATGTCCTTCAGTATACCGTAATATATTAAGGAGCCAACTCAAATTAAATACAAAATCAAATAAAGTCTGACAAATCACAATGACAAAACATAAATAATTTTATAAATATATACTTCGATCATAGACAGATTGACCTCGCTTCGGAATTTTCAATTTTTTGGCGTGTCTATTACCCCCTGGCTTTAAACGCCTTCAAATTAAACTAACTTGGAAAAAGGACTCAAACGAGGAAATAGAACACAAAGCAATCTGGCAGACAAAACAAAGCAAGCGACGATAAGTAAACAAGACGGTCGGAGATGCTGCAGACTCATGTCCTCCCAGGTCTCAACAGGCTTAGCATATTATAAAATATAAAGGTTTTTTAACTTTATTTGTAACTAAAGTATATTCCTGTCATTCGAAGATTATAAAATGATAATATACAAGTGCAAACACAAGTACGATATTAATAGTATTGAGATAAAGAAAAACCCTTTGATGCTCGACGGATACGCAATAGGTTTAATCCAATAATCTTATTTTTTTTCGAGAGTCGTTAAATTGCTAGTCATTTCTTAAAACATTATTTGATGATTGATCTATTGATGCTTTAAAAACCGACAATATTATCTTGTTCGAGGGAGTTTAAAGTTAGACTAGTGAAGCCTATATTTTCACTGTTTGAATCTTCAGCATTTCGCCAATTGGGTTTAATTTCGGTGTTTCGGCCTTCTCGTTTTGAGTACGGAAAGGGCCTTACCGGCAAAACCAGCGAGAACGTGCGGACCAGGGTGATCAGTTCAACACAATATTTCACGGGGAAAATGATTCAAGAGCGACTAAAATGTCTTTGAAACTTCAACCGTTTAGCTAGTCAGTATTATTAATTAATTTTAACAATTGAACTATTTTCTTTAGTTAGGTAACTTATCTTTTTATTTATAACCCACTCGCAAGGATCCAAAAATATTTAAACTTATTTATTTATACTTAAAAAAAAATTTAAACTGTCCAAAAGGTTAAATATGTAATGTAATTAATAATCGATAGAAGTGCCGAGAAACAAGGATACGTAATAATGGATTGGCAAACCTCGAAAATGTAGGCATAATGACTCACAGTAAACCAAAAAGAAAGCAAATAAAAATTATAAAGTTGAATGTTACAAATTCACTAAAAATAACAAATGTTTTAAAGAGCTCAATAAACTTAAAAAAATAGCAATATAAAATTAATAAAAAGTATTTTAATCGCTAATACCAGTTTAAAAAAAACTTGAGGTCGTGCAATTTAGATTACCAATAAAATTCATCCAGAAAGTGAAATTTGTATTCGCAATATATCATTATTACTTATTTATACGTCTTAATAACATAAGTTATTAATTACTGATAATTTAGGAAATGAAAAATTTTGAATATTGTTTTTTTGGTTTATGGTTAAAACTGATGTACAAATTATTAACAAAACCCCAAGAATTTTTCTTTGAAATTAATATTGCATTTAAAATTAAACTTTGTGCCCATTTATAAACTATAGATATAATATTTAAAAAACTAAATACATTTAAAATAAATAATGTAGTACTTTGTATAGACAAAAAAAAAACATTCGAAATGAATTAATTCATTTTTTTTAATTAGTAGGTTTTTTAATACCTTCAGCGATTTTGCCCAAGACGTCTCCGTTCTTGAGGGACTCCTGAAGGAAGTTGGACGCCAATTCGGCGAAGTCCGTCTCTTCTGCCCTAACAGCCGATAGCAAGAAGGATGCGATGATGGTGCTCAGTAGTACCCTCATCCTGTGCGACGGGAGAATCCTTAAAAGGGAGAAATGTTATATGTATCTGTCTTCTTCGATCTTTTTGGACCTCAGCCGTCGGTATGCCAACGAGAACTGATTCGGTCTTCGGATTTTACCTGTGGGACTGTTCACCTCTTGGGCTCCCCCGCTACGACGGTACCGGCTCCCTTCCAAACCACGTCATTATAAATTTATCTCAGGGCGTGCCTTCCACGTTAAAAACTAAGAATTTGGCAATTTCCTGATAAAACTTTAAATTAAAAAAATACAGAAATAAAACAACCAGACAACAATTAAAATAGCTAAAAAAGAAATACAAAAATGTATACTTTTTTCTTGTAATATGTTCATAAACATTTCCAATCTATCAATACATAAAAATAAACCGGTTTTAGGTTTATAGTAGGTTAAATAGTTAATACATTCAAACTACTATCATTAATTTAGAAATTTCTTATCTGATGTATCGAAAACTGTAAGTTAAGCTTTTAGGGGCTGCGTTATCTTTAGAATCCTTACCACACATGTTTTCTATTCAAGAAATGGCTAAATAAATTTAAAATCATTTTTAAAACTTAACAAATAATGGATAAAAACGTTCGAAAAGTATATTTTATTATAATAGAAGTGGGCAGAAAATTCTGGATTTTTCATCTTAGAAGAGCCTTAGGTTCTAAAACAGTATTAAAGTTCGATAAGATTTGGGTCAATATATTTCCAAACTACATTACGGATTTACAAATAGAAAATTTATTACAAGAATATATTAAGTTAGAAAAATATATTATGTCAAGAGATGTGAACAGAAAATTCGGGACTTGTTGTCTGGGAAAGCTTTCGATTTAACCAGCATATTTAAATATATTCATCTAGATTTTGCTAAATAAACATCCAAACTAACTTAAATTGTTATAAAATGTCCTAATATAACCATAAAATGGCTGGAAAATAAAATATTATGCAAAAAGAAGTGAGCAGAAAATTCGGGACTTTTTGTCTGGGAAAGCTTTCGGTTTAACCGGCATATTTAAATATATATTCACCAAGATTTTGCTAAATAAACATCCAAACTAACTTCAATTGTTATAAAATGTCCTAATATAACGATAAAATGGTTGGAAAAATATATTATGGCAAGAGATGCGAGCATAAAAATCGGGGATTTTTAACTGGCGACGTTTTCAAACATTATTCATTAATACATAAAATAATTTTTTTAAAAGCTGAAAAAAATATTATTATTAAGTGAGCAGAAAATTCGCGATTTTTCATGATACGAGGGCCTTTGGTTTATTTTAATTGATTCTTAGGTTCTTAAATGTTTACAACCGTTGCAATTATAACAATAAAATGGTTCGAAACGAGTGGATGTTTTAAATCATATATTTGTAAAGATTCACCAACATTTGGCTAAATTAACACCAAAACATCCTTAAATGTTTACAAACATTGCAATTGTAAAGCTCAAATCTATTTTTAATCCTAGCATTGCTGTTAAAATTGAAGGCCTTTCGACTGAGGAAGATCTGAGGTTCTTATGTAGACTCACTATGATTTGACTAAATAAATAGACAAATATTCTTAAATATCTTCGAACGTTGCAGCTATAACGGCCAAATAATATATAAAAAATAAAAAATTTAAAATACGCTAAGAGAAGTAATACAAAAATTCGGTACTGTTCATCTGAGGATGACGTTAGGTTTTGAAACACCATATTTAAACAGATTAACCAGAATTAGAGTAAACTTAATATCATTAAATTATTTTAAATAATATATGGCAAAAAATAGTGCAATTATGACCGTAAAATATGTATTTCAAGGAAAAAATTTTTTCTAGAAGTGAACTGGAACTTTTCTCCTACATTGTCCCAAGCCCTAAGGTTTTTAAAAAATAGACTTAAGCAGATTCAACAGATTCGGTTTTGGCTAAATTCAAACATTCTTAAATACCTAAAAACTGGAAAACATAATAGTAAAATAAAATATATAATGTTCTTGAAGAGAATTGAAAATTCGAGACTTTTCATCTGAGGAGGTTTTTAAACAATATATTTTAATATTTCTTAAAACTTGTACAAAAATCTGACAAGAATGTGTTGATAAACAAAGGACTGGACAGTATTAATTAGTTTTATTTGTAGAAAAACATCACGTACATCTGATTGCTCTGTAATTTACGACGAAGTTGATGACTTCGCGTCGGAGACTTCGATGCCCGTGGGACGGAATGTTTGACTTTTCATTTCTCGTTTTAATTTTTTACTTCAATTCTGTACAAGATTTTTCAATACACAATTCAAGATTTTTCGCCGCCGCTATTTGACAATTGCGGCGAACAGCTAGCGGTGTACTGTCTTGATCATTGACCGGAAAATGTTAGGACGTTAAACTTTTTTAATATTTACATGACCCTGCTCTTTTTTCCTTGTAGAAGCTTCAAAGGATATTACGCGAGGCCTGGAATAATCTATTCTTCCAAATTTCGAGCAAAAGTTCTAAGCTGTAAAACTTCTAAGCCTATGACAAAATAAGATTGATATATTTATTTAGAAATCGTGAGATGCGGTCTGGTGTGATGTAGGTTTCAGAAAAGCATTTCTTTTATCGTGCCAACGTTTCGATCTTTATTGAGATCATCTTCAGGCCCTGGGATTTACAAACATTATTTACATTTAACAAATACATTTTGGATGTGGAAATGGATATTGCATTGGTATAAACCATTTCTAAGAAATTACATTTATGTTTGTTTTGTTCTGTGTGTAATACTTTTGAAGTCGAAATTGTGTGGGTGTTCAAAATGGTGGATAGCGAGTGCTGTAGGATTTTGCTAGGGTTTTTTTTGCAATCATAGATATGTTGCTTTACTCTCTTGTCCAGATATTGACCTATGTAAGTTGCCGGACAGTTTAAACAGTTGATTTTGTAGATTAAGTCAGATTATTTGTTATTGCTGTGGGATATTTAATTTTGAAACGTTTTGATAGTTTGGAATGTTTTTGTGAAACCTACATCACACCAGACCGCATCTCATGATTTCTAAATAATTATCGATTAACCGTCACTAATCACCATAAATTTGTCTTTAAAGCTATTTCCAGGAGACAATTTTGAATATATTCTTTAACATTTCGTTCCATGGCTGAAAAATACAAATATTTGTAGGGCTGCCAAAAAATAGACGATTCTTCAAACTAAAGTAGAAGAACATACAGTACAAATGAGAATATCTTATTAATAGGAAGTGCAAAACATAAATTAAAAAATAATTATAATCTTCTAGAATAATTATTTTGTTAACAAACCTAGACAAAAGTTAACTTTTAGTCCTAAACAGCTTCGACTATTCTGGCCTATTCTTGTATGTTTGTGAGACACAGTTTTGTTATTTTTGCTTATTTCACCTATATTTTTTTTTCCCATCCCTAACCAAATTGGCAGATCAGGATGATTGCGAGGTGGTGATCTTGAAGCTTGGTCGTCTTATGTTTCTGATCATTTTGGTATTTTTTCATACTTAGTTTTGTTAACCAAAACCCTTAAATGACTTTTTTTTTAATGTACACATACAAAAATTGACTTTTAGTCTTTAACAACTATGAACAAACTTGATGGTTTTGTGGGATGAGGTTTTGCCATTCTCGCCACTCTCAGTGGTTGGTAGGTTTCTTATTTCGTCTACCATGTCATTATTTTTTAAAATGGGGAAGAGTGAAGAGGTAAAATTTTAATGTTGATCACCCCTTCACACTATATGACAGGAGTAAAGACCACCTGTTGAAATTGTCAAATTGGCAGGTTAAGATGATTGAAGGGTGGTGAACCTGTAGCACTCGTTTCTAATCGTTTTGGTCACTTTTACACACAAAAATTCACATTTAGTTTTTCACATCCTCGACCATTATTGTAGGCATTGTGAAAAGAGATTTTGCCATTTTTGCCACCTTCAGTGATTTGGGTTAAAAGGTAAAATTATTGATGTTCTTCTGACAGAGCACAATTAATATTGAACCACCCCTTCACATCGGACGGTTTAAGGGAAAGACGCTACGTACGGAATAACAGACTAATCGCTTTAATTGGCAAATTGGTAGATCAAGATATCTGGCGATGAAGGTTTGTTAATTTGATTCACAATTTAACATACATGAGATTTCTCCTTGATATATACTGGGTGAAGGACCTATAGCATAATTTTGGTAACTGTTAATCAAAACTGTTTTTTCACAGACAAAAAATTGACTTTTATCCTTAAACAACTTTGAAGATTCTAATTTGACTACTCTTACCAGCTTTGTGAAAAGCCGTCTTCATCATTTGGTCTGTTTGTTATTTCATCGATCATATCTTTTGTTTGTAGGTGAAAAAAAATGAAAGTATCGGACTTCTGACAGAAAACAATATCAACCTACACAATTATATAGGATAGACCAAGCAAAAGTCAAAATGTACATGATCATCTTGTCTTTTGGGTGATGAACCTGTAACTTGGTTGTTTCTAATCATTTTAGTCTGCCTTTCTTCCTTATTTTTATTAAATCTACCGCTGATGATGGCAAACAGGCCTAACATGACCTCAGTGATCAAATATTTTACACATTTAACAAATAACTTAAACTTGTGTATGATTTAGCCCATACTCTTGAATCAACACCAATAAAGCAACATAATTAAATTCAGGCGATTTTTTTTTTATCCCATACCTTGACCTATGAAACATGATTGGTGGTCATCTTCAGTGGTTGGTCTGTTCCATTTTGCCAGTTGTGTCTGTAAAGTTCAAGTTAAATAAATTTTACACTTTTTAAATGGTTTAATATAATAAAAAGATTAACCTTTTGATTTTTAATTTCATGATTGAATAAGTAAAACTTGGTTTCTCAGCCTGTGAGAGACAAAAGGAAAAGAGAAGCAAGATTTGCTTACACAACCTCCCTGTGCCCAACCCCAGTGAAGCTAAGCCTTCCTTGGACCCCATCCACCTTAATGTATATATAATTAATTTAAAAAATATATATATATTATATTTGTATAAATAAATAAATAAAATTATAATAGTAATTAGAAAGGCAATAAAAAGTAAACAATAAAGAGTCCAAAAGTGATAATACAAAAATATTGTTTGCCCCTAAAAATAAAAATAAAGAAATAAAATTTTGTTCTGAACAATTCTGGTTCAGACATCTAATGTATAAACGTCTCACAGACTACATTAGTGCTACGTTATTATAAAAATTGTAATTAGGAATAGGTTTGGTGATTACTGTGTGATCACAACTACAAGTTTTTGTGCTAACAAATTAAATAATGTAGTTTGTTAATATTTCTTTCAAGTTTATTTCACTATCTTACATCCTTTATAAATATTTGTTGTTTTACTTTTCATTTTATCATATAAACCTTTTTGTTTAAACAGAGACAGGAGAGAAGAAAAAAAAGCGCTTACAATTTTAACAAAAAAAATTTGAAACATTTTATTTTTAAATATAACTAATACGAATTTGAAAAGAGAAAAAAAACAGTAATATTTAAACACTAGATTTATTTCTGTTAAGTTGTAAACCATCCGTTCAATGAAATTCTGTCCTTTTAGTCAACCAAATAAAACTTTCAAAACAGGCAGGGCTAAATTGAGCTTACGTTTTGTTTAATTATTGTTTATTTTAAGCATAAAAACCATTTAACAAGTTGTATCTCTCTTTGGAAAATATACTTTCAATTTTCTTAGCTTTGATTTCAACATCCTTAAATAGTAATAAGACTTCGATCTTTTATAACTATACTAGGTTTTTTTAATACTAAACATATTTTTATCTCATAATATTTGATGACTATAAAAAAATAAAATAAATATTACAACATTGCTACACTTAATTGTGAAACATTTTGTCGTTTTTGACTTGGTGACTATTTACTATTTATTTTTATTTTTTTAAACACAAAATATAACATGTTAATAATTAAACAATAAAACAGGGAAAGGGGTTGTAATTTTTTTTCTTTCGGTGTATTTAATTTTATATTATGTTATGACAGATAATAGTAACTAAAGAGAGAAAACTCAGGGGTTTTAAGATGGCACTTTTTTTGCTTTAAAATAAATTACACACATACACTTTTTAGTTTTATTCAGTTTATTTTACCAGACGGAACGGACGGAGGTTTGACGGAAAAGCAATTAGGCACTAAATATATTTTTATCTCTTTTATTTTTCTTTACACCAACCGTCCGAACGTCCTTTAGTATAAATTATGTTTTAAAAGTCCTTGGTTTCCAATTTAATTTCTTCATATCTGAGGGGCCTACGAATATATATTTATAAAGGCAGATTTGTTGTGAGTTGTATCTTCTTAAGTAATGGTTTCTCTTTGATTATGTTATTTGCGTTCCCGCTGGGATGAAAAAAGAAAGAAAGAAAAAACTTGTTTTGCATTGATTTTGTTTTTCTTTCACCAAAGCCTCTTCAAAAGCCTTGATTCAATTTCTTCTTCCAATCTCGACAGCGCTCTAAAACAAAAAGGGAAATGTTATGTAAACTAATGTTAACTTGGTATTACATTTTTGTCAATGAAAGTGAGTAAACAAGTTTAAAAATACAAAATAAAAATAAATGAACAATAAAACAATCAATGTATGTAATCTCAATAATTAATCAGAATGGCCTAAAATATAATTTTAATAATAAAAAATATAGTAGATGATGGGGTTTGGTCTGCGAGTTGGCGAACTCATGTTGGACCCAGTAAGTGCCCGTGTGCCGGTCCAACATGAATAAAAAATATATTTAATTTGTTGGAAAAGATTTGAGAACTTTTAATTTTTTTTTTTTTTAATTTTTAAACACACTTTAAGAATTATACTGCGTTATCTGGGACCCAGGACACATAGTCAATGAATTGAATCAGCAGAGATCCCCTCACAAATCAAGAACTTGGTTGATATGTGGCCCTAGGAGGATCTAAATCAAAGAGGGATCTCGCTAGAGTAGAATAGGCCATGTGAGGTGGAGGTCTCATATGGAAAGTGAGTAAGAATGCAACCCATGCTTTAGCTTGCCAGCAAGACCTCCAGTTCAGATTTTTTTTTTACAATGGATACTAGGAACTGGAGGAGATCCCCATGAGCATTGTGGCCGTGTACTAAAACTTATTGTATGTTATTCCCGGCATCATTTTTTGGGAGGTCGCAATATGTGTGTGAATTGAGCCCCTGATGTGCCAGTGTTCTTCCACCAAAGATTCATTTTTGAATGGAGTTTAGGACCAAATTCAGTGTCACCGAGATCTGACATTGATGAGTGCCATGTCTATTTATTTCAATTGCAGCCAACAGTCCAGAGGAGACGATGGGGTTCAAACCCACGACTGGGGGATCTACCAGCCTAGAGTCTGACGCTTTAACAACTCGGCTTCCACAATCCCCTTTATTGTACATAACATTTGATGGATCTTATTTTATATATATATATATATATATATATATATATATAGTGAATGCACTTATTAGCATAAATGTGTAGCTTGTACCCCGGAATATATAGGACCCCCCATAGACCCTCAATTAGATTTACTAGACAGTATTTGTAAAGGTATGGAGTGAGAGTTGAAATGACCTAGTTGTTGACAGTCCCTTAAGCTTAACTGCAGCGGCAAGATAAAACCATGGTTGGACTCTAGCAACCATTATTTCTGCCAACTGATTAATGTTTTTATTACGTAAGTACATACTTGACCAGTACCTATGTACCACTGTACATTTAGTTAATAAATAAATAAAAAGGTCTGACTACGGACTGCGAAAATCCAAAGTAGGTGATTGTAATAAAATTATAAGTAATAATTTTGTATTCTTATTTATTACCATCTGTACAAATATTAAGCATTGGACCATCTGTGAATATCCTGAGGGGAGCCAGCCTGCAATGAAGTCGTAAGTTTGATTCCGTGTGTGTGTTTATACATTACAAATTTGAACAGCTATAATAAGCAATAAGTATTACACTGATTGATTGCAGCATTATTAATTTCGTCTGAAGATTATTTTACAATCTAATCTCACTTTTTATAAAACAGACTTTTACAATGAACGTCATTATAAATACTGTACTAACTTTAGAATATTGTGCTGCTGAGGTATCACGGCCGGCTACAATTTGTCCTGAAATAGGAAGAGATTATTTGTCGCTGCCACTGCTATTATGTTCTCGCTCGGATGCCAAGCGGTATGGAGTATCTTTTTAGTGAAATCTAGACAATCGACTGAGATCTCGTCTTTTTTCCTTTTACCGCCAGTACAAACCTGAAAGAAGGGAATATTTGAATATTTCGTATGTTACAAATAATAAATACTACTTATTTTGCACACCTTCCTAGGTTTTAAAAGAGTTTTCGGCTTCGCTATATCCCTAGATGCTTCCAGGGTGGCATCTCTCTTGCTTGTCCGGTCGAACATTCGGAAGAAATTGTTATATGAGCCTGTCATGATGTACTGGTCATTTCCAGCCCAACAACACTCGAATTTATCAAATATACAATCGTTTTCATAGAGAGAGCAGAGCTTTGACCTCAGGTACTCATGAACCTTCACAGAGAAGTATTATTTAAGTTTTTTGTACGTTTATAATAAACAAAATTAAACAACTTACAGGATAACTTTCAATAGGTCTAGATTCCATGTGAAGGTCCCACACTTTAACAGACAAATAATCTCTTGAAATCATGTATCTGCCAGAATTACTCAATTTAACATCAGATATACTAGATATTATTTCAGAAAAGAAACTTCTATTTGTTGGGTCTTCGGGTTCTTCGAAAACTAAATAGGACAAAAATAAAAATATCAATAATGAATATATCGTAAAGGGAGAAAAAACATACTTTTTGAATGTCTATCACAAAGCGCAGCCTGCCTCATATCACATAAACGGATCGTGCCTTTACTAGACGAATACACAAAAAGATTACATTCTAACGGATGGAACTCAGCAGCAGTGATTACTTCGGTTAATTCTTCCATGTTCGCCGGTTTGATATCAACAATATTGAAAGACTGATCAGTGATCTCAAGATGCCAAAGATTTATCCTGAGGTCATCTGCAGAGAGGTACGTCTCTTGGTCTGAATTAACGCTTATTGAATTAATATGGTAGGTGTGAGCATTGGCAAATATCCGTCTAGGCGATGCTTCGACCATGAGTTCCATGGATTTAATGACTGGGACCTGATAATAAGTTTAGTTCAAAATGTATTTCAAACAATGCCTATGTGTCAAAACCTTACCCTCAATTCCGTAATGCAAGAAGGGTCTCGCATCTGCCCATTTTCTTCCTTTGTGTTGTAACCCTCGACTCTTTTGTCTCTTTCGGATACTTTCCATAACTTTATTGTTTTATCTGAAAGGGGAAAAACAGACATTTAAATACAATAAACATATTAAATTTTTGGAAATATATATGCGCACCATTAGTTGACAGTAAGAAATGGGACTGGTTTTTACGCCGGAGCCATCGTATTTTATTGATCTTTTCTTCAATTTCAAGAGATTTGAGGTAGTCGAATTCCGGTTCATGACTCTGGAATGTCGAATAAACGTTGAACTCGCCTCTCCGAGGTTGACAATTCTTGCTCTGTAAATTATTTGTCTATTAACTAATGCCTCTAAGCTTGTACAATAAAAACATAACAAACAAGATAAATAAATGTATGTATAATTTAATTAGTGTCTTGATAACATTAGAACCTGGACATTAGTTAAATTTAAAAGATGGACAATTTTATTCTGTTCTTTTAGTCCTGTTTTTTTTTTTTTCTTAAATTAAATTGTTCTAAAAACATTTTGGCTATAAAGACATTATCAATTATAAATAGTTCAGGTAAATATAATAATTTCAAAAATCCTAATTAAAAAGACTTGTGATTGTTTAAATTATAAATTTCGTTGACACATACATTCTCCTTGTAAAGATTTTCCATTGATAATTTTTCAGACATTTCCTGTGATGGTTTAATTAAATTTGAAAAATACGAGTTCTTTAAATTAGCAAAGGTCTAATTGAAAATTGTTTATAACAGGAGCAGATCACTCATTTCTGGAAGAACAAAAATTCGGGCTGATGAAAATAATTCAGGTTCATCAAGATCTCAGAAGATTCTCACACCCACAAAAAAATATATTTTTTTTTTTATTGGTTGCTTTGAATCGTTGAACTGTTAGTTAGCCTGTATTTATGTAATGTGTTTTTCTTCTTCTTTTGTTGTCCTTTTATCAAGCTTTTGACTTTTATAAGTAGATATTCATATTTTTAGCCTTGGGAATTATTGATAAGTTTTAAAGCCCTGATTAGGTACATTGGAGTTGAAAAAATAATCCACAATAACTAAAAATTGCGATTTTCCCACATTCAGAAAATAGCATCCATTGAAACTGATTGTACTATTATTTGATCCCCCGAGTCATACAGAAATACATTTTTTTTAAATTCCAATTTATCCATTAGGAAATATTTTATTTTATTAAAATAATCAAGATTTCATTGAACAATTATGTAATCTTAAATAATATTAGCACTTAAATCTTAACTTTATTAATAACGACCAATTGTCATCTAATCTATTATTTATTTTACACACAAAAAAAGCCAATTGTGAAACCTTTCAAGTAGCAGTAATTATTTTGTCTCTTGTTGAGCCAATCTGTTAATTTTAAGATTACAAAAGACGATGACTACAAACCCTTAATTGACCAAAATAATTATAAATATTTTTATTTTACAAAATTAATTTAGGAAATTAAAGCTCAGCAATGATTAACTAATGGCCAAATGTAAAAATAGGCAATAAGTTATTGTTAATGTTCACACGACTATGTAAAATTGTAATTAATCTAATGAAAAATGTCCACAATTTTATTTGTGTTGTTATTGGATAAATTATAGATAATTTATTGATTGCAGACATGAAACAGTTTGAATGATTCCAGTATGGTTATCTTAACAACTTTTCTAGGGAAAATTTGAATCAAAAGCATGTAAAACATTAAAACTTTTTTTTTTTTTTTTTTTCAATTCAAGCTATTTTATCAAGCCAAAATTCCAGAATATCGATACCAGAGCAGTTTAAATTTGTTAATTTACAGAAAAAGCAGTTTGGTAAAAATAAGTGTCACCAAAAGATGCGATCCAGCAGAGTTGTTGTAAGTGTACACCAATGTTCTCGCAGTATTTTTTGCATATGTCATTAATATTTCAGTATTTCAACATATTCCACATCCTTGGATTCTGCCAATTTGTCAATTATAATAGAGGAGAACAGTTCACTGGTAAGTTAATTTCCAGACATTGCACTCACGTTGTGTTGAGATAAAAAGTTGTCAATACTATGATTCAGTAGAAAAATGATTCTAGTTTCAGTTGCTAGTTTTTTTTGTTTTTTTTTGTGAACTACTCATAAAATTTGAAAATATAAAACAAAAGGTTTGACCAGCATTAAGTAATATCCGACCATACCCAGTTTCTTTCCTATATAAAATGGTAAATGGTGCGACTTGGTCCTGTTGGAATCTTTGTTGTTTTGTGGGCTAGGCTGGGGTTTCTCTTATTGTATATAGAGTAGATACATTCTCATCTATTTGTGCTCTAAGCTTTCTCCTTTAAATGCCTTTTTAACTGTACACACCCTGAACTTTTCCAAAGAAAATTAATACGTGATAATATTGCTTTTTCCTTCTTTTCATTATTATGTCCATTTACAATTATTGTTATGTTTCTTTAGGTCTGCAGGGCAAAGACTGAATATTGGCCAGTATTGATTATTTTGACTGCTTTTATTCCCTGTTTTGTCTGACTAATGCCATATTGTTATTTGTAGCAAATATTTACTAAGAACATTCTACAAAAGAACATCAATGGAAAAATGACAAAATACGAAAACTAATGATAGAGCGTAGATTGGATAACTTTAGATGCAAAAGCTCCAGATTTAAAATTTTCGAGCACCTTTATTTCTCGTCAGATTTCCTCTTCAGGTTTGTGGGGTGATGCACTTGCAATTTTGTTGTTTACATTCATTTTGGTATGTCTAGTGTTGTTTTATTAGATACCTTTCCCTATTAGCCATCTTCAGTAAAATTTTAAGCAGGGAGAAGCTCAGCTGAATCTTTCTGTGCAGACTTTGTCTGTCTTTTTTAGCCTGCAGTTTTATTTTGTCCAACCAATTTTCCCATCTATCCTCGCTAGTTTAGTAGTTTAGTTGTTTGCTGTTTCCATGAGTGGGTTTCTGTTTTAATTTTTCTTTGTACATAATTAAACCAAAAGGAAAAAAAATTATGCAAAAACATTATTAACAAAAATTGAACAAACTCATGAAAACAGCAGGGATAGGCAAGTGATGAGCCTGTTGTTTGGCCGTTTCCAGTTCCTTGTCGGTTTTTGTTTAAAGTGTAAAATGTATTGACCAATTTTTTAGCTTCAAACAGTCTAGTTTGACATGATCAATTTAATGAAAAAACAAATTTAATTGTTATCTGCCAAGCTTTTGACCTATTTTAAGGTCATCGTCAAGGCAAAACAAATTTAACATCTGCGAATAAGACATATTTCAGTTTTTAATCAATGATTTCAAATTTCTTTGAACATAACACTGTCCCAACAGAGCCAAGGACCAAACCACCCTCATTGGTATGAAATAATGTCGGTCGTATGCATTTCTTTCTTATGTCAGCTTTTCACGGTAGGTTTCTATTTTAATTTTGCTATTTGATTTCCAGGACTTTATAACAAAGGTTTGAACCTAGAACACAAGTAATGGAAAAGACACTACAAGGACAAAGCTAGATTTGAATTTATGAGTTTATATTTATGTGTGATTTCCCCTTTAGGGGAATACAGGGTGATGAACAGTAGTTTGATCCTTTCCAATAATTTATTATCGCTGTTTTTCGTTTGTTAGATGCATTTTGGCATCTTGCCCTTTCAGTGCTTCATGTGTATACTACAATGTAGTAAAAATGACTTAAAAATATACAAATCCAATAGTATAAAATCGTATGAACGCACCAAAGATTGGCAGACAGAAATAATGTCAGTATAAAAATAATATTTACTACTAAATTTTACCATATAAATAAAACAATTAAATATTTATTTTCTTCTTGTTTTATTCCTTTTTTTCTTTCAAATTAATGAAGATTCAGTGTTGCCAAGTTGAAACGAAATGAAGGAAGCGTCTCACAAAATGAACACATACAATCCAGGCACAATCTGGACAGAGAAATCCCGTCTCGCCTCTGTCCGTTTACAACAGGTCGTAAAGTAATATAGCAAATAATAACTTACGATCGGGTCTCGCTGGAATATCACAACTCTCCCACCTTTGTCGCCTGTGGCGAGGAGATCACCGTCATGGTTAAACTCGACGCAGGAAATAATATCGGCTGTAAAGAATAAATTAGAGATTTTTTTTGTCGGGGGTTGAAAAAAAATTATATATTTAAATAAAGTGTGGAAATAAGCGGCCCAAGGTGAAAATGAGGAATGAGATAAGATATCTTGTGTAAACTGTTAATTTGAATTGTTTTTCCTTTTTCTAAAATTAAATAATTGGTTTGATTTGCTAAGTCTAACCTAGAAACTGGGTTAGAAGCTAGAAACGCCTTTTTTAAAGTTAAATTCGACTTGGGGCGCTTTTCCTCGTAAAATAGTAATTTGTTTTATTTACCTTCGGTAACATCGTCGTCTAATGTACCTTTAACCTGGGAAAAACACCACTGGATGTCTCCATTCCCTGTAAATACCACACACATCTCGTATTACAAGGTGTTTAAAAAAAATCCCAGATGAGGAGGATAAATTAAAAAATAAAAAGTACCTTGCATTTTAAAAAGGGTCCTTTGTTAAAAAATGCAATGCGTTTAGTGCAAAACTTAATAAAATAATTCGAATATTTTCCAGAAGGGGTTTGAACCTCGGGGGTGCGAGCGATCATTTGTTCCTGATATCGTAAATTAACATGATCAAGAGCTGTAAACGAGTCGGAATGTTGAAATGTTTCTCTGGTTCGGCGCTGCCCTGGCTAACGGAGAACGGACGAAGAGTGGATCGGAGCGTTTTCAGACGGAAACGACTCTATCATTTCCAATCGGCTCTCGACCCAAGAACGCAGAACAGGTAACACACACGAACGAACCCCAATGGCGGCATAACACGAGTTCTAGTGCTAGGGAGTAGAGAGAGTTGCGATCCGGCTCGGGTCTCTCACTCACTCTATCACTCTCTCTCTCGCGCCTAGTGACGTCACGCCGGGCCCCCATGCCATCCGCGGACGTGCCCTTCCTCTACCAAATCCCGGCCTCTTTCATCTCCCTCCAACGCCTAGTCCGCCAAACCGAGTTACAATTATAATAATTTACCAAATGGAACAAAAAATATTCGAGAAATTCACATTATCAGAACAGAATCCGTATTTGAAACAATTTCAACAGTAGAATGTCAGCCCACGTGTTGGCCATGAGGCCATCTTGAATCTCTTTCAAGCCCCGATGTGATTATTCCATAAAGGAACAATCAAGGAATACCAGAATGCACTTAAAATGCTTACATTACGAAATGGACAATTTTAGTAAATCTAGCATGCTGAAAAAGAAGACTGATCTCTTGGTAACGAACAACACGCCCCCAGTGATGGAAAATCTCAGCAGAAAAATAACGGTCAAGTCAGCCATCAGAAAGTCCAATCTGTCAAGCCCAACTGGAATATACGTTCATTACATACAAGCGAAAACATATACCATTCATCGTGTCCGCACTGGCAGTCAAAAATGTTCTGGGTTAGATTGAAACTCGGCAACCGTGAATTCCTATTCGACCCCTCTCGAAAATGGGTTTCTTCAGTGGAAGAACTAAAATGGACCTAGGGGCGTGGTAGAGGTTGCAAGATCCAGAGAAAGACCTATCAATTACTAACTTAAACAAACCGAAGAAATCCTTAAACAGTGATAAAACCATATAAACTGGTTAAAAAATATTACCCAAGGTATTTGTAAGTGCTAAACCTGCATTAAGCCTAAATCCTCTTTAAAAAAATTATATCATACAAACCCTCCACAGCCAGTCCTAAAATGTCTACACCCGATAACACAATTTCATATCCTCACTTGATGCTGTAGAGATAGGATGTTTATATTCTTCCTGTGATCATAAGGAATGCATCAAAAATATTTGATCAAAATCTGACTAGTTCATTTCGAGATAACCTCTTACATCCAAACCAACTTCCTCTTCTTTTAGTATTGGTATAGATATAGAAATCAAGACTAAACCACGCCGAGAGTTCTGCAGAGTGCAGTATTATACTTCATTCTCTACTTTTTTGGTCCTTGATTAAGGAAAAGGGATTAGGCTGAACTGTTAAAGAGAAAATTTATTAATAAAATAGGGCCTTTTTCCTCTCCAAAGGAAGTTTGTTAGACAATACCGCATCCATTAGGCACTAAGGTCGGGGCTGTCGGATGAATTTGTCGTTTCCTGTGGAATAACAGATTACCCAGTGAATTCTGCTTGTTCCTTTTATTGTTGCAGTAAAGACCTGATGTTCGGTATAAAACTAGGCGAAATAAATATAAAGGTCGTAAAATATGGGAAAGGCCCAGAGCAGCCACAAAATAACACAAAAATGTAGATTGGCTGTTTTACCTCGGCCTACCAAAGCAGCAGAGTTGTGCCTTGGAGTGCCAAGGTTACCATATTCAGGTAGGTCAACCGAGCTATTTATATATGCTATGCATCTCATGTGTGGGTTTTTGTGGAATACACGGCACCGGAAAACTTTGCCACGCTAAATTGGCTAGTATTGGATCGAATAGGTACACCAATTACGCCCTGATTGGAACTCGTTGGATTCGATATACATTTGGAGGAATGTTGAACAGAACCAATGAACATGTAAGTACGGGATAATTAATCAAATAATCGATGTTAATAAATTATTTGGATATTGAGGTTACTTGATAGTAAGTTCATGCGTTGTTTCTTATATTATAAGAGCATGTAGTTGAGGAATTAGACAATTCGGAACGCATGACTTGTGAAAATATATTTTTTAGTTAATGTGGTACAGTTCAAGTTTTCGTCATCAGATTTGTCTGAAACTTCTTCAGAATTTTGCGAAGTAACTTCAGAGGAGGTTAACTAGATTGCTAGGCTAAACTCCCAGGGATGCCCCAAGTGCCTGTTTAATAAATGCATCTGCTGTGTTATTACCATCTCTTGATAGAGAGGTCTTTAAGTAATTTTTGTTGTTGTATTAGCTAATTTTCAACTAGTGTATAAAAAAAGATTTTCAGTTTCCTAATTTAATTAAGGCTCCAGTCGTAGTAATTTAATAGGTGACCCCTGTTTAATAAGTTGTTTATACATCGTTTTAGTGCCATTGAAGCTCTTGCAGCCGAGTCGGAAAGATTTGGTTATTTTGTTCATAGAATTTTTGGTTATCAAACCTTATTCCAGTTGGTAGGTAGATTGGACATTGAAAGGCTGACTGATTTGACCTTAAGTTTCTGTATATCTCTAGGAGTGGATTCAAGTGCAGAGGCCAACGTGAAGACATCAGCGCATACTAAATGCCTACATTGTGAACTACGCATGCATATCCGCATGTACACAACTGCCACTTGTTGCCTCTGCGGCTGATGAAAAACTGCCTGAATGTGTGAACCTTTTTCACATAGTATTTATCGACCAAGATTAATTAGCTGGCTACACATTTAACCATTCGTTTAAAATGTCAGCACCTATTGGGCGTCTTCTAAACTAGTTTGGTATATTGTGCGATTTTTCAATGTAGTGAGGGGTGATGAACTTTTAATTCTGGTCGTTACCGATCATTACTTGGAGGATAGGCAAAGAAAATGATCGTGGGCTTGATTCAATAAAACAAAACTCCTGCATAAAATAACCGAATTTTTACGACTCGGATGCAAGGACATGGATAGAAATAAAACAGCGGATAAACTTATTAAACAAGGGCCATCTACTAAACTACTATGACCGGAGCCTTAATTAAAATGGGGGACTGAAAACAAACATGTACACTTTTTATATACTCCCGTTGATATGTATCTGAGATGCAAAGACAAAAATGGATTTTATATAAAGGTTTATCAATTAAGGGGTCAGTGTACACAATTATATCTTTCCGAAGTAGGCTAATCAACTTGATTATTTTATAATATAAGAAGAAGGTATATCATAGTAATGTTAAGATTCAAATAATAACGGTCATCAATTAAATATCCCGTAGTTGCATTGAGGTCATTGTTTCTTTTTAACATTCCTACAAATGGATATTGAAACACAACGAATCTCATCAAGGCGTGTGTGTACCTTTCGAAATAACACAAAAACATGACAAAATATGGTACATACTGCACTTCACTCTCTCGGATAGTAGATCCAACGGTAGTGGGTTTGAATCTCACAGTCGCCTCCTGGATTTTCTGACCCTTTGGGAGCAGTAGAGAAAAAATTAAAAGTTTGTGGGTTGTTTTGTAGTTTGGCGATCCTGAATTCGAGTCTAACCCCTTTCATTGGAAGAGCATCGATCGCCTATAATGTAGAATAGCCTTGGTACAGGCTGCAATGCCCAAGGGGAAAAAGAGAAGGATAACTCAATTACAACTGTACACTTTTGAACATATGTTATTGACATCAAATTGTCAAGATATTGGAGATGACAGAAGAATATTGAGGAACTTGGGAGCTAGGATAAAAGTAGCACAAGGGTTAGAAACAGCTCGGCACATCCTACAGCAACTCCAAGGCTGACAAATAACCAAATCGAAGAAATCATTCGATAGTGATAAACGAGCGGATAAACTGACTAAATGAGGATCATCCACGGGATTTATACATGGAAAACTTGCATTAAGCCCAAATTCGCTTATAAACAAATTATATCAAAGTTTGGTCGTTACCGATCATTTTGGTCTACTTACTCTCCATGTAACTGCCAAATTACAGGTTCATCACCCCTCAGACCCCACTAATTTACAAGACTTACGTTTTTACATTCTAAATAAATGTTACTACATTAATCTAGCTAGCTAATTAATCACCTTTGATAGTCTTTGAGAAGACGCTCAAAAATTAAGGCTTCATCAGCGGCAGAGCAACAAGTGGCAATTGTGTATATGAGAATATGCACATCATCGGCGTAGTTTACTATAGGTGTGTTCTTTAATAGAGAGCTGCCTTACATTATCTAGTTACTCAGCCGGTTCTTTTCCTTCTGCCTTTCCTTTTCCTTCTGATCATTTAGCAATTTAGGAGTTTCCAGACAAGTTGGGAGGTAAAATCATTCGCGTTTAATGCTACAACTATTCTTGTTCCAGCTTTGATCAATATGGTGCCAACAACCATATACTTAAGGTTAAAAGGAGTCGGCCTTTTTTGACCTCACGCTCCAAGACCAATATTGGTTTATTGCACAATCTCCATTTTATCCAGAGGTTTTCATTAAGCTCAATGCTTTTTATCAGGTCCTAAAATATGTCAATAGTCCCATGCATTCTTCAAATTTGTGCTTACCTCCCAGGAGTAGGAATCCAGGAAATATCTGTACAAACTCGTTTCGGATGTTTTCTATACATATACCTCTAGAGTCTGCAATGTCCTGTCAGCAGCTCTATCACTGACACGTCTTTGGTTTAGTAGTTCTGCCGTTAATTCCGCACTGTTTTTTTTTTTTGATAAACGTTTTCGCATGCCTCTGTCCTGAACAAAAATTCCGTTGAGCAGAGGTCTTATTAACCCCCAGAAGACACCTCTTCATAATGGGAACCCTACCCTACCCATCTGCCGCTTCTGCGAAACAAAAGAAGAAACGGCTCGACACTACCTAGCTGAATGAGATTCGACACTTTCGAAGGAGAGGACATAACTAAAACACTCCCCAGGATAAAATGGTCCACAATCCTGGGGTTTGTAAATAATACCAATAGGTTTATGCAGGACCCGTGAGCCGACCAGGTCCCGGACCTTTTGGGGATGGGATACGGGCCTACCCAGGCTTTTAACCCCCTCGGGTCCTGGTCGCCAGCCCTGCGTAATATATATATACTATACTGTTTGGTCCTTAGGTTCCTTCTTGATCAGAATACACTCATGGGGATCTTCTTAAAGGAGGAGTCTGCCTTTTAACAACCTAACACACCGAGACCAATAGTGTAATCTGGAATGCAGGGAAATCTAGGAATCAGGCGGCATCGGTGTGTAGTGAGAGGGCTGTTTGATGTATAGCTAGTTACTCAGCTCTTCCTTTCCTTCTTTTTCATTTCCGGACCTTTTTACGAAAATAAAAACGAATTAAAATGGAACGGTTTTGACTTGGTATGCCGCAAAAGGGTTCAGGGCCTATAGATGTTCTCGTTGAACTTTCCTTGACCAATTTGTCGACCTCCTCGATTGCCCCTGTAATATCTATAATGCAGACCATTTAAAAAGAATCTGTCTGTCTCTACATATTGTTAAAACGTGAAACCACAAATTGTAAGAGACTGTTTTCGAACAAAACCCAAATTGGACCAAACGCAAGGAATCTAGAGTCTCGATAAACCTAATTGGCTACTGCGCCAGAGCTTCAACCGAAAGACTAGAACCATTTTATTAAACAAATAGCTCCACGAATTAGCCTGATGTTTAGATAATAAAAAACCCGTACACGTACGAAAGTCATCAACATTCATACCAATGCAATAGCTAAATGAAGTTTTTTTTGTTTGAAATCGTAGGAAATATTTGTTTCAGGTTTCAAAACCCCAGGTCAATTTTAATTTTAGGCCAGGGTCTTGTTGTACATAAAACTCGACGGATTTCAACCGAAACCATTTGAACCCGCAGATCGAGCGTATTTGTCTATTTGCATACATGAGGTTAATCAAAGGACAAAACGCCTTGCGATTATTTTTGGACAGACGCCTTATAGACGAACGTTGGACGCAAGTAACATTAACTGCTAAGGTCAATTCTTCGTGCCTCCTTAACGTACACTGCCAACGATTTTTTTTCTGCCAAATAAAATCGTGTTATTATGCAGCCAATTAATTAATAGTAACTAATTCACGTTAGCTCACGTGTGAACAACCTAATAAAAAAAAATTGTAGGAAATCACATCAGAATAATAACTATATTTGTTATTTGCATCATTTGTCTACTTGGTTGTATATAATGTTAAATTATTTACAAAGAAAAAATTAAAGTTATGTGCATTCAAAAGTGAGGATATGAATTGAATCCTTCTAAACAGCTTATTTATTTTTTCAAGTTTTTAAATTTTAGATTATCACTTGTGTTAAAGATTCATAAAATATCTAATTTATTTCAAATAGTGGTCAATAAATATCCATTCTAGCAAAACCCACTGAATATAATGAATTCTTTATTGTGGTTTAGGTTTTCTAAGGTTGTGGCTGTATCTCCTCATTTTCCATAAAGAATTGTGAAATGTGGTGAGTTCTGTAAAGCGGTGAACCTTTAACTTGACCATCTGCGATCATCTTGAACTGCCTGATTTCTCAATTGCAAATGTTGAAATAGATGGGCAAAATCAAGCAAGAATAGGTAGATCAGGGTGATCAGAGTTGGCCATACTTCGAGGGAAATAATCCCCAAATTTATAAATATTAGTTATTTTTCTTACGCCCTTTCAGTTCATAAAGTAACTTCAGCAAACAAAGATCAAATGTTTAAATAGCAGCCCTTACAAATTTCCAATTACAAATATAATGTAATCAAAAGAGATTTTCATGTCTTTAGATCTTTAGATTTCCTCTTGTGGTCTGCAGAGTGATGAACTTGAAATTTGATCCTTACTGATCATCACAGCCTATCTTTCTATTAGTTCTGGATGACACACTGAAAATGTTGAAGTGCCAAAATTTATCTGACATACTTGGAAAAACCAAATAAAAAATTCCTCTTTCTTAACTGATTTTCTTATATAAATATCCCCAAATACACAAAAAAGATAAACCTTTGCAACTAAAATTCCTAGCCAAAAAGTTTGGAAATTTATTTATCAAACTGTCTGTTCATAATTTGACAATACCCTCTATAATTTTTCACAATCAAGAAATTGTATTGGCCAAGTTTCTAATTTTGAAAACATGAATGCGTACTAAAATTTTATTTTTATTAGTTTGAATTAAAGCAATTTGGACTTAATCTTCTAAACTCTGACAGTGTACATTAATAATATAAATAATATAAAATTACATACTATAATCTTCCACCAATTATGCATATAATTTAACTTTTTGAACGGAATACTTGCCATAATTGCTGCTGGACTTCTTATTAACTATTGATGATAGTCTTTGAAGACTTGAGTGCCTCATCATTGAGGTCTTGGAAACCAGCTTTGAGGGAAGAGAAGAACATCTCGACAAGAGGATTTTACGCCCTTTCTCCTTTCTTCCCCCTCTATCCAAAACACTGTAACAAAATTTTAAATAATCATTTTACCAATGCTGTAATTGAAAAGATTAAATAAATAAAATGATCTATATGATATTTAGAAATTAATAATGTGATGCATATACATTATAAATAAAAATAATCAGTGTTTTCTGATTTTCTAATCAATTCAAAGAAACAATACTGTTACATTTCAAGTCAGCTTTAAACACTCTACTGTCGAACAGTGTAGAGTTTGAGGTGGCAAAAAGATGTTAATTGATGTTTAAATGAAATTTACACTCGAGTGTTACATTTCTGTACATGTTGAAAAACTGACTTTCACAGTTTGCAAACCATCCGTAAAAATCAAAATTTGTCTCATTCAGTTTTCAAATGTATGAACTAATTTCTAACGATTACATCTCACAATTGGCTGTAATATTATAAAACATTTTACATATTCTCTGTATTAATATCATTTTCAATATTAAAATGTTATTATTATTATTATTAATTTTTAAGGGCGTTTTAACGGCTAAGGTCATTTCACGCCCTAACATCCAAACATTCTATTTTAGGTTAGCTATATCTCTTCTGAGTGATATAAAGCTCTGACTCCAAACATTCACTCCTAATTTAATATATCCTATTGCCATCCAAGCTTTGATTTTCTTTTTCAAATTCTTAATTCGGAAGGCCAAATTACATTAAATTTAATAAAATTATAAAATTTATTTCTGTTTCTTTTTTTTAATTAAATTAAAATTGTGAGTTTTTTTCTCCATAATTTAAAGTTTCCCCATAGGCTTATAAGTCTTTTCCCATCTTTCAAAGAAACTGGGTATTATTAGAAATATTATATTTATAAGGAATAATACGGTTTACAAATTATTCACACATGCGGTGTGCAAAAACCATACATACTTTCTGAAAAAAAAGCATATTAACAAATTAAATATTTAAAATTGAATTATTTATATTTTTGTGTAAATAAATGCTCATATCACACAACCCCTCTTAAACCGACAACCTGACATATACAAATACTTTATAGTTTCTCTCCCACTTTTTCTGGAAAATAAAAAAAAAAGCATATTCACAAATTAAAGATAATTAAATAGTGAACTTAATGAGATATATATTACTGAAGGTAATAAGCAAATGTAACTTATGATTTTTCCTTCTCGACTGTGGATTATCCCACCTTCGAGAAGGTAATTAAATAAACGCTCACAAATCCATAAACCAAATACACACATGCGGTTTCAATCTCCTTCATCTTTCTGAAGAAAAAAAAAATGTTAGCATTCACAAATTAAAAATAATAAAATTTTGACGGTATACAATATGAACGAGCCAATAGTCAACGGGTAGAGTGGCATGCAACAGACACACATGCATAGATAAGTACAGTTTCAATTTTAATCTTCGCAATAAAAAGTTTATGAATTTGTGGATAACCAATCTAACAGTTATTCACATGCATAATCAAAAACACATACATTATAACTCTCGCTCTATAGTATTTATAACAATTAGAGACAAACAAGGGAATAAATGTACGTTTAATCTCTTTCTTTTCTTTTCTTTTTTTTTTGAGAAAAGTTGGGGGGAGAAAAAATTTAGACAAGAGGGGTCTTTATTATACACACTGTTATACAAATTGTACATATAATATACACTATATGATACTCACTATTATATAATATATATATATATATATATATATATATATATATATATATATATATATATATATA
>CM077106.1:22073040-22107731 GCA_039619505.1 Cimex hemipterus | reverse complement strand
AGAGAGAGAGAGAGAGAGAGAGAGAGAGAGAGAGAGAGAGAGAGACAGAGACAGACAGACAGACAGACAGACAGAGAGAAGCTTGATTTGAAACACTTTACTTGTAAAATTTGTAGATTTAGATCTTATTTCCAACGAGTTCAATCTTGCAAAAATACAAAATAAACGAACAAAAGGATTATAGAACATAAGGTGAAAGAGAAATCGTGAGGCATGTTAGTGGAGAAACAAAAAGATCCAGGCAGAAAAAAGTAAGAACGAGTGAGAGGAGAGAGAGTGTGTGTGTTTTTGTGTGGGTGAGTGGGTGTGTAAAGAAGAGAAATAGCTCACAAAGCAGAGCAGAACAAGAGGGCATGTAGAGAAGAAAAAAAGGGGCAAATAGAGAAAATGTAAGACACACGCTTTTGTGTAAACTGAATCAAACTGTACTAATTTTCTTACGTACTAGTTTATATCAGCATAGAATATCTGGGGTTTTTCCGAAATTGAACCGTAATATAAAATTGAAATTGAAAGTATCAATGAATTTGACCTTCCAAATACATATTTACGAAGAGGGTTTTTTATTTCTCGTTTACAAGTTCTGCTCAATTCGAATGCTATCTATCTTTCATTTTCATCGTTACGTCTAACGCTTCAAAAAGCCTGGAAACATTCATTACAGAGATCGAGATTAACGGGCACATTGGGGGCAGGCAGATTCTCCTGTTTCCCGTCTGTTGCAACTTATTTCAAAGCTCGACAGTTGAGTAAAGTGATGAATTTGCCATTTACAAACAACTTGGCTTATGACTTTTCTACAAGTTCTTATTGCGTGAGAATACATTTTTATTTTTTATGCGTTACTTTTTCTGTTATTACGAATACAATTGCTTTTGGATATTGTCTTATTTTGTTATTGTTCATGAATAAAACACTTTTAGGAATAATACTTCTCTGTGCAATTTATACAGAAGTGGGAGAACGAAAGATTTTGTAGGTTTATCTAATAAAATGTTTCGTGAGTGACAATGTTTACATAAACGAGGTACACTTGAAAAAAAAATTAAATTGAGCAACCTGGATCAGTTTTTAATTATACAATCATGACAAAACATTTGTCTTATTGAATGTTTTTTCCCTAAAAGAGTACATATTTTAACATAATCTGCATATTTTTGGGTCGTTAAGATGTGACGAATGTCATTAGACCTATTTTGATCGTGTCTGATTTTCAAGAGCAGTTTCCTCGCTTAAAAATGTTTCAATTTATGTTTAAAAATATAGTTTTAGTTTTGTATATTTTGTTTTCAGGAAAAAATACATGCAAGTAGAAGTAGTTTTTGTCCTTTCTTGAAGGATGGAACTTTGTGAAAACTTTCCTTTTAATGTTTGAAAAATTTCTGGGTGTGTTTTATCTTTTATTAATATAATATATTATATTTTCATTAGCATATTTATTGTTTTCAACTTCTAGAACCCAGAAAATCATTCTCCTGTTCAAGATTAAATAACAGTATTATAATTAAAATTATATTATTTTGAAACAATTTTAAATTACCTTTCGATTAATTGAGACACTGTTAATGATAGTTAATCACTTTTGCCAGAAAGAACATAAAATGGGCATTTTTGACCGAACTCAAGCCCTATGAAGTTGTGGTGGATCTCATGGGTTCGCAGGATGCGTCCACTTCACAAAATGGTGGAAGAAAGGCGTCGAATATCCCGTTGTCGAGTATTTTCCCTTCCGTCTCCTGTATTATTTGTTTTCTCTATTTTTTTTTCTTTTTATCACGTGTGCTCGAAAAACGAGCACGAGCGTCTACAAAGGTCAAGTACAAAACGAGAACTTTAATTGTGAACTGAAACTCAAACTGAACGGTGACTGAGTGGAAGGAAGACCGCTACTGGGCGAGGTGGGAGTGAAGGTGCGGGGTCGGGGCTCTCCTGGATCAAGTGGGGGGGTCGGCCTATTCGCCAGTCTTCTCGGCATCATCAAATTCCATTCACCCGGAAAAGAAAACAGTTCTCGCCACTACACCCTCGAAACTTTCGAAAAAAGAAATTAATAAAATCACTTTTGAAAATTGACTTAAAAAGCACATAATTGATCTTTAGTATAATATCCTTTTCTATTGTTTGGTACAAATTAATAAAGTTAAAATAATACACATGTTAGGGATGCAAGGGTATTATTTTGTATCAAAATTAATCGAACCTTTAAAAAAATCATCTTAATTAAAAGTTTTTTAGCATACTTAATTTTTATCAGATACTTGTCATTGCTGACAATTTTTAATTCAACATTTATCACATTGGTTTTTACACAATATCTTGCTTAAAGTGTGCATTTCCCAAGAACCATTTTTATCTTATTTCTTCTATATAGTCCAATGAAAATTGTATTGTCAACTTCTTCAACTTTTTTCTTAATAATAAAAGTTGTAATAGAAATAAGATAAGCTCCACAACAGAAAATCATCGGGCAGTCTGATGCAATTTCTCTTAAGAGAGGACATAGAAGTTTTTTTTAAATTTTATTATCAGGCATGATTTCATTTTCTCATTTCTTGCTATACTTTTGTCACAGGCAAAATACAATATTGCATTCATTTCGCTATCTGTTTATCCGAAATGACAATTGTAAATTCGATTGGTTTTGGTTAAAAAAAGTTTACCACACACATATATATTTTTTTAGTTATCATTTTACACTCTTACCAAATTTACTGTAGGTCGACAATTTAATTCTTCATGGTATGAAACAGCTAACTTAAACAGATTCGTTACATATTAGCATAAGGAATCTACCAATTTCTGTTGAGGATTCCATCACGGTTAGCAATTTGTTCTTGGTGCTCCTTCCCCGCAAATTTGTTGTGATAAAAAATTTAACTCAGAAACCTTAAAATAAAAACTGCAAAACACAATAATAATAATTTTGGTCGTCTTACAAATTGCTGAATGTTTTGAAACTCCTGAGTCCAAGGTGCGAGAATTAAGCTTGTGGCAAACCTTCTCAAAATTAATAAGAAAAACATTTTTAAAAGTTAAAAAAAGGATGGGAAACAAATTTAATATTTACTCAAGTTTTACTATGGCATAAATTTAAGGGAGGTAAAAGAAAAATTTATTGTAATTAGAAAAAACTTTTTTTTTTATTACAAACATAATTAATAAACATATATTTTTTAACTTATTTAAATTTTGTTAGACCACACAGAGCATCTTATGTTTCTGGCTTCTTCCTGAGTATGACAAAGCCCTCCATGACTGGGGTTAGAGGCTGGTAATCTTCTGTAGCCAGTTCAGCTCTTTCTCCGACTGCTAGAAGCACCGGTGTCGTGTGGGTGTGTACACCAGCGATTGTTTTGGGAGTACCCGCTTTTCCAATGACATCAACCGCCTATGAAAAACCGAATTGTATATGTTATTTATTTATTGTTATTATGTTATTTATTTTTCATTTAATTCATACCTGGCCAACCCTGACAGAGACTGGAAGTGGTTCGAGTTGTTCGTCAAGAGTGACCAACCACCTCGGGTACATTGCAGTGGCGAGGGTGTAAAGTAAGTAGTGAGACTTGCCCAACATAACTGGAACCATTAACCAGTCCAATAAAACAATATTATTCGATGTAAAATCAATGTGACAAACTTACTCGTTTTTGTGTCGAGGAATGAAACAAGGGTAATAAGTAGTCCAGCGACTGCAGAGTAATTCATGACTTGCCTGTCCGTGTGGAAAGGCGAAAGTGAAAGAGTACCTTTGCCGAGATGTGTCAAACCTTGGGCGATTCTCACCATAAAAAGGTGGCCTGTGTTTTTAGCGTGGTACTGTGCAAGCTGTCTCAACATCGTGGCCAACCTGTTTGAGAGAAAAATTTACATTTAATTTACATAAATTTCGCTCGCAAAGTTGCTAAATTTCGTACCTTGCGTTGTTTGTGCCAGCTCCGACCAAACCCATTGAAAATATAGCATTGTGTGCCACTTCCTCATCCAAATCGTGTGAATATTTGTTTAAGACATCAATCACAGCAAGCTATAAAAAATAATAATGTCTACTGAAGATGATATTTTATTGTTTCAACGTAACTATGATATAAATCATTTATAAGGAACCTTCAGAGTACCATAAAATTTTGAACATTATAAGTAGTATTCTCTATAAACAATATATCATTTATAGTGAACAGTTCATTATATCTGAACATTTTATCCGATTTATAGCCGTGTACATTTATAGCGGAGTAGTTTTAATTAGATAGGTAATTATATCACTATCCAGGTTTATGAGGAAGTATAAAGTACATGCTAACCTGCTAAAGTAATTTACACAATTTTTTTTAAACACTAAAACATATGCACATGTACAAATGTGAATGAATTTATTTCACTACAGTATCATTGTATGTAATTAATTGTATGTGATTTATTTTAGTGTATCTTTTGAACTTTATGGCACTTATTAAATTGTTTGATTATTTTCTTTTTATTCTTCACAATTCCTGATATTTTGGAAGGAGATGTCTCCATTTCATTTGCAAGACTGCTCACACAATCGCCGATTTGATCTAAGAAATTAGCACGAATTTTTCCTCAACCGAACAGACCAAGGTTGTGGTATTTATTATTTATTTATTTATCTTGAGTTAGAGATTTTTTAAAGATAATGAGAGTTTAAAAAAAGGAGAGAGAATACTTGTCATAGATCTTATTTTTTTAGCTCTAAATAGATTTGCTCTCAAATTCTAGAATTTACAGGAAAGTTGTTAAATTAAACATTTTTTAAAGGTACTATTATCAAATACAACATATTTTTATTATCTGCTTATTGCCAGTTAAGTTAAGCCAATTAAACTTGTCATTTCTTGTATGAGTACCCTGCCTGTTGCTTTGGTGTAATGGGTTAAACAGTAGTGGCAACAAGATGCACCCTGTCTCACTCATATGTTGATTTCAATGTCACCCAACTTCTATCCTAACATTTTGGTAGCTTTTTAGTACAAGTAAAGGTTTGCGATAATGCGGATATATTTATCATCATTGGTTATTTTTGGGACTAGTTATCTCGTCCTAATGGTTTTGTGCCGATGTAGCAGACATTTCAATAGGGAATGGAGACCTCCAATTCTCCTTTCTCATCCTCATTATCTCTTTTCTTCCCTTCTGTCCACAATTGTCTCTCTAAAACTTTTGCAAAATTGCAACACGTTCTTTCTTGATAAACCATTCAACTACAATATCAACTACTCTATGTCTATGGAAATGTCTACCTTCCCTACCATCAGCCTCCATGTTTCTGAATTTTACCCCTTGTCTGTCAAGTGACCTGTTTTAAATGTACGTTGTTTATTTCTACTCCTTGCATTTACTTACTTCCATTGTATGTATGTTGAATGTATTGTCAGAACGGAATTGGTGCAACATAAAAGAGCAATTCAAAACAAACACTTCGAAATTTGATACATACTACAAAATAAATCAGGGAGTAATGGGCAGAGGACACATGTTAGGCATCCAAAATTCAGTTCCAAAAAGCACATAGTAATGTAGAAATTATAAAAAAAAATAGCATTACATTGAGTATTTTATTAACAAACCTGAGGGTTGGAAATTGAAGATAGAGCAATGGCTAGAGGAACAGCTCTCCTGACAGCAGGTTCACCATAACGACCCTAAAGTTAAATAATCATAATAATTAACTTTGCATTATATTTAATGTAATTAAAAGTTTAAACTTACAAGTTGAGCGAATATTCTAGTTGCCATTTCTGACCCAGTTTCTTCCCCCATAGCAATAACCGCAACTGATAAGGCAGCTACAGCTTGCATGCAAGTCATATCCTTAACCTTGCTTTTTCCATCATCTTTATCTTTATTATCTTTGTCTTTCTTGCTTTCACTTTCCTTCTTTTCCTCCTGACAATTTAAAGCAATAATTTAATTTATTTTAAACAGTGTTTTGAAGATTGTATTTACCGGTGTTGGGAAATGTTCACTGCAGACTTGAAGCTGTTCCTGTATGATGAGAACGTCGCCAGTTCCAGCGTAAACGCACATTTTCAGCATGTGCTGAGATAGGGACCTTAGAGGTTCCGGGAGCGCATCTAAAGCTGCCTTCGTCGCTTCAGTACCCTCCTTTTGGCCCAAATAGCACAGGCCCAAGGCCAAGGGAAGGAACTTTGAGTAGTGGCCATCGGTCAGCTCAGCAACAGGCAGGTCCAAAAGGGTCTGAAGGATGGTCGAGACGACATCGGGATGCGGGGTGCCCAGTGTAACAAGAGCGCAGGCCAAGGCAGCCATTGCTACTACTTCTGGGGTAGATTTCGGATCAGAGAGTACAGGCAGAAGAAGGGTGATCGCATCCTGTCGCTTCGTCCCAACATATGCAAGACCCAGTCCTGAAATATAAAATAATTCATGCATGCATTTTTTCTATTAAAAAATTAAATAAATTAAAATTACCAAGAACAGCACCAATTCGAAGAATAACACTTTCATGAAGTACATAATCAGATAGCAAAGCCAAGGCAGGATCACAGTCATTCCTCACACCACAGTTAACAATTCCAAGCGCTAAAAGTGCTCCACTCTAAAAAATGTAAAACAAAATTTTTTCTTGAATTGCAATATAAAATATTCAATAAATAAATAAATAAAATTCTCTAAACACAATAAATTTATACTCAACATTGAAAATAATTACCTTAATGTAATCCTCTGAAGTATATAAATATTTATCAATGGGAGTTAACCCACCATCAACATCCCAAAGGTGAATAAGACCTAATGAAGCTGCTGCGCTTAACATTCCTAAAATAAAAACTTATAGTGAGACATTGCTTAAAAATAATTTATAATTTTTTATAAAGTACCATGCTGTTTGTTCTTATACATCCACTTATTTCCATCATCAGCAGACACAAGTTTGTCTCTTGAAAAACCAGCGTTTACGAATGCATTGACAAATGTCGAAGCAAGATTGTGTCTCGCCGAATCGACTGGAACATCCAAGTTGTACGTGGGCCTTAGAACAAGTCCTTCTAGCCAAGTCTTGTAAACTTCTTCTGGAGTCTTCGGCTCCATTATGTCTAACTGGAAAACGAAAGTTTATTGGTGATAATAAGTTAAGTTTTAACTTTTCAACTTACCTCTCTGGCAAGGCTGTGGAAATGATCATTGACATGAGCATTTGACATAATGTTTGTAAGGTCGGATTTGTCGGGGAGGTCATTGCTCAACTCAAGACTTAATTGTTGTCTGCCCACCATGAAAGCAAGCTGTTTTCTAACAAGCCTATAAATAAATTTTTTTAAAAAAATTCAATAGCTCTTAGTTCGAAAACTTAAATTAGAAAAAATACACTTACGGGTCTTCACATTTGTTAAATATTTCAATCATGAGGTCTGGTTTATTGAGTTGCATAGCAAGGCAAAGAGCACGTGGGTATTCTTTAAATCTTAAATAATGTTTCATAACTCCACTTACAATATTACCCCTCTCAGGCTCCTCAACATAAACCGCACAACTGAAAAAAAGTATATAGATTAGCATAAAGACTTTAGAAAATGTTTTACTTGTATTAAACCATACTTTACGAGATATAAACAGACTCGGGAATAGTTTCCAGCGTCCATGTGTGCATCGAGCATGTCGAGGCGGTCTATCTCCATAAGAAGATCGCAAGCTTGGATTTCTGCATTGTGTTCCATATCGAATTTAATGATACTCTCGACCAGACCCAACAAACTTTTCTTGTCTTCAGTCGTCGACCATTCATCGGCAATTTCACCTTCTAATTGCCTATTGGAAAAAATGAATGTAAAAAATTGTACAAAAGGCATAACTTTTAATATACCTACCGAACGTATTCGTGGCCCCAATCACCAACGTCTTTCTGCTTGGCCAATAAGCAGTACTTGAGACACTCTCGTGCGCCAGGTAAGTCCTGTCCCATTGCGAGAACAGAGACTATACTTGCACAAAGTTCTTTGGCCCTGGCATCTTTCATGTTATTCTGGGCTTCTTTCAATGAGTTGTAATGAGCACGGAGAAACTTCAGTGGCATTGGGACTGAAGTCATACTTGTTGTCGAACTACGGATAAGTTCTCGCATCGCTTCCAAAGCTTGGGAATGCAACATGACCTCAGGGCCCTTTTAAAATAATAAAAAGTAAAGTATACAGAAGAATCAAATTAACAAACAACAATATAATAACAATAAAGCAGAGGATGCCAATAAATCAAGTCATCAAATAAAACAGAAATTCTTTTCTATAAGTTAGTCATAAATAAAGACCAGCTTCTTCACAATTGTCTTTTTATTGCTCTCTCCTATTTTCAATGAAACCTAGAGAGAAATTTATCATGGAAAGGACATCTTTTGACACTATTCCAGACAACTATTCAAAACAGAGAAATCTCAACTTCATTACTGTGTAAACAATATAGAAGAGAAAAAAGAAAGAGAAAATAAGATCTAACACCCTCCAGTTAATCCACGAATCAAGCATCAAAGAACCGCCACATTGCTGAATGCGTTATCTAATTTTACCTAATTTGCTTAATGTTTCATGCTCTTGCCACTTAAGAAGATACAGCTTAAAATGGATCCCTAATGAGTTAAAAGTTTGGTGGAATAATACCCAGGCATGAGACATGTAAAAGATATTCATAGAAGTGCCGTCTGGATAGCAATCGCAACCGAACCAGGATTCTGGTTGGACTCCAGACAGGGCACTGCCCTCTGAGAAGGAGTAGACAGAAGAATCACAGTGTTGATACTGCCAGAAAGAAGAGACTGCAGAACACGTTTTTTGTGAAGGTCTAAGGTGCCAGATTCGTGCAACTAGGAGAAGTCACAAACAAGAACCTACATTAAGGAGCCTCAAGGTAAAGCTATGGAGGTTGATTAACAACCTGAAGGTGACCAATGAGTTATAAAAACAGAGGAGCATAATAGATCTACTCAAGTTAAGGTGCAGAAGGCCTTGTGGCCACCTCTTTTATCCATATTGAACTTCATACTGAAGAAGGTGTGTCTATCATCACCAAATCTAACAGTGATATGATAATCTATAGCTGAACTAAGCGTCGACAAGTGTCAAGCAATCTAAAATCAAGTTTGCATTTTTACTCATTTTTAGCATGATATGAGGCATGTTACGCAAAATCAAGCAATAATACATAACGAATTTTTAAAAAATAAATATACTCACTGTTATCTTCTCCACAAGAAGATTTAACTCTTCCTGAAGCCTCTTGTCTTCTTCAGACTGCATAGACAAAATAAAAGAGAACAATTGTTTAGAAGTATATTTCTAGTGAAACATTACTAAAATAAACTTTTAGCTTTTATAAATGTGTAAATCCTAGTGTGTAGTATTAATTAAGGGGGAAAATATATTCCCATGTCCCTTGTGGTGGGCATTAAAAAAAATCAAAAAAATAAAATTGTACCATTTCCTCGGGCTGAGGTTCAGGCGCCTTGGCTGCAACGGTCATCTTGAGCTAATCCTAGAAATCTTTCCGGTATTCAAAAAAAGCCGATTCTTCCGAAGTTATACAAAGTTATACCAAACTTTCTGCAACCAAGATGACTGTGCTGTGTAGAAACGCCAAGCGAGAGGTTGCAACCTTTGGACAAAGCTCTGGTGGTCTGTCCACCAACTTGGAAAACTGTGAAGAAACCAATTTGCACCTGCTAGCTTTATTTAACATGAAATATTTCATTTTATTTATTTAAACATGTAATGACATATATATCCATTAACTAATACATAAATAACTATAACATGTAATACACATAAAATAATAATGTTGCGAAAATGTACTATTTCAAAAAAATAAGATCGACATTTTATTTCAACCCAACAGCCTCACCACATCACTAATTCAACTATTATCTATCAACTAACTAACTAATAAACTATAATTAGATTTTAGTTAAAGGGGAGCAGGACATCAGTCGTTTTACTGTATAAAAATACATATATTTTAGGTTTTGTTCATATCATCATTTAAAATATACCCTATTGATTGGTGGTTTAGTAGACAAAGACGTTACAGCTAAGGGTGGTCAAGATTGACAGTACTACTCAGACATGTGAGGATACTGGACAGTAAGAATGACTTCCAAATCTGCCTTAGAAGTCATTCTTTATCTAGCATCACATTATCTAGAAAGAGGGCAGAACCACAATCCATGTACTAATTCAGGGACAACCTCCAATAGCTTACCAAAATTACGTTAACACGGTTCTGGGGACATCTATTGATGCTGTCCCCCCTAAATTCAGATTTGACAAAATCATTCAAAATCAAAATACCCGGTAGAGCAGACTGGTGAAAAGGATCCAAGTTAATGCGGAACATCTGGCATACAGCATATTAGCCAGGTAATAGGTATTTACGGAAATAAAAACTTGGAGTTAATCATGAATGTTATTTTAATAAACCTCATCAGACTACAATTAGTGGCTAGAAAAAAATTACACACCATAAATTATATTAAAGCTAATTAAACTAGCTAAAAATAAAAAAAAACTTAGGAACACCTAACTCTATTTCAGGGCTTACTTGCATGATCGGTCACTAAATATTTTATAAAAAAAATAGTATTAAATGTTCAGTTTTGGAGAAATAACTGAACATCAGTTCATACTAATTTGAAGATTAATGGCATTTATTTTAACAAATATTTTCGCATCAACAAATCAGTGTGTAGCCTGCAGGGCGAAACCTGTAATTGGTCGTTACTGATCATCCTCTTGAGTCTATACTGTTTGTGTTGGTCTTTCGGACATGTTTTGGCGTATCGCCATCTTCAGTGCCAGGTATTTTTAAATCTACAAATTCTGAAACATTAGAAATTCCAATTAATCTCAAAATCGATGAATTTACCTCTGCATACAGAATATTTTCTTTGTGCCTGAATCCTTGCATAATGTGGAAATTCCAACCTTTACTTACCTCTTAGAAAAGGAAGGAAAACATGCAGAGGACTAGCGATGACCTCAGCTGTCTGTCGCCCATAAACTCCCTACCTTATATTTATTTGCTTATTGTCGAAAAACAAAGGGAAAAAATGTTTATCATACATCATTTTTATAAAAAAAAGTGTTTTAAATGTAAAACAAAATTTATTTCCTCATATTCTGAACATATTCATTTTATAAAATTAAATTACAAAACTATAAACTTTGGAAACCTCTCATACAAAAAAATATATCCATATAAAGCATATATATAACAATTTTAATTGTACATATCCTTGTATAAACTATTGACATGAGATCAACAACAGGTTTGAATTAACCATTATAAGATTGTTAAAATCTATTAAAAGTACGGTATAATAAAGTTATTAAAACAACTAAAAATAATACATTCACAAACATGCTTTCCTGTCTTGGGAAAGATGGGATTAGAAATAGAAATTAAAAACGTGTAACTTGAGTTAAAATAAAACGAAACACCCACTTTCATGAATAAATTAAATGGTAACTGAATTAGATCACTCAGGTTTTTAAAACTAAATGGAAGAAATCCCACAGACAAGGATTTCTTCAATAAATTAAGTACTTTATGGATGTCTTTACTAGTCAGCAGTCTTTACTAGCCTCATCTCTACTTTCTTACAGCGAGGTATAATAAAAAATATCATCCTTTTTAAGGAGGTAAAATGGTGAACATTTAAATTTATACATGTATTAACTTTAAAATATTATTTTTGTTATTTACAAATGCTCATTTTCTGCATGAAATCAATTTCACACAGAACTTTCTTACACATAAATATTAAGAAAATAGTGGCTGAGGCATATTTAAATTTGTTACATCTGTACATTATTTTTTACAATTGCTATTTTTCATTTACAAGTGTACATTTTGAACTTACAGATGATTACACACAGAATTTTCTCGCTCTATGTCATCTTACCAAAAAACCTTTAAATTTACCAATGGCGGGCCCCCTACGGATTGTTGCTGTTGAGAGCAGTCCTACGCAACAACCTTAATGTTCTTAGCACTTTAATAATTTGTGCTTTGTTATCTTTACAATTGTTTCTGTTTTTGTTTTTTACATTGTTTATATTGTTCAAAGACTTTAGAACAGTTCTGGGTAAACCACCATTTTTGAGTTCATTTTTTGCCTTGAGGATACTCCAAAAACCAACAGAGATGTCTCTATTCTTTAATAAATTTTTAATTTCCTTTTCGGTCAGTTTTGAAATATTGACTTTTTTTAATGGTGCATTTATAAATTCTGCTTCTTTCTTTTTTGGCACATCAAGGGATGTCTTTTGTAATGGTACAGTCCCTTTTAATTTGCTACTACTTTTAGCTTTTAATTTTAGTCTTTTTGTAGATCGTTTTATTGGTACATCTTGTAATTTTGTAGAGCTTTTGATTTGCTGTTTGTCTATTTTGGTATGATTGGTTTTGTTTTTAGATTTTTCAGCTTCTGAGTCATGTTTTTCCTTTATTGAGGAGGCTGTTCGAAATTTATTAATATTTTTTTTTGAACAAGAACTTTTTGGTGCACTTTTTTCCTTTCTCCATTTAACGTTTAAATTTGTGTTAGTTTTAGTAGTGAGCATTTGTAATTTCTTAATTTCCCTGAATCTATTTGATGTTTGGATTTTATTTTTATATGCATTGTTTTGTGAGATCTTTATTTTTGTTCTCCTATTATCACAGGTTTGTTTTCTTGTTACAGCACTGCAATTTTGTGAATTGTTTCTTTTTGCTTGTCTAGTTGTGACCATGGATGGAGGTTCTTTTGATTTTGAGCATAGTTGTGGGTTTGCACCATTTGAACAAGTAAGTTCTGACAATGGGATTCTTGTCAGTCTAACAATAGCACGCCTGTTGATGGCATGCTGAATGAATAGTTGTTGCCATCTATCTTTCTCTTCAAACGCCTTATTTTTTGAATATTTTTTGTGCTGTTCTTTTGAGTATATTTTTAATGTGTTGGAATCTTGTTGGTTTTGTTTAGACTTCAATTTTGTCAAAGGGATTTTCATAGGCTTCGAATCAGATTTATTTACAGGTTTTCTTTCTGTCGAATCTCTAGATATATTTTCCAAATGGTTCATGAGATTTGTTGAACTTCTTAGACTAAGAATGGATTTATTCATCAAATTGGTATCTTTCAACTTCTTCCTGATAGATGCATGTCCAATTTGTTTCAAAAGGCTTGTACTTTTTACATTTTCTTTTTTCTTATTTTTGTCTATTGATTCTTTTACAACAAACTTTGTCCTAACAAGCTTCGTTGTTGGAATGGTTTTGTTAGTAAATGGTTGCGTTTTTAATAAATTGTTTGCTTTGGTAATTTTGGTCTTCAATTTTTCTTTGTTTTTACACATGAAACAATCTTTTGTTACACTTTTGGTTTGGTCTAATTTCTTTTGTCGTAAACCAATATCTTCATTTCTGTAAACAGTGAACTTATTATTTTGTTTTGATAAATTATCAACAATTATGTTTTTCTTCTTAATAATCTTTTTAACATCCTCATTATTTTCACCTTTCAATCTTGTTTTTCTTATCTTAGGTCGTGCTACAGGTTTCTGTTTTCCTTTTTCTAAAACTTTGTCTTTGGTTACATTATTGCCTTCACAGTTATTTTTAGATATTTTTAAAATTTTATTCGCATCAACTTTTTGCATTCTCTGTTGGTTTGAATCAATATTTTGTTGGTTCTCTTGATTTTCTATGTTTTCAATATGCAAGCCCTTGCTATCACTCGATGTTTCTGGTGTCGCTTTAGATACAGTTTTCGCTTGGGAGGAATCCTCCATTTTGTCCTGGTTTGACTTATTCAACAAATTAACCTCTTTGGATTGCGATTTGACTTTTAATCGTGAAATCTTGTGAAATTTAAAGCCTCCAACTTTAGGGCGTTTTGAAGATTGGTTGAGTGTTTTAAGTAAACAGTTTAAGGCTATGTTGCCCGATGTGCTCCTACTGAATTTGCTTTTTGCACTTATCGATTCGGGAGAGGTCCAAGAAGACAGTGACTGCAAGATTCCATTTGAAGCATAACTGAAAAAAGCCTTATTTCCTTTTGATGTAGAGTTAAAAGATAGAGGTAATAGCATTTTTCTAGAGGGGTTCGAATCCACCATAGAACTAGATGTACCTCGAGGACTCCCCATGGAAGACATCGGTGATAATGACATGACGGTATACAAGTTATCCTTTTCATCTGGAAATTTCTCGATCTGCCTAAAATTTAAAACATAAACTTAATTTAAAAATAAACTATTTTCTCGGGCATGTTAGAATTTCTCTCCCTAACTATCCTCATAGCCAAATGAGAGCAATGTGCCAGTAATGTTTAGATGAACTTGGTAGTAAAACATTTGAAAGCAAGCTAGCATTATATTTTAATTATAATTTACAATCCATCATAGAAGGAGCTAGGAATATTTAAACAAAATCTTTTTTAAAAGTTTTAAACTATTAAAAAATTACAATTAATTAAGGTTTTTAGTTGAGTTAAAAAATCAATGGCGCGAGCGGGATTCGAATATATAATTGTAATATATTAATTGGTCAAGTGGACCACAAAATTAGTGAATTTTTAAAAAATGTTTTGTCAGATTGATTGTCTCTAATCATAGCTTGTTTACCCGGCACACAGTACTATTTACCATTTTTCCAACTCTTAGAGTGGGTATTCTAAGCCTAAAATCAGGCATAATGATAAGTTTGATAGCAAAATTTTAACCTTATGATCTACAGGGCCAAGAACCGTTTATTTATACAGTTAATCCCAATCTGGTCATTATTATGAAAACAGAAGTGTGGCCAAACCTTTCCAAGGCACTGCATCACAGAATCCAATAAAAAAGCAGTTTAAGGATTTTTAAGATTTCTTTTTCTTGTAAATGAAGAATACGTTAAATCATAAAAATGGAGAGGAAAAAATCAATTAGGGTCACATGACAATTTTTGTAAGTATTCATTAATTTGTCTATTGTTTTTTAATGTGATAATTAGTCTTAACTTGCCCTTGTGATATACCTACAAAAAATTTTAGTCCTATTTCTTTCTTTTTTTAATCTCATTGTTGGATAGTCACCTAAGGAGATGAAGCATATCTATTTCTGTAACTTTTGCGTAAGTCTTAATTTATTTAATTATTCAAATGTCTAAATTTACATAGTAACTGCTTTTCTCTCTATCTCCCTCTATTTTAATATATTTAACATATCTTCCAATAATGTTCTTTATCATTGACAAGATAAGGAAGTCATAAAAATCCATAAACTGCTTTTTGAGGTGAATGGAATAATAACAAAATTGGGATTAACTCTATAAATAAATGGTTTTTGGCTCTGGGGATTATGTAAAGTTAAACTTTTGCAATAAACTTAATTGATGAATAATTTACATCTAAAATTTATAAGTTTTGCTCTCAAACTTATCATTATGCCTGTTTTTAGACATAGAATACATTCTAAGGGTTGGAAAAATGCTAAAATGGTACTGTGCAATTAGGTAAACAGGCGATGATTAGGGGCAATCAAACTGATAAAATATTTGTTAAAAATGTAAATTAAAAATCTGAGGGGATCGAAGCCACAAAAGCTCAAGTTGTTAGACCACAGCGTATTGAGCCAAAGGTTATGGGTTTGAATCCCGCTCATGACACTAATTTTTCATCTAAATTCAACATTTTAGACAAAAATATTATGCCATAAATAATACGGTCGATTATGATCACTAAACAAATATGGGTTAATTTAATAATTAAAAGAAGTAATTACTTCATTAAAAGCTATCTGTGGCCACTTCATAAGTTGCTGAGAATGGAAACTTGATTACACGACATATATGTATTTATGTATGTATGGCAAAAAGAGGAAAAATTTGAACAGTTGTTGGCTGAGTTGGAAAGTTGGTGTCCGAGGGGATTGAAGTCACGATAGCTCAAGGGATTAGAACAGTGGCGTATTGAGCTGAAGGTTGTGGGTTCAAATCCTTCAATTATTTCTAGCTGCTTATTGATGGATTATAAAAAATATATAATGTTAGAATTGAGTATCACTTTGACCACCTTGCGCGATTTGGTCTGTAGTTTGATAGATCTAATTTTATATGTATTATTTACAACAAATATTAGGTTTACCTAAAATCTCTTATCCTGTAATAGATGACATCTAGAAAATATTCCGGGCTGTCTTCTACGTCTTTGTAGTACAAGTAGTCGGTAAGATTCAATAGTTCATTTTTGCTAATGCAGTCATTTATGTACTGGTGTTTGAAGGCTATCCTGTTGAAGTCGTTCCTGTTCTCGTATGTCTGCTGGTCGACGAGTAGGACAGTTTTGGGCTGCATCTGACAATATTCCTGTTCGACGCGCCCACCACTGTTCCATATCAATTCCGCCAGCGCGTTCTTCACCTTTTCTTCAGTGAGGATCAAATGGAAAGAAATGGCAAAGCCCTCGTCGGAAAGGAACAAAGCCGGGTTCACCGGCCCCTCTGCGTTCTGGTCCATCCCGTTTCGACCGACTACATTTGTCAAGACGTATGGTTAAACGAAACGAGCTCAATCCAGAAGTACGAACAACGTGGACGAAAATAAACAAACCGTTTACCCTACAAACAAAAATTAGGAGGGCATCATCAACATTTACCTCAGAACCTAGAAAATGCTATTATTGCAATACATAGTGCTTCCAGTGGAACTGTCAGAAACCACAGAATTGGTGGGGCGCTAAGCAGTCTGTGGTCTCGATCCTAAAATTGTTGTGCATAATACAAGATCATGTTCATGATGATGCCTGTTGACAACTATAGTTGATGCAAACTGATCAATATTACAAAATAATAATTAAGAAAATAATTTGCCATAGCATATGTTATTGCTGGAAATGTTAAATGATGGGGTGAGTGTGGAAAGTATTGTTATTGCTGTGTTACCAAACGAGAGGGAAGACTCGTTTTGTGACATTGTTCCATTCTCACAGTTTTGAGAATGCGTCTGATTAACTTAATTAAGTGGAGCAGTTTTATTTTTAATTTTATATTGAGGAGCACTAACAATTTTAAGGAAATTTAATTTTGTTTACTTAATTTGTATTATCTTTGTATGTGCATATTATCTTCTATTCATCTCAAAATTAGTGCTACTTTAGGGGTGGAGGGTGCAGTTGCATCATCAAAATTATAAGGCCCTGCTCATACAGGTGAGAAATATGAAATTTGATACAAAGATAGGTCTTATATTGTAAAAAATATTTGAAAATACCAAGCTGAATGTAATTAGAAAAAAAAAAGGTGCTGTTAAACATAGGTTTAAATGAAATATAACAAAACAACTTCAATTTATTAAATTTAACAAACATCAATTAATCTGATGTCAATCATATTTGACAAACACCAAGCTCTTGGCCATTATGACACCATAAGCCTTAATTAGGCACATTTAAGGGCTCTGTTTTAAACAAGAATCATGATGACAAAATTGAAATAACACATTTATTAAAGATTTTATCACAGAAAACTATTGACACTTATACAACTGCCCATATTTATTAATAGCCAGTGTTTAGGCTTTAATATTTTCTTAAACAATATTTTATTCGTTTTTCTATACAAAAATGTAACAATTTTCAGTTAGAAACTTGTAAAAATTTACATCAACCCAATCATGATGGACTTTTTATTTATTGCTGGAATTTAACATTACTTAGTTGCAATGTACATTTTTTAATGGTAAAATTAATGACTTATCAATCAACATATCAATATATCATTAAGTATGTATTTTAAAAATACTTTCTAAATTAAATTTATTGCTTATTGAAAAAATATAATTTAAAAAAATTAAAACAATGTAATAATATCCCTTTTGGTATTTTCTTTCTTGAAAAACTGTAGAGCATTGAAATATTGCATTAATTTAAAATGAAAATGGTTAATTGGTACTTTTGGTTACTTGAACAATTTCATAAGAGTGGGAAAAAATGTTAATTTTGCCTTAATTCCATCCCATAATGATATTTCTTCTTGAGGTCTGTCAAGCAAGTTAAATATATTTTCTTTGTAAAATGCTTTCGCAGGTTGTCTTGATCAGTTTCTATGATCATCTGTTTACAGTTACTAAGGAGCGAGCTTAACATGAATTGTTACTTTGCAAGTAGTTGATTAAAAAAAAAAAAAAAAAGATAATCCAACAAAGCAAACAAAAATTGTGTATAATGGATTTCAGTTTGTTTAAGACAAAAAATGTTTGAATTTTTTTGCAATATTTCAAGTTCTCTAGAATCAATGAAAAATAAAACAATATTCTTTTTTAATGTTTGCATGATAGTCCAGTCTTATTAAACATTTATCGCAGTTGTACTTATTTAATACACGGTTAGGAGAAAAAAAATACAAGCTTTGACAGATAATTTTTTCAATCTGTGACTAGAGAGGAAAAACAATAAAAATAAAACAATAATAATAAAAAAGAACTTTCATAGAAAATTCCTAACTGTTAAAAATTTAAAATAAAATCATTAAAAAAAAATTATAACTCATCATTTTTCCTTGTCATCAGTTGACTAAGTTTGATGAACAGTGCATGGATCCACATGTAGTCTTGATCCTCCTGGCCTATAAGGTTTTTCAACTTTTCTGCCATACTAACCAAAAATGGGCCATGCTGATAGAATGTCGGGGCACAAGGCTTAGCAATATTTATCATGCTGGTGGCCACCAGCTCAACAAGCTCAAAGTCATCTGGGTGGCGTAACAGCACATTTATCAGCGCTTCGCACCAGCCTTCCTCTATCAGGCGTTCTTTGAGCCGCAGTGATTTCTGTTGTCGCTCGAGCTCTTTGGCCTGAGCCTGTTCGAAGCTTGACTTCTGAGACATGTCTTCTTTCTGAGACTCGGAGTGCTGAATTTCGACTATGAGGTCGTTTATAAGATTCAGTGCTTTGACCTGAAACAGAGTAAAGAAATGAATTAGCTAAAATGTGGAAATAATTTTGTATTAACATTATTCAAAATCTGTAGTATGGTCGTTGCAGAACATTTTGGCCTACAAGACAACTTCTTGCCATCTTCAGTGGTGTGGTTTCTGCTAAATCAAGCCCTTTTTATAAATTCATGTAAGTAGGTGAAACACATTAATGTTATCTTCGTTTGTCAGTGTCTTTAAAGCAATTTGGATCACACGGCAAAATCAATTTGACAAAAAATTTTCTTAAATTTTGAAGAAGTTATCCACTGTTTGTATCAGTTGAAGGCTCTATTTCCAACTTTTTTAAAATGAAATTATAAGAAGAAGAACGAGACTTTCATCTTATACATCTTCATACAATCCAAAAACAAAGTGGTAAAAATCAATGTCCTACTACACCTGGTCTTGCTCCCTCAACCTTTGGGGCAATTGTTCTCTTTCTCAAGTAAATAACTTTTCATCTGGAGGTCATTTATAACAAGCAATATTGTTAAAGTAAAATAAATTTAGTTTTGACTCAAGAAACTATTTTTTTTTACTACTAATATAATATAGCAAAATTTCTCTACATTTTGTGTATAAGTAAAATTAGATAAAGTTAATACGAATTTCAAGTTTAATAAATTTTACCTGAATTTTAAGCTGATCGCTTGTATCAGAATCAAACTGTTTGACTAAAGCCTTCAAGCCCCCGTTGTCTAAAAACTGTCCTTGTGCCAATGGAAACCATCTGATGAGGCAAGAGAGACCATAAAGAGCTCCTGATTTAACCTTTGGTCAAGATAAAATTCAATGTAATATATACTGTTATTTGCCTTTGTAAATAAAACATCATACTTTAGGGTGAGAATCTAACACTAAAGTCCTTAATAGCACAGGTATCGCTCCATTTTCCAATGCACCTATTTGTACTATAGGATTGCTTTGGACAGCAGAGCCGAAAAGCTTTGTTGCTTCATACCTGACTCGCCATGATGTCGAATTGAGAGACGTAAAAACGACCTCTTTGATCCTAAAATTGTGAGGATATAGGATAAAGGACAAATTCACATAGCATGTCTTGCATACTAACCCATTGGATTTCATAAAATAATTAGCATTGTCCGTCTGATGCAAAAGATACTCAAGATGGCTTAACAGGCCTTCTTCGTGTTCGAGTTCCTTCTTGTCAACATGCCCTTCATGCCTGCGCCCGGTCAAATCCTTGTATTCTTCAATCAATTGGCCTATCACTTCTATTTCCGTTTTCATGTCCATGTTGACATCGCCGAGTTCTTTTTTTAACTCAAAGTAAGATCGGAACTTTTTCTTCACCCTGTCTATGTCCTATATATATATATATATATATATATATATATATATATATATATATATAAATACAATTATTAATAAACAAGCGTAACAATTTTTTATATAAATTTGAACAATACTTTACCTCTTGGTTGTCCGGTAAAGGTGGGATATTCTTTTCTTCCATCTTATACAAAACGTCTTTCAAATCCTCCCAGGAGAGATTGATATTGTCTGGTTGGCTGACATGTGACAGACCTTTGTTTTTATCCACTTGCTCATTCGGGTCGATGAGTTTTGCCTCCCTTTCACCCGTGTTGAGATTCATGCGAACATGTAAGCCTCTTGGAATAGCTTGATCTGAAAAGGGGTAAAAACAATTAAATAATGGCAACTGCACAAACTATATTGTTAAATTAGAAAACAAATCATTTGGCATCAGAAGCTTACTGGCCTTGAAGTTATTTAACTTTTGTTTGATAGACCAAACCAGTGAGAATCTTAAACATTAAGAAAATAGTCTCATTTATCATTTTAACGATAAATTCACAGTATTACCAACTTATATAAGTTCAAGTGCATGTTTGTACAGACTCGTGTACAGAGCTGAACCCATTATTTCTCGCATCTGTCAGCAATGCCAGCTTTTGTGTAACTTAAAATAAGTTACTAGTACCCCAGGTGTTGGTAGTCCAGTCAGACCTCAGTCTTGTCTGTCCAGTCACCAAGTTGGGTTCCGGTCTATCAGCAGCTAGGTCATTTCAGCCCCCCGACACAATCAGTTTTTAAATCCAATATTCACTTACTCTTAAATGCATTCTTTCCCTTAACATACCTCACTCAGTTTGAGTTGAAGTATTTGATATTTCTCCATTACCGTACAAATTGAGGTTCGCAGTATTCCACCACTACATATTGACATTAATAATAATCAGTCACATCATACACAAATGATATCTATCAGTAGTATATACAATAAAACAGCCAAGTTTCGACTAAAAATTGGGCCAAAGAACTCAATACCCATTGCTGTGCTCAAACACAATTCTCATACTATGGGGAGCATTCCAACACTCTTTCTATATAGAGCCAACAAATTGCACTCTTTAAAGTTGGACACATCGAGTAACATAGCTTGGTTTGGTCCAAAAATAAATGTCTGTATGTCAACCTCTAAAGCCTATTGTTAATCAGGTATGACCCCTCGCCTATGAGTCGGATCCTCCGAGGGCCACTCACATCCATGCAGCGACTATCTTTTAATCTTAAATTCTGCCAAAGTTGAAAAAGTGTGTATTTAAACAATATTAATATTTAATTAATACAAAAAGATTTTCATATAAAAATCCCATTTTTTAAATGATTTAATATTTATGTACACCAGTAAACATAAAAATGTCCTTTTCTTGAGATTCTCTTTAGTGCTTTAGTGTTATGACTTTTAATTAAAGTAATTTTCTTCTCATAGAAATTTTAATACACAATCAAGGATAATTAATTATAGGCTTGTAACAATGGTTCATCTAGGAAACAAATGAACTTTTTCTAAAAATCAAAAGGCTGAGATGCGATAGATGATATTCTACGCGAAAAGCAACAAGACTGTATCTCACGATCTCCAAATAATCATTAATTAGCAGTCACTAAATACAAAACATTTTCTAAAAATTAACTCTTTTGGCACATTTCATCAAATCCATGAGGTTCGAGACCAATACCACAACAGAGTGGATCAAATGCTGAGTAAAATTAAAGAATGGCCCACTAAAATTTATTTTAATCATGTAAAACACTATTTACGCACTGCTTGTGTGTATTACGCACGTGCAATACGGGGCTCAGGCTATTACACATTATGGGTGGACCAATGTTGTTTCTTGGTTACATCTAAACAAGTCTTATATACAGTTAAATTCACACCGTTATGGATTATGAAGAAAAAAATATCTTGATGTCATTTTTCATGTTAAACAAACTTGTTCATGTTTGTTAATTATTATCACTTATCACAAAGATTCTGTTCAGCGACTTATCGTATTATGAGATTATAACTTGCCTCTAGTTTGCATACATTACACCTTTGACCTGATTGCATCAGATATAACTGACTTATAGCCAAAAAAAGTCTTTGTTAAAAAATGCTGAGTGAGTCTTACTTGTGCAAGTTTAAGTCTTGATCTCATAATCAATGTTAAAAGCGCTGAATAGTTCTTACTTGTTCATGTTCATAAAATGTTAAAATTTCAGTTCTGCAACTCAATATAATATGATTTGTCACTAGTCTTGTGTGAATTTTTACTTATGTTCATAAATTCTTATCGCAAAAGTTATTCTAACTATGATGATGACTTGTTGCTAGTCTGGTTTCTCTGCACACATTACAGCTTAGAACTGTTCATTTCATTATTTCATCATAAACATAACAGTCAAACCAACATAGCTTATACAGCTGCCAATTATGAAGAAACGAAGACTGTAATTTAGACTTGATCAAATGTTCCATGGGTGCTGAATGGGATCGTAAATGTGCATGTTAATTGCCCAAAAAATGCTTTGTTATCCCAAAAGTTTTGTTGACAAAAGGTGTGGTGATAAGAAGTGAATGACTTGAGACTCTGTAGCCAGTCGTTTTTTAATGCTTCGGCAAATTCTTTGGACTGTATTTTCTTTTCAAGATCGAGCTGTCAGATTTATTCTGTTGTACCTTTCTTAATCGGTTTCCATTCATTGGTGGCAACGAAGAATTCGCTCTCCGATTCGTTGTCCTTGTCGGATTTTTCGCATCGGAGGATAGATACGGTCGAGCAGAAGGCCGTGAACAGCAAAATCGTCTTGACGTTCTTCATCTCTCATTCGCAGAAGAAATTTCGGGCTGATCGTCTTGTTGAGTTACACCTACAGAGTTCGGACTAGAGTCGAGTGAATGTGAAAGTGAAACCTATCTCGGCGAGATGCCGATAGCCTGGGTGGGGAGAAAATTCAACTCTGTTGCCCTGGCGACGGCCAATCTCTTTTGATCAAAAGCTCCAATCAAGTCTAGAAACGTAGTTCTTCAAAATGATCAGCCACTTGCCCAACTCTACTATCATAAAAGCCACGTGTTTTTAGTTGTTTCTTCACACACAAGAATGTCACACATTTTTCCCCCAAAAAATTATACATTTATAAGCAAGTAGCAGATACAATCGAGCGTTGTAGTTAAATTTGAACAAAGGATACAAAAATAAGAATACGGCTGTTATGTTAGATAGACAAACAGATATCAAAGCATTAAGCTCAAACATCATTAGCTTAAAGGTGGTGTAGAATCGCAAAACTAAACTAAACAGTTTAGATAGCTCACGCAGTGTCGGGTCCCAGGACATGTGGGAATAGAGAACAACTAGAAAGCTAATGCCCTGCTAGAAAAGAGGCTGCTATGTCCTACTGGCATGGGATTCACATTTCAAGAAGTACCTCAAACAACAGGACAAAATGAAAATGAAACGGTGGAATTCACTTAATGGAAATAACCGATCATACCTTCAAGCAAATTTTGTAAGGAAAGAAACAACCGAGTACGCAGGAGAACTTCCTTCCAAAGTTATTAATAGGACTGTTTGGGCATGTTCAAACATGTATCGGTTGATGTTGAAGAAGGACACTGAAGACTGAATGATTGACAAAACACATGCATGCAGATCCACGTTCTAATAAGAAGCAGAACCTACTAACAAACTGTAGAGCCACACTTCCTCGCAGGAGGAAGTTTTGGAATGTACAACATTACAGGGTCTATTAATCAAATACATTGATAAATTAGGATGCATCAATGTGCTATAAGCACAAAAGGGGGGATACATTAACTTTTAAAGGGCTCACTATTCACAGTCCAAACGAGACATCAACATGTACAAGCAATTAGCAATTTAATTATCTTTTTTTATTGTTCTATACGTATAATTCTAATAAATTGTTGTCATTAAATGCAATTAATGAAGTCTGTCTGCTGATAGAAGGGGGATTTCAACCACTAATGAGCCACATTAATAAAATTATCTAATATTAAATAATAAACGATTGTCTGTTTTGACAAATCTAAAAACCCAGGATGTCAAATGTCAAAGAATCAAATGTTTCAATTTAACTATTGAAGTGTGTCTTTTTGAGTATAGGAGATTGTTTCAGCATATTTTGTACCACAGTCATGGGAGGATTTTTAAAAACTTCTTTTAAGTTGTATACTCTCACGACCCATAAATAAGGACTGAAAATACATTAATATGAAAATAAATTAGGAAAGAAGGACATGAAAAATATGTCAGTTTCTTCTAGTTTATTAATTAACTAAATTATATTTTTTTTACTCTTTTGTTATTCTCTTGATGAACTCACAGATATCTCAATGCTGTCAATCTTTTAAATTCTGTGCCTCTTCAGGTGTTTCTCAAGGTTAACAACTAGGTCCGCTATTATTTATTCTTTTTATTAATGACATTTCAACGTCTTTCTCTGATATTAGTTTTTTACTCTTTGCTGATGATCGAAACTGTTTGAGATAAGTTCACATTCAACCAAATCATACTCCAAATCAACCTCAATGCTGTTAAGTCTGAATACTATTCTTTGGATGTCTTCCTTAAGATTTGCAAATACAGCCAAATTTCCTTTTCTAGAACTTCAAGTTGATGCAATTATAGATTTAGGAATTCACTATTACTAAAGAGTCGAGTTATTTTAATAATTATTGTTACTTTTTATGCAAGAAAATTGTGATTTTGTTTAACAAAGTTACAAAACAAAAAACTTTAAATATTTGTTTAATAGTGGGGTGAAAAGTTAGGCAGTCGCTGAAACTTCCACGACTGCGCTGCCAGTTCAGACTCAGTAGTTCACGTGTAGTTCACTGCAAAATGCGTGGTGTCGTTACTCGTTAGTAACAGCGTCGAAGGCAGGTTATGTTTACGACTGTTTCTTGCTGCCGGTCCTTGTTTCTTGTGAGTTTTCCTTTCTGCAGTTTTTTGTAAATCGTTTTAAGATGGCTGCGGTCCAGCTTCCGCCTAAAGTGAAGCCCGTCGTCCTCACGGTGGACGAGATAAAAGTCGACCGCATAACTGAATTGGCGTTGCAGTACTGGGCTCCTCACACCAAGGCAGACCATAAGGCCTACGACCCGTCTATTATAGACGTGATCTACAAGCAGGAGATCAAAGGGTCGACATTCAACGTTAGGCGGATAATGATGCTCGAGGTGAGCCAGTACCTGGAGAACTACCTCTGGCCGAATTACCGTCCCGATCAATCCACGTACGACCATATGATTTCCATTGTCATCATGATGAACGAAAAGTTCAGAGAGAGGGTGTCCGCTTGGACGGCCATCAAGAAAAACCCTCTTCATGTCAGAGCGTTTTTGAAGCACGTTTTCCACGCCTGCCTCGAACTTAACAGCTGCTACATTGAGAAGACTTCTCTCATAGTTTTTCTCACTAACACTTTCAATAGCATAGAGGTCGATATCATAAGGGAGCAGGTGAAGCCGCTGTTGTCCCTCTCGACTTGGGTCTGCTTGCACCAACGCAGAAGAGAGCACGAGTTCAGGAATGCTCCAAAGTGGAAGAAGTATTGGGGGAAGATTCTCAGAAAGGAGAATGAAAGGGGCGAAGAGGCTGATTGGGAAAGGAGGTTTTTATACAGGCTAATGCTCAATTTCTTAGAACATTTGGACAAAATTCCAGCTGAGAGTAAAATTGATGAATCGACGGTTCAATACTGTGAACGCTTTCTTGAGTTAATGATAGACTTGGAGGCATCCCTTCCGACCAGGCGGTTCTTTAATGTCCTTCTTGATGACTGTCAACTCGTACTTCGTTGCCAGCTCTCCAATCTGGCAAAACGTCCAGAGGGTAAGCTCTTCCTCCAACTCCTCGACATATTGAAGTTCTACGCTCGTTTTGAAATCAATGATGTGACTGGCGATTGTCTGACAGACTCCCAAATGTCCCAGATACATTACGAATGTGTAACTTCACTTCAGAAAGCGGTATTTGCAAAATATCCTGCCTTGCAGAAATTTGCATTGGCTAATGTGGCCAGTGTTGACACAAGGGAGGCTATAATGAAACACTTTGAAGAGCTCGACACTGACAGCCTGAGGGACATAATTGTCCAGCTCAACTTGGTTCCACCTGTTGAAAGAGAAAAAGAAGAAAACTGGTACAAAACTGACCGTAAATTTCTTCTTGAATTATTAGCTTTCCGTCACGAAAAAAGGATTTCTCAATTGATGGAGATAAATGGTACTCCTCTGTACCCAATAGAAGATATAATTTGGGATGAAAATATAGTGCCTTCTGAATATTATTCTGGTGAGGGATGCTTGGCTCTTCCAAAACTCAACCTTCAGTTTTTAACTCTCCATGATTATCTTCTTAGAAATCTAAATCTTTTCAGGTTAGAATCAACATACGAAATCAAACAAGACATAGAAGACGGAATAAGTAGGTTGAGTCCTTGGAAGTCAGAAACGGGCGAGACTTATTTCGGCGGATGGGCAAGAATGGCCCAACCAATTGTCAGTTTTGTAGTCGTTGAAGTTACAAAGCCTGATATCGGTGAAATTGTACCTTCTAGAGTACGTGCAGATGTCACAGTAAATCTAAATGTCAAAGAAGAAGTGAAAGCCGAATGGGAAAACTTGAGAAAACATGATGTTTGTTTTTTGATTGCTGTTAAGCCGACTCTTCCAATTGGTACCAGGTATAATTTCAAGTTGCCGTTTTTAGAACAGAGTGGTGTCAAGTACGTAAGAGGCTGTGAGGTGGAAGGGATGCTCGACAACACTGGTAAAATAATTGAAGATTTGCCTGACGTCAAACCTGAACTTGCTGGTGACACCAGGACTTTTAGAGTACTCCTAGACTCAAATCAGTACAAGCTTGATATGGAGTTGATCAACGAAGGCGAAGATGATTTCTATGAAAACTTTAATGTCATCCTAAGAAGAAAGCCAAAGGAGAATAACTTCAAAGCAGTTCTTCAAACTATCCGTGAGCTGATGAATACGGATTGCGTTGTGCCTGAATGGCTTCATGACATACTTTTAGGCTATGGCGACCCTTGCTTGGCCCATTATTCTAAAATGCCTAATGAAATTGCCACTGTTGATTTTAATGATACATTTTTAAATATCGATCACTTAAGAGCAAGTTTTCCTGAGCATGAAATCAAAGTGAAAGTTGATAAGCCTACTGATTTGGTCCCACCATTTAAACTGACTTTTGAAGAAGTCATTAATAAAAAAGAGGATGTAAAAACTGATAAGAAATCGATAATCGTTGAGCCTCATATTATACCTAATCGTGGGCCTTACCCTTCGAACGTTCTGAGGAAAAACACCGTTTGGTTCACACCTACACAAGTCGAAGCTATTCGGTCAGGGATGCAGCCAGGTCTGACTATGGTAGTTGGACCTCCAGGGACAGGAAAGACTGATGTTGCAGTACAGATTATCTCCAACTTATATCACAATTTTCCAAATCAGAGAACATTGATTGTCACCCATTCGAATCAAGCTCTGAATCAGCTCTTTGAAAAAATTATTATGCTTGATGTTGAAGATAGACATTTGCTACGTCTTGGTCACGGTGAAGGCGAATTGGAAACGGAAAAGGACTTCAGCCGGTATGGTAGGGTTAATTATGTTTTAGCCAAAAGGCTGGAGCTTCTTGAAGATGTAGAAAGATTGCAGAAGTGCTTGGGTGTAGAAGGAGACATGGCCTATACTTGTGAAACAGCTCGTTATTTCTATCTAAGTCATGTGTTCGCCAAATGGGAAGAGTTTAAAGAGGTGATTTCTAAGAAGAAAAATCGAAAAGATATCCCTGTTGAATTGATTTCTCAGCAGTTCCCATTCCATTCATTTTTCAGCGATGCTCCTCAGCCTCTTTTCAAAGGAAATTCATATGATGAAGATTATGCTATTGCCTTGGGTTGTTTTAGACATATTGAGAAAATCTTTACTCAGTTGGAAGAATTTAGGGCGTTTGAACTTTTACGGAGTGGACCTGATAGATCAAAATACTTACTAGTCAAAGAAGCAAAAATAATCGCTATGACTTGTACCCATGCAGCTCTAAAACGGGCAGAACTTGTTGAAATGGGATTCAAATACGATAATATACTAATGGAAGAAGCAGCACAGATTTTGGAAATTGAAACTTTCATCCCTCTTCTTGTTCAGACAGTGCAGGATGGCTATAACAGATTAAAAAGATGGATAATGATTGGAGATCACAATCAGCTGCCACCTGTCATTAAAAACATGGCGTTCCAAAAATATTCTAACATGGAACAGTCCCTTTTTACAAGACTCGTGAGGCTTGGTGTTCCGACAGTTGATCTTGACGCTCAAGGCAGAGCCAGGCCTTCAATTTGTGATTTGTACAAATGGAGATACAAAAATCTTGGTAATCTTCCTCATGTCATTCAACGTAGTGAATATCAACTGGCTAATGCTGGTTTTCGACATGAATTTCAGTTTATAAATGTAGAAGATTTCAATGGGGTAGGCGAGTCTGAACCCAGTCCATACTTTTATCAGAATTTAGCCGAAGCTGAATATTGTGTAGCTGTTTTTATGTTCATGAGGCTTTTGGGCTACCCAGGGTATAAAATTACTATTCTCACTACTTACAATGGACAGAAACATTTGATAAGAGATGTAATAAATGCAAGGTGTGCATCGAACCCATTAATAGGCAAACCTCATAAAGTAACCACTGTGGATAAATACCAAGGTCAGCAGAACGACTACGTCCTTTTATCCCTCGTAAGGACAAAAGCAGTTGGGCATATAAGAGATGTGAGGCGTTTGATCGTAGCTCTATCTCGAGCGAGGCTTGGCTTATACATATTTGGCAGGGCTTCTTTATTTTTTAACTGCTTTGACTTGAGACTTGCGATGGATCAGCTTGCTCAGAAACCTCTCCTTTTAGAAATCTACCCTGCGGAGCCTTACCCATCACAAAGAGCGACAGATACGCCCATGGCTGAGCCACCAGATGTCATACCATCTATGTCAGAGATGGCAACGTTTGTATACAACTATTATCAAGACAGGCTGGAAAAACTCAAAGAGGTGTATTATGCTAATAAAAAGGAATGGACTAAGCCAGGGGAAGAACTTGTTAAAGCTCCAGAAACTTTAGTGTCAGCACATCCTGGGGCAGGAAGCGACACCGAAGATGAGGACTATTACAATAGCTGGGTGGAAAATGGAGATCAAGATGAACCTATGTCAGACTAAGTTTACATAAATTTTATAATATTGTACATTCTGTTTTTAAAAATGTAAATATGTTGTAAAAATAGCTTTAGCATTAATTATAGGTTTTCTTTAATATTTTTAACAATTTTGTCACTACTTTCAAATCATCCTAAACAACATACAGTTCCTTAAATTTAGATAAATAAGTAATTGTTTTTGCTAAGCTAAGAATAATATTTTCAAGTCATATGGAGACCACAGTAGCTATGTGGTTAAGGCGTCAAACTCAGCTAGTAGATCCTGCTGTTTTTCTGATGCCTAAGGGGACTGGTGGCCACAATTGAGAAAAATTTGCACAGCGTCCATCAATTAAAGGTCTGGGGATGGGATTGGATTTCGTGACCTTTTTGGTGGACCTTGAATTTGGTCCCAATCCCCTTCACAAGTGTTTCTTCAACAGAAGAATGCCGGTACATTGGGGCTCAAAATTTATGTGCATGTGGTGATCCCCAAAAAATGAAGCCAGGAATAAAGTGCAATAAGCTGTAGTAAACAGCTGCAGCGCTCGGCTGGACTCTTCCAGTTCATGGTATCCATTATAAAAAAATCAAAAAACCTTATGCATTAGACAAATTTTATTAACTATATGTTATTTATGTACACATATTGATACTATATAGAGTATGATTTTTAGTACATAGAAATAATCAGTTTGAAAGAAGAAGAAAAATGTAATATAAAATTAATAGATTGGACCCATGAATTTTACATCTTGACAGATTTTTCGCATTAAAATTATTTTCCTTTTCTTAACAGTTTAATATTTATTTACAATGTAAACAATTCACCTTTAAAAGTTCAAGAGCATAGTTTTTCATAACTTTATTTACTATTTAATTCAAATTTTGTTAGAGACCTTCTTCGACAGGCCTTGTGAGTATGACGGTGTGTTGATTGTCCTCTTTCTGTCCCCGGAGGCCATAAAGGAAGTTTTGTAGTTTGGGAGTATTGGTGTAGTTATCTGTCATCGTCTGAATTTCAACTGCTTTCGGCAAGTTGACCTGTGTGCCGATATCATAAGCAAAATGTGACAGGTCTGTCTGCATGGAGTGTGTTCGCATTTTCAATATGTTCGCCTGGTTAAGAGGAAAATAAATTGATTAAAATTTGAAGGACATGTGGGAAATTTTAATCGTTTTACAAGTTGGCATGCGTCCTCCTTCAGCTGCCAGGTGGTCGACCGGTGCTTGGGGTCTATGATGCTTGGCATTGGGTGTATTTCGGTCTGCACTGATTTATCGCTCGATGTTAATACTTTTGTGTTAAATGGTATTCCCCTAGATTATCAGCATGAAAAATACATTTCTCTTATTTTTGGAATAAAGTTGTGTGTATGTTATTAACCAAAAATATCAATTTAAAAAATACAATTTTAGTAGTTTCTTATGGCAGCAATAAAGATTGTGACATTTCATAAGATCATCTGCAATATAACCACTGTAATAATATATCTAATAAAGCAAAACTCAAGAATAGTCATGATGACTAGAATTATCAAACTTTCTACAAATACCAATAAAAAATTAATTCTTTAATGCAAAGTATTTTGGCTTGATATACTGTTTAGGAAATGAAATGCAAATCCAATGTATTTCGTCTATTTTCATTCTGGGATAATTAATTAAAGTATAATTAAAAAACATTGTGACTGGATCTAGAATGCAAGAAGGTATGGGGGCCGGAGTATTTGGCTCTGGAACCAAATACTCAGAACCTATGCGTAAGTACACAAGTATCTTCCGGGCTGAAGTTCACTCAAAGTTACCTACTCAGCACAACTGAGCAAATTATCCATGAACTATTATGCCAGATAGCCAGGCAGCCGTCAGAGTACTAAGCTCAAATATTATCTCAAAGATGGTACTGAATTGCAACAGGGAATAAGGTATGTAAAATCAATTTCTTGCAACAATCACCTTGTGAGTTTCAGCAGGAAAGAAACAACAGAATGCCCCAAAGGGTGCAGGAAAAACTTTGAATCCTAACAGAATGGACACTGTGGATTGAATGGGAGGGAACTTGGAGGAAGATTTGTATAATCCACTCCATCAAGAGTCCACATGCTTTGGGATGTACAATGTAACTATAGAAATTCAACCAGACCGGGCCTATTAATCAAACTTTATGAGTTAGAAATCACCGGTGTGCTGCAGGTACAAAACAGGAATACTGTAATTTTCAGAGTCCAGAACATTACAACTTGAGTATTACGTCTAATGTTGTTGAATACAAATTTTTGAAAAGCACAGAATTTACAATATAAAAACAAGGTTTAAAAAACGAATGTACAAAACTTTTAGTTTACTTACGCTGCAAATGGATAAGTGAACTGGTTTATTACCGTCCGTAGTTGAAGGAGTTCAATGTATTCGGGTTTCGTTCTCACCATATCCACAATTTGTTTTATAACCCTGAAGCAATAGGATTAGTTTATTCCTCTGTCAACTATTAATACATTACATTTGAGCTTACAGATCTGGATTCTTGCAGAAAAAGTATGCCGCCTTTACATTCCTAAACCCATAGTATTTCCCAGCGAACTTCACAATACCAATCTGGGGTCTGGCTTTTAAAACCACACCTTCTGCGAGTAGAGCGTAAGTTGGACAAAATCCACCCATCTGAAGCCATAAAATTGTTGAAAAGGTGATTGCTATTTACATTTGAGTGAAGTTTAAAATAAAGATTAATTCTATTTTAATTGTGAAACAGAATAATTTACTCTTGATAAAATCTGGCTCTGGGTTTACCACAGAGTTAGTACATAAATAAAAATATAGCTCTGTATACAACCATTTAATACAGAAATGTTATGAAGTACTCAATAATCTTCTATTCATTTTTAATATATTTTTTTCTTGTGGATAGTGGTACTGAACATTCATTGCCACTGCTCCCCTTAGTGTGTAATGCTCTAATTTATTGGGCCATAACAAATATGAAAATATAAATGAAAAAATATAAACATAAAACAACTCTTTTTCATTAGTTCTTAATTTCAATTCAATGTCCTACAAACAATATCTCTAAAGCTATTTCTTTTCTCAACTGTGATCTTCTTTCCGTTAATCAAGAAATAATGGCATTCCTTTAACCCTAACAAGTCCCAGCTCTCCCATTTCCAATAAATGCATTAATGCAGATTTCCTATCCCTCCTCTTATCATCAGCCCCTCCATTATTTTTTGTTCTAAAGTTAAAAAGCTTGGTGTTATTTTAAACTCCAAGCTTATAAGTCATGGCAATGTGAGCTTTATTATTACAAAAGTCTACTCAAGCCTTCATTCCCTTCTACGCCTTAGCTTTCCATACAAGAGAAAACTAGTTCTCCTGATTAAATCCTTAATGATTCCTTTATACTCTTACTGTAGTTCTATTTTTCCACTTTTCTTTCCTTTTTCACTTATTTTTCCTTAGACGCTCAATTTGCTCATTGCCTTCAAATTGCTTATCATTCCTGCATTAAATCCTGTTGTGATCATAAGCCAAGAGATCCTATTTCTTCCTATACTAATGTTTTCAGCAATCTTAACATTCTAAGCACTTGTAAACTTAGATTTTTAATATAAATATTTAAAATTAAATTAAATTAATTTCTTCAATATCTGTAAACTTTTCCCCCTCGCATTCTTTATCTAAATGCCCCAATAATATTTCAGAGGCGACACTGTAGAATTTGCTTCCCCAGCAAATACGTTTTGCTTCCTCGCTTGCTTGTTTCAGATCCAATGCATCTGAGTTTTTAAAAACAACATGAATCACCTTTTCTTCCTTCTTCTTTCCCTTTTTTCTCTTTCTGCTTTTATTTTGTAATATGGCTTCATTATTTGATTATAAATAATTAATATTTAAAAAATTAAATTTTGATGTGTTATTAGTGGTATGGTCAAGAGAAAACAAAAATAAAATTCCATATTAGCCTAGAATTCAACCTGAGCTTTAGGTCATCATAAGGGCCATTATTGTCATTATTGTTTTGGTTATTTTATTATGTTTTATTAACTGAGGCCATTCAGCATGAAAAACTTCAAAGGTATGAAAACAGCCTTTCTTCCTAGCAGAGTTCTTATATTTCTATTCACTCATGAAAGCAATTCGCCGAACAAACACTGAATGCCAATATTTTTTTAAGAAGTAGAATAGGTGGCTGAGAAACTCACGAACAACCCATAATTATAATTTTGTGGCTTGTCTATACTTTTATGTTTGGAGCCTTGGCACTATAATGTGAGCAACACCATGCCCAAGTCAATTGAAAATTGTTTGTTGCTCAAAAATTTGCTTTTTGCCAAAAATTATAAAAATTTGTTATTGGTAATTTTGGTCCTCTGATATTTCTGAAGAGGCCACCTGTAAGGCTTCAAAAGTGGATTAAACTGAATAAATGATTCTGTTTTTGTTGAAATGAAAACCATACATACGACAAAATCTTTATACTAAAACAACTGATAAATTCACTACCTCTAAGGTATAAATTTCATCGCTTTCAGGATAAATAACATCCTGCAAAACCAACTGCTGAGAGATGACGTCTCCAATTACTTCTTCTTCAAAAGATTCAATAGGTTTATTTACAATTTTCAGAACCCATTTTGGAATAGTCTTGACCTGGCAAACAGTGTTGAAAATTATTCATATGTAGTCAAAAACATTTATGATTAAAAGTATATTTTCAATATCAACTATATAATTAATGAAACACTACCTTAGCGTATTGCATCATCGTTTTCAGCAATTTATTGTAAACACTATATAGAATCAACATTTCTTGAAATGTCTTCCAGTATTTGTAAACTTTTCTGAATTGAGGCTGAAAAAAAGCAAGCATATACAATTAAATTACAATCTATTTGTTTCCTTTGCTTACCTAGATAAAAAAAGGAATAACATTCGTACATATATCACGGAAGTCTCAATTGCAACTTTGCATTTAGTGTGTTCAATTAATGAAGTCAGTCTTTTATTTAGTGCCTCTTTAACATTTTTAAGTTCAGCAAGATGTGTTTTGATGTTTTGTTTTATCATACTGAAATAAAAATGAAATGATTTGTATAATAATTTGATTTAAATTGTGTAAGATGTGTTTGGGCTTAAGAGATTCATCTGACAATATATATATATATATATATATA
>CM077106.1:22018989-22072640 GCA_039619505.1 Cimex hemipterus | reverse complement strand
ATATATATATATATATATATATATATATATATATTCAATATTAAAATCTTACTTCAAATAAAATGAAATCTGTTGCCAAAGGCATAAAAGTTCTTTTGCCATTTTTATATCGTTACTACCAAATGGACTACGTTTTGATCGCAGTAGGAAATTTTTATTTTTTGAATCCCATTCGTACTCCATCTCAAATGCCTTTTCTAAAGGGGTTAATTTGCACTCAATTCTCCCAATGGAATCATTCAATATTGCTTCCATTGAATGTGCTGCTTTTGTTAAAAGTTGTGGCACTACAGAAAAACATATATTAATATCGTTCTCAGGTATAAAAATTTTTTTGAACTGACTATCATCGATTCCGGCTCCTCCCAGCCTCCTCATATTGTTGAATAAACGAATGCCGACAAGCAATTTGTTCATTTCTTCAAGTTCTAATGATTTTTTATAGCGGGTGAGCTTTATGAATTTTAATAAATCTTCTTGAGACAGCACACTTGCCAGAGCACCTTTAAAAAACAAAAAATTTAATCAAGCAAGGATTAAGCTTATTTCTAGTATATACATTCTGCTTCATTATAGACATCCGGTTGGCTTGGGTCACCCATCCCCGAAGAAAGTACAAGATAAAGTATTATTTGTCTGAACAAAATCTTTGTGGAATTTTGGATGGTATCATTCGGCATAACATTTATAATCTGTTTCTTAAGTGGTTGGATGTATAAGTCATAAAGCTTTGCATGTTCTTCGAGTACCTGTTCTGTAAAAAAAATATATATATAAATTAAAATATATATATATATATTATTTTTGAACAATAGAATATAATCGTTGTGTATGTTAGGTATTAGTTGAAATGAAACACTTTGTGTTATGAGCAGGATTGAAATCCACAACCTTCAGCTCAATACAGTGCTGCTTTAACCACTTGAGCTATCATGATGTGTAGAGCAGCGGCATATTGAGCTGAAGGTTGTGGGTTCGAATCCCGATCATGACAAAGTTTTTCATTTCAACCAAGACATTACATACACAGAATAATTCATTAAAATAAATAATTGGGTCAATCAGTCCACTAAAAATAATGGCTCAAACAGAATATAATCTCATACCTTGCCCTCCAAAATCGAGCGAAAAATATGCTTGAGCTTTCATCAGCTGTAGCTTGATCCCCGATTTTGACATGATATCTTTTATAGCTAAATTTGTTATCCTGATTATGTCTTGATAGGGATCCCTTGAGTTATCATAGAATTTGTGCTTTGGAATCACGAGCATGTTGGCTACCTGACAGGAAAACAGGATAAATAAACCAAAAAGCGAAGAAAAAAATGGCATATGCTTACTGTGAACTTTGCCATCGCCTCTGTGATGTTTTTCCCTTTCGCTTGACATGTTGCACGGATTTCGTTGAGTATTAAACCATGACTTTTCTGTTGTTGGCTCCAAAAGTGGAACATTTTTCTTGCAGTTCTCAGTTACAATTTACTAAGGTTACCAGGACTACGAGCAATCTGGAGCAGTTTTCAAAATCAATATACAATGCAGGTCATATTAATACAGATTAAAATCAAATGGATAAATTTGAGGAAAAATTAAATAAGTACATTACTTTTTTATAACAATAAATCAATTGTTGAAATTCTGATTTCTACTAACAGAGTTCTCTTCAATTATTTTATTCTATTTATAATATAAGCAATTTTTTACTACAAATATTTTATTGTTTGATTCCAACATTAGATTCTCTCATAAGCAAAAATGTTATCATACATCTTTGTTTAGTTTTGTAGTCAAACAAACACAGATGAGTTCTCTAAAAACTGGTAAAATTTCTTGTTGATGCCTACAGAAAGATAGTCGTCAGTAATTAAATAATTTTAGTATCTATAGGTCTTCCTACTTCCCATATCTTGGTATGTCAGACAAAAAATTATTTGAAACAGCCGAGATACAAAAATTATTATTGTTAAAAATGTTGTTGCTTATATATGAAATATTTCAAAACTTACAGTATGAAGTAAAATATAGAAAACTAAGCATTGCTTCATCAGGGAAGGATCTTGTATACCATTGTATCAAGAATTTAAGCAAGAATGCTGCATTACACCAGTATGGAATTCCAAATAAAATTTTGGGGCAGTAGCAATAGGAATGAGGATACATGACTGGAAGTGTAGTTATGATGTTCAGTTAACAGTGAAACATATTTTAACTGTGTTTACTGTAAAGCACTGAAGACTCAATGCTATTTGTCAAGCGATCTTGCTGATTTATTGGAAGATAATGCTGGTAATATAGAGTTTTTAATTTTTTACAATTAGCTAATTTATTAAATAAAATATAATTCCCATTTTTTTCTTTTAAATGAGTAGGATGTGGAGGGGGGTCATGAACATGAAGATGGGGACAGCTCTCTGGGTTAAATGGATCCTAGACTCATGATGTCCAGAGTATGTGCTATGCCTCATTGTCAAGTACTGTGTAGCTTTATCTAAAAAATAATTTAATTAATGCCAAAGAAGCTACTGCTGGGTCGGAGTAGTCCTACTAAGAATCGCGCTCATCTCATCCCTGTTGGTGGTTCCCTAAAGCCTCAAACATACTATCTTTGTATGAAAAAGAAAAGTTTGATGCCCTGGAAAATATGGCCTTTAATATAATAACAATTTTTTTTTGTTACAAACAATAAAACCTATTGGTAATAATTTAATAATTTTAATGCTTTTGTTTAGGGCCATTGCTAAGTGAATGGCCAAAACAGACACATTGACACAGCGTTTATCTGTAAGGTAAAGGTTCCAGGTTCAAATCCAGCAACCTTGCATTTGAACCTGACATTTTCAAATGGGCTTAACAAATTTTTTTGTAAACGTTTGTTTTAAAAAACTAATGTTAAATTTTCTTGTAAGATTTAAATGTACTCTTTTTTTAAATAAAAATCATAAAACCAATTGTTTGGTACTATTGCTTCCCATTTTTCCATAAATCTGTGTTATAAATGTTTTAGAAGTTATTAATGTACAAAATAACCCATGTTTCAGGATATGCTTCTTTTCGTTGATATTCTTAAAACCAAAAATGTGATTTTTTAGATTAATTTTTTTGAGAGGGGTACAAGTACACTGTGGGATATAGGAAATTATTGTAAAATATTTCAATGATGAAGGGTTCCAGGATGTTACCTACCACATACTGATGGACATGATGGAGTAATGCTGATAAATAGCATTATGATAAGAGAAATAAAGCTGAATGTTGCACATTGGAACTCTTCTTGCTAGTTGACAAGCAAGAGGAAGAGGTATCTTAACTCATCTGAGAATAGGTAACTTAGGCCCTCCCATGGATATCTATTGACTAGAGAATCACCTCCTCTTAGCAAAACATATAGAGAATTAGTACTGTAAAACATAATCAGATAGTGTATTTATGACCAGACAAAAAGACAACACCCATTGGTAGTCAATTGTCATAGATTCTTGGGGAAAATTCCTCAAATATGAACAATTTATTTGCCTTCTTATAATCCATTAAATGATTGTTAAAATTTTAGATCACTCTAGCCAACTGGCTGTAAGGTGAATTGGGCATTGGGTTGCTTTGTTTGGGAATCTCGGGTCAAGTTTTGGAAGTGTGTGGATATGGGCAGTGCCCTCAGATGATCTGTGCAACAATGATTAGTTTTAAATGAATTAATTTTTACAGTTAAGGTGAATGCCGATTGTGTTGTGTCATCTGGGTTCGCCTCCAAGTCCTTTATGAAGTTATACGGATTTAGGCAGGTCATAACCAACAGGATGAGACCTTTTCATCATAATTATTTCAATTAATTATTATTTTTATGTAAGGTCTCGGTTGAGATGAAAAAGTTAGTGTGACAAGAGGGATGCAAAACAAGACCTTACATAAAAATAAAAATTAATTGAAATAATTAATATAGACAATTAGACCACTAAACATAAATGGATTAATTACTAAAAAAGTTAAAATTTTTCTCATAAGTTTTAAATTTTTGTTCTTGTTTCAAATAATAAAACCAAATTGTTTGGTACTCTTTTAATGTTTTTGTTTCCAATTTTTAAAAATAAATATTTGTTGTATTTGTTTTTTTTAAACAATTAATAGTGAAGCTTGTGTTATAATAAATGTTTTATTAAAAAAAAATATTCTTTTCATAAGACTGTACAAGAAACAAAGTTGTAGGTACTTATGTAATATTTAATGTCAGTTAATTAATGATTATTTAAAGAACGTGAGATACGGTCTGGTGTGATGTAAATTAAAAAAACATTTTCTTTACGGTGCCAACGTTTCGATCTTTTCAATATCATCGAAGTATTGAGCACGTTGCATCTCACGATCTTTAAATAATCATTGAGAACACTGTTTTTGAGCCAATGTGCAGTTTGAATAAAAGCGGGCAATGAGGAAAAAGGGAAATTTGTCTGCGTTGGAGTGGCAGAACAGGTTTTTCAAGGTTTCACCCGTGAAGGGTTTCCTCCTGCAGTCATAACAATGTGTTCTCTCGTGGCAGTGTCGTCTTTATCCGCGCTGGTGTCTCGAACTGTATCGGTGTAATCTTCAGGCCTTTAGGGCCGTTTTAAAATGAAGACGATCACCTCGGGTAAAGAGCACGACGTCAAGTACACGGCGATATCCAACGGGCCGAGCCAGCCCCAGCCTCAGCCGCGGACTGAGCCATGTCAGGAAGAATGCGATAACTTGATAAAGTGCGATTCCCAGTTGGCGTCAAGCTTCAGAGACGGAAAACTGCACAAGAGGCTCCGGCCAGGGTACTACCTCCAACGGGTATTTCTGCCTAAAGCGAAGAGCCAGAGCGTCGTCCTCGGCAACGGGACGGACGCCGTCCAGGACAAGGAACCGTCCGACTCTGAAGAAACGGAAAACTGGTTCAGGACGTGGCCGGACTGTCTTGAGAAGAAGAACGACGACAAAGAGAAACAGCCAGACGCCAAGAATCCGCCGGTCTCGCTCGACAGCGTCCTCCATGATCTACCGATCGCCTATAGCCCCGTCACCAAGCAGATCCATCTCATCGACGATTGTGTGAAGAAGAATGAGCGGCTGCCGAGGACGGAAACTGGGGCGAGTTCCTTCTCAAGCACCGTCTCCAGCCTCAGTGATGCTTCGCCTTCGACCAACGGCGACCAGCAGCAGCAGGTCGACGTCTCTGACAACTGCTCGCTCATCTCCATCGGCAACTGCAGTATCGTCTCAGAAGACTCGGATGGCGACAAGCCAAAGAGGAGAGGACTCTCGGGGTTTTTCAGCAGGTAAGGCCGTTTTACTTTCTCTCAAGTTAAACCCGTCCAGTTTGTCGAATTTATTGCTTTAGAACCCATGTGTTTGATTATGTCACGCAAACATACATTCTACATTAATGAACCAGTAAATTACTCATTAACGCTTTAACAAAAATTACTCCTTGCCCTTCAGGCATTGCCTCCGTTTTCGTTTATCTATTCGGCTGCTTGTCATTGCTGTTTTGGTCAGTGGAAAGCGTACATGACACTCACCACCGATGGCAAAAGTCCGACAGCAGTTATGATAGTCCAAAAATGATAGGAACGACCAAGCTAAACTTTTATCACCCCACAGAGATCACAAGGAGAAATGTCATAGAATTTTGTATTTTATCCTTTGCTTACAAAAAACGTTCAAAATATCAACGACAAAGGTGAAAATGTAAAATCCTACAGGCCATAGGTTTAGGAAATAGTAAAGTTTTGAAACTAATGTTGCTGCTGAACTGATCAACATACAGACACTGATGCAAATTGCAAACCAGCACCTGCCTGATATCAAGAGGTGCTGAAGCATCCCTCACGAATTATTGCCTCCGTTTTCCTACTTCCTAATCTTTTCTGTTTGACAGCTTGTGTGACTGTTTTGGTCTGCAGAAAATGCACACTAAAACTAAACACCACTGATGATGGCGAAAGGCCAAAACGGGTCTGACAGCTGTGATGATAGGCTGATCAAAATGATCGAAAACGTCCAACTTAAATTACCAAGCATATCACAAGGATAAATTTCACAGAATTTTGTATTTTATCCTTTATTTATAAATGAATTATTAAAAAAAAAGTTCAAAATATCAGCGTCAATACTGAATATGTCAAACCATGCAGGCCTTAGGCTGAGGAAACTGTAAAATTTTGAACTTGATGTTGCTGTCGAATCTATGCGATATACAAATACTCCTGCAAACCAGCACTTGGCTCTTACCTAGAGGTGCAGAAACGTTTCTCATGAATTTTTACCCAAGGTGTATTTAAAAAAAAAACAACCTTCCAATATTTTGGTCAATATGCCTAAAAGTCCGTGTGCTTGGTGGAGTGAGCCTAAATTAAGAAAATAAACTAGAGAGGTGGAACGTTTTAAATAACTCAAGGCCTAACAATTCAAATTTTACCACAGACCTAATTAATAAACCGTAAGACGATCTTCTTCCTCACCAGACCTTGCTCCTTAAAATGTCCACTTATTTAAATAAGTTTTTTTTGCTATGCGAAACTGTTTTCGGATTTTAGGTCGAGTGTCGGATAATAGATTTTTAAACCACATTCATATGTTGCATTGTATGGAGATAGTAGATTGTTAGTGCAACTTTTATACTGACATGTCGTTACAATCTGGTTATACCTAATTGGGTCAGATGGGAACGAAGACTCAAATTGTCCAATCTGAGATCCAGACACCTGAATGGTGGTGAATTTAATTTGCGTGTGTTATTTTCAACCAGTAAAATCAGTCAGACAACAATTAACAGACCTTCTGATGCGCCAGAAGACACAACAATACATTAATGATCTAAAAGAACATGTTTTGACTCTGTGGAGAAAAACATTTCAACTGAATTCACAACTAGATGTAAGGCCAATTTGTTTTACAAACCGGAACTGTTAGACAACATTGACTACCAATCAGAACCTATTAGACCTTTCCTAATTATCTAGGAGTGGCACTTTGAACACAGGGACTCTGCAACCTAGAGGCACGATCCTTCATACTGTTACAATCTTAAACTTGCAAAAAGCACAATTGAAAAAAATTCAATTTTTTTATCAATGATATGGAATGATAACTTAGCTGTCATATTGCCTTCAACGAATTTTCTGTCTTACGAAAATTATAAACCGCAAGATTATAGAAGTGAGCTTAAATAGGAAACTTCCTCGTTGAATAATTTTTTATTTATAAAAGCGATCAACCGAAAACATGAACCTCTTCACCCGGCAGCGGATTATTGCATAAAACAACTATTCATTTTGTATTAAATAATTATTTAAATTATATTTCAGAATTAGTTTCGTTTTTTTAAGGAAAGTTAGGAATTTGTCTATTTGATCAGGGTCATCATCAAGCGAGTGATTGATGGGGGTTAGAATTTTCAACTATAAAATGTGCTTAACTGTTATTATTTCTCAACAAACATCACAAAGCGGAGTATGTTTTTTTTTGCCAAGAGATAAGAATGAGCAATGATGATTTCTTCGTGCCGGTAACCCCTAACAGATGAGGGCCAAGGTTTTACGCAGTCTTTTACATCCCTAAGTTCACATTAAAATTAGTCAGTGAATGCATCCAAAATGTTCAAAACCTGATGATATCTTTGTGCTAGGGCACAAAGGAATTTTGGGTAACGAAAAAGCAGCACCACTAGCCAGAAGAGGATCTGCAAGAGCTATGTAGGCCCCGAACCTATACTTGGGATGCAAAATCAAATACTGAATCCTCCATTGCAGGATGGATCCAAATGAAACAAGAGTAGAAGTGCATAAACTCTAGCGGCGCTAGACACGGTAAACTTATGTTAAAACAACCTTCACCTAGACTGGCAAACTCACTGCTGCCAGTTGGAGAAGGCTAGACTCGAAGAGTGCTATGACGATACTGGTCGTTGGCATCTGAGAAAACAAATTCACAACTTGGGCATATATTACGATAATCCTATTTGCAGATTATGCAGTGAGGAGGAGGAAACACCTACCAATATCATCTACAAATGCGAAGCAATGACTCAATGGAGATTTAACCTAGCACACAGAAAAACCCAGGGAATGAATTGATGCAACTACAGTCAACGACCTAATACTACTGAGAAAAAGGATTGAGTCGATTGCACTGAACTAGGGAACTAGTAAGGTACAATAAAACAGAAGGCAGCAATGGTTAGGGACCACAAACTCCGCTTCCTAATATCCTCATCATTCCCATCACCTCTCTAACCTTGACATTAGAAGTTGCATCCCATTCTTCCTGCCGTAGTTGCCTAGACCTTCTTTTATGCCACGCCAAGCAGACAGCCTGCTTTAAAAAATTTCTTTATTCCTCAATATTTCACAGTGTCCAGGAATCAACATGAATGCTACTCTATTCCCTGATTTTTCAATGATTCAATGGCAAATAATTTTTTTGCATTAACGGATGAACAGAAAAGTTATTTTGGAGTGATAGTAGCGCTGACAGAGAATCAGTACAGATATTGTCGTTTTATTGGATGGGACTAATATAGTTAAACACTTAGCTTTTGCTGTAAGCTCAGGAGAAATTTATGATACATTGACAGTGACGTGTTGAATTTTCAATGATGTTTGAACCCGAACGTCGACCCCTTTCAATTATTAACGACATAAAGAAAACCAAACGTAAATCTAAGACACGACAGAAATGACCAGCCTTACACTAGCCCTGAAGTCGATTGTTTCCTTGCCATTTTAATATTTATTATCGGACATTTATCACATCAGCATTTTCTCGAAAACGGTAAACTTGGTTGGATACTGAACGAAAACCTGAACGCCAGAAGTGTATTTTTGCATTTTGACTTGACACTTGTCCGTTATTATATTAAAACGATTAGAAAGTTTTTCCGCCGAATTGAGTTTAATTGGACCTACAAGCTGTTGGTACATAAATATCTCAGATGCCAAGCGTTTCTGGCAGGATTAAGACAAATTAGGCGATTCGAACTTACTTTAAATTAGTTTCTACTTGAGGTTTAAACTAGTTGCTACCATCGTTTTTTTTCGCATTGTTTATCTATTTTCAAATTATATATAGGCATGGCATGACTTTTGGGGGGGAAAAACGTTGAATACCGCCTGTACATTTAATAGTTACATAATGGCTAAACTTTTCGTAAACGACCAGCCCCCCTTTTTTATCTGCACGTCGAACTCGTAACCTCGTTATGTGAAAGGTGGGAAAACTAGTGACATTGGTGTTTTTTAGTCGTGAAATCGCGCTGGAAATGGATCTGCCTAGCTGTTTACTTATATACCGTGGGTAATGTTTAAATTTTTGTTATTCTTGGATATTATTAGTTTTAGATAGACGCAATTCTTCCCGGCTGCCTGGATATTGCAAAATTATGAATTCTGCAGAAAAATTAAGACGTGCCATTGCCTAAACGATGTGCACAGCAAAATTTCATCATTAGAAACAACACCCGAGTATACATTTCTTAATGTAATGGCTATAAATTGTTTTATAGTGCTAATAAAGGAACAACTGAATCCCATTGCCTTTTACGGAAACGGAACAGAGATAACTTTTACATAAATACAATTGTAAAACAATCTACTTTAATTTAAGTGGTTTAGATTAAATTTAGCCGGTTTAAACAAACACTCGGCCTGTTTGTTGTGTTGGGAACATAGAATAGAGTCGAGAAAAATATTTTGAGCAATATTTCTACGGTGTTTTGTCGTTGCTAAGCTTTATTCTTCTATCTGTATATATTTTTGAATTTTGACTTGGCACAAATTGTCCTTTTTAAACTAATTCGATTAGAACGTTTTTCAGTCGAATTTCATTTAATTGGGCCTGCATTGCTATTGTTACATACATATCAGTTGTTTTTCCAAGTGTTTTTCGAAGGATTAACACAAATTAGGCCGATTGGAACTAATTTTGAGCTAATTTATACCAGGGATTTGCAACCATTGTTTTTCGAATTGTTTTCTATATTTATGATCATTCGCATGATGGAACGAGGGTATTTCAACTTCGAGGTTATTTGAAATCTCAGAGTACCAATGTTCTTGCAAAAAGGCCCAACTGTAAGTATGTCAGATTCTAATGCAGGGCCGCGGAATTCGAACTCGGGACCTTTAACTTACAGTGATGAGCGCCGTGATAACATGGTTTTGTAGAAATGTGTTGTCATTAGTGACCGTTAGTCGATGATTATTCTAAAATCGTGAGATGCGGTCTAGTGTGAGGTAGGTTTTAGAAAAACATTTTCTCTATCGTGCCAACGTTTCGATATTTATTGAGATCATCTTCAGTGCTTGGGATTACTGGGACGAAAGTCATTACTAATGCTCAAATAGACTTATCCACAATTTAAACCGTTACTGGTCTTTTTTTTAAGTTTTAAATAGTACATATACAAGCACAATCCAGGTTTGAAAAGTATGTCCAGTTAAAACAAAAGTTTAATCAACATTTCGTCCCTCGGGAGTTTTAGAATCATGTCAAGAAAAAACTATATTTTAATTTACTTTAATGATAGAGAAGAAGCCTGCCTGTTCTTTGTGCGCTGTAATTTCCGTACCGATAGACACGAGACGAAGGTCGGCTGGACGGCCAGTTGAAAATGAATTGACTTTGAACGTAATTTTTTTCTCATGGCTTTTCTTCGATTTAATTCATTCCAGTCTCTAAAACATACATCAACACCAAAAGGGAATTTACGAAGTTTCAGGACTTTATAATTAATATTATCTACTTGTGCCTTGGTATACCAGCTGCCCATTACCGACTTCGAGTATCGTAACAAATCACGGTATCAAAATTATACGAAAGACAGTTTAATAAGTAAAGACGGATTGTGAGAGAGAATTTTAATCGGTTTTCAAATTTTCACTGTTGGAGAGTTTATAGCATAGCCAGTAGATGTATTTGGTTGGCATATGTTTTTAATTAATAACTTAATTAATAACGCCAATAACTGTAAAGATGCCCAGGCGTATTACCATAATTATGTGCAAAGAAGCGAATTATGAGTTTGTACTTAAAAAAAAAGAAGAATTTGGCATGTCTTACACAACGTAAATCTGATATAACATACAGGCGTATTAGGAAAATAATGTCAATTAATCTTTTCGTATGGCATTCTAAGTGAGTTTCGGAGACCTGGGTTAAGAGAAAACGAGCGGACCTAACACGCATCCTTGAGGAATGCCGGTGTGAAATGTCGCGTTTGTCTGTTCTTCAAACTACATTGACGGTTTGCAAACAGACCTTTACCTTACTCTCAAACTGCTTTAATTATTCCAAGATAGTTTTTGTAGCTTGGCCGTTTCCGATCGTTTCGATCATCCCTTTGGTGAAAATGGGAAAATGCCGAAAGACACAGTGAGGTTAAGCGGATCAATTTGATCGGGGTATTTGATAGTTGAACTTTGGCTTTATCCAAATCATAAAGTTGTTTTATGTGGTTTGTCTATATCAGATAAGTTATATCTCACCGAAATGCCTAAACGTACAACCCAAATCAGCGAAGTTGGGGCGACTACGATCAGAGACAATCAAACTACAGGAATAGCCTTTTTAGAAATTAGTGCCATGTTATGAAGAGCATTTGGTATCCGGTGTCCATGGCTAATTCAGCTCATTTCACAAAGACGTGTTGTTAGGTTTTCTGATAGAACAGTTCCAAATCCACCACTGAGAATTGTGAAAAGTTTTAAACGCGTATGAAAAAACCAAACCAGCGAGGGTTGACCAAATCGATTGGAAAGTTGTAGGTTCATAAACTTGCAGGCCTCAAGAAAAGATCACACTAGTTCGTTTCCAAGGTCCAGTTAGAGTAATTCACCGCAGATTATAGCTTTTAGTAAGATTGAAGATTATTCAGTGTGTAAGTTGAGATGGAAAGTTGGTGTCCGAGAGGATCGAAGTCACGATGGCTCAAATGGTAGAGTAGCGGCGTATTTCCGAATTATTGGTTATTGGGTTCGAATCCCGCTCGTGACTCTGCCGTTTTATCTCAACCGAGACCTTTCATAAAGATTAATTAATTGAAAAAAATTCAGTATTTCGAGATAAAGGAAGAACCTCAGTCTCTTTATGAAAAGTTTGTTCTTACGTTAATTGCACCGTGAATCCTATGCACAGATGTTTTAAAACGAAAATAAATATTGAAAATTAGAAGTTCTGCTAAGGTATTGGGTTTTTCTTGGGATATTTAAACTAGTTAGGAATTCAACAAGGATCTGAAGTTATTGCAAATTTGTGACAATGTCATTCCCGCCTGACGATTCATCGCCAAAAGCTCGAAATTAATCCGGGCAAAGTTTTAGAGAAAGCTCGTCGGGAAAAAGTCCTGTTGACTGAATTGGAGGGTCTGGACGTGACAGGCCTTCCCTGCTTCTTTTAGGACGATGGCAGGAAAAAATATTAAATCTTCTGTTTTTGTCTTACTTAAACTGCCTTGTTTATCGTGTTATTATTTATTTTTAAGGACGTTTTCACGCTAAGGTCATTTCACGCCCTAATATTTTAACGTTTAATCTTAAGTTAGCTATATCTCGTCTTCTGAGTAGCTCTGACTCAAACAATCACTCATAAATTAATGTATCCTATTGCCATCCAAAGCTTTAATTTTTCCTTTTAAAATTATTAATTTGGAAGGCCAAATGCATGAAAAAACACATTTTAGATTATAAAATTTATTCCTGTTCTTCAATAAAAATGTCGAATTTTTTTCCATAATTTAAACATTTCCCATAGACATGTATGACGAATAATAGTAATAATAATGGAGTTAGATAGCAACAGTCTCAGCATGAATATAGGCCATCGATATCCTTTTATTCTTACAATCAAATACTATAGATTCACTAATGCTACTGAACAAAGAAATAAAACAAAAACTATCTCCGGCAACCTCAAAAATTTCTGAAAAACGACAGAAATCTTGCACGCAGAACTCTCATTCAGACACTAGCAGACAAGCGTACAAAGGTATAAGAATTTGGGAAAAGGCCTAAATATCATTATAAATTCCAATAAATTTAAAAAAGTTAAAAAGTGCTCTTCGAAACAAACACAGGGGAGTTAGAAACTCCTTTAAGTCACTCGAAAGGCTGCTAGTCCAATTTTTTTTTTAATTTAAACCAATTGGGGGTGGAAAATGTCCAATAAGTAATGACATTTGGAATATAAAATGAAAACATTGAAAATGCACCTTTTTTTCTACATAACGTAAAATAATTCTACCCTCATTGCCAGTATCAATGTAGGAATGAAATCAAATATATAATATTATGGGACTTCTTTTGGGAGCATGAGAAAAGGAATGCGAAGAAAATAAGGACGAGGTTTTCCGCAGCATTCCAATAAATCACCCCTATTTTTCTATATTTCTTGTTAACTGCTGTGACAATATCTCATGTAATCAAGGCTATACAAAAGTTAAAAGATATGACTATATCTTTTTTTCATGTTAGCAAAGTTGGTTTTTTCTTTGTTTTCACTTAGCCCAGCCAAGCTTATCAATTATAATGAAAACATTCTCTTTTTTATTCCTTTGAATCAAAATCACCCCGGCTCATTTGTTAAAAAGCCCGAACTGGGCGTTACCGGGATGAGCCTATCGATTATTTAGAGTGCCGAAGAGGACCATTTCCCTGACTTATAGTCATTTAAAGCGATTAAATAATCAAACAAAATCTCATTTTTTTAAAGAGGTCTCTTCTCTATGAATCATTTCTCGGTATAAATTGATTGAACTTGAGTCATGGCAATGAGAGAAGGAGGGCGGAAATTCTGAACCGTCAATCCTATTAATATTTCTAAAGGGTTGAAAGCCCGCTTTCTCGGCTCTTTTGGCTGTTCCAATAGTGCATTTGGAATATGTCCATTTTTAATTAACAGCAATATTAGACTTTTGAATGCAATTTGCTTATTTGTGAAAAACAGCAATATTAGAGATAATCCCACGTAAAAAGTAGACAAACAGAAATACTTGCCAGTCGAGTACATAAAATTACTAATTACTAAAATTCATAATGAAATCGTGTCCAATTTTTGTATGTAAAAAAACACTCATGTAAAGAAAGGAACAAAATGACTGTCTTTATTCTTTATTCTGTTGAAAGTATTTTGACCGAATATATTCTGAATTCTCGCTTATGTTGACGATAATGATGATAATTTTCTTAAAAAGTGATTTTAATGAACTAATATCGTGATTGTTAACAAATTCACCTTGAATTTTGTTTCAGCTCAGTAGTCAATCTATAATTGCTAAATCCCCAGTCTTTAACTGCAATTTATATTAAATAATACGCAGTTTTTTGTTAACAGAAGATAAGAAGTATCAGGGGACGTAGTGTAAGTGTAGTAAGTCTTTCGAACCACAAACAGCCTGAGTATCTCAGGGCTGCAGCTTGTAACCGTTATTTTTCTCGTATGATCGAATGGATCGCAAATTTGAAATGCTTTTAAGGAGCTACAGGAGGATACTGTTATGATTTAGTATTGTATTTTTTTTCAACTTTATTTAAGAGTTTCTTACAATAATTATAATGTAGAATTACATAATTTGAAACTCGTTTTCAGGGTGTAGCGCATTAGCTGTTCTCGTTAATTTTAATTCCTTAAATGGCAATTTCACCGAATGGACTACAAATACGCGATGATAATTTTCTTATAAAAAATAAAACTCAGAGTCAAGATTTAGCTCATTGGTTTTTCCGAGGGAATTTGGCAAAATATACATATTCTCGTTGATGTAAGAATATTACGACGTTATTAGCTTTTCGAAATCTCATCTTACTAAATATATGAGCGTATAAACTTTTTTCAAGTGGAATTTTCGTTATAACAGTTTTCTATAAACTCCTCCTGTAAAGGAATTTCTGCTGGGATGTCGACCCCACTTTGTAAGCAGATTATCAACAAAGATGAATTCGATCGGCTCCTTTGAAGAGGTCGTTTACAAAAGATAAAAAGCAAAAGAACCTATCGCCAAATGATCAACTGCTTTGTTTTCATGGGTCAGAGTGAGAGAGAGAATGAAAGAGAGGGAGAGAGAGAGAGATGAAATAAAAAAGAAAACGAATGAATCAGCTTGTTAAATATTAACACCCCATCGATCCAGTTAGATGGTTTTTAATTCTATCAATATTTGGCCAAGAGACGATGCGACTTGATCGCCCCAAAGGTCATTTCACTTTTAAAGGTTAAATATTAAATTAATTTAAACCTTTTAAATCAAATATGAAGCCATTTGAACAATCTAATGTTTAACGCCAACTGAAATTTTGTTGAAAAAACAGCAACCCCGCTAGAGAAAAATAATATTTAAATCCTATTCAAATCTCGTTCTTTAGTTTTATCGTGAATACTGACTTAAACGAGAAAATTACTTTATTATTGTAATGCTAGACTCTGTTTACTTTAAGGATTTATGGAGGACTATATTATACTTTTAATTTTTACCATTTTACAACTGCCCTAAGTATTGCAAATTAATTACGGAATGTGAATTATTGTACGTATCTTCATAATTTTCAAATGGTCGTTTTCATAAAAATAAAGTCTGCACGAACGCGTCGTGGTTATAATCTTATAATCCGTCTCCTCCCAAATTGTGAATTGTGTCTTGCCTCAGGTGTAATTTATTGAAATTATGCTTTTGCAAGTTTTTGCCAATAGAGACACAGTCGGAAAATAAGTCATTGGCTCGAACCACTCGAGTTATACGCAGGGCGAGGCATGGCGCCACGCTGTCCTCCTCCCAAATCTACTACTTATCCCTGCATGAAATGTGAAATATGTGAAGGAGCGTTTTATCTTGTCACAGATTTAATTCTTGTTGAACAAATCTATTCATCTGTTGACAATAGCGATTCTGTCAAAAATGTACAATCTCTCTTATCACGCCAGGATTTTTAAGCGGGATGAGCAGTCCCATCCCAAATCTGAGAGTTAGGCCGATGTGGAGTGTGTTGCAGCTGTGATTTATTTCCTTAAACGGAAGAATATTTTATCAAAACAAATTTATTCAACTTCTGCCTTCGCAAGTTCTTATTGGCAAACTTTGACTCGGATGATCCCGATTTGAGATTCGTTTCTTAGCAGACCAAATAATGCAAAAGCGGGTCGGTGAATAAAGTAAAAAAGTTATTATTGAAATTTTATTCAAATATATTCAACAGTAATATGTATTACATAAATATAAACGTTTAAAAAGTGACATGCAAAGATTAATCATTTGACTATGTAGTGTATTACGCGACATTTTCATGCCCTAAGACAACATAATATGTAGTAATAGATATATCTTACACGACTTTGTTATATTTTTATAATTATTTTTGAGAAAATTTTATAATTACTGACCAGCGAAACGCGCGCTATCAGTTTATGTGCGTATAAAGGAGATAAAAAACCTTTCACTAAAATTAAAATTATATTTCGTTTTTTAATTAATAATTTTTTCAATAGTTTATGGAAATTTATGGAAAGATTTTTGCCTTAAAAATGATTTACGACCAGATTGTGTACATTAACACAATGTTACATCTTCACTGTAATAGTAATACGTTGTATTTATAATAAAAATAAAAAATAAAAATTAGGATGCTCCGATATAATTCTAATTATTCTAATATTCTAATGTCAATGTAGATAGTACAAAATGTTGAATAATGGTGGAGGTGATTATTTGAAGATAAATTTAATCTGTTTTCATTCAAAAGTTTGCTTTATGGAGTGATGTTTTCAGAGGGAAGATTTGGCTTGTTTTTATTACTCACGGTTTTTGATAAGAAAGTTGTTTTTATACTGTGTACAAACATTTTACTTGCAAGTGCCTTTTAATGAATTTCGACTGTTGGAATGTAAATCCCGTTTTTTATTTTCTAGTGTTATTGTTTATCGGCATTTGTGATCTTTAGACTCGGTTGAATCATTAAAGTATGATAATCAAATTTATGCGCAGTTCGTAACCATTTATCTCTAATGACGAAATTCTGGTCAATTTGACCTTGTTAATCATAATGGGTGATTAACCCGCCGAAAACAAGGTTCTCTTGATGAATTTGTTTTGCAAATTATAAGCAATTACTATCAAGGTGGGCGAATTTCATATTGATAATAGCACTTCGCAATTTCTATCAGGGAGAGCCGGATAAATTGCAAGGGGAACTTGTCTAGTCGGTATGTCGGAAAAACTGCAACTGTCATGCATTTAAGCACGAGCTGACCTCTGAGCAACCGTTCTTCACCTTAAGCATGATTGCCCATTATAAATCCATCTCCGAAGGACGCTTCCTTATCCACCAACCTTATAATTTCATCTTTCACCTCTACGTGAAAAGATAAACTAGTTTACTTATACCAAACAAAGCTCAAAAGAAACCGGATCGCTTACAGGAAATTGGTACGAAACTTTTCACTTATTGTCAGGTTACAGAATTATTTTAAAACATATCAATTGCTCTTTGACTTTTAATTTCAAATACGGCGTGTTTTGAACATAACTGCGTCTAAGAGCTGACTTGAAATTCTGACTTCGCTTTGTAGTAGAAGTAAATTAACTTTCAAGGAAAATCGGCTAGCATTTATGAATAAAAATTCCTTAATGTCAACTCATCTCATCCTCCTTCATGTGATGATACCTCACGCATCATAATTTTTTGGTGACGCGACTAAAATCGTTGCACTTGGACCTCTGGCCCCACTCTCAAACAAACACAACTGGAGAAAAAGTAGACAATTCAGATAAATTATTACTTGATTGGTTTATAACAATATTATATATATAATATCACTACAATAAAAAAATCATCACGATCATAGATACATAATCATACAGATAAAAACACAATCTATCTGGAAAAAATACCCTTATTTCTCTTAGCTTCCTTATTTTTTTTTTCTTGTAGTATCCTGCAAATTATTTGTTATTATGTTCTTATCCCTTCTATGATCTTGCCTCTATTTTTGATCAGTGGTATCCATTTAGCAAAGTTTTTGTCTTTATTTTTTTACTATGGTGAGTGTTTTTTCAGTCTCACATCTTCTATTTTATCGGAGGTCTTACAAGTTCATAACGTTTAGCATGCTGTTTGTTTGTTGACATACTTTTCATACAGTTTTATTGTTTTGTGGTCAGTCTGTGGATAGTATGCTATACTTTTAAAAAAAGAGCTTTACGTCTATCATGTATTGACTACGCTAGATATTGAAATTAGGTCAAACATTAGGTTTCCAATAAATTGAAGACGTGTTACAAAATTTGACGATGGATGTCGTATTGGCCGAGAGCTTTCGTGTGTATGGGCTTTACGACGAGCTTTCGTGTCCGACATCGTATTATATCGAACATCTTGCTTTGTGGCGTGATTATTTAAGGATGATTTTATGCTAAATCAAGGCCACGACCTTACCATTTAAATGCTCCCTGGAATAAACTCTCGCTTTCGGCCGAGAAATTGACCCTGGACGATGAAGGCGAGTATTGACTGCAGTGAGTTAGATGTCATTATCACGATGACCGTCATAATTTCATTTATTGAACTTAATTTATGTTAAGTTACAGATAATTTTAATATGTCATTTCCTCTCAGTATATCATCTAGAATAAACATTAAATTCTGTAAATGAAAACTTTGAAATGAATAAAAGCCAACATTTTATATGATTTGCATGACTAAAAAAATCATCTGGCGTAGTTACTTATTACGGTCTATCAGCATGACGTTCATAGTGGGGAAAATAATGAAAGTTATCGTACTAGAAAATTTAGTAATATACAGACAGAAAAAATCCAACTATAAAGTCATTAACTCTCAAGTAAGTTACTTTCACACACACTACTTTCACCCACGTAAAAGCACTAAAAGGCCTGGAATCGAACCTTGATATTAAAAAAGCGTGTTGTGCAAGGAACAGCGGTTCTTTTATATAAACACAACAGCCTGCAACATTCTCAATAAACAACAAGCGAGAACAATCGGACCAGGGGCAGTTTTATTCCAAGTCAAAAGCTTTGGATATAATAAACATTCTGATCCAAATGATGTCAATGCTAATGTTGTTTTATAACAATCAATCTATCTGAAAAAAGAAGTTTTTGTCTATATGTGTATAAAATACGTCAATTCAATTGCCATTGAGTCATTCAATAAATCTGTTATCAATGAGCATTACGCACTGCGATGTTATTTAATTGCTGGTATTTAATTTCTATTTACTTACGTGTATTTCTATATTTTTACTTCCTTGTTTACTGGAATACTATAATACAGTTAGCGAAGTAAGACAATAAACTGATCGATATAAAACAGTTAATCTGCGAGGAAAGTCCTAAAAGTCATATCCAGTGGATTTGGTGGAGTCTTTATTTGTTGAAATTTAAAGGAGATATAAACTGCTCAAAATAGAATATGTATATTGCTAATTTATAGTATTTACATTCCCTATCATTTTATTAAAAATTGCATTAAAATTTATTAACAATTATTATGTTTTTACTGAAGGAAAATTTCATTAAGGATATTGAACAATAAACAAATAAAAGATTTTAATCCCAAATTTTGTTTATTGGAAGCATTGTCCTCTGTTAGCTAAGACTTCTGTAAACCTGTTAGGCGTACTGTTAATAAGGTTGTCACTAATTTCATAAGGAATTTTACTCTATAGATGTTGCAACGCTGACTCAGTTGTTTCATGTCAACTGGCTGCGGATGGTGATCGAAAAGTATTCTTTGCAGCACATCCCACATGTGCTCAAAGAGATTGAGTTTGGGAGACAATGGTGGAATGGGCAGATGGGAAATTTCCGGGTTTTCTAAACATTGATGAACAACTCTGCCTCTATGAGCTCATATATTTTCATCCAGAAACCGAAAATCCCTGCCAGTGAGGTCTCTGGTTTGAGGGATGTATTCCTCGATAGATTCTTGGATAAAGTGGACTGCTGTGAGTCTGAGTTCGTCCTCCCGTGAAAATTCCAGCCCAGACACCTCCTCTTCCAAACTTCTCTGAAGGAGCTCGAACAGGGACATTGAACGCATCCCCTGTTCTCGGTACACTCTTCTGCACCTGCTATCACTACACAGACATAAGTGATACGCATCAGTAAACAGTAAACAACATTGCAATTGATGTTCTCTTCACCGCTCGCTACACCATATTGTCCAGAGTTGCTGGTGGCGGGCTGTTTCTACAGGTCGTTTCAAAACAGCATACGATTTGAGGCCAACTTCCCACTGATGATTACAAATATAGGCTTTGCCAAAACATCTTGTATCATTTATGAGTACTGGTGGGCACTATGAAAAGGGTTCTGTTCTGCAGCAATGATAATATTTCTGGCCTAAGTAATGCGTTGAGATCTACTACCAGGCCTCTGCGAAGATCACGCACTGAAAACTCCAACTGCCTCTGCGATATCCACTTGCCGGTGACTTCGATGACTCATTCTCACAATACTATTTCGAACTTTTGGTCCAAGTTCGTTTGGTCCTTTCCATGGTAAACGAGAATGCAACTGGATTAAAATGGAGAAAAGGTTGTTTGGGTACAAAACGAGTCATCTTCATGTTTACTCTTTTTAAGTAAATCCGTTATTAAATATTAAGATTAATATTTGTTTGTTTTTTGGTTTGATTTTTGACTTAAAATAAAAAGTACTGAATACAATAAAAAAATTACATACACAACAATTAATTGATCGATATAAAACAGTTAATCTGCAAAGAAAGTTGAAGGCGTCATATCCGGTGGTATCAGTTTTTTTGTCGGGTCTAAAATAAATTTTGAGTTCAATAGGAAAGCGACTTCGAATAAGAGTTTTCCTTGTCACAAGCATGGTACAAATTTAAATTTTCGTTCACAGGAAGCATACTGTACATATTTTATGTCAAGTCAGCCTTTAATGTGCGTTTCCTTTGATCCCTGATTGTTTTTACACTTCGAAATGGGAACAAAGACGCTCTTAACCACTCGATTAGGCTTCAACCAGCTTGTTTATTCCATTGTAATTTCTCTGCTGTTTTTGGTCTTCCTGGGTGTTCGTTATTTCCCAGAATTACGGAGATTCTTTCTTATTTTAAACTTTGCCAACCATCTGGCACACCCACTCACCAACTAACCGCATAACCACGTATTTACGTAATCTTTTTCAATACTCTATTAGAGTTTTTTTTACCGAAAACAAACGTTGTAAACAAGTGATTAATTCAAAAGAATCGAGAGCGATTTCGGCGAAATTATTTAAAGATAAAAATAATTACTGAAATTATTAATTGGAATAAAATACAAAACGCTTCTTCATTGTTTTAAGGCAGGTAAAGACAACTTTGCTAAGCAAAAATGCATCATTATTTTGTTGATAAATTTGTACCATTCTCACAGGGAGAAAATTTTTTAAATTACTCACATTCTTCCCTCATGAATATCAGGTATTAATGGCTGTAAATGAATAGGCTCTGTTTATACAACAAAACTTTTTTTAATTAATTAATTAATTTATTTTTTTATTAGCGAGGGTTCACAACAGCAGAGGTCATATAAACCCACAACAACAAAACTTAATTAACAAATGACATTGACCAAAAATTCAAAGGATGTATTGCAAGCATGTGTAAGCAAAAGCCCTTCTCTGTTTACTATTCCATTACATTTGTAAAGACAGCTTCAGATTAATCATGTCCGTGAACAGGAAAGGTCCTTCTCAAATTGTATGTGTGTTTAACTAATAAACTTCTTTTTAAAAAGACTCTCGTTTAATGTCAACACACGTAACTTACACGAATTTATTGAAACAGTTCTATTTCGGTTGAAACTCATTTGTAACCATAGAAGATTATTCTGGAAAATATTGTGGCATATAAGCATTTCAAGAATTTTTTGAAAGAAGTTATATTTCAAAATTGAGCGAGATTTTTTTGTCCAAGGATATATCTAACACAAACAGTATACGACAAGGTTTCCCCTTGTCATAAATTTTTCATGTACTGACTGGAACAATCGATCTGTCTATTAATCTATATATTACCAAGTAGTTGCTGTCAAGGTATAGAATGGCGTTTAAATACAATTATTATAGATAACCAAAAGATACAGATTGCATCCACTTTTTTGTTTGTCGCTTTGTCTGGATTTTTTTTAGCATACTCTTTAACGCGTTACTCACAGCCTTTGTTGAATGTTTGTGGTATTGCACTTGACATATGTTAATTTAGTTTGCTGATTGCCTTAACACTGACTCATAACAGTAATTATGAATAATCGTCCCTAAATTTATACCAAATTTACGTGACTTTTTCTCGGTTGTTGCATAGGCCCTTGTGCATTAAAATTTCATCAATCAACAGATAAGACGAATATTAATTCTTTTGTTTACACGAGCTAATGCTTTATTGAACTATGAAACCCCAACTTTCTTTAAATATATTTTATTATTGTACAGTGCAAATAGGTTAACAGGGAAAATATGTTTCGGCGTCTCCCAAGTCACTATTAGCAAAGAGTATTAAATGCAAAGGCGAGCTTCATGAGCAAAATATGTCAACAAGAACGTCGCAGTGCTGCAAGACAAAGCTTGTGTATATCATTTACATTCTATGCCGAAAAAAGAAGCTTAGAAGTGCAAAGAATTTTTCCTCACCCTGTGTGAATTGGGGGCTGTGCCATCGCGAATCGATCATACCGTGTTAATCTAGACTTCTAGAGGGAGAGCCAGAATAATATTATTTTAGTGGCTTAATATGTGCCGTCAACATTCGAACCTGATGATTTGACATAGAACCAAATACTTAGCTTGAACAATTTTGCACCATATTCTAAGGGATGACCGATTATGAAAAAGAATAATAGTAAAAAAGTTTTTGGTGTCAATTTCTACCTATAATTGTGGGTACACTATATGAAAGGTCTGGTTTCCGAACCGTAGTTCCGCTTGAAGGCTGTTAGAGATTATTGCTATATACCATAGAAATCATTGTGTGGTTGTTTAATCTAATTATTTTGACATACAGGCAAGCCAAAAAGGCCACGATCCAAAAGGTTGGGATTTGGAAGAACCCTCACAAGGCCGAGTGACTTAATCCAAGATTTGCTATTAGCATTTGCGTACATCAGTGACATTCTGGAATTGTCTGTCATGTAGTTTAATTTCCATGATGCACTGCCGCAAGACATCCTTCTGCACAGATGAAATTAATTGAAATTGTGGGTTATTGCTTGCCCTGACGAAACCTCATCTGACTAGTGCATGAGTTTGGAAAACACTTTGGCCTTGAAGGGGAGGCTGAGAAATGAATTTTTACCCCTAGTTCACCTAATAACCTATAGTAATGTCAAATTTTAGTAAACTTGACTGCCCTTTTTTAGAGGGGGTATTTTGAACGGGTTGTCAGTTTATCGACAAATATTTTTATGAGGAGTTTTTACAAGCAAAATACCTCATTTCGAACGAGAGATGTAACGCAATTCAGCATGTCCATCGGTCCTCCTCGTTGAAGAAACGGGTCGGAATTTTGTCTCAACCCGCGTATAACCCTGACGCCGCGATTTGTCTCTGAACTATTTTTAGAATGGGTACAACTTTGAAAACAATATGATACCAAAGGAGTCTCATAATAGGTCACCAAATTCTATAAATTGTTGAAAGATTTATAATAGTTATGGAAATAACAAACCTTAATATCTTATAATATTTTTGCATGGTGAAACGGTCATAAATTATTGGTAAAAATATTTAATTAAATAATTCATCTATGCATATAATTTTAACATCAGGCAATAACAAATAGATTTATACCTAGCTTATTTCTCTTATTTATCATCTTTACTAATAGAATTGCTACTGTACCTGCTTTCTGAAAACCTTATAGTTTTTCTTTGCAATCATATAATACAAGTTAATGATTAGTGATTAGTAAGTACACTAGCTTAAGATTTTGGGCAGGAAACAAGCCAGCTAACTGTTGCCATATCACGTATCGCTGATCTGCTAAGGGCTATCGTTAAAATTTACACCACCCCTGGGCGTGACTTGATTAAAGCGCTTACATACATCAGCCTGCATACAAAGTCTAGCATTAAGTCCTTGGCTTTGCGTCAGAGTTTTTATGCGAAAATTTGGACACAATTTAAATTGAGTTATCATGCTGATTTCTTTCGATTGTTGATCAAAATAAAGTAAAATTTGGCTTTGTTGATTTAGAAAGTTTATAGATTGTTTAATATTTACCAGCTAGGTGATACTCCAGAGTTTTCACTTGGATAAATTCATTCTAATCCATTGAGGAACGCTTTGTTTTGGCACCAATAAACTGGATGAATTTGAATTTTATGTTAATTACATGGTTGAGCATTTCGAAAAAAGGTTGGTATAAGACAAAATCTGTCGTTGGTTTCACCATGGGGCAAGATATTTAATATTTACTTGGTGGGGTGCCTAAGCCCAGCAAATTTCCCGTATGAGCGAGACGTCGTACCGTAAATAGCCTGGGCTAAATCAAAGTGGGGCTGAAAGGTGACAAGAGATCCAGATTAAAACTTGTAATCTGTCTGGTGTCATTAAAGTAGGTCGTGACCTTTCCTCGAAAGTGCATTTGTCGTTCCGAGAAGCTAGTCTTTAGTACAAATGTCTAATGCTTACACGTGCTTATATGAAAAAATAGAGCATGACTCCATGATAAAATAGCCATATCTATTCGGAGAACTGTTGTATTTCATTTATATCAGCATTTTTTCGACGCGCACTCGTCAGTGAATACATTTTTAAAAGATCGACGATTTTGCTGAAAACTCAATCCTTTAAAAAGGTAAAGAAGAGTTTACGAGACGAACTTCCGGGGTGAAATCACAAAGGCGAAAAATCAAGTTAAAGTCGCCAAAAAGGAAGGAAAGCAAACTTAGGTCGCACGATTGCACTGTTTTCCTTATAACTCAATACTCGAGAGATTGTGTCAAGTTTTAAGTAATTAGACTGCGTTAAAGTAACTAGAACAATTAGTTATTGTTATGTAAGACGATTGTTATTACGTAATTCCATTCATTAAACTTTTGAACAACGTTTTATATACACTCTCATAGATAAGCCTGCAATGGCTTTGTCAGAGGTTGGATATGAGAAAAATGAGAAATAAAACTATGTGAACACATCATACATTTACAAGATCAATCGTATCTACAGCCTCGGTTTTTACTGAATGTTCGACTAAACTAAAGATAAACCCCCTTAATAGGAGTCGTGATTCGGGATGAAGCCATGGCACTTAGAACTCGTTCCAGATTCCAGGGTTATTGACTCTCAGCTTTATATTCAACAGCTTCCAACATCTTGGAAAACCTGATACAGTTTAACATCAGGATTTGTAGCAAAAAAGCCAGACAGAATATTTTTTTAGACAAAATATCATACGTTTGCAATTTAAGAGGAGCATCATCATATAATACCAAGCAGGACAAACGGAGATTCTAAAGATGAACTATTTATTACATTAACTATACAGCTTTCCAAACTTATTGTAAGATAAGTCTTCATAAACTTATGAACTTATATAATTATAAACTTCATGAACATCTCGATTAATTAAGTAAAATGATAAAGGAAATATCTTTTCTTTTGATTATATGGAATACAGAAATGTTGCTACAAGTTATCGGGCGTATTCATACTTAGACATGAAAGAATGCTTCGCCCTGCTTGTATCCGTTACATATTAGGGGCCAACTTTTGAACAAACGTAATTTTCTTCATTATTCTTTTCTTATTTTATTTCATCAGATATCTTTTTAGCCTTATCCCGTTCAGTGTTTTATGATTGCTTTAAATTTGTGTGATAACGAATATAAAACCGTTTTTATTAACTCCTCTAAGATATGAAAAATCAGGGAGTTTTTAACAGTAATGCAATAGTGATTGTTTATATCTTGTGAGAGCTCTCACGCGAAAATTACGAACGATTTTTGCTTGTAAATTGGATGTGATTACATAATAATTGCACAAAAAGTAAAAATAACAAGCATACTTACATCCTCTGGAGGGAGATTGTCAGGGCCATCTTATTTGCCTTGATATCGTTTTTTCGTTAAGTTCTCACCAAAAGGGTTTGTTTTCTTTTTTTTTCTTCTCAAGGAACTTTGCAAGAATCTCATCTTCCCATTTTTTCCAGTTTATCCATTTTTAGCGAAGTTGTAAAATAGGGCAGAAAGGGGCATCAGATATTTTTCGTCAATCTGTCATATATGGGGGATTTACAATGCAGGAGAAAGTATGAAATACCTATCATCTAATATATTTTTTTATCATAAAAGGGTCCCGATAAAAATGACAATATCACTGTCGAAAATGTATATCAAAGGGTTATCGGTATCGGCATCTGTATGGCAAACTTTGCAAATAAAATTACAAACTTAGCTTAAAGAAGTCAACAATTCAGATATGTAAATCCAACAAAAATAATATATTAAAACATATTCTCGCAATTAGTAAGAGTCAGTCTCAGTTATTGAGCAACAATAACGATACGTCGAAAAATAAATAGATAACAGTATTAATCGAACCGGATAGATTGTCACTCATTTAATGGACTTGACCATTAGCACTACCCTCGGAGTTTCCTCGATCGGCGACTATCAATCAAATTTGATTTAGGACAAGGCTGGCTGGCTGATAATTTAAATCTTGTATTTGCATTATATAATAATATTTATCAATTGTTCTTTGTGTTTATTTGTATAGAAAGTTTACAAAGTAATAATAAGCTGGATACTATTTTTAGCTATCCAAGCAGGAAACGCTGAAGTGGGCGTTAGATCATACCAGGTGAACAGCGAAACTGTGCGGACTCCTACCAACATAAAACCACGAACGCACATCCTATAAAAATATTTACATTATTGTTTATTTTTATAGACATAAGGTTGCAAAATTAAAATTAGCTGATACTAGTTTTAACTATACAAGCAGCAAACGCTGAAGTGAGTGTTACATCTTACCAGATGAACAGCGAAACTGTGCGGACTCCCGTCCACGAAAAACACGAACACGCATTCTATGCTAATCATATTATTAACATGCCTTAATAACTTGATGTTTATTTGCGCGGAAATAAACTAGATGCTAGTTTTATAGATAATTAAATATTTTATAATATTTGGTCTTTGTCCATTGAATGACAATTTTTGTTTAATCTTTATAATACTAACTCCACCATTTATTATTTGTATTAATCTTCGTTTATGTTCGTTTAAACCAAATCTAGAAGTTTGACCGTGTGAATAGAACAACTATCTCGCTTACAGGAAGTGATTTGTCTAAAATGATGAACATCTGCTTGAAAAGAAACATAGGGTGTCTGTACTCCAACTGGCATCTATTTCAAAAGTTTTTCTTGGCAGATTTATCATTCTAAACTTTAATTGCGGGTATTTTCCCCGTTTTCCCGATTTCCACCCCATTCGTCGTCTCACGATGATTTAAATAGGACAAAAACCGAACAATTGATTGATGAACTGATTCGGCGATTGTACTCAATATCATTCGAAATTGATGGGTATTCGATGGTCTTCTGACTATCACAAAAGCGTTTACTGCTTCAACAAATTTGTAGCTTAGTTAAAATTAATTTTACGCAAGGAAAGTTCTAATTAATGCTTCAATGGAAAATAATCGCAGGTAGTACACCAATCGTGGGATATAGTTGATAGAACTTTAAGCATGTTACCCACTGTTTAATGACGGTGGATGAAAATTAGTTTATGTACACGGTTCGGCAGCGATTAAACCAAATGAACCTCCATTAACCACTTCTCAGTGGCGAACTTGGCCCAAAGTTCATCCTTAGCTTTGATGAGAAACCGCTTCCTTAAAACGAAACACAATCACTTCTATAGTATAATCCACATTCTCGAGGAAATTAGTTCATCCATCGAGAAAAACTGGATGTATAGAAATTTCGTTCATGACACGTTAAGCTGTGAATGCTGATGACGCGGCAAAAATCGTTGCACTTGCCGCACTATCGCATTTCTAGATCCAGACTCAGTAATACCGTTTTTCTGGTCAGTGTAATATCATTTTCACAATAAAAATTTTGGTCTAACGGAAAATATATTTAAAAAAATAAGTTTTCGTTCTGACGCATTTATGAAAATCTACTGACAAACAAAACGTTAAGTTTAAACCGCAAGTCAAAATTTAATTTTAGTATTTATGAAATGATAAAACGATACATCGAAAAATAAATATTATTAATTTAATAAGATAGATCTTAACATGAAAGCAACATAAAAGAAAAAACCTCGTATGCTCAACATAAATTTCCTCTCCTTTAACCTTCATCTTTACCAACATTTTCTTACCATTTCACTATATATACATTCATGAATGTCTTCAAGTGTCTTCTTTCCAAATATGCGTCATGTAAGAAGTCTGGTTATAAGCAAGGAGAGGCAAGACGCTGACTCATTTCACCTTATATCTAGCTGTTAAATATAAAGATGAAAATTTATATATCACATATATTTCAACTTTCAACCATCATGCCATTGACTGTAAAAGAAAATTGTTAGATGGCGCGACGGCAGGGTATAAGCAGAGAGGCAAGTCGCTGACTCAATACAGTTTAAATTTAATGTGTCGGGAGCAATATCATTAATGTTTCATGTATTATATCTAGTTATTGAATATAAAGACGGAAATCTAGTCAGTATGAAGACCTTCAGAAATTTGCCATTGATTGTAGAAGACAATAGTCACACGCGTTATCAAGGATGTAAGAAGTGATAGGGAAGTTGCTGACTCGTTCTAATTGTTTGAATTTCATATGTAGAGAGAGAGAGAGAGAGAGAGAGAGAGAGAGAGAGAGAGAGAGAGATCATTTTTTTGTGGGGGGGGGGTTTATGATATATTACCCAGAGAGATATCTCGTAAAGTTTACTATATTCTCTCGAGTTATTGAATATAAAGTTGGTAATCTCATTCCCAAAGAGGAAGCAAGTTCTAGTGTCTATACTAACGATTTATGGTGATATTTGAAACATATTCACCAACTTCAACTTTCCAAAATTATGCTATTTACTGGAAAAGACAATAGTCAGATAGCACAATGACGTGTGTAAAAACAGGGAGAGGCATGTCTCTTTTCATTTCTGTGAACTTTTATGGCCATGTTTCAACAATACCTAAAACCAGTTTTGAGATAAAGCTGATAGGATTGAAGAGTTTTTAAATTTGTACTATGGCATAATTATTCTATTATTGTCAGTAATATCCCTGCAACTGTTTGTATCGCCAATATAAAAATTTCTGAAAAACCCATCAATATATTAATGGATTAATATAATTTATTAAATATTTTAGTATCGCCTTCTTTTACTATTTGATTTTTGCTCCTGTAGTTTTTTGTTTATATCCTTGACAACTTTCTCCTAACATATTTTCGCCTATCTATTGTTGTCGTTGTTTTCCTCTAGCCTTTGTCCATTTTAGAGTACAAAAGAAAATGCAAATAATAGTGTTCATCCCTAATTATAATTTAACGAGACACAATGTTAGCCCCAGCTTGTAAATAAAATCCCGTGAAAGATCGTTCGAGATTCGGAAGTTTTGTTTTCCCGATGGATGCACATGGTCGACCACCCCTTCACATGCACATGCAGCTGACGTTGTACGCAAGTGTATTTTACTTCTTTGCCCAGGAGTAATTTTGTCAGCTTAGACTTAAAAAAAAAATAAAAGTCTTTTTTTAGTTTAGCCGGCTTTTAAAAAGACCTATAATAACTTTTTTTTTGACAAAGTAATATTTGTAATCTTGGTCACGCGAGGATCGACGATCACACTCAACTTAATCTTACAAAAGCTATTAGACGTTAGAAAAAACACTAGCTTTGAATATTCCTAAAATAGACTCAAGGGTTTTCTTTTAGACTACGTCTTCAACAGTAAGGCTTTTAATCTTAAAAACGATATTGTGCTATGCTAAACAAGACCATGAACACAAATAGTGCCTTCCTTGAAATTAAAAATAAAATAGCACAAATGGTAGGTAGTAATTATTTCGTTTCCACAAAAAATTTAAAGAGTTATAAACAATTGACCTCCTCCTTTGAATAATAAATAATAAGTATATAAATATATCCTGGGGTAATTCAAGACAATGGTGGCTCTGCTTATCTTGTCTGCACTCCATCAGCAGTGTTACTGCTGTCCATAACAGGTCCTCCATCAACCCTCTTGCTGGAGAGATACCATGAACTGATATACCTTGGCAAAAAGCAGTTGTTGTCCAGATATACCTGGCCACGTAGGTCTGGAGTGAAACAAAAAGACGGCAGAGACCAGGTTGTCACAAACTCCAGAGTCTAATGCTAAAAATGCAATAAAAAACACGATTAAAAGAGAAAAATATCTGCAGAGAAGCCCTTACATATTAAGAGCATTGTCAATAGGTGGTTCTCAGAGGACCTGATTCATGAAAGAAGAGTAATCCTCTCCCAAAGAATAGGTCATGTGAGGTTGACACTAGGAAACTTACTTTTGGGCCAAAACCCGTGCTGTCCAGCATGGAGAAAGGTTGCTCGATGTGCCCACCTAATGAAAGCTGCAATTCCTCATCTGAATGCCACCTGATTGAGAATACTGCTTGAACACGGCAGTGAGTATTTGAGCCCCTGTTTCGATTTATGGAGGAAAAGGGGTTGTTTTTTGTATATAGTAATACATAGTTTTGTATCCCTAGGTTGTTCTGAGAGTGAAAGTATTTATTAGCGTGAATGTGAAGTGTGAGAATATTGAGTATGCCATTGTCCCACAATTAGGTTAGTTTTAGTAAGTGTAAATGGTGTAAAGTAGCTGTTAGCTTGGAGCCCAATCTCAGCTGGACGGTTGGTAGTCAATGATGCTTGCCAGTAATTTATTGTAAACTATAAAACCTAAAATTGCCAGTGGACTGTGAGCAGTAATAGGCTCAACTGTGTACATGTGTGTATATATGTACATCTGCATGAGGAATGAGCTGGTATAATTCAGTAGTAAGTAACCACAATATGTCACAAATTGTCTTCCTTTATGTATTATGCTCGACATCAATGGTCTTAAATGATGTTATATCTTAATTTTTTTAACAACAATATTGAAAGAGCTAGGGAATTTATTAAATATTACATTAGCTTAAAGCTTCAAAATTGATACAATTAATGTGAAATAATTTGTTTGGAATTCTGTTATGCATTTTGTTTTTTTGTTGTTTCTCAAGGTTCCTTGTTTTCATGTTATTTTATATGTGGAAAAATGGTAATTGTGATTTAAATATGAAAACAAATATGGATAGTGATTAATTATAAGTTATTTTTAAAATGAGTTAATTTTTAACATGCTTTTGGTTTGGTTTTTTCAGAGGAGTTTTTGGATGGAAAGGTAAAGGTGAATCTGAAGGTTGGAGCCTTTTTGGCAAATCGGCAAATGGATACAGTGAAAGATCGATTTCAAGCCTTTCCGATGTATGTATTACAGATTTGTTTTATTTTGTTTACAACTCTGTTCTATAAAATAAAATATTCAGGAACGAAGATCCCTTGGTGGTGATTCTGGCAGAGGTGTGCAAGGAAGCACTGGGCTGATACAGCTAGAACGTCCTGCGTGGCTTCCTGCGAAATCAAAGCAAGAACAGCAGGCCCATTCTGATGAGCACGAAAAAATAATTTCTTCTGCAAGGAAAAAAGGTATGCAATAATGATTAGTAAGATTTTGCACCCAGATATATGTCGCAGCCTCCATGATGCTTAATCTTAAAATTTTATCTGATAAAAAGCTGTTTATCTCTTGTTTGAGTTTGTGATGGTGTTGTCTTATTTTTCGTTTGTTTGTGGGACATTATGCGACACACCTGTTAGCATTGACACAATGGCCTTTTCTTTTCTTTCAGAACTTAAAGAGTCAAAGCAAAGGAAGAAGGTACTTCAGAGCCAACTTAAAGCCGAGGATGAACTTGCAAGTGCTACTAGGACCTGGACCCAGGAGATCCTACCTAACTGGAGTCAAATGTAAGTAAATATAATAAAAAATTATTTATGTTTTATCTTATTTACTATATATGACAGACGAAGACATCAAAACATAATTTTCAAATTAGAAAATAAGTAAAAATCTAAAATAGTTTGTTGATTTATACTGTTTTTCTTTATTATTTTACCTAGTACTATCGCCATAACATTAAATTTTTAATTAATTTGTTTTTATAAAGGAGGGAGCAGAAAAAGACTCAAGAACTTTGGTGGCAAGGAATTCCACCATGTGTTCGTGGCAAACTCTGGAGGCTTGCTATAACAAATGATCTCAATATAACTCACGGCCTATATGAAATTTGCGTGTCTAGGTATTGTACAGTATACCTTCTCTTAAAAATATTCAAAGGTATCAACTAATGTTTTTTTCCTTCAGGGCATTGCAAAGGTTGAAAAGTGCCGCTGGAAGCACGGATTCAATAGATGAATCCAGTAAAAAAGACGCCGATAGAGAAGCTAGCATGGAGCTGATACAATTAGATATAAGTAGGACCTTTCCACATTTGTGTATATTTCAAAAGGTAATTAAAAAAAAAAAAATCAATTTTTTTAAGAGTAATTTTAAATTTGACATTTTAGAAGGGACCATATTATGACATGCTACACAGCCTTCTTGCAGCATATGTCTGCTACAGGCCAGATGTCGGCTACGTTCAAGGAATGTCGTTTATTGCAGCGGTGCTGATCCTCAACATGGATGCACCTGATGCTTTTGTCTGTTTTGCAAATATTCTCAACCGTCCCTGTCACCGCGCTTTTTACAGCCTAGATCAACCACTGGTAAGTTTGTTTTTTATAATGTTATTTAAGTAAATTAAAAGAATTTAACGATATTTGTTGTCTCTTTCAAAAAGATATATTCTATTAATTTTAAACCAGTTCAAGAGAAAACATGGTTATAAAAGCCAAAAAAAAATTGTTTTTCTTTGATTTTTGAACAACAAAGGTATTTAAAAGTATTTTTGCCAGAAATCATCAAACTTGTGCAAAATCAAGTAATTAAATTTAAATTAGTGGCAGGCTAAAAAATATATTAATCAAATTTTAAAAACACTTATGTAGTTACATCTTGCAAATTTCTACAAAACCAATCTCATAGAACAAGAAACATATTTTGCAATGTGTTAATTATTTTATGTTTAAAGATAAGGAGAATGGAACGATGTAAAGTTAAAAGAAGTGTGAAACTATCTGTGCACAAAAGTAACAAAAACAATTAAGCATTTATTTAAAAAAGTATATACATGAGTTTATGGATATATCAAATTAATTTAGTCCGCTATCAATTCTTTGGTCAGATATGCTGAAGAGGGAGTTAAAGCTTCGTACAATTTTCTAATAGCTGTTTGTACAACTTGCTGTAATGTCAAATCTTCTTTACAAACAACTTCTAAACTCAGCAAGTCGATGTGAGCTTTCTTGTTGTCCACTGTTACATTCAATTTGTCACCTTTGAATATTTTTGGTACGCACTGGTCTCCAAACATGTCCTGCAACATTTCGATGACACACTCTTTGAAGTGCATCCTGTCCATTTTCATGTGTACGTTGGGTGGTACGATGTTCTGGTTGACTATCTCAGATTCGAGAATCGCCGTGAGAATACTGTCGGCAAACATGTCATTAACGGGATTAGCTACCCATTGAAGAGTCACTGATTTTTTATTCAGCGTTATATCGATACAGTTGAAAGCTTTTAATTTTTTGATGTCTATAGTGAGAAGGGGCGATGCGATATGGGCGAGCATGGCACGAAGTATTGTTATTGACCCGTTATAAGGCACATGCTGTGTTTGCATAACAGTACTCGTTGTCAGGTTTGTGTATTTAGATAAATCAGAAGGCGCAACGATATGGTAATTAAAATCCCTTTTGACTAAAATTCCTGAGAGTTTATCGCCAGCTTTTGGACTATTCATCGCCAAGCTTCCCATCACTTTAGCAACTTTTTCTCCTCTGAAATAGAGCTCAACAGATTCTGTATTTCTAGGATTGTAAATCTGAATTGCATTATCAGGATCGCCTTCATACTCTCTCTGCAATGCTGATTTGAGACGGCTCATCTCATTCTGTTCACCATGAACCAAAACGATTCTAGGTGGTTTTAACTGCCTTATAAATTCACTTGTCTGTTGGTAGTCAGTATGGGCTGAAAATGAGATATAAGCGACAGAACAGTTCAGCTTTAGTTTTTGCCCACTCAGAGTTACAATCTCTTCAGGCTCGGAGAGGATGGCTTTGGCAAGAGTCCCTTCAACACAATAACCTGCTATGATGACTCCATTTTTTGCATCTGTACACCAAGATTCGAAAAGTTCCCTCGATAACCCGCTTTGCATCATTCCAGGAGATGCCATCACGACACATGGGCCGATATCGTCGAACTGGTCTATGCCCTTCAAATTAGATATGTGGGTGAAAATGAACGGGTTGTTCACAGCAATTTGCCTTTTGATTTTGTCATTCATGGCATTTATATATGTCTGATAAACCGCCATGCATTTCTTTGCTAGAGACGACGCATAGTAAATCGGGATGTCGTGGAGTTCAGGGTGTTGGCTCCAGTATTCGTCGAGGATGAGCAGAAGTTCTTGTGCTCTCCCAAGGGCGAAAACGGGGATCAAACATCTTCCACCTCGGTTTACAATGTCATGGACTAGAGTTGTAAACCTGGCCTCACGTTCTTCACGTTTTTCATGTATGTGAGTGCCATAAGTAGCTTCTGTGATAAGTATGTCTGGCCTGACAGTAGGAATCTCTGCTGCCATCAAGTGTCGGTCCTCTTGCCTCGAGAAGTCGCCTGTGTATAAAATTTTGACACCGGAAATTTCGATCATGAACATGGCAGCGCCGAGTACGTGGCCGGCGTTGTACGCCCAGAACTTGATGCCGCCTACCTCTCTCTCCTCGTGGAAGTTGATCGTCTCTATCTTGTCCATGCTCGACTCTAGGTCGCTTTCCGTGTAGAGCATCTGTTCCGTCGAGATGTTGCTCACTTTGATGTAGTCGGAGACGAGCCACCTGTAGATCGCCTTGGTTGCGTGGGTCATGAAGCATCGGCCTTTGAAGCTCGTCTTAAGCAGGAACCATGGAAGTGCGCCGCAGTGATCCAAGTGGAAATGGGAAACCAGGAGTAAGTCTATTTCGTCCGTGTCGACGATATCGACGAAAGGCAATGCGTCCATGCCCGTCAGGCCAGGATGGATTCCGCAGTCGAGCATGATTTTCTTCCCTTTATACTCGATCATAATACACGACCGGCCGACTTCTTGACCTGCTCCGAGCGGCGTTATCGCGAGCAAGTCGCTCTCCTCTGCCGGAATCTGAGAATCCTGCTTTCGCTTGTACATTTTATATTTATACAACTACTAAATAATCATACACATCGGCCCGAAAACATATACATAAATATAACATCGCCTTCTCGTCCGGCTTCTCTTCCGTTTAACCTTCAGATTTCCGACTCGGTATAATCGATTAGTATTCAGTAGACTGTCACGCTTTGGTACCCGCCTGAACTAAACAAGACATCACAAACCACGTCTTAGAGAACACGTAACTGAGTGCCCATTTCACCAATAATAGTTTGTTTCCAAAACAAAATTATTTTTATTACGAATTTATTTTATTATTAATGTTGTGTTTCGTTAGTGGTATAAAATTACAATGGTGAAATTGGTAAATTAATTGCAGTTATTTATAGAACATGTACTATCGAATCTAAAAAAAGAAAAAGTAAACAAAGCAAACATTTTTTACTATAAAAAAACAGATAAAATAAAATGATGAAGATACCTACTAAGACAAAATACAATTAATATACATCTCTATTTAAAACAGTTAAATAGATAAGTAAGTTGTTGAAGATAATACACAATTTCAATTAATTATTTAGGTAAGGTTTTGATTGAAATGAAAAAGTTAGTGTCGCAAGCGGGATTCGAACTGATGACCTTCAATAGGCTGCTGCTATCACTTGAGCTATCATGTTTAGCTTTACTTCATTAAAGTCACAATAGCTCAAGTGGTTAAAGCCGGGGACTATTGAAGATCATGTAACTACATACAACAATTTATTAACTATACTAGGGTAGACTAAACATACTAATCATCATTGAGCACCCCCCATCCAATGACAGAAATGCCTAACCGAGGTCTATGGGAGAGAGGGACTCCAACTGAAAGACAAAGAGAATACTCATATTCAATGCCAAACACCCGTCTATACATTAGTAAGGAGCTCAGACTACTTGTGGTATTTACGATCACTTACTTCTCTTCTGTGGAAACAATCCATCATCTACAGTTCAATTTGGCCATTGCCACCAAAGGTTCAGAATGAGCATTTAGCAGAGATTGTTGCTTGACCTCTTGAAGACTCTGCATGTTCATAGAAAAGGCTAGAGAGACCCACATGAATACATACATGAAAGGATTTACAATTTTATATTTTCCATTGTATTTAATTCTCAAAGAAGGGAAAACTAAATTATTTTGTGGGAATCTTGTGGTATGGTGGTACAATCAGTTAAATCCTTCTCAATAATCATGAACCAAGAATCAGACCTATTTTAGTAAATAAACAAAAATCAATAGAATAAAATTCTCTTCTGATTTGACCCAGGATTGAGAAAATTCTTAACCACCTGGCCAACATTGTCCCTAATAACTTAATTGTAGTTTAACAATTTTTTCCAATTGTGAACTCCTATTTTCAGTTCCTATTTCACCGTACAGAATGATCAGATCTTTTGTCACAGGTAGCATTGCTTGTCTAACGAATTTTGCAATCTCAGGCTGAACTTCATCAATTTTGTGGTTACGAGTTTCATGCTTTCAATATTTTAATGTACCGTTTTGTTCTAGATGGAGGCTTATTATGCAGTGTACGTAGACCTTCTGAGAGAAAATGTTCCTCAGCTCTATAAACATCTTGAATCTTGTAGCCTTACCCCCGATCTGTACCTGCTTGACTGGATCTACACTATATTTGCCAAAGCCATGCCTCTCGACTTGGCGTCCCGAGTGTGGGATGTCTTTCTTAGAGATGGCGAGGAATTTTTATTCAGGACTGCTATTGGTAATTTAGTTTTTCCTTTATATAAACCAGGTGGGTATAATTGTAAGGTTGATTTATTTTAGGCGTTCTCAAACTGTTCCAAAAGGAACTTGTGACCATGGACTTCCTCTCCGGTTCACAATATCTTACTCGTTTGCCGGAGGACTTAAATCCGAATGTTCTGTTCAAATCAATTGGTTCCATTAAAATGTCAGTTGGGAAAAACAACTTCAAGCAAATACTTCTGTCATACACTCATCATGATGTTTGAGGTATATTGTTTTAGCTATTTATCATTGAAAGTTGTTAATTAATTTTTTTATTTCCAGACTGACGATCCAACAACATTTCAGAATTGGCAGCTGCCAAAGATCGGACAATAAAGTTTGTTTTTTAGATAAAATAAACAAAAGTGATTTTTTTAAATTGACATATTAACATCAATTTTAAATGCGGGTTTTAAAATGGAATTTGTATTTTACCGTCCGAAATGCATTATTAAAACAATGAATTTACAGGTAAAATTTAAAAAAAGCCAATTTTGTTACAATTTCAGTGTTAGTCATGTCTATAAGCTTTCAAAGAAGTTTTAATTCTCTGGCATTTAATGTATTATATTTTAAAGGAGGATGGCTGAAACTCAATTTACTTCATTCATAGAAGAAATCTAATGCTTGAATCTGTTCCTAATTTAAGTGTTCCTAGATTTTCCTATATTAATTTAGATTCAAATTTTTGTACACATATCAAACTGATCATTACAAGGCCATGTTTATCTATATTAAATCAGTAGGATTTTGTTTTTTGTGGCTAATTTGTTCCTCCAATGTTGCATGATTGACTTCAAATGAATGTAGTAATAACATTCAATACAATGTCGGAGAATTGATTTTTATAGCTTAAAGGTGCCATTAAAAAAAAAAAAAAAAGAAAGAAAGAAATAAAGAAAAAACGTCCTGCGATATGGCCTTAAAATATTAGTAATTAATTTTCCAATTGATTTGAGGAAAAAGATATGTGATATTAGTGGTTTTTACTAGTAATTTTTCTATGGTAATGTTTTTGGTACTAAGTTAATTACCATTGGATTTCTAAAAGTGATGCTTTTCATATTGTAGAAGAGATGCCATCATGATTAAATTATGTAAAATATTTTCTATTATATTGTTAAGATTTTGTATTTATTGTAATATTTATTTTTTGCTGGATTTTGAATTATTGTACTTTCACAAGCTCTATTTCACACTTTGTTTGCTCAATTAAATAACTTTATATGGTAGAATTAAAAATATAATGTAAACAAAATTTTTTATGCACTGTTTGTATTCAACCCTCAGCCAGCAAAGTGTGTACAGAACTAACACAAGAAATAAATAAATAAAGCTTGTACGTCTATAGCAGTCTGAGGGATGAAAAGAATTTTTACGTTAAAGATAAAAAAAATTGTGCCATAGGCATGTATGTATATATAATTTTGTTATTTAGTGTACTGTTTATACTGTGCTAATTTGAGTGATATTTTATTATTGTAAAATTATATTTTAAAATTTTAATTGCAAAAGATTATGTATAATTTCTAATAGTTCATGTTTTGTAAATTTTGAAATATCTATTAAACTTAAAAAATACAAAAATTAAATTAACTGTAAATGTTGGCTTATTTGCATTTTATCATATTCAACAAAAACCAAAAGAACAATAAATAATAATAACAGTTTTAAAAATACTTTTCTATTTGACTAACCTGATAAACGGTTTATTTTTTATTTATATTTTTTATGGACTGCTAAACCCCCAGAGTTGTACTTGCTAATATTTTTTTCTTGAGCACACTGTAGCGTTTCAAAATAGCCACTGCTGTGTTCATAGTCAACCTGCACACAAAAAATACAAGCATCTAGACTGGCGTTGAAAAAAATAAGTTTTATTTGGGCTTTATCTATATACAAGTATTGATTATATAGGTCGTCGCGACCAAATTTTGCGCCTAACAAGTTTATCAGCGTTTGTAATAACATCTACTAAAATGATTTCTAATGGATAAATGTTTTGCTCGACCCACTCGTTGGCTGAATAGGTGTCCGTGTATTTCCACAAAAGCACATAGATATTGTGTTTAAGAGATCTCACTTCGTGTAGCAACCTGAAGAGCTTCGGCGTTTCTTTGATGAGTAAAAAAGTATTTGAAACATTTTTCGCTATGTGGTAGAAAGTGAACCAACCACTTGCTTTGAGTTGTTTTACAGCAATGTCTACTTTGTTTTTAACAAGTTCAAATTGCAGAATTGCGTTGAACAGGTCAGAACCAGGAAATATGCATTCTTCTAGAGTTATTCTCCTGTCAAACCTCTTAAACAATTGATTTTCATCTTTGTTAACTGCATATGATAATTGGACATGTTTGCACTCCAAAATCTGCTTGAATTTTCCCAACACTCGGTTCTCATTGTTCATCGAGGTTTGGATGTAAATAAGGTTGATAAATAAACTTGGCAAAGAGAGTGGAAGAAGCTCGCCAAGTACTGCAAAATGGTCCCGTCTCGCGTTTCCCATTAAAACATAGCCAACCACCTGGGCATGCTTCTTCATTTTCAAACTTTTCATCCATGACATTTGTAGATTGACCGATTTTTTTAAATCTGGGGTCAATCTCGGGGAAACGGACATTCCTCGAAACGCTCCTGCAATCCACACCTAGAATATTACTTTCCATTAATAAATCGTGTTGCAATACAAATTAAAATATATAAGCAATTAAAAATTATTTCCCCTGTGAATTTTGTAAAAAAACAGTATATTCCATTTTTTTTTTTTTTTTTTTTTTATATTGAGACTGAATATATTGATTAGTGAATGCAGTGTGAAGCACCGATGGTCGAATATTGAGTACCAATCGGTACTCCCCTCAATTAAGATGCTTTTTAACGTGAGAGGTTTTTACTCTTGAGAGTGGTAGATAGTGTATGTGCAAGTGTAAAGGCTTGAGCCAAAAGTAGAAGGAGAGCTATCTAAGAGGTCAATGTTGCATCTTTCTTGGCCAGCCCCAGAAATTAATTGTAAGGCAACCATGTGAACTCAAGAAGAGAATTTCTTTTTTAAAAATTATGGGCTCCAGTAATTCAACTTCAACACTTGAAATTCTGCAAAAATTCCTAAATTGCTGGGTTTCTTCAAGTTCAAATTACTGTGCTAAACCTAATGGCTGTTATCATATGCCTAAATGATAACTCCTTTATGTCCATGACGACCCCATTAAAAAAAAAAAATCCCCTGATAAGCACAAAACTAATAACACTGCTATTACTTCTCTTTTTTGTGTAGAAGACATCATGAATAAAAAATCACTTTCACAACTGTCTAGTGCTTGGTCTGAAGTGGACTCACAAGGGTTGCTCTCTGAGAATGAACTCGGAAGAATTTCACTCTCCCGGGTCAAGAGCTCTGGCTGAGTTCCTCTCTCAAGTAAACGCAACTTTAGATTAGTTATACAATATGTGGAGGATGATGGAGGGATATCAATTACTCCACCACCCTAATTGAGTGAATGATATGCAAATAAGAAAGAATTAATTTAAGAGTGAATTTGAGTGTGACCGGATTTGGATTTAGTAACCTAGCTGGTGGCAGTCCCTGGAGCCTAACTGGATGGCTAATAAGGTCTGATCCAGACTGCCAAAACTCAAGGTGTGTGACTTGAAACCTGCTGGTAATTTATTAATTAAGGCAGGAAGTGCTGGTGGGCTGTGGGAAGTTATAGATTCAGCTTTGCACATAACATATTGCACATTATATATATATATATATATATATATATATATATATATATATATATATGAACCATATAAGTGCAGAATTGATAATGATGTAAATTATAAATTCTATATTTGTTTACATATGGAGAAATGAAATATATAAAAAAGGAACATTAAAAGAACTTCTATATAATTACCTTTCTAAATGGTAAAGCATAAACGCTAGTTTGGTAAGAGTTCAAATCACGTCCCACCGATGAAAAAATCATGGGTTGCACATGTTTGGCTATATTTCTCGTGAAATATGCATGAGTGTTGATGCCAAAATAGTGCCCTTCTTTGCTAAATATCCAGTCCCAAATAATTGGAGTTGTATGTGGATATTGCTGTTTCATCCATTCTAGTATATCCAATAGATGTCTTTGTAATGATGTCCTAGTATGAAAGTTACGTATTTTTACTAACGTAAATAAAATCTAATAAAAATTGTTGATATATCACTTACAGAAACGGTTGTTTTTTGGGCCTACATTTACGACAGGTGTCAACTTCTCCAGCTCCAAGATGGATGTATCTGGCATTTTTATGAACCTCCATTACCTGTGCTATCATTGTTTTGATCACTGTCAATGACTGCTCATTAGAAGTCGCAATGACCCAAGGCGAAGGCGGAAACTCCCTTAGATGCGCAAAGTCTTTGATTTTTAGAAGGAACTCTAGATTGCCGAAGACTTGCAGGTATGGGATCACATCAAGCCTGCTATTTTTGGCCATTTTTAAAATCTCTCTGATCTAGAAGAAAAAACAATCAAGAATTGAAGGTGCAAAATAGAGTTTTAATACCTCCTTTTGGGAATAAGCGGTCTTTGATGTGACATTCTTTAAAATGCCTTTGTAAGGGAACATATCCTCATACTCAACAAGCAATGCATTGCAGCCGGCCTTCGCCAGCTTTGGTAAGAGTTTGCCAAGGAATGGCAGAGTTGGTGCTCCACCTTTAAAATCCAGGTGAACAACTTTCATGGTATGTCGGCGTAATTCTAAATTGTAATAATAATTAATAATTATTATAAATCTATTTTGTAAAATGTCAAGTTGTGTGGGAACTTAATTACTTCTTAATTCTTGGGTTATGCAAACAAATTAAAAAGCGATTAATTGTTACAGTAATTATGTATTAATAATGTCATTTAAAAATAACAGTAAGAACAATTTTAAACAATCGAGCTATTAGTAATACATAATAACAAAATTGCTATTGTGAAGGGATGAAGACTGGTGATATTGTGTTTACTATTTTGCCATTTAGAACATTTTATTTCACATTTCAAGATTTGACAACTGTTTTACAAGGTTTCTATTAAAATACTTATTTTAAGTAAACTTTTTCATAAGACCAATCAGTTTTATGATTACAGGGCTAACAACACCCACCACCACCAGCATTAACACCACCCTAAGAAAAATTGAAAAAGTTCTAATCCGTGTATATCAGCAGATAAAATTTGTCCCAAATTACCGAAAGAAAGACATTCTTTTCCATTTACAAATTACACATTTCCTTAGGGATAGGAGGATTTCATTCATTTCTGGATTAAGGGGAAATTGATTCTATATGGCTAACAGTACAGCCAATAAATGTGTGTATACAATTTAATAGTGGTAGGGAAATTTTATTATGTCCAATGAGCTCAACGGTGAAATTGCTGTTTATTACAGGAAGAACACACATGTACCTTCTGGAGTTGTTTATAAAGGTAGCTCCCAGGACAAGGAAGGAAAAAATGAAAAAGAAAAGAAAGGGACTCAAAACAGAATCCTGTGGAATACCATTTCCTGGATGTACTCTTCTGACAGAATATTGCTGTATTTAACCTAAAGGAAAAGAGATTTATGAAATTAGAGTCAAATTGAAGCTGCCCTGATTAAAATGTCAAAATAAGTCTGTCTACTTCTTGTACAATCAAACGCATTTTCGAATCCCAAAAAACAACTAGTAGCTTTTGGCCATGATGGAACACACGTAGGTTGCATGCTCTGAGCAGATAAAATTCGGGACCGTATGATGGAAATAGGTTCTTGAATCATATTACTGAATATTGGAATTGGAGTGTTTGAAGTCGTTCGGGTTAAAAAAGTCAATATTTCACACTCCCATTTGCTTTGTTTATATAACAATAATATTCCACGATCAACGGACAAGAAAACGTCACATTTCTCAGTTATAACACGGACGGAATCGCCCCAGTCAAGTAAAAAGTCGACCGCACTAACCGAGTATCAAAAGCCAAAGCTCACTAAAGAATTTAGCACATTCCTCGCTATGGAGAACTTCTACGAACGTCTTATTATTTTATTTTTTGTCTGTCTTCTGTACGCCCATGAAATACAGTGCATACCCAATGCTTTCAAGAAAAACGACAAGCGTCCTGTCATCCGGACAACCGAATCGACGGAGGCCTTCAAAAAATCAAAGAAAGCCTTGCAATAAGCTATCCGCCTTGGACACCTTGTTCCTGGCATTATCCTGAACTGTGACGCTTCAAATACCGTGAGAGCCGTGCGTGCAAGGATGGAAGGATGGGTGCCACTTGGATTCTTTTCCAAAGCTTTCTTCCCGACTCAGCAAAATACTCGATGTACGACCGGCGACTGCTGCCCATTTACAAAGCAGTTCGACACTTTGGAAGTTCTTCATAGGAGGACGACACTTCTCGATTCGCACGGACCACAAGCCTCTAGTGTCAACGCGGGGAACGACGCCGTGAGCACAGCAACATCGCATAGTGCACTTAATCAGTGGGTAAGACAATCCGATAGCAAACGCTCTTTCCCATCTTGACGAGCTGAAACAACTACCGAATGGGAGAATTTCGCAGCAACACAGCAAGGTGAAGAAGAAGACGACGGAAGCGACTTCTGAAGGATTATTCAACTGGGAGAAGGTCAAGATCCTGGGCACACTTAAGGCAGTCCTATACGAAACAATTTCAGCAAACCCTCCTCCAGCTTTCAAGATAGTAGCTTTCGAAATTTATCATCAGTCATCCGGGAATTAAGAGCAGCCGAAAGATGGTTACCGACGCTACAATGCCTGGCATGAACTCAGACATCAGCCAATTGGCAAAAACCTGTGCCTCCTGCCGAGAAATCAAAGTTTCCGGACACACACGATTCGGGAATTTTTTTATCATTACCTCACACCGCACAGTTGGAACACATCCATATAGACATAGTCGCACCTCTTCCTCCCTCTGAGGGAATGCAATATTGCCTCACGATTGTAGACCGTTGTAAACTGTGGTACCTATGATGGCAAATAATTTTGAACTCACCGTGAGCGGACGACTCGTTTGCCCAATCGTCCGAGCGTTCTTCCTGGGGATCGGTTTTAAAGAAGTCCTCTTCTATGGTGTATGCTTCGCGCGTGGGTTTAGGCGCGAATAAAAGCAGGTAAAACGTACACATCAAAACAAGAACTATGGCAACTAGGTAGAACCTCATTTTAGTCGCAAATCTGTGCCGATGCATTGATCAGCTGTGTTCACACCAAACTGTCAAAATTGAACGGATTTAAAACAAGACAAGAAAGTAGAAAAAAAATGAGAAAATAAAACTTTTCTTTGGAATAGTTTTGTGCCTATTAAACCAAATGCTGTTGAAGCCCAGTCTTTAGATAAACAAAAATTCAAAAAAGCTATTTATTTCGCAATTTTAATCTTATTTTTGATTGCAAAGTAATTGCAACTTATTTGCCATGTTTTTTCTTTTAGACCGATTGAAATAAAATAATTGACTCTTGAACGTAGAAGGGAGCCACATCAAATTACAGAAGAACGAAAAGTTGTCCCATCTTCATAATGATGCTATAACAGGATATACATTTCTTTCCTGTCCTGAGCACGTACCTGTCGTCCAGACTATAGTTATGTACCTACCGGTACTAGCCTCGCATTGCTAAAAAAAATTTAATGGCTACTTTTCTGATGTATTCCAGCATCATCGACATGTTCGTCGCATTGTGGAGATATGCCTGGTTTTCGGGGATAGAACGATAGAGACTTAGTTCTGCACAACCAGTAAGTAACCTGGCGATAATAGTTCTTGTGAGACTCATGGCGTGTATCCAGCAGCTGTTTTTTTGTTTTTTGCAGTTTCCAGTTTGCAGAATGGAATGACGATCGATTCGCAGAAACAAATAAGCCCTATGCCCCTCTGCATGGGGGTTAAAATGAGTTTACGGTCCATTATCAGCCCAAGGTGATCCATTCGGATCACGGCACTGGATTCAATTTGGATTTAATTTACAGCAACACTCTCCACTTCTAAAAATTGCCTTTAGAGGCTTATTATGATTAAATTAAATGTTACAAAGAGACTTTTGATATTGTAGCTAACCTCCAAGAGGAAGTCTAGGGAACTAAATCGTCAGCATGAAGAGCCATTTTTACATTCTTTGGGCGAGGTTGTTTTGTTAGAATCTATAATGAACAGGATGGATCTGTAGTGTCTGGGATTTTCGGTGGCCCTGAAAAGAGTCAATGTTGTTTGGGGCAGTTGATCGGAGTAAGGTGACTGGCCGAATGTTGTAGCAGAATTCGGTTAGGGACGAAGGACCTAGTGCAGCTAGCAGTGCGATTAGTCACGAGTGAGAGATATGAGGGCTGTCGATAGTACACTTATTGCTGTAACTGTAGTGATGGCAGCTTGCTTCATTATTAAAAGTCACGAGCCCTTAAGCTTAAGCGGGATTGAGCCCTTCCTTATCATACAGAGGTACTGCAAGCTCATTACGGATATGGAATGCGAAACTATTGCTGAAGCAGTGGTGAGATAAGTGGAAGTTGTGTTAACCACAGGCAATCAACACAGAACTTTTGCTCGGTTGGAAAAAGGATGATCGAAAGGCAACTGGGTCTGATGTGTAGGTAGTGGACCATTTTTAGTGTGTAGGAAGAGAAGTTATATTCTATGATCCGAAAATTATCTACTATCCTGTCTACTTGGGCAGTGGTCCTGACCTGAAACTGTTCTGATATAATGGTGAAGAATATTTTAACTATCTCTCAAGAACAAGAGTAGAGAGAGAGAGAGAGAGAGAGAGAGAGAGAAAAAGGATGGGTCCTAAAATAGAGCCTTGAGGGTCACCTTTAGCAATATCGCTCGGGTAGGATTATATTATTAATTTTGTTTTGGATGTGTTTGGAAGAATTTGAATTAACCCTAGATGAATAGTTGAAGGCTATTTTTGATATAATTATAGAATAAATAAATATCAACAATAAAATGGTTTAAAATTTGTTTATATTGTAATTTTTCTGAACCTAATTAGATTTTTTTTATGTAGTTAAAGTACTATTATTGGACTAGGAAAAAAATCAACGTTAAAAATAGCAGACATATATTTACATGGAATGGTTATTTGCTTTTGTTGTCATGACAGAGGCCGCCTAGGCCATGTTGATTTAACTATAAGTCGGTCGAGAGTTTTGCTTAGGCTAAGCAACGTGTTCTGAAGCGGAAGTACCTTTTGCTGCAAAAATTCATTAGTTGAATAAAAATCGAAATACTTGTTCATGGTTGTTGTTATATTTTTTCTGATGATGTTCAAGTTGTTGAGAGTGGGAAACACTCTGAGCCTCGTATAGTCTTCGATGATCCTCCAGGGGCTGGTGAAATTATGCCTAACGTTGTAATCCGTCATCCAACCCTGGTTTTGCGTGATGCTCTTTTCAATCGTGGCCACGTTACTTTTCAAGATGGACAACTGGATGAGTAGCTTGAAAAGATCCGATCCAGGGAACGAACAATACCAGAGGAATTCTGGAACGTCGGGCAGTGCGTCAAGGTTGGCCGCCTGGGTGCTTGCACAGGAGAGCGCCTTTCCCCAATTTTTAAGCAGGGTGGATTTTTCGGAATCTGGTTCTTTGATGACGGCTAAGTTGAGAAAGAGAGAAGGCAGACTCGCTGGAAGGATCTCGCAAAGGACAGAAAAATGGTCGTGCCTCGACCACCCGGTCAAGACGTAACCTACGATTTGAGGGTCAAATTTGTCGTTTAGAGTTTTGAACGCACCCAGCCACGATCTCTGGTTTTCATACCTCGTCATCAGATCTGGAAAGACACTTGTCGGCTTCGAGGCTCCTTTGAAAGCTCCGGCTACCCACAACTGCATGTTCATTGCGAATTATTTATCTCAAACAGCATTGCGAATCCCTTTATAAACAAATACCTTGGGAAAGACATCGAGGTAAGTTCTCCATTGAGGATAACGCAAGGTTTCGAATACGTTCCTTGAATACACCCAGACCATCGGTTCAATGGTGACGGAGAGTTTGCTATTTATTAAAGTCTCCTTACTCCAGGAACGCATCATGTCGTCCCAGATGATCGGCTTGACGTTGGGGTACTTTTCGGTAATGTATTGAGCGATTTTCAGCACATGGTTGATAAACAACTGTCTAAAAAGTATAAAAATCATCACAACGTAAGAAGGTGCTTTCTAATTGAAATATCTGATCTCACGTCGGGTTTAAATTCGATCGTATGCAAAGCGGGCAGATGCCTAGGTGGAACACCTCGTCGGCACCGATGTGGATGTACCTCGCTCCCACGTGAAATGCCATCACCTGAGAGATCATCTCTTGGATGAGGAGAAAGGAATCCGGGTTAGAGGGACAGATCGCCTGCGGATACGGCGGCACTTCTCTAAGGTGTGACCAATCCTTCAACTTCAAAACGTGCTCGAGATGGCCAAACGTCTGCACCAACGGGATGACTTCAAGACCCAGATCGTGCGCCTGGGTGAGCAGCTCTCTCACCTGTCGATATCTTAAACATTTTAAACAATGAATACGGACATTTGCTTTTTACACATTTGTTGAACAACTAGATTAATATAGTGCGGGCGATAACGTATTATGAAAAGACATTAACGATTTACTCAGAAAAACTTCAGTGAATAGAAATGATAAATGGTGGACTGAGTAAAGTAACTTCAGTCAATGTAGTTTTTAATAATGACATTTTTTTATTATAAAAGGCTTTTAGAAAAAATTATATATTAAATTGATAACGTATAACAAAAGTAATAGGAAGATACAATGAAGTTTTTAAGATTTCAAAGAGGTCGTGTAAAAATACTAAATGGAAAGCCATATCCATAATCAAAATAAGTTTTTTTTAACGTTCTTCTTAGCCACTTTGGTTGCAAAATTGATGGGTTTATTGGTAAATTTAATTAATGTATGATATTAAGAGCTTACCCTCGTTCAACCAATAGATCAGTTTTTAATGTCAAATGGAACCTAGGTGAATCTTTATTTGTACAAATCTTTAAATTAATTGTTTTCCTTGTGTTTTTTCAAATGCTAAGCCCAAAAATTGATGTTTCTTACTTTACACTCCAATAATTCTTATAGGTAGTTGTATATTCTTATAGAAGTTATCAACATAAATAAAAATTATTTCTTATCGCGCTTGACATCTTGAGACTCACTCCAGTATCACTGACCATTGGATATTGGTGAACTCGTTCTATTATGGGCGATTGCTGAATTTTCTCATTGTCCCGCACTTCTTCCACTACACCCCTGAGCAGAATCGAACTTTTGATACACTGTTGTATAAAGAAATATTTCTGTTTTTGACTTGCCTCTTTTGTCGTGTACGAGTTCCTGGCGGATATGTTCACGATCTTCCCCGTATATGGGAACATGTCTTCATATTCGATCAGCAGCGTGTCGCACCCATGGGCGGCCAGTGCAGGCAGCAGGACCTTCAAGTAGGACAGCCTCGGCGGTGCCCCCTTCAGATCCAAGTGGACCACTCTGTGCGTTTCAGTATTAAAACCTATGACAAAAAGATATTTTTCACCATTCCCCAGGTTTTACTGTTGAAAATCCTAACCTTTATTGAAATCGGGCATGATAGTCGCCCTCAGCATCCCGTTCTCTTCGAGGAATCTACGACGATCCTGCGTGGAGTCGAAGAAGATGTCCTTCACGATCAAGAAGACGAGCACCAACGTTATAAATAATATAATAAGCAGAAGACATCTTCGATGTTTCCTCCACATCTCTTTCTCTCTGTATACTTTAATATAAATTTCATTGTTTTTCTTTTTCCTCTTTTTAAAGCGCTTTATCATAATAATAAATACAATCAAACAAAAAGCGGAAGGTTATCAGCTGTGATAAACATTGGAAAATACAACTATAATTTGACAATTTTCAAATTCTCTCTAATAAAACTGTAAATTGGTATTTATTTGCAATATTCTCTATGCATTATCAACTTTCAAACTGTAAAATGTGTATTAAATCAACCGCGTCCTAATCACAAGCCATATAAGTAAAGTTTGGTGTGTTTAGTGTAAAAATGCTCTCGTATAAATTGGATTAGAATGAATATAGATAATATGAGTGAAGCTTTGCCTAATGGCATCTAGTTGCATAAGGTTTTAAACTTGTTATGTAACAATCCAGTGGCAAACTCTTAAATTTTTGTTCGCAATAAAAGCCCATCTATAAGTATGTCGAGTTCGAATACAGAGCCACTGGATTCGAACCCAGGACCTTTATCTTACAGTGATGAGCGCCGTGTCAACGCCTAAACCGTTGCGGCCACCGACGCCTCTACTATCTGTTATTAACTACTGAGCATGTAGTTGTTACTCTCACACTATGTTTTTCTTTCCATCCATGTTCAAAAGAAGACATGTTTTATGGTTAATTTGTAAATGAAGATCCAAAGAAGAAAATAGATAAATTGTATAATTATAGTGGTTGATATTGATTATTAGTAGCTGCTGGCACTCTAATGAACCATAGCAATGTACGTATGATCATGATTTTTATCTTAAATAACACGTTTTCCATTATTTTTATCGGCTATCAGACCTTTATGATTATTGCATAGTTATTATTTGGAGGTCATGAGATACGGTTTGGAGTTAGAAAACCATTTTCTTTATCGTGGCAATGTTTCGATCTTTATTGAGATCATCTTCAGGGCTCAAAGAGTTTATCTTCTGTGTACTTGTGCCATTCTTGCGTGTCGTGTTGATATGACAGCCCAGATGCGTTGGCACGATAAAGAAAATGGTTTTCTGAAACCTACATCACACCAACCGCATCTCACGATGTACCATTCTTGTCTGCCGTGTTGAGAGTGCCGACACACAAGAATGACACATCTACACGGAAAACAAGCGCTTTGAGCCCTGAAGATGATCTCAATAAAGATCGAAACGTGGCACGATAAATAAAATATTTTTCTAAAACCTACGACATACCAGACCGCATCTCACGACCTCCAAATAATCATTAAGTAACGGTCACTAAACTCCACACATTATTCTTTAAATTTAATAATTTTCTATATATATATATATATATATATATATATATATATATTCATTTAGAGGGACAGCTTACAAATAGGATATCTCAGTCTTACATGGCATTTTGGAAACAGTGAAAAATACGCACCTATAACAATATCGTTTCATTTATTAAATTATGAATCATTCCCAGTTTGGAGTGCGTTGAACCTCAGGTTGATATTATCATATCTATTAGTTCTTTCCGTTTCCCGACGGACGTCACCTGATCAACTGACACCATTTGTCGCTCTTCGAAGGCTTCCTAAGTCAAATGGCACTTGTAGGGTACGCCCGGGTAAAGTCGATATGTCAATTTGTAGACATATTTAAAGTTGTTTTGCTCTGATGACGACCTTAAAATAGGTCGCAAGCTTGTCATTAGCAACTAAATTTGCTTTCTTCTTCAAGACCAAGCAAGAATGAAAATTAGATTTTTCAGGATTTGTTTTTCTTTTTAAATATTGAAATCTTTATCTAGTTGTTTAAAAGAAATTTAATCTCTAACTAAATTGATAACATCTTATATCTTCTGTGCCACTTCATTTGAATTAAAATATAATGCGATCTTTAGAGATAAATCAAGAAAAGGCCTTTTCGTATGACTTTACGCTTGTTTTATGTTTACCTTGTGCATAAGAAACATAGAAAGAATCTATATTTTTATTGTTTTAGTATGTAAAGATTAGTAGACAAAAAAAAACGAAAGAAAAGCTCTACAGAAAGCCCAAAGAATAACATGATTTAGCTGTTCTTAAAAACCACAACAATGGAACCTGAAGTTGTCATCCTTACCTGATGGCAGCGATTGAGGAATTGAGAATTCGTCGGTTAGTGGAACGAAAGCATCAAACAAAAGCTTGCCGTACCAAAACTATTGACAAAATTCAACTGGCATGGCTAAAACTATCTCTGACTCATCAGAAAAAATACTACACTTTGAAAAATCAAACACACGATGGAAAGGTAAAACCAAAGAAGACAAATCTAGAGCTCTTCGGAATAATGGCGCCTAACCGTGAGCACCTCATGTCCCCTACCCTCCATAAATATATGGTCATGAATCAGATAGCAAGCAGCCAGATAGACAAGGAAAATACTCTCCAGCCCTTATTCAAAGTCGGAAGACGAGCAAGACTAAAATGCCTAGATCAATTTTAAATCAAACTAGGCGCCCTTAAAACTTGATAAACAAAGCAAAAAATGGTTATGTATTTTTTTTTTTGCAAAAGAAGTTTTTGATTCTTAATTGAACAATGTTTGCAGTTGAATTTCTTTAAAGTTTGTTGGATTTTATAGTGGAAAATTGTCTAAACTTGGCAAACCGACTTTGGCAGATATCGGGCATTCTCTTTCTTATAAGACAGGTTCGAAATGCAAAAATAGATTTTGCACTATTCAATCCTGATAATCGAAGAGTCTGAACAGAAACACGCTGATAGCAAGGAAATATTCAATTTCATTTTCCATTCAACCCAATATTTTAAATTTCCTATTAAGTATTTTTGATAGTCCGGGAAATACAGATTAGTTTTACATTCTCAATTCGGGGTTTAGAAAATACCAAGGGGAAACAGTAAAGATTATGATTTCGACCAAAGTTGTAATTTTTATCCATTTTTATTACGCGCAATTTCATTCGATATCAAACTCGTCCAGGCAGAACTTAAATATTTAGTGCTCGCACCTTTGGCACTGATCCGAAAGTTCTGAGGGCCAGACATTGTAAACAATCAGAGTTACGACGTCTTCTTGGCTGTTGGTTTGGTTTAATGTCTCAATAGTCCACACTTGGGCAACTTATCTTTCAACCCGCCTCTCCACTTGCTCTTCCTCATGCAACATTGGCAATTCCCAGTGTGTCATGTTAGTTTAGTTCATTAACCGATATCGTTTCCGATCCAATTTCTGTTGCAGTAGCCGTAATGATTTAGGCATATCACGGAGGGGGAAGGAAATCGCGGGGAAAACTCGGGATAAAATTATATATTAAAAATCGAAATATGCGCATTCTCAGAGAATTACAATTCCATGACGATGTGCATTTTAAGATATCCATGACAAATTTTCAGATTCTTCTAAAAACTGTACGTATGATTGTCAAACCACCCGAATCAGAGATGCAATACCGGCAGAAATGTCAGTGGCCAATCCATCTTAATACTTTATGTTTTATAGCACCTCAGACTGTACAGCAGCTCATGATTTTTCTTTCTTCCCTGTAACCATGTCCAAAGGATATTTTTCCTCAAGTTCTTTAGGGCTCCATTCTTTCGATTTTGGCTTCCCTTAGCGTATTATAACAACAGGTGAGCCTGGCAATCATCGATAAACACCATAGTGGCTAAGATAAAAGCCATAAAATTCCCAGCCAAATCATTCAAGATAGAATCAAGATTGGGAAAGCTGTAAAAAGTTATAGATCCTTTAAGATGTTCAGGACGATGGTTTTGAAGGGGGACGGTACGAAAATAACACAGCCTCAACTTTTCTTCCTTCCAACAATATTTTTAAGGCAGGTTTTCAAAGACCCTCCCCGCATAAGCTCATTCTTGATCTTGATATAGGGATAAAACGGAGTTATTTGTGTATGTGACGCACGGAGTCAGACTGCCAAATCAAAAATATAACACCGCCTTAAGACGCAGGTTACCTCCAATTAACCGAAAACGATAAAAATCAACATGGTTCCTAAGAATTTTAAGCTCAATTTAATCAAAATTCAACGTTTCATTTACCTAATGGTGCAATTTGTTCGGCTGTTTGTCGCCTGGTCTACCAGCTTGAATCAGAAGAATCAAATAGAAAATAACTTTGATAGTTCAATAAATTTGTATTTTTTTTAAAGTTTGATATTATATGTTTTCCTTTAAGGGACTTTCCATGGGTCATCTTTTTACAGCTGAATCGTTTCTTGAAGCGCAAATTTTTTTACATTTTATTTATAAACTTTAATTTCGAACCTCCAAATTGAACTGAATTTTATCATATTTATAGGTTTGATTTAATTAATGGTACAATTTTTGTAATAATCTTTTTTTTTCTATGTTAATACTTTTTTCCTTCTAAGTGACTTTCCTTGGATCATCATCTTTTACAGATGGATCGTTATTTCTTGAAGCGCAAATTCTTTTAAATTTTACTTGCAAACACTATTTTCCTAGTTGTCAGAGAAAACTCCGATTAACCGAAATCGATAAAAATCAAGACGGGTGATGTGAAACCTACGAATTTTCCGCTCAATTTAATTGAATTTCAACGTTTTATTTAGTTAATAATACAATTTACCGTCTGTCATTGTTGCCTGGACTTCCAGCTCAAATCAGAAGAATCACAAAGGACAACCATTACAGGAAAATCTGTTTTGATAAATCAATAATTTTTTATTGAT